>OY292400.1:16757589-17957589 GCA_958496205.1 Idaea biselata | reverse complement strand
CATGCTGTAACTCATCATAAAAGTAGATTCTCAAGAGGAAACAGTCCCTGTTTCTCTCACGAGCATTGGCCCATAAAAACCATGAGTAGAATAAATAAAACCTCGTAAAAACATTAATCAATTATTCAGTCCACTTCATTATATTCACGGCCCCTTTAACAAACAAACGACCCGCATTCTCGTATCACTGTGCTCATACCACCCATTTCCCAATGGAGGAGTATTTGAAAGCTATCTGCATCCCGCGGTTTCACTTGAACACTGAAATATTGAAACAATAACATTAGCGGCAACTAAGAGATCTTCGGACCGCATGATGAGTAAACTAAGGTATACATGTCCATACACACCCCAGTGAAGGTCTTAGTGAGCCCCATGGCTTTGGGCCTAAGTCTACCTACTACTAGCCTGCTAGCTTGGTGGACCTGCTGAAGAACTGATGAGGTTCTGGCTCAGACTTTCCCTCCGAAGTTGGGATGTCAGACGGGTACTGATAGGACGTCGCCGCCGCTTAACGGAGCGTAGGAGCTTAGCCGTCGTGGGGCTAATTCTAGGACAGAAGTCGTTCTGTGAGAAGTGGACAAGGGCTACCGTGTCACGGGCGGGCATGGCCAAAGACGTGAGCCCCAACACACTAAAATGAACTCCGCTTCGCAACGTGGAACATTGTCACGCCAACCGGCCGCGCGAGAAAGCTGGCCGACGTACTTTCCAGGTGGAAGGTGGCCGTAGCATTCCTGCCGGCGATAGAAATGCAGCAGCGATATGTTTTTTGGTTACATTATATGCACATAGTGACTGTTACAGCTGGATAGTAAGTTTCCGATTATATATCCAAAAAAAAAAAAAACCTACTATATTAAATGTACAAAAAAACTTTCGCTTTAATAAAAGCAGTAGAATCTAGCCTACGGCACACGGATTTTGTAATTTAATTTAATGCATCAAAGCAATCAAAAGGACTAAAAAAGATACAAAAGGCTCGGAGCGGTTAACCTCGTATTTGATCCTAATTTGATTGTTTGAAATGAGTGAGTGACGAATTGAGAACGATTTTTTTGCAGACAAGCGATTTTCCGGAACATTGATTTTATCGCAGCATATTTTTATTATATTGATTTAAGATTTAATCCATTTTTAATTAATAATTGATATCAAATAAAAATAAATATAAAGTATTATATCCCTTGTCCAGTCACCGTAACACAAGCTTAGTCGCTTACCACGGGGCTGATGGCGCTGTGTGCTGTTCAGAGTTTTTTTTATTTTTTTTTATGGGTAAGTCAGTCAGTGCATCAGTCAGAACTTGAATTTAATGTTGAGATAGACAATA
This sequence comes from Idaea biselata, assembly GCA_958496205.1. NCBI lineage: Eukaryota > Metazoa > Arthropoda > Insecta > Lepidoptera > Geometridae > Idaea > Idaea biselata. The sequence continues at coordinate 17,956,256 of OY292400.1, read as the reverse complement.
AATCGTTTATTCCATACTTTAATTTACAGTTTGGTCTAGATTTATGGCTGCCCCGGTTTACGTACAGGGACGTATAGTCGACAACGGCATATATAATATACCTAGTAGATATTAATACTTATCGTGACCTTTGACATGGGTTTAAACATTATACCCGCTTACGTATAAACGATGACTAAGTATATGTAACGTCTGTCGCTGTTTGTTAACTTTAAACTTCATGTCACAGTAAAGGACAAACGTTACATAAACTTAGTCATCTTCATCTACACTAATATTATAGAGAGGAAAGATTTGTATTTGTGTGTGTGTGTATCTGTATGTTTGTAATGACTACACTAATATTATAAAGAGAAAAGATTTGTATTTTTGTGTGTGTGTGTATGTTGTTATGAATAAATCAGAAACTACAGGGCCGATTTCAAAACTTCTTTCACCAAAAAAAGCTACATTATTGAGGAGTAACATAGGCTTACGGGCTTTTGATTCCGATTTTCCCACGGCATCGGGACTTACCGCGAAATGCAGTCGTTTATAAGGGGATTAGTAGGTACACAGACGAGTTTACAAAATACCAAAATATTTTCAGTCTACAGGCAGTAGTCACCGGACGAATATTATTTTATTTGGGTTCAATAGGGATTATGATTTTCCGATGATGGACTTGAAAGACCAATAAAGGATTTCAGAGTTGAAATTCTTTTTTCATCACACTTATTTGGGAACGATCGCTTTTTGTATCTTTTTCCCGTTGAAAGAAGTCTTTTTTGCCTACAAATAGGGCCAATTTACTATTATCTGGACTCTTCTTGATTGATTGATTTTTTTTACATTGAAATTGTTTATGTTTTCGTGATCGAGAATAGTAGGGCCCTGGATTTTTTTTATATTGTGACATTTCCCTGTAATTTCCCAGATATGAGAGGTACGTAGAGTTTAACTAAATATTAATTAGAAAATTTATTTTCAAGTAAAAATAGCATTCAAAAATTTTCACTTGCGGCGAGGCTTGAACTCGCGTCTTTGGGTCAGTACCCCAACGTCTATACCAACTAGACTTTTGGGACAACGCAAGTCCCTTTAATGTCCCAAATTTTTGAATGCTATTTTTCCTTGAAAATAAATTTTCTAAATAAAATAGCCTTAATACAAAAATTAAAAGAAATTTATAAATATTAATTTCTTAAATAAACTAAAGTAAATCAAATAAGAAAATACACCATCAATCATCATATTTCTTCTTTTCTCATCTGAACGATGTTACCTCTCGGGAACCCAAGGAACACCACCGTGTTTCTAACTAATAAAATAATTTAAAAAAAAATCCAAAAATAAGTCCCTAGTTATGGTAGTTACTATTTTTAATCTCGATATTCCCGCGGGATCGGGACTTACGCGGGTAAAACCTGTATTACTAGCTAGTATTCCTAGCTGCGGCCGCGTTTTCACCCGCGAATGTCCTGATCCCGCGGGAATATCGTGATAAAAAGTAGCCTATGTGTTATTCTAGTCTCCAGCTATCTACATACCGAGTTTCATGGTAATCGGTTCAGCGGTTTTCACGTGATTGAGGAACAAACATACACACATAGACACTTACATACTCACAAACTTTCAGCTTTAAAATATTAGAATAGGATTCTATTCTGTCTTTAGTACATAGGTATTCTAAGACTAAATAATAACATTCAAAATTATTGAACTACAAAACTAGAAGTTTTACAAAGTCAAAGTCAAAGAATTTATTTGCTTATAACAAGGTAAATTACAACAGATTTCAATAAATTAAAATATAAGGTCAAGCCTGTTATTGCCTTCTAGGCGTGCAAATATTTAAATAGTAAGATAATTATATAAACCTAAATTTCCAATTATTACATTTCAAAATTGTATTAAATTACATTTCGTTTCATTTAAAAAATAGAATTTTAGTCAACTTAGAAAAAATGTCTATAACCAAGTAACCACTTCGTGATCTCTTTTTCAAAGGAATTGATTGGTAACAGTTTTATTTTATTTGGTAAGTGATTATAACCCTAATTGCCATACTCCATGCATTATCCTTGAATAAACACAAAAGAATCTTTGGATGGTATATTCTGTCTTTATGTCGAGTATTTCTCGGTAACGCTTGTCCATGAGTTTCTAAATAATTTGGATAACGCTTTACGTGCATACATAATTGTTTAATATACATGCATGGCAGGGGAAGAACTTCTAACTCTTTATATAATGGTTTGCAACTATCTCCCCACCAGGCACCATATACTGCTCTAATACATTTACAACCAATTTACAGCACAATATACGATCGAAATACTCGAATTCACAGTCTCAAATCAAACGGAATATACCCGCTCGAATGTGAAACGTAGTGAGCAAACTTTTGCACTATTGCACGCTTTTCGAAATTCAAATGCATTTTTTTTCAAGACCTGGCTTTCGAATTTCGCAGGCCAATTTAGTTACAGCTACGGGCTACAGCAAAGACTTTTAAGTATTGGTTGAAATTAGACTGGACGGACAATAGAGGGAATCTTTTGTTGTATCATATATTGATAATAGCTAGGTGGTATTAAAGTTGCTTAGCTTCGGTAACGTTTGTGTTTGGGTCATTAATGGTTGGAGAACCTAACTTTAATCCGCCAAGAATATACTTACTAAGATATTTAAGAGCTCTTAGGTTAGGTACATCCATAAGAGGAATGTAAATACTTTTACCTTTTAAAATTACTTTTTGGGGATTGAGGTTTACTAAATGTAATGGGACCAAAATTGTATAATTTTATAAATATGACAGTCTTAGTCTAAATATTTTTGACAAAGAAACGTAGGCGACTTTCAACTCTTCCTATAAAAATAAAAATTTTGAAAGAATCTGGTACGTATCTTTGCTTGTTAAATGTGTTTGAGGAACCTACAGCAGCACCAATTGGTATAAAATAAATATTTGTATTTGTCGTATTTGTCGTATTTGTACGATTCAAAACAAAAAAAAAACTACTGTAAAATTCACAGTTTTTCCTTACAAAATATAATCTACATTTCCGATGGATACGATGGATTAACTAAAAATAAGACATAATTATAAATCCTAAAACACAGCATAAGACATACATTTGGCGACGAGCGTATAAAAATGTCTTAATGCCCCATCTACCTTCAGTTAAAATTTAAATGTTTTTGGTAACAGGTGACAGTGCCGTACCTACTCGACTAAACACTATTTCCTCGAACAAGGGTTCGAGAAAATAATGCGTCGGTTGAACTAGTTTCGTGATGGAAATTTGTAGTATTGGCTGTTATGGGGAGACGATAAAATGTTTTTAACACACTTGCTCTGAATTCTAGGAATTTTGCAAATACACGGATAATTACGAGTATTAGACATTGGACATTATATTTCTCGATCTTACTGAAATAAGTTAGAATTTAGGGTTAGGGGGCGAATTCGAAATTGGCCCCCTAACCTTCGAAATTGGGACAGGGGTGCATTCGCTCTTCCTAAATTTGTTAGTAGTCGACTAGGCCCACATTTGTTTAGAATGTTAGGTGTTTAGTGGTCGATTAAACACCTAAAACTACCCCTAAAAATTAGGCTAGGGAACCATCAATTAAGGGCTCATCAGCCGATGAAAAGAGATCGTCAAGAGCAAGTCCGAACCTCTATGTGATGACCACGATCCTCAGTCATGAGGGGCCAACTACAGAGAGAGAGGGGACCATTCGCCCCCAACCTAGATTTTTTGCGAGAGCGCCGCATGGCGCACCGCCTATTAGATAAACTGTGGATAAACCTTCATAAACCTTCACTAAATGTTTACTACTAAGTTCAGGTTTAGTAGACAAAACCTATCAATAACAATTTACAAAACTAACTCTATTTTTGGACCAATTAGCAGCAGTCTTCTGTTGATGAAACAAAAGACATTTCTAGTTATATGGTATGAAAGGAAAACTAATTTAACCGAAAATAATAGGCAATTTACATAAGCACTTTTTCACAATAAATGCAGAGCAGTGTTGGTCTGGTAGTAGATTATTATCAATACCTACTCGGGGAGTTTCATTCCGAAGATCGTGGGTTCGAATCCCAACTGACTAACTAATAGATTTTTCTTCGGTTTTTGCGATGTAGAATTGAAATTGCCCTTTACAGGTCTCGAAGCCTGGGTTGAACATTGAGACAATGCTTAAAGTAATAAAAAAAACGAGATTTAAACTGAAAAATGATTTAATTTGAATGACTAATGTTTGATTTTGTTTAAGAGAAAAAAAAGTGAATCGGATGGAATCGCCGGGCGCAGCTAGTTAATAGTAGGTAATACAATAAATAAAGTTCACCTTTAGTAAGATACCTATTCATAAAATCCCTATAGAAACACAAGAGGTCTCGACCCCTCAATCCAACCACACAAACAAACACACAAAAACAGAAACTTTCATCATTACAACATCGACAACTTAAGACTGGGTTTCTATAACGACAGAACGATTCGTAATAAAAATATTATCTAGACAAAAATAACCATAAAAAGAGAAATAACACCCACTTTCCGGTTTTAGTCTCGTGGTATTTATTACTTTTAGCATTGTGTTGTTGTGTCAATCCTGAAGAAGAGACCTGTAAAGGTCTCGAAACGTTGAGCATTGAAACAATGCTAAAAGTAATAAACACCACGCGATTAAAACTGAAAAAATGAGTTTAATTTATAACCAACATCGCGAAAACAGAAGAAAAATCTACATAAAAAAAAGATTCAATGGTTAATGGTGCTCTACTCACAAAGTCATGACTATGCCAAATAACTAATGCTATAGTTATTTTCATCTGTAGGAGGCTATAAGGGTTCAGATCAATGATTAACTCGCCACTCGGTAGGCTGGCTCGGACGAACCATAACTCAGTTTAGCTTAGCTCGCCAGTTTTTCAAACAAGAGAGCATAGCTGCCAAAATTTGCGGCAGATGCACAATAATTTAACAAACTGGCTGAACTATGCAGAGCTTAACTTAACTAACTTAGTTGAGTTGGTGCTGGTGGATGTTTGGCTTAAAACGAATCGTAGTTTCAACAACATAGACACCTAGCTAAGACGGGATCGTTTGAAACTCGAGCTGTAAAAGAAGGTTCGAGTGTAAAAACTTAGTTCGGAATTCTTCGTGATACTTCTAGATACTTCGAAATTCTCGGGAATTCTCGAGAATGTGGCACGCACTTTGGGGGAAAGTTCTTTTTTGTTCGGATGATGCCCAAAACCACTATAATACGTGCTTTTGTGAGAGATTAACTTAGTTTATTGTGGCTTTTATAACATCTGGGGTTCGTTTAATCAGAATACGGAGGTACTTGTTATTTGTTGACATCCCTATCTGCGAAAACAAGATTGGTAAATTATGAAATAGTCGTGTTTTCTCTCGATTTCGCTATTTGGTACCGTTCATATGGGGATGCGGCTCGATGTGCCCATCGTCCTCGATCTTACAGTAGATGTAAGGTTAGGTTGAGATCAATGCCTTGAACAGAACAACAAAACGGTATCATTTTAATTCTATTTAAAATTACAATAAAGAAAGAAAACTTTTCTGTTTTAGACAATGTTGAGGTTATGTTTGCTTGAAAATTATCAGTAAAAACAGTTTTGCTTTGGCCAGATAGATGATTTTTAAGCAAACATAAGTTCAACATTTTCTATAAAAAAGTGCGAATTTCCAAAAGTTCTAGAACAAAAGTTGTTTGCCTAGATGTCTAAAAACCTCCTTCATGGTCGGACATCCATTTCGTAACATACTGTATGTATATCTAATAAAATAATAATAATAATAATAATAATGCATTTATTTTGGGTAGGTTTAACACTGTACAATAATAATTTTAACAGTTTGTAAGGCTTAAAAAATAACAACAAAATCAATAGTTGTACAGCGCCCAAAAAAGGTTGCGTCCTCAGCTTAATACTGAAGTAGACAGCTCCAGCGCTGATTTTCAGGATGAACCTTGTTGTGACGCACGATTATAGATAATTAAGTACTTAACTATAGTGTAGAAATATATTTTCCTAGACCCTATTTCAGAAACTTACATTCTTTTGAAAGGTATGGTGACCGTCTCCGGAACTATTAGTTCCATGGACGGTCACCATCACTTTCAATAGAAAACGCGCGACAGCAGCGCAACATGGCGCTAATCAAATAGGCACAAAATTCAGTGCGAGACCTCCTGTCCATATAATTCAGGTCAGTGAGTAGGTATATTATGTACTTACTTAAAGAAAAACTTTCACACTTATTAGTAGGATTAAAGCGAAATTGATTAATTGTGTTCATTAAAGTTAATGTGTAATCTTTAGTACTTAAAACTAAAGTACTTTGCTTGAATGCCAGTCGGCGTAAATCTTCCTAATTATTACTGCTTTGTTGCGGAGTTCCCAAGTTTTAAGGGTCAGAATGCCGTTACTGAGTTTTATACCTGAGAGCTTCCATAATTTACGTAAAAATAGTAAACTTTATAATAATGTTTTGTAGGTATCTTATTTTATTTGCAGACTGTCAATTTTGAAACAAATTTTTAGTTGGCATTTTTTCCTCTATCTATCAATTTTTACGACCATCGAGCGGTATTTTTTGTTACATATTTAAATTCAATTGTAAAATAACATTATATTTGTATGCCTAAAAGGTAAAACATAGTCGAACCACTCTTTCTCAAAGGTAACACCTAGGTAGTTTCACCTATGTTCCCCGTCGCGACATTTTGCGAAAGAGACAATATGCGAAAGAAACCTTCTGCGAAAGAGACATTGTGCGAAAGGCACGTTTTGCGAATAGCAAAAGAGACATTTTGCGCATGAGCCTCACAAATAAAGAATTTAATTTAAGAATTTAATTAATTGATTGATTAGAAAATGACTAAACAGGTCATAATTGCCTACAGTTTAATGTGCTGCATGTTTGAGTCAAACTTTTAAACAAAAAAACATATTTTTTTGAAATTAAACTATTTCTTCGGTTTTAATAGCGTTGTGTTTATTACACCACCAAAAGGTTTTAACACCACGCGATTAAAACCGAAAAATAAGTTTAATTACAATCCAATATCACAACAACAGGAGAAAAATCTGAATTTATTTTTGTTGTTAACACGTTAACAATAGCAGCATACCACAATTTCCAAGTTCCAATCGCAAGGAAATATTTGGATAAAAAGCTTAGCAAATTTTAAGTTACAGCTTCTTAGTACAAAGCATCTCTAAGCTAAGCCGTGGACAAACGGACATGACGAAACTATATTCATGGTTTAAACCAGTGCCAGACCTGGTTTAAACCATGGTTTACTATGCCTAAATCATGGTTTAAACCAGGTCTAGCCTTAACAGGTTCCCTGTCCGAGTTTCAGAATGGAAGTGCCCCACACGTCCAGTTGCGTTTTTAGTGAAAAATCGGTGTTTTAGGGGTTTGGGTGCATAACCAAATGTTATAAAGTATTGGAAAGTTAGTTTTTTTTAAGCTAAATAATTTCTATTTTTAAAATTTAAAATATTTCGTCTACCTATCCATTGTTAAATTAGCTAAAAGTAAATAAAAACCTATAAAATGTAGTATAGTAATATTCTGTTATTCTTTATTTAGATAAAAAAAAAATCAGATCTCGATATCTCAGAAATTAGACGTTTGTTCTCTACATTCCAGCACTTTTTGGCTTCTAAATGATATGTCCTCTCACGTCCACATCAAATAAATGCCCTTTTCTCCACGTCCACGGCTCTAAAAACCTTTAAATTTGTATGGAAGAACAGACCGTATGTGGTCTGTGGACTGGTAGTGCTTTCCGTAAATAGACCACATATGGTCTGTGGACTGTTAACCTGTTAAAACTCATTTTATAAATAGCAAGGTACCTAAGGATGTTTTGTTGACTACGAAACCCCAAAAAGCTAAAGTATTTTTGACATAAGCTTAGTGAATTGAAGGATAATCGCGTAATGAAAATTTCAGGCTAAGCTAAGTCCGGGATCCTTTCCCATTTCCTTTTAACACTTTTACGTCTTTCATCAAAACACTCGAAGAAAATGAACAAACAAATAAAATGAAAGAAGCTATCAAGGAAGTCCTTGAACCCGGCCTTTGTTTCCTATAATCTACGATGAATACAGTTTAAGGATTCTGTATCGGCCGATTGGTTGTAAATATTAGGTTTAAAATAATACTAATTCTTTTGGAGCAACAACAACAAATTAACAACATAGCGTTTTTAAAATAAAAATCGATTATTAGGTTTTTAAGATTCAAACCACACGACCGAAAGTTTCCAAATCAATATCCACTTAAAAGCAGACAGCGAAAGAAAATTTCGATGTGTTCACAAATGTTCGTCATTGTATGTGTTGTATCCATCAAAATGAACGTCATTTCCATCATCATTTCGAACTGGGTTTTCTTCTTTCGTCTGTTTAAATGTAGTATAGTAAGTATAAAATTGATGAAAGATATCAATTTACACAAAAGTAATAAAATAAATCACGATAAGTTTTTTGTTTGGTCATTTTTCGGTTTTAATCGCGTTGCTTTTATTTTATTAAGAGGATAGTCTCCATTCTCTTTCTCCATACAAACGTAGTTTAAATTTTCCTCCCTGGATAAAGACATTAGAGCAAATATGTTTATGCCATAAAACGTATATCATCTGTCATGACTATGCATCTACTTTTTTATTTTTTTCATTTTATTATTATTTTAATTAGAAAATAAAAAAAAATAAAAAGGTAGATGCATTGTCATGACAGATATAGGTTTTATGGCATAAACATATTTGCTCTAATGTCTTTATCCAGGGAGGAAAATTTAAACTACGTTTGTATGGAGAAAGAGAATGGAGGCTATCCTATTAAGCATTTTAAGCGTCAATGCCCAACGTTTTACTAAAACCGAAGCACCGCGAAAACTGAAGAAAATTTTACTATGCCCTTCCTGTTTGTAGCTAAAACGAATGGGTAGTTGTTTTATTTTAGAAACCGAGCAGAAAACACAAATAAACACTGTGAAAGATGACGCGCTTTAAATATTATAAATTCAAAATGTCCCTAAATGAGGACACCTACATGCCTACATTTGTATACTCGTTAGCGAAAGGCCGAGGATCAGCCGAAAAGTACCAAGTTTGTTTTCGACCGTTCACAAATTAACTCAATTGTAACATTTACTACCTTCCTAGTCCTACCGAATGACAGTTGAAATATTATCTGTTTTAATTACTTAAACTTTTTGATTAAATGATTAATTTTCATTAAATTGTTAGTCTGAACAACGACGCCACGTCGAAGGAGTTTGAATTTTGTTGTTTCCTAATTGTTAGCTTAGGTACGGAACATAGAATAGATATAGGTAGGTAGTCGAGTTGTTAGCTGTTAGGTATGCAGGATGTAACAAAAAATATTATTTGAGGCGTACTTAAATAATTGAGCAGCTTCTAAATTTAAAAATAGTATGGGAATTTTTAATTTGAGAGGTGCTTAGTTGTTTAAGTAAAACTCAAATTTCGAGTTGCGTTTCTGTATTCGGCTGTTACACCCGTATTTACATACGAATCTGAGCGATTACTTTTTTTTTACAAGATTTTTTTTAATATTAATTTTCTAAAATCGTAGAACAGAAGTGGTTCGCCTAGATGTCTAGAACTACTCGCACAGACGGATTAGGATTACACTCTGACATCATAATAAAAAAAATACACAAATTACCTAGGTAGGCTAGGCTACCTACCAACCTTCCTAATAACTTTAACCTAATTTTCTGAGAAAAGGAAATTTCAAGTAATTATTTCACCGTAGACAAGAATTTAATAAAAAAGTAGGAATTGTAACGAATGTTTCTTGAATTACTGAGATTCTTGCGGAAATAAGATAAACATTTTTTAATTTTACTAAGGGCTCACAAAGAAATTAAAACGTATACAGAAAATAGACAGGACAATGAATACCTGACTTGTAATTTACCGTCTATCAACTACTTGTAAGAAAGTAGGTAGCTTAAATCCGTATTTATGCATTAGTCGGGAAATTATTGTGGTTGAGTAAAGTTACGAGTATATTTTGAATCCCTGAGAATCCTAAGATAGATAGATCAATGCCTTACCTTAGGCACCAAAATTACAACAAACGAATTTTTTTTCATTCTTTGTATTCGTTTTATCTATAAATCACATAATTTTTTGAATTTTTTTTGCTAATTTTAAAATTCAATTTTAAATTAGACAATTAAAAAAAATAACTTAGGTACCTATACTCTACCTACAATGAGCGGCCATATCGCTTTAAGCTCTCTCTTCCAGGCAACCTTTAGTAGTGAGACCCAGGCAGAGTAATTACTTGACTCGCATATTAGAAATACCGGTGTTAGGTTACGTTCATATTTTCTCATCTCAAAGTAAAATCTTAATATTGTCTTAATGATAGGTACTCTAGTGATTTAATATATATTTGATTTTCTTTGAAGGACCCTCTTAAACGTTGTAACTTGATATGCGTAGAAAAGAATAACATTATTAAAAATTGTTCTTTCTTTGTGGTTTTCGTAAAAAGTTCTGGTCCCTGATTACGTAACAATGTTGCTAACAAAATTCGAATGAAACAATTGAAATTGTTGATAAAACGTAATTTTTCACGTCATTCAGTTGCTAACGAATTGACATTGCAATTAAAACTAGCGACTGTATTATCATATAAAAAAAAGACTATACCCAAATAAGCATAATTTCTTTTATAAGAGAACTAGCTGCGTCCCGCTTTTGACCCGAATAAGTCCCGATCCCGTGGCAATATCGGGATCAAAAGAAACCTATGTTACTCCTTAATAATGTAGCTTTCTATAATGAAAGAATGTTTATATACAGGGTGTTTGGTGGAGGGTTAGACAAACTTGGTGGGCGTGTAGGTCACCCTATTTGTAAAAAACAATTTGAAGGAAAAGATCCTAACTCTTCACAATTTTTTTTATGATTATTTTTGTGATTTTCTAATTGTTTCCCAAATTTCACCTCTTTACCCCTACAACTTTTTATGTACATGTTTTCACTTAAACTTTTTATTTGATTTTAGTCCCAGATGTATCCTTGATCTATCGAAGGCATTGTTAATCCAAAATAATGAGAAAATAATTAGTTATGGGCTCTCAAAGTTAAGAAAATAAAAAAATGTTGTTCAAAAGGTCAACTAAACATCGTTTAAAAAAAAAAAACTAATAGTGATCGAGGAATTCAAATATTTTTAAAAATTTCTCTTGACATCCCTTATTACAATGGTGTACTACATGTAGCATAAAAATCTACCTTGTCAAAAACAAGGTTTATGGGGAAAATAGAGTGTAAATTCAAAGGAAAAAGAGAGAGAGAGCCCTTTGAGAGCCCATAACTAATTATTCTCTCATTATTTTGGATTAATAATGCCTTTGATAGATCAAGGATACATCTGGGACTAAAATCAAATAAAAAGTTTAAGTGAAAACATGTACAAAAAAAGTTGTAGGGGTAAAGAGGTAAAATTTGGGAAAAAAATTGAAAATCACAAAAATAATCATAAAAAAAATTGTGAAGAGTTAGGATCTTTTCCTTTAAATTGTTTTTTACAAATAGATTCACCTACACGCCCACCAAGTTTGTCTAACCCTCCACCAAACACCCTGTATAATAAAAATAGTGTAAACATAGCTTTATTTCCGACTAATCTAATCCTGAGCCTAATATACGCGTAACTCTCCAATTTTATTTCGAGGAATCTACTTACAGGTTCCCAAGGGTTAAATAAAAAAGACGAAGCAAATAAAATAACATTGCGTGGTTAGAAATATAATATTAATTCCCACAAACCTATCTAGGATCCGGGAGGCGTAAATCGCTTTAGTATCCACACTTTACTACTCCAAACGCCCCTACAGAATAAAACTGTCTGATTGGTTTCTTTGGTAGGTACCTACTTGTTTTATGGAACCCTGATCGGCTTACGTATTATGCTTTGTTACATATGTGGTAAATTTACTTTGTGTCAAGTTTACTTTACGATTGAGAAAATTAAGTCCAAATTCGTCACAAATTCCTTCTTCGGGGAGTAAGTGCCGTCATCGGCACCGGTGCCAAAAAAAGTTTTTCGCAAGTCTTCTTAAATAGGTAATAGAAAAATAAATCGTAGGCTTTGTTCTGTCTCTAGAATCGGAAAATCATTCTTTTTCTTATTCTTGTAAATCGAGTATGTAGATCAGTGCTTAGGTACGCTGAGTTTTAATATTCCTTTCGTGCCTATTACCGACTGTTTTAATTACTTTTAAAAATTCATGTACCATGTTTAACTTTGTTAATTTAAGCTGTTTGCTTTTCGGTCTGATGAATTGAACCTATATTTTTTTTTACAGAAAATCCTTATTTCTAAACAAGCGACATATAAACGCAAAAGAGCCCAAGATCAGAAATATGCTGTAGCGCCGCGCCGTAGAAGAGTATCAAGTAATATGATGTGGTAGGGTTCACCCCTCGATTGCTCCCCTAAAAAACGGGCGAGTCAAGACGGGCCCAGGCTGACTCGAGGCTGACCGACTTTTTTAAGCATAACTTTTAGTGTTCTCTCCACTATATTAGTCTCAACTTGGTACTCGATGAGGTAGAGTTGACCCTTCGATTGCTCCCCTAAAAACGGGCTGACTGAAGACGGGCCCAGGCTGAATCGCGGCTGACCAAGTTTTTAAGGCATAACTTATAGTGTTCCTTCTACCATATCAGTCTCCACTTGAGGTAGGGTTGCCAACGATCGGCTCCCAATCTATAAGTAGATAATCGAAATACGCTCCCAGTAGCATATCATCAATTCATACAATGTACACCATTTATCATTACTATACCCTACATTTCGCATTTCGTCTGACCTTTTACCATTTTTTCCATAAAAGTGTCAGGTGTACTATCCTGTCAAAGCCTGGCTCAGTTTGAATAAAGGACGAGAATTTGATCTCGAGTTCCCTGGTTTTTTGAATAATGAAACGTTGGTGGAAGTTTGTCACTGTTGGGGTGTTATTACGTGTTTCACTATTGCCATAGATTGACATTGTTATTTTTGAGAACTGTGACAGACAGGTTTGATTCACCGATACGAAGGCACTTTCGTGATGTACTCATCACGAAACATAATCTGGCCTCTGTGTCTCTGTGACGACCTCTGCAACTCCGACTGCAATGCAGGAGGTTGCGGGTTCGATTCCCGCCGGGTGCAAGTATTTATGCTCATAAAATAAATATTTGTGTCTGGTCTGGGTGTCCCTCTATGTAAAATATGTATGTATTTACAAAAGAAAAATAAATATAAGTATTATATCCGTTGTCTAGTCACCGTAACACAAGCTTAGTCGCTTACCTCGGGGCTAGATGGCGCTGTGTGTTGTTCATAGATTTTTTTTTATTTTTTTTATTTTGATGACTGATATTTTAATTATTTCGTGACATTACTACTACTACTTATATTTCTACTAAAACTAGATCTAAGATTATACCAACTAACAAATGAAATTGTATTGTTTCCTTTTATTGTTAAATAAAAGATTTTTAATTTTAATTAATTTAATTGTTACCCAAAGGGTAAAAATGGAACCTTGCTAAGACTCCACTGTTCGTCTGTCTGTCTGTTACCAGGCTGGATGCCATGACCTTGATAGCTTGATTTTCACAGATGATTATCTGATGAACCAAGATCTGTTGGCGTTTTAGCAATAAAACAGAATAAATAAATATTTAAGCGAGACTTCTACATACAACTAATTTTTTTTTGTGATTATGTTACGAAATACTTCGTGCGTTCGACATTCCAAAAAAGAGACTTTACAATGTCCACAGATTACTTGAAGAAGGCTTGACCGATTAAGAAGATTTTTTTTTATAATTGAAAAAGGTGGTAGCTCCGAATTGATGCCAAAAAAATTGTTTTTCTACCATTTTAGATTTATAGAAAGTTAGAACCAAGCGTTTTCTTCACTGCGATCCTATTGATTTCTATCACAATCAATACTTAATGACCTCTCCTCGGAAAACTTACTTTTCGCTCCCTTTCTATGGTCTGGTCACTGTCAATTTATAAAGTCACGGTCCATTTTCTGTCAACCTATGTCAATTGTTATTTTCTTCAGATAGACACAAATTAGTAACAGTTCGACCAATTTATCTGGACGGTGGATGAACGAGAAACAAACGACGAAGCAAAAATATTTGTTAAGAGGCCTCCGGAGTTCAATTTTCCCTTATAATAATGACAATAACAACAAAATAATGACAATGTATAAAATAATTACATTTTTCGGTTTCTATCGCATAGCTTTTACTATGTTTAATTTTATCAAACACAAGTTTTTAATAAACGTGGAGTACGGACGGAGTAATTTTTCTATTTTTTGTTTCTGTCTGTCAACTTTGAAAGGTTAAACTACTACTCGGAACTTACTCCACGTTTATTAATAAGGCTACTAACGTTTACTCGTGATCAGGAGGTAAACTTGTTTCACTTTATAAGCCAATTATACTTTTAAATAATTTTGAGAAACATTTTATCTATAACCTATTAATTCATAACAATTTTTAATAAAGATTTAATGGATTTTGTCTTCGTTTTAAGATGAAACTTCGTCAACTCAAAAGGCATGATAATCTCTTATATATAAAATTTCCATGTCACAATGTTAGTTACCGTACTCCTCCGAAACGGCTTGACCGATTTTAACCAAATTTTAATGCGTATTCAGTAGGTCTGAGAATCAGCTACTATCTATAATTTATACAACGTTTGCCGGGTCAGCTAGTATTATAATAAAAGAAACTCATTTTTCGGTTTTAAACTCAATTGAAACCGAAAAATGAGTTTTATTTTCACAAAGATAAAATGGTAACAATTTATAAATTAGTTTGGTATAACTATACCGTACCGAGAACAAGAGAATTGGTAGGAAAAGAATAGAGCCCGAAATACTCACCGGTCTCTTAAGAAAATACAGAAAACAAGAAGTAAAAGCGATGACAGCGACCCTAGCGAAGGGCCAGCTTTTTCTGGTCTGTCACTATCCTGATGTAGATAAATATTATCTAGGTAACAAAGAAAACGTCGAAAATACGCATTTTCGTAGTTCCAATGTATTTGTGCGGCCTTCTACAAATAATTAAGAGAAAGGTCTTTTTGCCTTTCGTTTTAATATTTTATGGGCTGAGTGCCTTCCTGGATTTTTTGTTTGATTTGTTGTAAACAAAGAATTATGCTGAGGTAAGCTTTTAAAGAAATAAGATAATTACTGATTAGATAGCGTTTTAAGTCAAATCCAAACTTGAGTGTTATTGGCTACCGAGTGATAATGTAATTTCCCTCTAGCTTCGACATTTATGCGAGTTGAAATTCAACTTATTTTTTTTTAGAAAATATTTTTTACAAGGAGAAATACATCATCAAAAATATTTTCTATTAAAAATGCCTTGAGCAATAAAACATAAGAAATATTTTTTTAGAAAATTTATTTTCAAGGAAAAATAGCATACAAAAATTTTCTCTTGCGGCGTGGCTTGAAATTTTTGTATGCTATTTTTCCTTGAAAATAAATTTTCTAAATAAAATAGCCTTGAGCTACATACAAAAATTAAAAGAAATTTAAATATTTTTTTTTTTTATTTTTTTTTCTTTTTCTTATAAATTATAATCTAGTTTTTTTTCTGTTTTCGCGATATTGTTAGAAATTAATTAATTTAACTTGTAATTTCGTAACTGTAAAAACGTAAAAACGCAGCTGTGTGGTGGTAAAAACCACCGAGTATTAATCCTACAGAGCAACAGCTTCATTCAAGCCCGTGGCGGTAGGTACTCCACTACATGCGTAGATATGTTTCCGCTCGGATTTGCCGAGGCCGCCCGAAGAGCCTACTCGGCGCATGTACGTGAACCCGTCGGCACACTGTTGGTGAGAAAGGTCACGCATGCATAGCTGCCTATGTGGTTAAGTAACTAGAGTACCTACGCCGCGGGCTTGTATAAAGTTGTTTCTCTATAGGATTAATACTCAATGCCATTACCCAATCAATTAACACATTCAACACCTATTATAATCTTCTTACTACAATTATCTCGGCTTTAAACTAACTCCGCTATTGAAGTGACAATAGTAATAGTTAACATAACTAAGACTTCAATTTCTCAATTGTTTCCTTTGACTTGAGTTCATCAAATAGATTCGAAGTTTGATAAATGTTAACTTTAAGGTATTTTGGGGTTGACTGAAGTTGTTGAAAAGTGTTTGTCTTATCTTCGCAAAATGAGACTTGTGAAGCTTTAGAATACAACTAGCTGTTGGCCTTGCTTCACACGGATTAACAAACAGTATCTTTACACTTTTTAAACTAACACGATTGGAACTCATAATTTAATATTTCCCGGGTATTTTATCTACACAGTTGAAATATTGCTTTTTGACTCCATACGAGGACACCATTTCTAGTCTATAAGATTCTCTTGAACTTTTAAATTCAAAGATTTCTTAACATACGCGTCGTTACACTTTCCCGGGTATTAATATTCATTTTCTTACCTCGACGTTTTTTTTTTTTTTTTTTTTTTTTTTTTTTTTTTTTTTTTCGTGGAGAATCGCCTTAAGACCGTCAGGCCGCTCCCGGGGGAGAGCGGCCCGGTGTGTGGGGGTCCCCCTGGCCGAAGATGGTAGGTGGCCAGGGTATACCCACTAAACTCCACGGTGTCCAGCACTCCGCCATTGCCAGAGCTCGCCGGAAAGACCTTCCGGATGAACGTCGACGAGCTCTAGCGGCGGTCGGCCCCGTCGGGCCCCGACTCCGAAAAACCCCTAACGGGGAAAACCCTCTCGAGGGGCGGCGCAGACACGCCGCCGCCGTCTCGGGGCTCAGTGTTTGGCGACGAACTCCCCCGAGTCCGCCGCCAAGAGCCGTTTAGGGGAACCAGGGATGTCTGGACACCCCTGGTTCCCCTGCGACGGGTGAGGTCTGTGGCCCCGTCGCTGACCACTTTTCGGCTGCAGGGGATAGGGCGAGCGGCAACGACACACCGACACTCCTCTTCCCCTGCAGCCCCACCGCGTCCGCCATCGAACGGTGGCGGCCCCGCCGAGGCCGCGGCAGATAGGGAGAGCGGCAACGCAACACCGACACTCCTCTCCTGCCGCGGCCCCGAAACCCTCAGCCGCGAGCCGAAGCTCGAGCGGCCCCTCCTCGGGTGGGTTCCTCTTGGTTCACCGTGGGTGTCCAGGCCACGGCTACTAAGCCCCCCCGCCACGACAAGGCGGGAACCCTTCGGGGGGGATGTTAACATCACCTAACCTAACCAACAATACCATTGTAACAGGGTTGATATGTAGAGCTAATTAGCGCGTCTAGGACACGGGAAATAGTAACTATGTTAAGGCGCAACCAGACAACGCGAGGCGTGCGTCGCGAATGATTCGTCACGCATGCCTCAACCTGAGGCATGTGTGATTAAATTTATGCATTCGTCACATACGACACCTACTCAAGATGAGCACGCAAACAACCACGCATGGGGTTCGTCAGTAGAACAATAGAAAACACCCGTCCGTCCACTCGGAGCGCACGGTTCGCCCTGAGGCGGCGTTTGGAACGATCGTATGACGCGAATGCTCACTGTGAGCCCACACGTCCACACAGGCCGAGGCATGCGAGGTGAACCATTCGCCACTCACGCCTCTTGAAGTCTAGTTCCACCTTTAGATCCTCATCTATGAGTGAAAACATTCAAAAATAATAGCGAGGTCAATGTTATCTAGATTTAGTTTTAACATGTGTCTGGTCGAAGGTGTGGTGGGCGCTCTGGCGGGCAAGCCTGTCCTCTGTCAGAGGAAGCTTTAACGCTTTACCAACTTGTTTTTTTGGGGTTGCGTAGTCGCTGAGGTGCGGCGATGGCCTAACAAAGCGACATTTCTTGCGAGCGTTCTTTTGGTAAAGCTCTTTAAATAATAGATTAGAAAAAAATCATAGCGAGAAAAACTCAACCCTGTCAAGAGCTTTTAGTTTCTTAGGCCATGGCGTCATAAGCCGGCCATTATAAATCTTTGAACAATATTGAATATTCACAAACACCGTCATTAATATTCAAAAGGCGTTTCATCTGAATCCGTTTAATTTTAGAGTCAATCAAATTATCGAAATTTCACGATAAGTTTGTTGACTCGGTTCAATTCTGATGGAATGGAAACGTTTTAATCGGTAACGTTGACGTAACAGAACAGTTTTATGGGATCTAATTAGGGCATGCAATATCGGAAGGTTTTCAATCTCGGGACGATATCGATATTAAGAGCTCAATCCCGGGATCCCGGGATTGATACTGAGATTTTAGATATCGTTAAAAAGGCGAATTTAATACAATAAAAACGTGTTAAATTTAAAACATTTAATATATTTAAGACTCTAGTGGTTTCATTACGTAAATAAGTTACCCCGAGGGCCGTCCACCCCATCATTTTGGAAATATGGCGGACAAATACCCTAAACCCGAAAGTGTCTAAACTTTCGCGCCAAATTCTAGGTGCACCACTAAAATGATGTTAGCAGAAAAAAATTGCATGCGAGCTTGTATAAAAAATAATTGTCTTAAAAATTGCAATGAATCACGTTACTTTTATTGTTTTAAACATTTTACCAATTCCCTACGCTTCTAAATCTTTACAGATCTCTTCCTCAGGGGTAGACTAATTTGGGTTTAATTTTAATAGTTCAATTCAATCATTCCATGAGGAAAAATATAGCTAAAAACCTTAATTTATACCCAAATAGTAAATTGCTCAAATCTCGATATCGGATCACTCAATCCCGGGATTATAATATCGAACTTTTGCGTCCGAGATTCCGGGATTACGATATCCCGGGATCCCGGGATTCATGCCCTAGATCTAATCGCGTTTTTGTTTTCATAAAGACTTATATTAATAGAAAATAATAGAGTTTATAGATTTTATTGGTATCGGAGACTTTAAAATAATTGCTTTTTTATTCTTAATATTTTCTAATTTACCTACCTACCTACTACATGCTTATAACAGTTCAACAATTAAATAAATATTGCAATGCAACACGTTACACACAGCGCAATCTAGCCCCAAACTAAGTACTAGGCTTGTACTATGGATACTAGGCAATGGATATACCTACTACATATTAGGTACACTTATTTTTTCTAGTTCACTTGTTTGTTACCGAGGTTAGTCCAAAGGCATCAAACATTCGTCAATCCGGAGTAGACACGCGTAGCGTCTTCCTGCCTAACCCATAAGGATGTACTTCCCCTACTGCAGTGGAAGATTTTTTTAAATATAAAACATCGGCAAATCATACAAATATTAAACCCATATCACAGTAGAAACATACCTAATCTCAGTTAGTGAAAAGCAATCTGAAAAGTGATTAACTAAATTTATTCTGACTGAGCCTCGAATTTTCCTCAAATCTCAACAAACTAGAATCTCATTTCGACGGCAAACCCATATATCTAGTTAATCAAACCAGCCATCCACATAGACTCAATGTAAACCAACATATACCTCGTTTGGAATCAACACACGTTTTCTATTTTACTCAGGAAAGGAACAATTTTAAGTCTAACAAGCAACGCACAATGATTATGCGCCAAAATACTTGTCGTTGAAACTAGACTAGGTAGAGTCCCGCTGATTTTTAAACAATTTCGTGGTATTATTAAACTTACTGAAGAGATTAAATAAATAAATATAAGTAAATATTGCACGACGTTACACACAGCGCAATCTAGCCCCAAACTAAGCACTAGGCTTGTACTATGGGTACTAGACAACGGATATACTACATATTATACTTTTTTTTTGTAAATACATACATATAATTCATAGAAAACACTGAATATCCCATGTCTTCGGACCGTGGTGAGTCCTAGGACATGTTGGTTTCCTCACGATGTTTTTCCTTCACCGTAAGAGCGATGTTATTAGCGCACATACCTTTTTCTTAAAGAAAAAGACATTGGTGCGCGGTCGGTCTGGATTCGAACCCGCGACTCTCAGAATGAAAGCCGGGGTATCTACCACTAGACCAACACTGCTCTAAATCACCGATTATTGTTATTAAATTTTCTATTATATTTCTTTATGTTTATGCATCCTACCTTTCAGGTTACGTAATTTTTTATCCATGCAAAGATCGCTTAAAAGCGATAAGGCCGCCCTTTGTTCCACCTAGTTTTTAAGATGTTAATGCTGTTTGTTTTTTTTTAATTTTTGTGGTGTGTACAATAAAGAATTAATCAGTCAATCAATCAAGAGAAAAAAACGGTTTTTATCGTCGCTAAGAGCCCTTGCAGAGTACATTACTACATCGTGAATGCATTATTATTATACTGTACGAGCAGATTATTGGTATGCCGAATGAGTTAGACTATTCGCCGCTAAAAAATCTTATGTCTGCGAGACTCTAAGTGTTTCAAAAATAAACCATTGTAAACTGTGTTATTTCTTATCATTAAAATGTATATTTCGTAAGAACTTATCCGTGTGGAACTTTTTCGTTTGAAATAAAAAAAATGAATAATTTGTCTTGTTCAAATCAATGTACACTGACTGTACCTCATATTGAAGATGTGTATAAAGTCGCTACGTGGGGTTTCAAATCTAAAACTTATATTTTCAATTTATTTCTCTAGGTAAGGTATTTCTACAAATTAAACACCTATACTATATACGCCGTTCCGATGTAGGTATCTTTTTTTACCTATTCAAAAGTGTAAATATAGACCGGGCTGCGATCGTCGGTAACCAAACCGTATTTCATCTAGTATCTGGGCTTTGAAATCATTTTATTTGAACGAATATTTTCTACGACATAACCGCCAATAGGTATTTGGATTTTACAGCTGCATTCAAAATAAAGATGGCTTCAAAATCCTGACTGATCCTGAAAACAATCCTAAGATGGCAAATTGCAAAAAAGCGATTTATTCACTGAAATGAAACTATACCTACAAGTACGCTGGAATTGCTATACAAAATGACATTAGAACTTGGTGCCGATTTGATTTGCGCCATGTTGCGCTGTTGTCGCGCGTTTTCTATTGAAAGTGATGGTGGCTTATCCGATAGCGACTTGTACCATGGATGTCAGTGGTTACATTTCTTTGATCAATTTGGTTATTTTAGCAAAAAAAAACAAATACTGCGACCAAGTAGGTACTTAGTCGCGACCATAAGATTGTTAGGGTATCAATCTCCTTTGCTAACTGTACCTACAAGTTAATCTTTCTTTATTGCTCTTAAATTCGCGTTAAAACCCTTAAAGAGACACCCCTATTTATAGCCCTAATGTAATACAAAGACCAATATCCAAAAGGAAAAGAAAACCGAAAGTCAAACTCCCAAAGCAATTCCACATCTATTAGAGGTTGTAATGTTGTAACAGCGTTTAAATCGATTCCGAAAATGTCTTAGGTTGTTACTGGGACGATTGGCTGTTTATTTAGAAGAAGAAAAAAACAGGATAAAAATAAATTTCTTTATAATTTTTGTATGTAGCTCAAGGCTATTTTATTTAGAAAAAAATATTTTAAAGGAAAAATAGCATTTAAAAATTTTCACTTGCGGCGAGGCTTGAACTCGCGTCTTTGGTTCGAGTTCAAGCCTCGCCGGAAATGAAAATTTTTGCATGCTATTTTTCCTTTAAAATAGATTTTTCTAGGATAAAAATAACAAAATCATAGTAACATTTTACCGGGTCTTAAGAACGTGGCGACTGTTACCATTTCCATACAAACTTAATACCAAAATAAATTATGAAAAATTTAGTTTTCTACCTTAATATCGATATTATTCGGATTAAGATTTTACTTTTAAAGAGTCCCCACCGCAAGGTTTTTTAAAATATTCATTCGAAATGAAATAAAACGGAGAAACATTTTTTTCATTGAAACTTATTTTTCATAATTTTTTTTGGTATTAAGTTTGTATGGAAATGGTCGCCACGTTATTAATCGCGTATTATTATTTTTACCACAGGTCTTAATTGCGTATACCACTGCGCCTGTACAAGCACTCGCCCGGCAAGCGAGGGGCACAGGTTCGAATTCTGTCACGGGAGAATTTTTGATAAAGCATATCTCCTTGTATTTTTTTTTTCTAGTAAAAGCCTTCAGTAATAAACAGAAAAAATATTCACAAGATTTGTTAACATTTTACCGGGTCTTTCTATTTCTAGTAAATCGTGTGAATTTAAAAGTTTAAAAGCAAAAATTACCTGTAAAATGGAGTCTTGGGTTGAAACGTAAATCCGTGCAAATTTCCCCGTTCGTTGCCGTGAGCAAGAATTTTGTGCAACATGTCGTTCGTCACTCGTTGCTTTGCTTATTTGGATCTGATACGAAGCTTCAGATCCATAACAGAAGTGTAAAATTGTTACACCAATTTAATTTAAAAAACCGGGCAAGTGCGACACTCGCGCACGAAGGGTTCCGTACCACTATGACATTTGGGTACGGAACCCTAAAATGATTTACAACAACCAATTTTTAAATTTTATAGGAAAATATGAAATATTTATCTTCGATTCTACTCCCATCAAACGACCGAATCACTCAATAAAAAAAAAAACCTTGGCACAAAGAAAATCTGAAACTTATAAGAAACTCTTTGGTAAGTAAGGCAGACTGGTATATTTGACAGATAGGGCAGCCATTTTGAATTCCATGACCAACTCGATTTGTCCTGACCAATCAGAAGCGACCTCACATTGAACTAAACTCCTTGTTATTTTTGAAACACGTTTGTTGTATGGGAGCCCCTTTTAAATAATTGTTTTATTTTGTTTTTAGTATTTGTTGTTGTAGCGGCAACCGAAATACATCTTCTGTGAAAATTTCAACCTTCTAGCTATTACGGTTCATGAGATACAGCCTGGTGACAGACGGACAGACGGACAGACGGACGGACGGACGGACGGACAGACAGACAGCGAAGTCTCAGTAATAGGGTCCCGTTTTTACCTTAAGGTACGGAACCCTAAAAAAAAAAACTTTAGCACAAAGAAAATCTGAAACTTATAATAAGAACTGACTCTTTGGTAAGTGAAGGCAGACTGGTATATTTGACAGACAGGGCGGCCATTTTGAATTCCACGACCTACTCGATTCCCTTGTAGTTTTTGAAACACGTTTGTTGTATGGGAGCCCTGGGATTTGTAGTTGTACCCGCAACCGAAATACATCTTCTGTGAAAATTTCAACCTTCTAGCTATTACGGTTCATGAGATACAGCCTGGTGACGGACGGACGGACGGACGGACGGACGGACGGACGGACGGACGGACGGACAGACAGACAGACAGACAGACAGACAGACAGACAGACAGACAGACAGACAGACAGACAGACAGACAGACAGACAGACAGACAGACAGACAGACAGCGAAGTCTCAGTAATAGGGTCCCGTTTTTACCCTTTGGGTACGGAACCCTAAAAAACTATTAATATTAAGAAGCTAAAAATGTAAGTAGGTACCTAAGTGTTATTTACATTTTTAGCTTCTTAACAACTTTGCTAAATATAATGTTTAAATTTTGATTCGCGAGTGTCTGCACACAAATTGCAAAACCCAAGTGCGATGCGAGTCGATCTCGCGTACGAAGGGATCCGTACCATTTTAAGATCACAAAAAAATTACGTTTGTTGTATGATAATGGGATCCCCACATAAATATTTCATTGAGTTCTCTATATTTCGAAATACTTTCCATCGAAAGACGTTTCCCAGGTGACAATTAACCGAATTAATTCGAAATATGATTGGATAGATAGGTTAACGCTTTATTTGATCAACACCACATTACAGAATTACATGAAAAAAAATAAAACTTAATTAAACAATTGTTGTATTAACCGATAGATTTACGAATAGTTATTTTCCCGATTATTCATCTCCCTTATGGTTCGTATCGCAGATATTTATATGTAAGACGACGCAGAGACACCGCTACGACGCCGCACCGTATGCTAGTGGTCGGCATTAGGTGTGGTAAAATACCAAAAGTTGGAAAAATAAGAGAGACAGAATGGAGTCGCCCAAAATATTACCTACCTAATATGGATTTGGGTAATTATTAGTCTATTACTCTAGTTGAGATGTATTTTTCATAGACAACCTACATTCAAATAAGTATACATCTATCAAAACTCCTTACGACACGATAAAAATCCAAAAACAGTAAACATTTGTCATATTTCTTAACATTACGAAATGAAACGTAATCTAACAAAGATTTGGAAGAAAATATGATAAACGGCGTCAAAAAATAAACAAGAAATTCTGTCCCCTTTTATTAACAACTTTGGAGCTCAGGATCTGAAGTAATCATTGCTTCTTTACTTTTACTCCGATTGTTATTTATTTCTTAAGCCACTATACATTGCTTTACAAGCGTAAAATTTCCAAACACTAGTTATAGTAAGGAAGTAAGGATAAGTAATTAGGCATATTATAATAATAGGAAGATTCTAAAATTAACAATTTATTACCATGGGTTGTTTAGAAATAATTGTGTGGCCTTGTTAAAACAAACAAAAAAATGACAATGTTATTACTTCACAAACCCTGGGACCAAGCTGTTTACCCGCCACCGCGTGTTGAGAACTCCAATTTCGGTAATCTCCTCCTCGCGTGCCTTTAACCCACGGGAAAAGATTGAGTAGGTAGCCCTATTCTACGCCGGGACTACACACACGCCTAATAAGTAACATCAACTGCTGACGACTCACCCAAACTCGTAGCAGTGATGAATCCTAAAGCTACCTTATCCCAATTGATCATAACATAACACGTGAATCACGATGAACCCTCCTAGGACAAACATCTTTACATCAAACGTTTCACTCTATCCCAGGGGTTCCCAAACTTATTTTGTCTACTGCCCACTTTAAGAATAACAAATTTTTAGCGCCCCCTTTTTCTTCCCTACCTACTTAAAAACCTTACCGTTTGATACAGGAATGCACAAATCGGCTTTTTTAATAAAAACTTGTTAAAACGCGATTGCCTCCAGGACCTAAATAGGAATACTAATAACTATTAAAATGCGAAAGTGAGTCTGTTGTCTTTTTATTTATTTGTTTGACTCTAGTCTACATTCATTCCAAACATGAGCGACTGATTCACTTGATTTTTATCTTGTTTATTCCATAAAACAAGACGTTAACTACACAGAGAGAAAAATATTGAATCGAGGTAGTTTGAGTAATCTCTTAATTAATAGTCTTCCTAAATCTCTAATAGTACTCCTAGATGAAATTACACCCCTAAGCCTCTACACAACCCCCTCATTTTTATTCTGGGTCCCTTTAGGTCTGCAGCGCCTACAAGGAGCCGTTATCGCCCACTTTGGGAACCAATGTTCTATCCTTTAAATGCAGAACCCTAATCGTATTACTAATTTCTGAGATTGATAAAGAAATTACAAATCGCCCCGAAGCCTCTACACAACGCCCTTATTTTTCTCTAGGTCTCTCACCGCTCTCCTGCCTGCAGCGCCCACAAGGGGGCGTTATCGCTTTCTTTGAGAACCCCTGTCTATCCTTTGAATGCAGAACCCTCATCGTATTACTAATTTCTGAGAAAAGCCTTCACAACGGCCTAGGGGCCACATTAGCGACAAAGGTAACTAGTCCAGATTATTTCAGATGCCATTTAATTTAAATGGTACACAAGCCTTTCTGTATCGGTACATTTGGTTTGGTGTGCAATGTTGCGAAAAATTAGGGCACATGTTCATTTTAAATTGAAATCTGTCCCAGGTCGTTGAGTGGTCTTTGTGTTTAGTCCAAATGAGAGGAGGCTAGCGGTGTGTGTACACAATTTTGTAAGCTTTTTACTTGCAAATAATTTGCCTTTCTTTATTTTTAACAGGCGAAAAAGTACAAGAACTGATGTTAAAATAAATGATTTTTATAAGAGACTAGCAGAGTCCCGCGGTTTTACCCGCGTAGGGCCGGCTCCCCCAGATTAAAAAAAAAACCCCAGTGGAGACCTACACACCACAAATAACCCACTCTCCAAATTTCATGTCTTGAGGACCAGTGGTTTGGGCTCTGTATTGATATTATTTACCTAGATCAGTCAGAACATTGAATTTTATATGCATAGAAAAATAACTTCTATGAACAATACACGTCAACTAGCCCCATGGTAAGCTACTACTAAGCTTGTGTTATGGTGACTGGACAACAGAAATAATAAGTACTTACGAATACGAATATATGTATGGGAGCGCCACTTAAATATTTATTTTATTGTGATTTTATGGCGACAGAAATATATCTTCTGTGAAAATTGCAACTGACTAGCTATCACGGTCTAGCTATCATACAGCCTGGTAACAGACAGACAGATTGGCAACACACTTCTAAAACTTCCACGATTTCCGTCCATCATTATTATTAGACACGGGTCTAGATCGCGTTGTAGATAGTCATTGTTATTAATTACTTCGACGTTTCGACAAACGGGTCACACGAGGTAATTAATAACAATGATATCTATAACGCGATCTAGACCTGAATCTAATAATAATGATAGACAGACAGGCAGACGGACATTAAAGTCTTATTTTTTCCCCTTTAGGTACGGAACCTTAAAAAAGATGAATTAATCGTCTTCTACGAATGTTCATAATAATAAGATTAAAACCACTGCCTACCTTAATCTTGGACCAAAATTAAAGTGTCCGTTATATCTCAAAGTGAGTTGTGCGACGTGAATACGTAATAACAAGAGACCCTGAACCTTCCTGGGGTTTCCACAGGATTTTTGTGAGCCTTTTCTATTTGATTCGACTCTATGTAATGATGGTTCACGCAGTTAACTTGGACTTGAATAGACTTCCCTTATTCCGGTATCGGAATTAGGATTTTGTTTGAATAGTTAGGAAATAATGGAATTCCAATTTATAGTTTTTAAAGTGCTGTTCCGGAGCAGGAAGAATCTTAATAAACATTGTAGGATTAGTATTTAGAATAAAATCTTTTTAGAAAATATTTTTACAAGGAGAAATACATCATCAAAAATCCTCCTATGACAGGATTCGAACCTGTGCCCCTCGCTTGCCGGGCGAGTGCGCTACCGCTGCGCTACACGGGAACCCACACAGAGGAGGGCACAGGTTCGAATCCTGTCATGGGAGGATTTTTGATGATGTATTTCTCCTTTTAAAAATATTTTCTAGTAAAAATGCCTTGAGCAATAAAAACATAAGATATATAAAATCTTTTTGTTATGAAATTTGAGGATTGAGTAAGGAACCCATAATCCATAGACGATTTTATATAATCTTACGTGGCCATTATTCTTAGTTTTCAAATAGCCGACTGTGGCGTGGGTGTGTGTACGAGATTTCATAGAACTTCATAAAGTATTCGAATGTAGCGGCCGACTTCGGCGCGTGCGGTGCGGTCTAACACCCGTATTTATAGACAAATCTTAGTGATTACTTTGGCTAAGCTTTGCTCTGGCTCACTCTTGTGAGTGATTTTTAATGTCAACGAAAATATGACACACACACACTTAGACAAGTAATTACTTAGAATTGACTATAAATACGAGTGTAAATTTGCTTAGCTGTCATATCTTGGCTAAAGTTCAAAATCACTCACAAAACGTTACTTAGTCAAAGTAATTACTCCAATCGTTTATAAATGGGGTGCATGTGCTAGATTCTGGGCGATTAAAAGGCACCGCGAGTACCTATTACTTTTGGCAACATATCAGCGGCATGTAGTCATTACCCAATGGTAATTACCGAGTAGGTTCTGAATGAGCTCTATTGACCCCAAAATGTTTATTAGGATTCCATACCTTACGTAGACAGACAGATTAGACAGGTAGGTAGGTACTATAATTCTGTTTTGCGTAAATATCAATATATGAAAGCGTCGAAATATATTTTTTTACGCGGGAGGATTCAAGACAGGCCATAATAAATAAATATTACACGACGTTACACACAGCGCAATTTAGCCCCAAACTAAGCATTAGGCTTGTACTATAGGTACTAGACAACGGATATATTAGATATTATACT
Organism: Idaea biselata; assembly: GCA_958496205.1. Classification (NCBI taxonomy): domain Eukaryota; kingdom Metazoa; phylum Arthropoda; class Insecta; order Lepidoptera; family Geometridae; genus Idaea; species Idaea biselata. Next base: position 17,928,134 of record OY292400.1, on the reverse strand, counting down.
TTTTTTTGTAAATACATACATAATTAATTATACATAGAAAACACCCAGACCGGACACAAACATAAATATTTATTTTCTATAAATTATTTTTTCTTCTTGCTCCGCGATCGCACTTTACTTGAATTATTTATATGTGAACTAGTTATTGAAGAGTAATTTGGTGTTCACTATAAATTGAAACGAATGTTATGAAATAATAATTTTAGGTAAGTACCCACTGATTGTGGACATTGAAAATCAAATAATTACTTTTCCAATCGTCATTAATCTATATTGGATTTCCCATTATTATTTTATAGATTATCTATGTGCGTGTGCATTGCATTTTAATTTGATGATTTTATTAACATAGGGGAGAGTAGCTATCAGAAGACTAATGTATTCATTGAATCTCCAACGTATTTTTTATTTTAACTATGGTCAATACCGGGACCTGGAAACGTCAAACGTTTAAATTATTCTACTCTTCCGTTCTTCATATCCAAAGGAAATAGTTTCAGATCACGTTATCTAAAATATTTTATTACTAAATTCAATTCATTAAGATTCGACTCTACATATCCTACTTTGTATTAAAACAAATGGAATCTACTTACAAATACTTCCTAATAGGTATTTATTTATTTCAAAAAAACAACTACAGCTATTATTACAGGAATTATCAATTTTGTATAATATTTCTTTGGAAGCGAAATTTACTTTTGTGAACTTTTATTCTTTTCTGAACTAATCGTTAGGTTAGGTGTATGTTTCATAGAATAAGAAACATACACCTTTAATTACAACCTAACCTTCCCCGAACCAATCCATACCACTTTATCTATGTCCACCAAAATCAGTAAACATTATATAAAATTGTCTAATCATTAAGTGTGATAACTTTTATCTAAAAACATTTTAATCCTGATTTATCATACGATTAAAATTAATATAAATACTATAAAAATCAACAACACAATTTACACGATTATTAATATCGCTTTAGCTCAAAATGAGATGCGTACTAGTGCTATGTTCTGTTCTCATAGCTGCAAATGCAGCAGCAGTGTTTAACCATCCGTTCCCAAATGGATACCACATCGATGTTGGGATCCCTCTTGCTAAACAGATTTATGAAAGAGAATCCGCCGGCTTGGGAGGATCCAGGGTGTCTGGAGGTTCACCATCACCATTAGGAGCTCATCCTTATCTAGTAAGTAGTCTACTGAATTTTATTTTAAAAAAAAATATTAAGGTAGGTAATTCGATTTTTTGATAAATGATAAATAAGTAAAGGTTTTTTTTAAAGAAGTTCAGTTTTTTAGCATTATTACCTAGTGTGGTCTGATAAATAGGATTTTTTTAAAGGATAATACAATTTTGAAGACGTATTTTTCCTTTAAAATATTTCTAGTAGCCTGCAAGAAGAAATTGATGATAAGGTCTAGTTTTGTTTAGAAGGCCAAAATCTACTTTAGGCTTTAGGTCAGTTTGGGTGGAGGGAGGCAGTTATAGTAGTGTACCTAGTCATCATCATCATCATCATTTCAGCTGTAAGAAGTCCACTGCTGGACATAAGCCTCCCTCATAGATTTCCAGATGCTTCGGTCATAAGTGGCCTGCATCCATCGTGAACCCGCGGCCTTAACTAAGTCGTCCGTCCATCTCGTGTACCTAGTAGTGGCAAATAAAAAGCCTTAAATTATACAACTGTATGTGAAGGGTTATCAATTCCTATGTCTCCATGTGATTTAGAATCGGGAACTTCACTCGGATCCCCAGATACACCCGAAGATGTTGATGATGTAAAAATTAATCAAGATAAATTAATATCACTTAAATTTTGTTAACAGGCCGGAGTTTTAACCGACGTCATAAATTCTAACTCTGTCTCGATCAGTTCTGCATCATTAATAAGCAGCACCAAAGTCCTATGGGCTGCGCATTGCTGGAACAATGGAGAAGATTTTGGTGAATCTAGTACTATCGTTCTTGGATCTGAAAGCGTTTTCTCTGGCGGTTTAAGAGTCGTTACGCGTGTAGTGGATCTACATCAGGATTGGAATCATCAGACTATAGCGAACGATATCGCCATATTGACGATTACTCCCATCTCGTTTACTAGTAAGTACCTTCTAAATAAAGCCGTAAACTTTAGTAAGCGGTAGATGAGTGATGATGAGATGGTTTTATTTAATTCACTCGTAGTTTATATTTTTTACAAGCGTAAGTAAATAAACAAAAAATAAAGGAGGATGTCTATTCATCGACACTAATTTTGTCACAACGTTATGCAGTTTAAAAAAAATGTATTTACATTTTTGAGGTAAATTTGTGCAATTTTTTATATTAGCATTTTTTTACCCTATAATCTAAAAAGAGATCTAAAATAATTAGTAAACAATTATAAAAGCTTTTACAATACACACAAAGAAGGTTAAAATTTGAATTACTAGAATCCACGACGGCACCTCAAGTGTCAACTAAATAAATCCTCTCAAACAATAAGGATTTAGACACATTTTCTTTTTCTTTCAGACGTCATCCAACCTGTGGCTTTACCCTTTGATCTTGAAAATGAAGATTTTGCTGATGCTTTGGCTCAAATTGCTGGTTTTGGAATGATCGGTATGTAACTTTTATATTATAAGGTGTGCAATATTATTAAAAGTGTAATAAGAAGGAAACATGTTTTTAAACAAATTAAAGTATGAAATATTAATTGGTTGAATGTACGGTGAAATAATATCAATAATATTGAATTGAGAAGAGGGTCACTAACTGCGGCCCGCTGTTTGATAACGTAAATTCTGGATCAAGATCTTCTGCTTTTTGAAGGTAGTACCTTTGTAGCTCCTTTCAATAATAAAAGTGCTCGCGAGGTCAACTGTTCGCAGTTTTACTACTAACATCTGTTCTATCTTGATGGTGAAATTAATTATTCGTACAGGTAAATAGCTATACAGGTAAACTGACGAAAATAGTAGACAGGGAAACTGCTGGGGTTACTTGTAGGGTCCGGGGAATAAACACCTACCACTGAAAGCGAGAAACGCGAGTTCAATCCTCGTTGCGAGCGGAATTTTGAAAGTGAGGGATACCTAGGTAATTTAACTTTTGGAACGAAGTTTCTTATCGCGCGTTGCGAAAGGGGGCTAGACGGAAAAAATTAAGACCAAAAGAGGTAACGACATAATTAATCGAAAAGAACTGTGGTGTATCGCTATCCTTGTCTAGAGTATTGCTATCTCTGTCCGTCTCACGCGCCGGGTCGCATAACTCGGTAGACCACCGAACAGAGCGGTGCGGTGCTATATTGAGCCGGAGCGACCGGGGTACCTACCGGCGATGCGTTTATATCCACGGATCTGCACGTATACGTGGTACACTACAGGAACTTCGTTCCATCCGGGTGTCCCTTGACACCTCTCAAGTTTTTTTTGTTATTTACAGAAACGGGATTGCCTCAACAACAACACCATGCCCCGGTCCAAATCATATCAAATAATCATTGCCGGACTTTTTTCTCTGCGAATATATTCGATTCTACAATATGCACGAGTGGCGCCGGTGGCGTTGGTATTTGCACTGGAGACTCTGGTGGACCTCTAGTTGTTGATGATGGAGAACGACGAGTTCAGGTTAGACTTTTAGAAATATTATGTTTTGGTATTGAATAGTAATATATGTATCAGGTAGATAATGATACAATTTGTGAACTTCTCACAGCGTCTGGTGTGTCAAGGTAACCTAAAGTAAGCTTGTGTTATGGTGGCTAGACAACGGATTTATTACTTATAATTATTTTTGGTTGTTAAATATGTACATATAGAGAGACACCGAGATACTTATATGCGGGAATCGAACTAAAACCTTTAGCCTCGCAGACGGAGATTCATCCGACGCATCAGAGAGGTCGTGAAATACAAAACATAACCCTTCTCCTGAAGTCGGGTAAAAATTTAAGTTAAAATCGAAACTAGAAGTTCGGTGTAGGGAGTCTACACGGATAATACAGATTCACAGATGCACATACATATTGCACAAAAACAAAAGACACATAAAAATGAAGCTTACTTTTGTTCCTCTGCTGGTATCCAACCCGCACCTTTCTCAATCGCACGAAAGTAATCACTGATCACCCACTGTGCCAGAGATAATATCAAGAAAAGGTAATTTCTGCAAAATTTTAAAAGAAAAATTGGTTTCAGGTCGGTGTTAATTCATTCGGTGGAGCCTGTGCAAGTGGATGGCCAAGCGGATATGCTCGCGTCACCTACTTCTTAGCTTGGATTAGGCAAAGGCTTTAAATTTTAAGTTTAACGATTAAATAAATGTGATAAATAAATGAAAATTGTTATAATATTAGGTATTTAACAGCGAGATTCCTAAATGTCCCCTGAGGAATATCGAGGTAAAAACAGCAAATTTCTTCACCAAGGTGATCCTATGTGTGGAATCAGCTTTTGTCACATTTTCGCAGACGTTGATTATCACTCACAAGAGCAAGACAAAGCATTAAGTGACCCGTAGGGTCGTTTGCGAATACGGCTGTGAGTATGTGCCCACCACCACTACCACCAGTACCACTCTCTCAGTTTAGTCGAACATGCTTAGACAAAAAATCTACATAAATTGTACCTGATTGTTCAGACAGGTACCCAGACCCAGTTCTTTAAACCTACGCATATATGTTATAGCGTCCCCAACTTATATATGTAATAGCGTACAGCGTCCGCTGTACCGTCAGGCCACCCCCAGGGGCAACCATCAGGGATCTGCTTTAGACAGCTCGTGTCCCCAAATGCTAGATTCGGTCCAGACAGGTACCGGAGCAATAAGCCGCTCACCACACGCACCTTAACGAGCACCTACCAACCTCGCTGGGCACGGGATACCGAAGTTATATTTACCCGGGCTTTATGGCTTGTTTACTTACAGGTTTAATGCCTTAGGTAAACATGTTTGGGATTCGGCGCTATATCTCTACTCCTCTGAGCTGATGTTTCCGGTTCGGGCCCGGTTCGAAGCCCGGGCTCCGCCAAAGTTACGCCAAATTATTTGGGGTTTGGCAATATTTTTACGACCGGCCGCCTGCCTGATACCCCCTAAGCAGTTTATCTGCCAACGCGCGGGGAGAACTTAAGGATTGCTAGTCCCCCTTAGTCGCCTTTTACGACGGCGACTAAGGATCCCACAGGAAGAGATGGGGTAACCCTATTTTATGCCGGGCACATGCCATCATCATGCGAAAAATAAAAGAAGCCGTGTAGGATCTACCCGGCTTCTTTATTCTTCTTCTCATCTGAGCGATGTCCCCGGTTTGGGTCCTCGCGCGAATTGGCGCTCTATCATTGATACAAAAATAAAACAATGAAAAGTTCAATATATATCTACCCTAGTCGTTTATTCCAAAGTCTACGTCATCTAATTAGGAGTCCATTAGCACTATTTTCATGAAAAAGCATTTAGACTTAAGATTAGGACATCCTTCGTATGTCAGTAATTACGATCGCCAAAACTCCTAAAAGGAAATCCCCAAGTAATTTAGATTTTTATCTTCTCATTACCAACATAATTATGTAGGTATATATATACATACCTAGTGACTATCTAGTGGAGTAGGGAACTACATGGTACCTAATTAAAGTTATTGATAGATTTGTTTTTAACCAACCTTATCATTTTTGAAAAGTAATAATGATTCAGTTAGTTGTAAAGCTCCACAATGTTCAGATTTGGGTTGCTGTTTTTATTTTTTGTGGTAAATGCATTTGCCACTGACCCACCCCTTCCTTACGGGTATTTAAGAAAAGTAGGTATTCCATTGGCAAAGAAAGTTAAGGAAAATGAATCGCAATTGATGGCTGGATCCAAAATCGTCGGTGGAAGTCAAACAAATCTGCTAGAGCACCCATACTTGGTAAGCAATAATTCAATTATTATCGTATTCACGCGTGAATATTTTAATTCTTATGATTTTCCTACCCAAAGACTTTAATATAATATTACTAGCTGACTATAAATTATAGATAGTAGCCGATTCTCAGACCTACTGAATACGTATACAAAATTTCATAAAAATCGGTCAAGCCGTTTCGGAGGAGTACGGTAACTAACACTGTGACATGGAAATTTTATATATTAGAGAAGATAGATTAATTACTATCTCCGATTTCCTTAGTTCGAAAACCCCCATCTTAGTAGATATATCTACCCATACATCACTAAGAATACACCCTCCAAATTTCATGTCTCTAGGACACGCGGTTTAGGCTGTACGTTGACATATAGTTCAGGCAGTAAGTCAATCAATCAGTCAGGATTTCAATTTTATGTGTATCGTTTTATGAATAGTTGCTTATACTTATCATGTCTCCAACGTTGTATCTACCTTCATCAGTGTGCATTTTCCACAGGTTGGTGTACTAGTTCACATGAAACGTGGCGGAGAAGCCATAGCCACAGCATCTATGATGACACACACCAGGTCTTTATACGCCGCTCACTGCTGGAACGACGGCCAAGATTTCGCAGATAAACTGACACTTGTCTTTGGTTCTAACTACGTCTACTTCGGAGGTCATAGAGTCGATACTGATCAAGTTGATATCCATGAAGAATGGGATCCGATTACATTTTTCCATGACATCGCAGTCATTAAACATGAGCATGTACCAACTAGTGGTAAGCGTCATCACCTAGTACACCTTACTCAAATCCCTCTCATCGCGTACGGTTGAACCATATTTAGTTGAGGACTAGGGTATTATCCAATGACTATGATTGACTTTCAATAGATTTTACACGTATAAATTTGTTGTTTGATAAATACATTATTTTAAATAATGTGGTTCTGAAATCAAACCAATTGAACAATATTTATTGTTGATGCGAATATTGCTACAAACAAATAAAAGTTTATGATATTATTCTAATGATGTTTATAGATGTCATAAAACCCATCGTGTTACCAATAGAAGATTATCGGGATATGGACTACACTGGTTTGTGGGCGACTGCTTCTGGATATGGTCAACGTGGTAAGATTAAATTACACAATTTTGGAGTTATTAAACGCTGCGACAACGGTCAAACTTTGACTATTATCACGAGATCATAAAATTGCAATATTATGATGCATATGGTCTAATAATTAAAACTATTAGACAATATGATAACAATTTATTTCGTGTTTGCATAAATCATGCTCTAGGCTATTGGTAGTTTAATTATCAACTAGTTTCTTTTCAAACGTAAGTGGCAAAAAAGCGGCCGATCAATAGTATTACGACAATGTATTTCTCTGTCATGCATCCACAGGACTTAAATATTAACGCAGCAGGTGTTGAGATATTTCTTAAATAGAAGGTATAATAAATTGTATTTCCAGAGGATGGCGTTGGAATAGGATACTCAGTTACAAAGCAACTAATCAGCAATCAACAATGCAGAATATTCTTCCCGCTTCATATAATAGACAAGCATATTTGTACAAATGGGGCTGGTGGTGTAGCCATTTGCCCAGGGGATTCAGGTGGATATCTCACGATTAGAGTTGGTGAAAATGAGAATATTCAGGTAACTAAAGCCTTTATTCACACCCCTAATGTTGACATGACATTGTCAACGTTAATAATCTAAATGAGGTGAGCAAAATGGTATTCTTCTTTTTTTCGTGTGGTGGTGTGGCTCCCCTAGTGTTAGAGTTATCATGTCAAAAGATAATAACAGGGATCAACTGCTTAATGTTCCTCCATAAGCACAGATAAGCTCGAGAATATGTTTTTTACCACATCGGTCACCCATCCAAGTAATGACCGCGCCAGGCGTTGCTTAATACATGATCAGCGAGCACAGCTAGGCCATGACCTCCTGAAACGCAAAGGAGTGACACAGACGTAGAGAAGCTTATGCCTCTTGTAGTAAATTGAATCAAGCTGTGAATAATGATGTACGCGGGGTTATAAAGATGCAAACCTAATCTGATAATCTAGCGGAACGACGATTCGGTTAGAGTGAATTGATAAAAATCGTAACGTAACAAAATCCATTACGATGGTCGTTTGCTTGTGACTTAGAATTAAACAAGCTAAGCTGACTGAGCTTTTTTATTTGCAGATTGGCATACACGCGTTGACAACAGCCCCGTGCGGCTCCGGTTTTCCATCAGGCTACACTCGTGTTGGAGCCTACTTGGATTGGATATGGGATAGATGGGATTGGTAAGGTAATTGTAATGCCAAAGTTAAAATTAAACGGTTTTGTTGTTTTTTTTATAAAATAAATCAATTTATGCAAAATCACTTTACGTGCCATTTTTTGAGTATCTCCTTAGCATAAGGTCTTAATATCCTGACTTGTTATTCAAGCGGAAAGCTTCAAAATAAAATATAGTTATGTATTACCTAGTATTCACGTAATTAGTCTGATTAGAAAGGTTTTTCCAAAATCGATAAACGTGATAAATGATATTGATAGAGACATTCGATTATAAATACCTACCTAAATAAAGAAACAAAATAAGTTCATTTGGATTTAATAGTAAGAAATAAATACATTCTTAATAAAATCAACAAAATAATAAATAAACCAAACAAAAAGAATAGCAATAGAAATAGAAATAACAAAAGAACAGGAGAAAATTATAGCATAAAATTAGGAAGAAAAAATGTCTAAGAAGCCATGTACCAGGTTTAGCAAAATAAACTGAAGCTGAACAAAATCAACCGCAGCGCCTCTTCCGGCGAAATCTAGATGAGTATTCGTTATGGCATGATCTAATAATAAAAAAACAAAGAAATTTGAAAAGTGAACAAGAGCTATATATCATCAGTATGTCATGAATTCTAAATAAATTTATCAAACTAAATATTGCACGCAAAATTCTGGGACAGAATTTCGTCATCGTCGCTAGCACTAAAAGCAATTTATCATGCATGTACAGACAATACAGGTGCATTGGAGTACTAGTACCTACAATTAGGGTTGGTAAGTGTAATACTACATTTTGTAACTGTTTTGTCAGTCTGTATTAGAACACAAGTTAGAAACGAACCAAGTTTAAACTATAGTTTATTTTCGCATAGATAATGCCTATTTAATTTAAAAATGTAAAAATAAATAAAATATAATAAAACTTTCAACTTTTGGTTATTAGAATATTGTACCGAATTTGATAGTTAGTATACAAGCCCCCAATTAGTTCACTCACTCGACAAGCTAGATCAAAGTTCAGATTTTTTACATATTTTTATATGCGTTTTAGAACTTAGAAATCTATTTATTTCTAATCCTTCAACGATAATACAATACATGTCTGTCGAATAAGTCCAAAAGTATTCAGGTACAACAAAATACTGACATAGTTAGCAAGTAAATCCGAGAGATGGCAATATAATATGTCGACGTGATCGATCAAAGTCTAGTTCTATACAAAGGAAAAAATGTCAAACAAGCTCCGGAAACTGATGGACAAATGATGCGAAACAACTGTGCTTGATGTCTATAAAATTTTTAGATCACAAGCTAGATTAAAATCTAAAACAGATAGATCAATGCTTTATTGTACCAAAACTTAAATTAAGAGGATAGTCTCCATTCCCTTTCGCCACACAAACGTAGTTTACATTTTCCTCCCTGGATAAAGACATTAGATCAAATATGTTTATGCCATAAAACCTATATCTGTCATGACAATGCATTTACCTTTTTTTTTATTTTTTCTAATTAAAATAATAATAAAAAATAATAAAACGAAAAAAAAAAAAAGTAGATGCATTAGTCATGAAAGATATAAGTTTTATGGCATAAACAGATTTGCTCTAATGTTTTTATCCAGGGAGGAAAATGTAAACTACGTTTGTATGGAGACTATCCTCTTAAACAAATTTTACAGAGGAACTTAAATCTTGCATAGCATAATGGACGGCCTTACCGCCTAAGGGCGATCTCTTCTAGGCAACCAATACTTAAGTTGGCCCAATTTGATTTATTATTTATGCAGACTCAAAATAATGTTAAATCAGGATTACATCAAGCCAAGACATATCGTTAATTCCACAATATACCTACAACAGTTCTTTTGATTTGGTCTCCACTTCACCCTTCTTCATTCTAACCCTTAACAATATTTTAAGCCAGCAAACTTTACCATAATTGACACCGTCCTTATGCTTATCTAAAAAAGTATCTCCTTCAAGCTCATCATTCGTCCCCATCATTTAAAACACTCAAAAAACATCAATCAATTGAAACAAGAAGGTGTGTATCAACAGTTAGAAAGGAACCATTTATCTTCAGACATCGTATGAAACAAATTAAACACTTTAATACATGAGGCGTGACTGAAAAAAGAGGGTGAATGTGGACATGGCCTATCTGGTTTACGTAGATATAAAGTTGACTGGATTTGGCTTTGTGTACCCGGATGTATTCTGGTTTTGGAAAAAGATCACGAGGAGGTTTCTTCAAACAACCAGTCATCCAAGTGTATGAAACATTTAAAAAAATAAATCAATGTTTAAGAACTTCCAGCTCAGCTCATTTCCAGCTGGATATTATATTTTGCCAGTAATTTTAAAACTAAACATAATGCACGATTGCAACACATAATTACGAAATGGTCCCAGGTCTTAATCGTGTGATTTTTACTTTTTAATTTTCTTACCTCGCGTTTCGCCTAAGTCACATTAGGATTTTTCAGCTCAGCTCATTTTCAGTAGAACAATGTGTTTTGGCGGTGATTTTTAAACTAAATATTATATTGCACGGTTGAAACACATATTTTCCCGGATCTTAATCACGTGATTTTTACATTTTAATAATTAATTTTAAATAAGAATGCTAAATGGTAGCGTCAATTATCACCTGGTGACAGTGAGAACAAAAACGTACACAGGAGCCATATTTTTGAATCGCTCGTACCACTTCGAACGATTTAAATATAACGATTTCTGGTGATTTTTGTTCGATGGCGGACTCCTGCGGCGAGTGGTTGAGACCACTCGTTACGGTCGTGCGATTTACATAGAAAAATTACTTACATCGAACGATTATCAGTAGCAATCGAATCATTTAAGAGGATAGTTTCCTTTCTCTTTCTCCATACAAACGTAGTTTAATTTTTTCTCCCTGGATAAAGACATTAGAGCAAATAAGTTTATGCCATAAAACCTATTTGCTCTAATGTCTTTATCCAGGAAGGAAAATTTAAACTACGTTTGTATGAAGAAAGAGAATAGAGACTATCCTCTTATATCGCTCGAAATGGCACAAGCGATTCAAAAATACAGGCACAGTATCAAAATCATAAGGAACATCTAGTAAGCTCATCTATTCTCTAACTCTGTGCACACCGCCAGCCATCACTCGTGCGTTGTACAGTCGATGTCGGCAAAAAAGGCGGTCTCCCCCAATATCCGGATTCTAAATCCGAAATTCGTCCCCTCGCGTCGCTTTGACATCTTGAAACTATGGAGTATATTGACGCTTTTAAAGAGAAAAAATATAGTCAATTGATTTTTAACATTTATATTTTCTTTCATTTTATTCTGTAGACTGTCTTTGTATGACATAGAGATTTGTGTAAGGACGCGACCGGTGGCATAGCCTTGCGGTCTTAAGAGGCATACGAGCTAAAATCAAAATCCCTGTCGGGTTCATCGAAAATTGTTGATGATATTTTATGACGGAATGTTGTTGAATATTTTTTTGTGTATCCAATTTGAATTATGATGGTGTATTGTAAAAAATAAAAAAAATACACCTACTACCTAGTCTTGTAGAATAAACATATTCCTATTTCAAATAAAACATGTCTAATCTTTTTGAAATTATTACAATCATCGCTTTGTTTAAAATGTACCTACTCCAAGAGCAAGAAACTTATTCCTGGAACATCAGCCAATCAAAATCTAGATTTAGAACGGCTCGTCGGCTGGACTTCAGACAGAAATCTAGTGATTTGCAGAGAGAATAAATATGTAAATGACAAGGGGCTATATCTTAACGAAAAATATTTTACCTTCGTTTGGTCGTGTATTTCCTACTTCGTCTTTCTACAATAATTGCGGACGAACGATAATTGTATGACGTGGTCTTCGAAGGCTAGTCATGTATGTAATGATGTGAAACCTTGCACGTTTCACCCGCACTGTACGCGCCGCATTTCGTAAAGTGCGGTGCGGGTGAAACGTGCGAGGTTTCACATTACATACAATGAATTCTAAAATGCGGCGAGTAAGGCGCGTGCGTCGCGTACGGTGCTGATAAATGTGCGATCACCTTTAATAGCGCGGTGTTTAATACTTTTAGCATTGTTTCAATGTTCAACGTTTCAAAACTTTTACCTTATAACAATATTTATTTACTTACCTGTCTATAATAATAAATATAAATAAATTAAATAAATTGTGTCAACAACACACAGCGCCATCTAGCCCCGTGGTAAGCGACTAAGCTTGTGTTACGGTGACTAGACAACGGATATAATACTTATATTTATTTTTCTTTTGTAAATACATACATATTATACAAAAACGAACACCCAGACCAGACACAAATATTTATTTTTTAAGCATAAATACTTGCACCCGGCGGGAATCGAACCCGCAACCTTCTGCATTGCAGTCGGGCATTCGCACGACGCGCCACAGAGGTCGTCAAATAATAATAATAGTTGTGTTGTGTTAGTTTCACTATGAACGGCTGAACCGATTTGACTGAAAATTATTGGGCAGGTAACTTAGAACCAGGAGCAGGACATAGATACTTTTAATCCCGTAAATCCCGCGGGTCCATCCACGTTAGTCCCGATGACTTACATGGATGGACGCTGCTAGTCTATCTATACTAATCTTATAAAGAGGTAACGTTGGTGACATGTATGTATATATGTATGTATATTGGGGGTAATCTACGAAACTACTGGACCGATTTCAAAAATTCTTTCACCATTAGAAAGCTACATTCACCCTGAGTAACATAGGCTTACTTTTGATTTCGATGTTCCCACGGGATTGGGACTTACGCGGGTGAAACCGCGGGAATCTGCTAGTTTTATATAATTTCGAATCATGTTCAATCCAACTTCCCCCAAAATCGTCATCCACATGCAACAGACGCACAAGTCGAAACTGTCGTCATTTACGGCACCGCGTCTCATCTCGTTAATGACTATAGGAACAGTCCATCAGCATTCCTCGGCATTGAGGAAGGAAGTCTAAATCTGGATCATCATAGAAGATCACGTTTTATTGACTAGTTTTATTGTCGGCTTTGATCGGAACTTATTATTTGATGTTTTTCATTTTTTGATGTTTTGTTTGACTAGCAGCGTCCTGCGATTTCACTCGCGTAAGTCCCGGTTTCGTGGGAACTTCGAAAAAAAAGATTTATTAGTGGATACCTGCCATGACCAAGAATAGGTATACTCTCCATATTTCAGTTTGAGACTGAGGCAAAAAAATTAAAAATTCTGTGAACAACACACAGTGCCATCAAGCCCCGTGGTAAGCTACTAAGCTTGTGTTACGGTGACTAGACAACGGATAATAAACTTCATTTATTGCAGAAAGCTATAATAGGCTATATACAAATAGGTTTTTTTTAAACCCTACTTAATCAAATACCTGGTTCATTACGGCCAAAAGTGCCCAATATGCCCCCCGCTGAATGGCCAATGGCTAAATTTATTTTTCTTTTGTAAATATTAGGTCATTACCATATGAAATTGGCGTTTTGTAAGGGAGGAACATAAAGTCTTTTTTTTTTATAATAATATATTTATTTAATCAAAGTATGTACCATTGCTATCTATGCACTTTTGCCATCTCATAGGTAGTTCATTGATCCCTTTACTAAAAAAACCATTAGGGCGAGAATCAATGAAATCTTTGAAGGCGCTTTGGACTGCCCCATCGGAGTTGAATTTTTTCCCTTGCAAGAAGTTATCCAAATTTCGAAAAAAAATGGTAATCTGTTGGAGCCAGGTCCGGGGAGTACGGTGGATGTCTTAGACATTCCAATTGAAGCTCCTCTAATTTGGCAGCCGTCTGTTGTGCAGTGTGTGGACTAGCGTTGTCCTGAAGCAGCAGTGGCTTAGAGCGATTGACCAACCTCGGTTGTTTAGCAGCTAGCTTTTCCATCATGGTTTGCAGTTGCTGACAATAGATATCTGCTGTAATCGTCTGGCCAGATTTAAGAAAGCTGTAGTGAACGACACCGGCACTAGTCCACCAAACGCTCACAAGTAACTTTTTTTGAGTCAATTTTCGCTTGGGGCAGGATTTGGCTGGTTCGCCAGGATTCAGCCATTGCGATGAGCGTTTCCGATTATCGTACAGGATCCACTTTTCATCACAGGTAATGATCCGATTTAAAATCCCTTCATTATTGTGCCGGTTGAGTAATGTAACGCAGCAGTTGACGCGCGTTTGTCGGTTTGCTGCACTCAATTCATGAGGTACCCACCTTTCAAGCTTTTTCACCTTTCCAATTTGCTTTAAGTGGATTAAAACAGTTTTATCACTAACACCGCAGCCTGCAGCTAACTCGGACGTGGTTTGCGATGGATCTGCTTCCACAATAGCTTTCAATTCTTCATTAGCAACTTTAGTCTCCGACCGTCCACGGGGCTTGTTCTGCAGGTCGAAATTTCCAGAACGAAAACGTTGGAACCAAAAACGCACTGTGTTTTCTTTTGCGACACCGTCGCCATATACATCATTAATCCTTCGAGCCGTTTCTGCAGCACTGGTACCACGGTGGAACTCGTACTCGTAAATAACGCGATATTTCAAGTTTTCCATTTTGTAAACTGCGTGACGCAAATAAAAAACCAAAAGAGGACAAAACAAATGAATTACGGTTTTCGAAATACATATGTATGAATGTCATGTAATGTATGAATAAATAGCTGTATAAATTTGAAATTGGAATCCCTAACCAAAGAAGAGATATTTGAGATCAAAGTGGCCAATACGACAAAACGCCAATTTCATATGTAAGGACCTAATACATACCTACCTACATATTATACATAAAGACACCCAGACCAAAATAAAATATTAATAAAGTTTTACAACTTTGTACCTACGCATTTTTACAAATGGTGTCTTTTATGAATACAAAAATAGTGATTTTTTAGAATTTAGAAAAAAAATATTGAAAAAACTTTACTTAATATAATTACAAATATTATCATGGACATTTAAGAATAGAACACTCTTATCAATAAATTCTTCGATAAGTATTTTTACTTTAACAAAAACTAGTTCATTACCCTCACGGAACCCTCCCTCACCACGTGCTGTATTAGGGCACATGCGAACCTTTAAATCGTCTAGTGTGAACGAACCTTAACAAGACGAGTCGTGGCTTGCGCCGTTCTATATTTAAATTCAAATGCCGAGGGCCGACTCCCCCCTTCTTTTGTTCCTATTTTGAATATCAAAAAATAGATACTGAAATACTGAAGCGGGAAGGGTGCGCGAGCGCATGCGTGAGTCAGTGGCGGACGGCGCGCCGGCGCGTGCGTCTCTTCCGAAGCGGAAGTGACGAAATTACGTTCGAAATTCGAAATTCCGGAGCATTTAGTGCAATTGTTAGCTGGTAGTTACAGAATTGTGGTGTGTGCTTCTTTTCTATTGTTCCAGTGAGTGTTGTGTTTCGTTTGGAATTTCTGTTATTGGTATGTATTTCTTGCAAGATTTTTACATTTCTAGATATTAATATTTAAAATATAAAGATAAAGATATTAAAGATATAATATTAAAGATATTAAAAGTAAGATAAATGTAGACAAATGAGTTATGCAATTTACATTTGCCTGTGTTCCTTACGCTTCAAAAAAACAAATTCTCCGAAATCTCTCAAATACAAGTAAAAATTGCTCAATTTTCTGCAAAATACCTAACGTCGATTCGTCATTGACGTGCAAAATGGGTCAAGTCTAAAGTTAAACCGTCATAACTATAATTTACGTTTTTAGGATTCCTTATATAAATGACCTTTAGTGGTCTGCCTATCCGTCTGTCTGTTTAAACCTCATAACATAAGACGTAAATGTATAGTTAGTTAAATATAATAATATTGTTTATTGCAAATGAGCAAATGAGTTAAAATGTTAAAGGTTAAAGATCGCCAAGAAATTGGGTTCTTAAAACGCGGGTTTCCTCGCGATGTTCTCCTTCACCGTGAAAGCGATGTGACAACGTGAAGAGAAAATATGAAAATGAGACAAAATACTAGAAAATATTTGAAAGGAAAAATAGATCTTTAAAAATTCACTCGCGGAGAGGTTAGAAGTCGCGTCTTTGGGTCAGTACGAACTAGACCACACGAGTACCTTCCTCGAGCGATGAATTTTAGATTATTAGGTATGTTTCCCTTGTTATCTGTTTCCGATTTAGGCTCGTTATCTATAAAGTGGAATATTTTTTATTATTACCGACTTCCAAAAAGGAGGAGGTTCTCAATTCGACCCGTTTGTTTGTATGTATGTGGATATGTCCGCGCCGTACTTCGGCATATGAAGTCCGATTTCGATAATTCTTTTTTTATTTTGAAGATGAGAGTCCTGAGTTGGTCCCACAAAACTTTGATAGGCATAGACGTTTCCTGTTACTGTGGCCACAGCTGTGGCCGGAACTTTAAAAGTATGATACGGTACCTACTAAAAAAAATATGTATCAACGTGCTCGTACAAACTACACCTTTGTAAATTTTACCATGCAATTTGATTTGATTTTCACAATTTTCAGCAACATTTGTATACAAAATAGTTAAACCTTTCAATTAAAATTTCAAACAATAAATAATTAAAACCGCATCCCATTTATGAGGTACAAATTTGTTTGTAGCATTTTGTCCCAAATTAAAATTGAAGCGACCAGTCGGCCCAGTTTCAGCAATCTACGTAATTTTTCTAGTTTCGTTTAGAGAATTTTGAACTTTATTAGTTGAATCGTAGGGTTTATATCTAATGGGTTCATTAACATAAAGTATTGAAATTAGAGTTCGATTGATTGTGAACTTTATATGTTTGTGAAATAGGGTTCATAATGTTTTTACGTTTATACCTGTAATAGTGGTCAGTGATGAAATTGTGATGTTTGTTGCTTTTCGGTCAACCGTAGGTGTAAGAGTTTTTGTGGAATAGCGATTTTAAGTCAGCCGACAGTTTACCTTTTTTTCAACTTTTTTGAAAAAATGCTTCCTTTTACAGGGGGAAAAGTGTGTTTCGGGGACGTTAATATAAACCGAAAGGTTATGTTCTAGAGGCCTTTTCTTTAACAATATTTGTATTTTTTGTTAATACAAGTTGATAGACAATAGATCTACTATTAATTTACTGTATTATATTTCATACAAATACGTAAACTATTTGAATCTATGTACCTACAATGTACGCATCAGTACAACGCACAGATTCAATTGCGCACCAAATCGAGTTCGTAGGTACTCATAGTAGGTATACAAAACGTAATAGGTACCTATGTGATCTGTAACTAAACTATCAGCTGAAAAAGTGCGAAGTCTGCAGCAATAATAGTTACAGGTGGTACGTTTCACGTAGAAACAGTAAAGAGGGCAAGTTATTCGTAGCATGAAAACATTGAAGTGGGTACAGGTACCTTTTATAGTTGTTCCTACACAAATAATTTAGTTTGTAAGCCCTAAAATTTCATTTGGTCAATTTATAATATGTATGTATTTACGAAAGAAAAATAAATATAATTATTATATATGTTGTCTAGTCACCGTAACACAAGCTTAGTCGCTTACCACGGGGCTAGATGGCGCTGTGTGTTGTTCACAGAATTTATTTATTTGTAGTAGGTACTAATTAACTATTCTATCAAAACTTAACATAAAATAAAACTAAGGAAACTAACAAATTAAAATACTTATAAAACTTCATAGATAAAAACTTAAATTAAAAGAAGTGGTCGGCATAGCCGATGCATTGTGCCCAAGATGACGGTGGCGTTCCTTGCTGCCGCAACGCTGGACAACCCTCTTATTGAGGCAAAGTGGGTATGACCTGCGTAAGCATAGGTACCTGTAACCTATTGGAACGTGACTGGTTCATGGAACACCGATGAGTTTTTAGTGGATCCGGCTGTCTACATTTTTAAGCCAGAGGAACCCTCTTCGCCTCCCCCAGGATGTGATTACTCCGTGGATGTATCCGTGGGGCTTAGATCACGCCGCTGATGTTTATTAAATTGGAAAACCCACAGCTTTAAAACCCTTTATTACCCACACCGTAGAGGCAAACATCCAAGGCGGGTCACCATTGAGAATTGAATAGACTTGTTTATAGGTAGGTATACCTATTGATCGCAAAAGCCGGTGCGGTCACTAAAAAATACGATCGTAAACCTCTAAATATCCACGGCGACAAAATGCAGTCATAACAAACTGATACTGGCATTGACCTAAAAGTCTGAAAAAAAAAATGTTCTAATGGTCGAAGAATTTATAGCCACTTTTATTTCATATAGTTGTCTGAATTAGGTCGCTGTAATTCACTTGCAAATGTCTGCCAAAAGTGCGAAATACCGAAAAGTACCTAGTTGAAGAATTCGGTACTTTTCGGTGTGTAGGTGCAACCGTGTTGGTTGGTGAGCAACACGGTTGACAAGTTGGTTGATGAGCAGTTTTCTTAGGACCAAGCAGTTTACCTGCTAACTTAGTGGAGTACTCCAGATTTTCTAGTCTCCCCCAGATCCCTTAATTTCCTACGATACCCAAGGAAAGACATCGGGTAGCACTAAGTATTATTTATGGGGCAACACGGCCATAGTAGGTAGTATAAATACCATATAACTCTAATCCTATCGAAAACTAAGTAGGTTCAGCATATTTTCATGACGTTTTCTTCCATTACAAATAGCTGAAATATTTCAAACCTAACCGACTCGCATATCCAGTCACTTTCAGTAGAAACCATTTCTGAAACAGTTCTCATATTGTTTCGCGAAATAATCCAGGTCCATATACAAGAATATAAACCGTCAACTATTTTGACAAACGGTTCGGAGCAGAGTTACGTTGAGAATAAGGCTGGGCGTATACCGGCCGACGACAGAATACTGGGTGTTTAAAATGCTAAATTAAATTTGTATGTAAATAAATGCTAACCAGGTTAAGATTTTTATGATCAGAGGCATCTAAGTCCGCGTTGCGTTGTCAAATCTAGCGGTATTATTGTTATATTTAGAGGTACTAAATGTCCTACATCATTTTAAAAAGAGACAAGATTAAAATGACCTAGTAGTATAAACACGAATAGGGCCCGAAAAGTGTATCTAAATATTGTAAAGTCAGAAAATCAGTCCCAAATCGGCAGAAATCTTCATAAATGTGAAGTTATTGCAACAGTAACAGGTCTGCCGCGTGTAAGATTCCTTAACTAAAGTCTGGTATACATTGCGGGTCCGGAGTAGCCACTCTCGAGTTAAGAGGGTCCGGAAATTTATCTCAATAGTGTATGCCAATTCTGGAGCGCATCCGTTGTAACATCCTGTATATTGTGGCCATGAGGTGTTTATAATGTTGCTATGTCATGATTAGATGGAGATATATCCCTTGTAGTTTATGTACCAAGTTGTTTTACCTATAGTTAAGTATAACACGGGATTTTTCTTCTTTTTTGCGTGTCGGTAGTTAGGGGTAAACAGCGAAAATAGGTGGACACCAAAGAGTGTGGAATTTCAAAAAGTGGGCAAATCTCTAAAATTTGTAAGCAGTACTTTGTGTTATTTAAGTTTCTTATATCTTATCTTTTCATTTTTTCAAAACTCTGCTTCAAGTTTAAAACTTCGAAGGGATGAACAGAAAAGCTTTTCTAAATACAGTAAATTTTCCACTTTTTGAGTTCTACCTACCTGTAGAATAGGCCCTGGAACTGCTTATTCACGGACTACCGTAGTTTAGTCACCATGCACATACCTACCTTCTAAATAGTATTCCCTAACTCGTCCTGATTTTCAATACGTAGACCGGTGCAGTCATATCCGGAGATTTTCGTTTGTCGAAATTCCTTCCACCCAGACGCCAGACAATTCGATAGATATATTTGATACTAAAACATGATGTAGAGACTAGTCATGATGATGATTCAGATTGTTCTGGGAATGTGAAAGACGATATTTCAGTCGAGAAAGATATTATGTGACTGGTGACAAATAAAACGACTTGTTAGCCATTTAATTTTTCTTAATATTTTTTTTTGCTTCGGGGGTCTTTTGTTTTTTATTCGATCGTCTTTGGTTTCTGTTTCGATCGTCTTTTGTTTTTGCACCGATTGTTTTTCCTTTCTGAGTCGATCATCCTCTCTTTTAGGTTGAATCATTTAAATTTAAATTCAATTCAATTAAAATATCAATAAATCAGTGTGGATTATTGGCCAAATCTAAACAGAAATTACTCCCCAAGGCAAAACAACGTTGGAAACTATACCAAATAAATTACAATTCATTTAATGAAATTCTGGTAAAAAAACATCACCTTACGCCATAATTCTGTATAAAAGCTCAAAATAAATTAATTAATAAATAATCAATAAACTTTTTAAAGTCACACGATTTGTTAACATAGTTACGTTTTGTCTTTATCGCGTATTATTATTCATTTCCTTACCTCGACTTTTCAACCATGTTACAATGGTCTTGGTCGCGAGGGGACAACGACGACGTCGAGGTAAGAAAATAAATAATAATACGCGATAAAGACGCGGGAAAATGTAGCTATGTTTAATAATCGCTCTTAATTTCAATTAATTGTTCCTCCAAATGATATTCGGGACAAAGAAGTCAGGACCATCGATCACAACAGGCCATCTCAATTATAACAACAATAATTATTCATCGCCTCTGTAATTAACAGAGTTATTAATTTATCAGCCGTTATGACGTTTTCATAAATTTTGATGACATTTCTGCGTATCTACGTAATTTTTTTTTTATATTTACATTTTTCTGGTCTTATTGGCGACGACGTATCGGTTACTATATTACAAAAAAAACTGGGACAACAAGACATATTAGCTGACCCGGCGAACTTTGTTCTACCTTGGAGGCAATTTAATTTATAAGTATATCCTTTTCTGGTTCTAATCTACCTCCCACCATTTTTAAGCCAAATCGGTTAAACGGTTCTTGGGTTATAAATGGTGTAACTAACACGACTTTCTTTTATATATACGAGATTTACATTGAGTAATTATTATGTATGCATATTTACACTTTTCCCGGGTTTACTGAGACCAATAGAAAGCTTCCTTATCGAGGAGTAACATAGGCTACTTTTGATCCTGATATTCCCACGAGATCGTGACTCACGCGGGTGAAACCGCGGGACAAAACTAAAATTTAAAAAAAACGTGTGGTACTCGGGGACTGCCGTTATCAACTTATGTAATTAAAATTATTTATTAATTTTGTACCATGTTGCCATGGTTACCATGTGAAGCTCAGCCGAGCGAGAGTTCGGACACATGGGCGTAGGCGTAGGTAGGCGGAGTGGGGGGTGTTATGTTTTATTTTCGTTACGGAATTTCTTGATTCGGTCGCCGCGCTCAAAGCCCGCGATAAAAGCTATGCAATAGCTTAAAAATAAAATAACTCAAGTAGATACCTTATATTGAAATCTAAAATGTATCCAGTATATTATAATATAATAACTTAATATTTTACCTAGGCAAGGAATGAAATACAAGGAATTCCTTTCTCTGACACAAATTAGGGTTACATAACAAGTCTCTGTCGTCGGTGACGTAAATGTCTTGTACAATGTAGGAACTTACTAGAATTTACCAGCGACTTTGTTCGTTTATAATGACCTTACGGGAAAAGGATACTTGCTCTTTTCTCCATACAGACTTTAGAAGTAGTCGACAGTTTCCTTCTTGGATAAGGACATTAGAGAAAATATGTTATGCCGTAAAACCTATATCAGGCATGACCCTACGTTTTTTAAGCTGTCGCATAGCTTTTATCGCGGGCTTTGAGCTTTGAATGAAGAAATTTCGTAACATTAAAAACCTAACACCCCCCACTCCGCCAACCATGGCAACGTGGTACAAAATAAAAAAAAAATTGCATACGTTGATTTAATTGTTACATCATCTAATATATAAAATTTTCATGTCACAGTGTTAGTTACCGTACTCCTCCGAAACGGCTTGACCGATTTTTATGAGATTTTGTATACGTATTCAGTAGGTCTGAGAATCGGCTACTATCTATAATTTATAAGGCAAAACAACGTTTGCCGGGTCAGCTAGTAATAATATGTGCACAAGTTCTTGACTTATAATCCTTTTATAAATACCGCAAATCCGTTTGATATCTGTAACCAATAATACTTTGATTATCTACTATATAAAAATAAGTCGGGTTTTCCTTCCTGACGCTATAACTCCAGAACGCACGAACCGATTTCCACGGTTTTGCATTCGTTGGAAAGGTCTCGGGCTCCGTGAGGTTTATAGCAAAGAAAATTCAGGAAAAATTTAATTATCTATAATTTATAAGGCAAAACAACGTTTGCCGGGTCAGCTAGTTTGCCTATGAAAAGGGCTACAAACAAACAGATCGTATCACAATATTGTTATGTACGATACATATATGCCTCGTACATTATTGTATAAATATTGTCGAGATTATCCGAGAAATGAACATAGCTAATAACACTCGCGCAAAAGTCAGTTGAAATCGATTCATCCGTTCGCGAGCTATGATGCCACAGACAGGGAGGCTACCGCGCTAGTTCCATCGGCATCGTCATCGAATTCATTTGACAGTTGACAGCCGAATTTTGCACCGCGAAAATTCCAAATCGACGCGTCGATTACTCATGCCGATGCCGACGCCAAATTGATTGAATGAAAATGAGATTTTTGAAAGAAAATCTTCAAATCGACGGCTGACGGCCATGAATGCGCGGTGTCAAAATTAAAAACCTCGCTGTCAAAGGTGGCAAACTACCGCGTCGACATCGAGTTGATGTCAACGGAAATAGCGCGGTAGCCTTGCTGATACACACACAGACAGACATACACGTCAAATGTATAACACACCTCTTTTTCTGTCGGGGGTTAAAAAGGGCTACAAACAAATAGATTGTACCACAATATTGTAATGTATGATACATAAATGCTTCGTACATTATTGTATTAATATTGTCGAGATTATCCGAGAAATTCTTGGGATTGTTGTGGATGTTATGCTTCATATTGAGTGACTTTGTTATTATTATATATTGTATAGAATTAGGCTTTTATTATCGAGGGTTAGGAATTTGAAATACTCAGCTATATACGTAGGTACCTACATAATTAGGTACTTTCCACTACAATAATAATAAATGCGCGAAAGTTTGATGGCCTCTGTGGCGCGTTGTGCGAAAGCGCACCAATGTCTTTTTCTTTAAGAAAAATTTAGGTGCGCTATAACATCGCTCTTGCGGTTAAGAAAAACATCGTGAGGAAACTTACGGCTTAAAGTCAAGCAAAAAGGCCCAATAGGGCTAGTCGCGGAAACACACAGCAAAAGTAAGTAAGTATTAGTTACACTAAAATTTGCTGGAAAGGTAGCTTAGAACCAGGAGACGGACATTGTATACTTTTTTGTCTCGTGTCATTGTGTAGTATGTAGTAAATAATGAATAGTAAGATTATATTTTGTTCAGTACCTAGAGCTATTTTATCCGTTTTCTTTTGTCATGTTTTCTGTGGCGTTTTCATACAAACTATTGCACCAATTTTGTCCGGGACAGAAATGTAATAGCGGAAACTCTAACAAAGAAACTTTTGACAACTTCTTACAGTCTACCTAATGTAGGTAAAACGACCGGTTAAATCGTTTTCAATAAAATATTATATCTTTTTTCCCTTTTATAAAAAGGTAATCGCACAGAAAACCACAAAAAATAACATCCCAGCCTTTGAACTTTTGTAAACTATAGATTTTTTATCGTTCGATAGTTTTACCAGTCATGAAGAGACAAGAAAACACGACACGAATAATTTTGACGTAGGTACCTATTTCATGGAATTGTGGATAACCGCTCCGCACCGCTTTCTCAACTGAGTTATCAGGGCTGAAATTAAGAAAAATTTGAATAAAAAACAAACTAGGCGTTCAATCTAGATTTGAAGACTCCAAGGTTCTAACTTTGAAAAAAAACAGCAACCACAAATTTTAATGTGAGATTAATTTTATTTTAAAAGAAATTAAATGGGCTATTACTTTTCTACCTACTGGTATATGTCACCAGTGACATCCAAACACGTTTTAAATGTATTTTAAAAGTGTATCCCACACTTGAAAAATTTAATTTAAAAAAACGCGGGGCACTCGGGGACTGCCGCCGTAAAGCTATTGCATAGCTTTTTATAAACTTATGCAATTATAAATTCATTAATTTGTACCACGTTGCCATGGTTACCATGTAGCTCGGCCAAGCGCTCGGCAACATGTTAGGCGGTTTTTCCGTTAAGAAATTTCTTCATTTAAAGCTCAAAGCCCGTGATAAACGCTATCCAATAGCTTAAAATCTATCCAAAATTCTGCCCTGGTAAGACTTGAATTTGCAACCCCTACTTACCGCTTGCGCCGTAAGTGCCCAATATTTGACGCATGCCCATCATGCCAATGTCTATCGCATCGGAATAAAACTTGTACTCTGGGCGGCAGATTAGTTAAAAAAAATGGCGCAGAAGTCGATTTTTCATAGAAGGCGCATGTAAAATGTACTGCGCGAACTTTCCCCTTCCACGACAAAATTTTTCAACTTATCTGCCGGTCACTGTACATTTATGTAAGGTATGTTGGTATTTGGAAGTTTGCCTACGAAAGGGCGGTAAAAAGTCGGCCCATTGAGAATCTGCGGTATACTTGAGCCCTTTAAGTGAGTGATGCGAACTATCTGCAAGAGAAGTAAAGAACGGAGGGATCAATAGTCGACTAGAATTTATACGTTCAATAAATCGCAAGTGAAAATAATGTAGGGTGAACGCACCATTTATCGTCACGTGTGGGAACCACGTTATCTTAAGGTGCGTTTGCTGAAGCGTAGTGAGGTTTTTTTATAGAAAAGGTTAGTTTAGCGCTCTTGCTCTGTTTGAGACAATATTATATTTTTAAATTCTATTTTTATAAGTGCTTAATGTGCTGGGCTTTCATAGAAATATTTTAATGCCATTTGGAGGTACGAGATGGTGTGTACCTCCAAAGGGACGATCTTCTACCGGGCAGGTGGTTTTGCCCAGTAGGCCGCGTTCCGACGATGTTTCGTCGAGAGTTGTATATGAGCGGATAAGAATTTTGATAGTGCGATTCAGGATTGTACTAGTGACGCCGTCTAGTTGGTTCTGTGGGCGTCCGCCACAGAAATTACACTTTTTCAAAAACACAACGCACGATAGACGCAGGGCGGGATGATATATTGATGCGAGAATACAGCGTATGAGTCACCGACATCGGTAGACTAATTGGTCAAGTCAGTACTCCCGGATTGAGTAAAGATGCGTTCTTATGGTTCGAATCCCGTCCTGCATCTATCGTGCGTTGTGTTTTAGCAGGAGTATTATTTCTTTAAAATATTTCTAATTTTAAATTACTTTTTATTCTATAGATGATTGTTAAGAATTAATTAAAAAATTAATTTCAATACAACATTGCGAAAACAGAAGAAAAAAAAACCATTATAAACTTTACAAACGTTATCGATTGTCTCCTCCCTAGATAAAAACATTAAGAGAAAATATGTTTATGCCAAAAATCTATTTCAGTCATGACCATGGGAGGACCAAAACTTAGGGGCGTTTTGATTTTTTTTCATATTCGAATTTATCTAACTTATTTACATTCTTATTAGAAAAGAAATAAAAAAAAAAAAACGCAGGGGCATGGTCATGGGAAATATCTATAACTTAACTTATGTCTATATCCAGGGAGGAAACAGTCGGCAACGTTTGTATGATAAACGAGTAGGTATCCTTTCCTCTTAAGTATACCAATTAAAGGCGAATCCAATTATAATTGTTACGCTCACTAAGTCCCGGCCTTAAACTTATCGCTTTTTCAACTCGATTAGAACAAAAGACGTTTAGGTTCCGGATATGATTTGGAATCGCGTTGGATACGCGTTCATTTCCATACTATTAAACCCGCTCGAAGCCGAGTAGTGTGAGCAGTGAGTGAGGAAATGAAATGGCACTTATCATTGGTTTGGTTATTCGCAAAAAAATATTTAAGGGGTATATTAGCCGCTAAATTAAAAACCATGTCGGATTTATTGAAAATTGTCGATTATTTCATGATGGAATGATGTTTAAAATGTTTTTGTGTACATGGATTGTAGGCAACATTGTTTCCCACGTAATCGTGGAACACATAGTCGTGAGATCCTATAATTGGCTTTCTATTGTTACGCTATCTCTATTGTTTTTTAATAGCTGTTGGATTTCCAAATAAATAAATAAAATAAAATAAGTGCAGTTTCAGTTGAATATGTCGAAGGGAGTTGAAGCCTTTCCATATTTTAGCCAAAAAAGTCATCTAAAAATTAGATAGGCTTTGAACCAATAAGGTTTTGTCGTAAAACTATTCAAAGATGTAGAAAACAATGTCACCTATAATTCATTCACAAAAAGAAATTCAACAGCATTTCGTCATGAAATAATCATATAAATAGTGTAACTAAGACGACTTTATTTTAAGTATATACCTAGATATTATATCCGTTATCCTAGGAGGTTATTTAGGACAACGGTCCGGATTAATTTTACTATTAAAACAATAGTAATTCCTATTTGCAAAAAGAGTTTGTTTTTTATTAAACTGCTATTCGTAAATCACGCATTCCGCCTTCAGTTATTTGTTTTCATACATTATGTACGTGCAAAACGCTCGAGAAGTGAGAACGGAAAATGAAAATTCTTACTTTTCGTGTTTTCCAAGGAAATATTTGGATAAACGTGATGTTGTTGATTTTTCATTACGCGGTAACTGATACGTGGCAAGTCAAACAGAATAAGGGCGAATACATTAAATTTGTATACATTACTCGTTTGAGTATTTCGTTCAGCGATGCAAGGACTGGTTATGGCGCAAATATTGTAGGGTTACCTTATTTTTATTTTGTTTATTTTTAATTATTTGCACTATTGGCGGTGCTATAGAGAAAGCGTGCCTTACACTCTCGCAAAAGCCAGCGAATCTGCGAAACACGGTTTTTGTAGTTTTTAACCGAACTTTAAATATTTTCTTGTGAAATCGTTTTCAGGCTTATTGGTAGATTTATGGAGTATTAGAAGGATTATGGCATAATACTTTTACTATTTATGTATTCTGTGGCATAATGAAATTCTAGAAATTTTGAAACCTTTTTATCAATAAGCCTTAACAGTATCAAAATCGTTAAAAAATCTCCAGAAACCTAGCATTAGAGCTTTTATTAGACATCTGTATTTCGCGAGTCTCACATTAGTGCTGTTCCTCGATCAATTTCGCTTTTAGAGTTCCATAACTTAAGGGGACAGTCTACCTACACATTTCTCCATACAAACTTTACAAACGTAGTCGACTGTTTCCTCCCTGGATAAAGATATTAGATAAAATATGTTTATGTCATGATTCCTATATCAGCCATGGCAGCTATATGTTTTATGGCATAAACATATTTCCTCTAATGTCTTTATCCACGGAGGAAACAGTCACTACGTTTGTATGGAGAAAGAGTAAGTAGACTGGACCCTTAAGAGTAAAAACTGTAATCCTTGGAAGATCACTTGCTTGTCCGTCTGTCTGTTTGAATTTTAATGGAGATAAGAAATTGAAAAAATGTTCACCTTTCAATCCAAACCATTTTTTTACTTACGTATTTAGGTACACTATTATTTTTTAGTTTTTACAATGAAAACTGAATAAAATAGCATTTACAGTATGGAGGTACTAACTTTCTTATATTCAAAAAGTTATAGTCAAAATAAGGATGTTCTGAGAAGGGGGTATTAAACTGTAAGGGGGTTGTCCTAGAGGTCTAGGCGAACAAGTTTTGTTTTACAACTTTTAAAATTTGAGGTGGTTTTCGAAAATTTTGAGTTTAAAGTTCAAATCTAAACATTGATTAGATTTTTCTTCTATTTTCGCGATGTTGAATAAAAAAGTTCTATTTCTAATTGTCACGAAACAATAGTTGTTCGCCTAGACGTCTAGAACTACCCCCTTTCGGCTCAATACTCCTCGGAACATCCTGTATTTAAAGAAATACACGTAAAGGCCTGTGTTACGTTCCCGTACCCACTGTTTAGAATAATAATAGACCCTTTTCAACATTAAGTTATTTTAACATTATGCCTTCGTCAATTCAAACCCTAAGTAAATATTAAAGCCTCAGTTATTCTGTCTTTGTTATTTGTGTAAAAACTAAAGTTTTACTGGTAAAATATATATCGGTATATTGCTATACATAATTTTCTTAAGTTTCTTCCCTTTAGCTATGTACAGTTCGTTTCAGAGAGGGTATAATATAAGCAGAAATAAGTGCAAATGTGTGGGACATTACGCTTCTTCTTCTTCTTTTCATGTTTTTCTTTTTGTGTAGAGTTTCGTATTTTCCCCAGAAACACAAGTGGTTTTTTTTTGTCAGCCTGCTAATTTGTTCCACTGTAGGGCATTGCCTCCTGTAACGCCAGGGGAGCCTACTCCGGATTGGCGAAAGTCCCACGCCTTCGGACGGGGGTGAACTGGTAGATCCTGGGATCCACCAGCCCAGCCCACCCCATGTTGGTTACATCGGTGTAATTTACCTATTGTTTTGTTAGCTCGCTAATTTGTCCCACTGTAGGAGAAGGGCCTCTTCTTATATCGACACCTCTGGGCTCAAAGGTCGTAAAGGACAAAATGCGACTTTTCAGGAGAAGCAAAAAACTAAAAAAATAAAATTATTTTTGCTGTAGCATCTTCGTTTCTTGAGCTATTTAAATGAAACCTAGGAAGAAAGTGCTTAGAATTTATAGTATTTTCTAAGACAGTATTGAACAATTACCCTAGTGCCGTATTTACCGAAATAAATTTCCTTTACGACCATAAATTTCAAAATAAGTGTCCTTTGCACCCCACAAATTTGTACCCTATGTCAGTACCTAAGGGCGTAAATCCACCTTACTGCACGAAACTAAACAAAATAAGGGATGAATCGGCAAGTGTAACATTTTTTTGGGTCTTAAGGATCACCCGTTGTATAGATAAATTATTAATTTAAGTTTAATCATCATTAACTGAGTGATTTTCACTGTTGCATCCCTCTCGGAAGCGTGTGCAGGTAAGCCATTTGCACGCGTTCACCATTTACGACGTCAATCCAGTATTTCTCGTGACTTCCCAATCTGCCACGGCCGGGCGGATAGCCCTAATATTGGTTTTCTACGTAACTAGTTGCATTACACTTGGTCGTACCAGCCATGAAGCAATTAATAGGTAATGTCTCGAACATGAAGGCTGCCTCAGTTGCGGAAATTCGTAACGCGATCTGTCCATGTCCACATCACTCCACACATCCAGCGCACCATCTTCATCTCCGTGATACGCAACTGCTGTTTATGTCACTAAATCACTGGCCCATCGTACAAAAGGACAGATCTAATGATGGTTTTATAGACATGTTCTTTCACTTTGACCGGCATACCCAAATACTTAAACGGGTATATCTGCTCATATCTGAACATGACTGTCTATGCAGACAGATGTGGATTTCGTGATATTCCAAGTGTCTGTCAGTCTTCTAAAATTTAGTTGCAAACAGATGTTTGCGACCAACTCCTTCCACGTATTTACGCGTCTCCGTAGCCGTTCCTAATCTAATGACAGCTCAATATTATCAGCATACCTACATGAGCGAGCAGCTATGGGGGCCGAAGTCAGTTCATCTAATATTGCTCTTAACAGGAACGGGCTTAGGACGAATCCCAGGTAAACTCT
Organism: Idaea biselata; assembly: GCA_958496205.1. Lineage (NCBI taxonomy): Eukaryota > Metazoa > Arthropoda > Insecta > Lepidoptera > Geometridae > Idaea > Idaea biselata. Next base: position 17,898,159 of record OY292400.1, on the reverse strand, counting down.
GACTATAAGGGAAGGGATAATTAGTGTTACCAACATCAGTTCGTATCGAAGGCATCTAAGGGGTTCTCCATAAAGATTAAAAACAAAACAGGATATGGACTATGATCTGGGCGGAAACCATACTCGCCCTTCGAGACAGTACACTTCTGTCGGATCCGAGAGTCGATTAACCACTCAATTATCCTCACACTCTAGCTTCATGGTGTGGAGTAAGATCTTTATACCTCGATAACTTCCATACTCATGCACCTAATTTTTGCCCTGATACTGGTGTAATAACACTCAGTCTCCGTTGCGCATGGATGTCGTCGGTCTCGCGGATGGGGTTAAAATGTTAGTTAAGATGCTCACACAACAAGAACCCATCGCCGTTCTTGTGTTAATAAGAACTCTATCGATGCCAACAGCTTTCCGATTCTTTATGCTGTGAAGTTTTGATGGATGTAGCTGTTTTTCTGCTGATAAAACAACTTGGCAGAATAAGATTTCCATTTTTCCTTCACAACGAGGTCCTCGCATAGCCTCATCGGCACGTCTTGGATTCTATGTTGCGTCGCTTTGATCCTCAAACAAGGTTTCTAATAAATAAGCTTCTGCCTTTCCAACTCACGACGACCTTAGTGGCGCGTCGGGGGAAGGCCCGACTGCGATGCAGGGGGTTGCGTGTTCGATTCCCGCCGGGTAAAAGTATTTATGCTTAAAATAAATATTTGTATCTGATTTGGGTGTTTCCTATGTATCATATGTATGTATTTACAAAAAAAAAGTATATTATGTAGTATATCCGTTGTCTAGTCCCATAGTACAAGCTTAGTGCTTAGTTTGGAGCTAAATTGCGCTGTGTGTAACGTCGTGCAATATTCATTTATTTAACTTATCATACAGTGACTGTAACTTCTTTCTAGCTCTGGCTACTGCTCTTTTTGTGAAACTTTGGTGGTCCTGTACGTTTCGACATCTTCAGAAGAGGTGCTTGATTGCCATATTTTAAATAGGGCTTGTTGAACAGTTAGAAACTATCCCCTTCCAACAAATATTGATGAACATAATTAAAATAAAACTAGGTAGTACAGGACACACGTGTCATGTTTTATTTAGAAATGTAAGGCTGTAAGGGACACACGTGTATGTTTTATTTCGAAATGTAAGGGTGTAAAGGACACTTTGCAAAGACGATGTCCTTTACAACCTATTTTTGAGGTGACTTATATTAAACACTCTAGGTTGTATAAGACTTTGCTTTACTTTGATATGCTTTACTACCACAGTAAGCACATTTTTGTAACTAAGTGTTATTTACATACCCATTTTTATGGAAAAGTTTGTTTAGCGTACCAAAATAGGTGGGTCGTAAAGACCATTTTTTTGCGAATTTCGCTACTCCGAATATACAGATCGATAGAGAATTAAAAACTAAGTAAGATAGTGTCATCAAGTCCTTTACGCCCAAATGTCCCTTACGACCTTTGAGCCCAGAGGTGTCGATATAGTGGTTAGGCAGTAGGATTTCAAGGGAGCCTACTCCGGATTGGCGAAAGTCCCACATCTTCGGACGGCGGTAGACTGCTGGATCCTGGGATTTATCAGCCCACCCCATGTTGGTTACCTCACGATGTTTTCTTTGACCGTAAGAGCAATATTCACCTACAGGTATTTTTTATTCTAAACGAAAATTGTAAGCCCAAAATCTTGCTTTTGTACCTACCTACTTGAATATTATATTCCATATTAATAAGGTATTAGGTATTGAATTTCGTTCGTAATAGAAATTAGGTAGCTTTATTAATTAGTAATTTACAAATAGCATTATAATTTTCATAATTAGTTAATTATGAATCTGAGAGATTTTGTTTTGAAGTCGTTTACGTAATTAATATTGGTATGTAGGTCTGTATTGATTAATTCTTGGAATTGAAACCGTACCTATATTTTTGTTGAGAACAGGACGACCTTAGTATATAGTTTTTTATGTACATAGTTTTAAGATGTCTTTTATGTGTTAGATTATAAGTTTCTGCGTAAATTGTATTCCGTGTAAATGATCTGCCCTGCCGCGTTTGACTATATCAAGCGCGACAGGGTCAGAGATATCAATAAAGTGAGATGCAAGGTGGGACCTTCAGTCGAATGTAATGCGTAATAGATGTTGCGCAATCATTTCTAATATAAGGCAGGGGTATTTTTGTAAAAGTCAGAAGCTGTTTGCACTGCGCTGAAGACACCTGACTGGACCTAAGAACTAAGAACCCAAATGAAAATAGAACAATAAAGAAGTATACATAGAACATCAGGCGTGTTTTTATTTGGGAGCGCGCAGACAAACAGGGAGCGAACATACAGTCCACTAAGCCGAGGAGGGAGAGAGACAGAAGACTACGAGTCGTAACACGGTAGACTTACGAGTCGTGACATTACGAGTCGTAACATTACGAGTCGTAACAATACGAGTCGTAACAATACGAGTCGTAACAAGGTAGACTTACGAGTCGTAACATTACGAGTCGTAACAAGGTAGACTTAGTCGTAACGTATCGTTGTTTCGAAAACTACTCCGAGGCGTCGAGGAGGCAACCACCCTGTCCGACGGATCCAGGACAATTTTCATGATGGAAACTTCCGTGACGATTTTGAAATAAATAAACACTAATTTAAACTAGAAGAAATATACTTATAAATAAATAAAAGAAAGAAAGAAAACATTTATTTGAACAAGCACACGGTAAAACGAATTACGTAATCAAATCAGAGAAATAGATACGATAATTAAAATAAAATAAAAACAAAAGAATAACAAAAAAACGTCTTTAAAAAATTGCACTTACATAATATGAAGTCGTGCAGTTTTGTCTTTTAGTGTGGTTTTTAAATCGGCCTTCTGACGAAGTAATTCTGCTCATAACTCGGAAGATCGTTGTCAGTTCCTCATCAAATTTAAATGGATTCGACCTTAAAAAGAATCATTACAATCATTTTTGAGCCGTTTTTGAGTAATCCCCGAACATCCTTAATTAAAAAATCATAGGTACGGCCGATTTGAGAACCATTTTGCCCAACATGAAATTATCTCTTCGTTTCCAAATCTCGTAAAGAGTTGTAAAAAAAATTACCTGCCATTCTGCTATGACTTTCCCTTGACCTACTACAACGCGATTTGGCTGATTTTGTATACCCACCTACAGTATGTAAATTCCACGTGAGACTGGCCAAAATACTTAGGACTCCAGAAAATCTAGTAAAACCCGATAAAGTCTATTATCCAACCGGTTCGTTTAATAAATACAAAGTCTTGCCAAATTACAAAGTTGTCCCACATTTACAACAGAAAAAATACAAGTTAACCCAAAACAGTGCAGTAAAAGCTAGAATTGCCCAGATAATTGTCGAATCGCGCATTGCTCAGCGTAATCCGGAAAAAGAATAGCCGTCCGGAAATTAAGCAGGTTGTTACATTCCGGAATTATCTGATAAGAGGCGGTACAGACGGGAAACATGGCGCCTTTGACGCGAGAATTTCGTACTCAATTTGGACAATTTTATTTATCCTTTGAGTAAACTACCTACATTACTTTTACCGTACATAGAACCCAAGGCGATTAAAAGACTGTCAGCGTCATCTAGAGGTTAATAAGTCTATTGATCCAAATAAAACTCTTTATTTTCTACATGGAAATCACAACAAATTAACTTTGATCGCATTTTCTCAATATAAATTCAATTTGTAGGTATAAGCCTGTTCTTTAAGGGCGTTTATTCCATTCTCTTTCTCCATACAAACGTAGTTTACGTTTTCCTCCCTGGATAAAGACATTAGAGCAAATATGTTTATGCCATAAAACTTATATCTGGCATGACTATTCATCTTCCGAATTTTTTTTTTATTTTTATTTTTTTTTTATTATTATTTTAATAAGAAAAAAAAAAGTTCGTACATGGACAAGACATGACAGATATAGGTTTTATGGCATAAACATATTTGCTCTAATGTCTTTATCCAGGGAGGAAAACGTAAACTACGTTTGTATGGAGAAAGAGAATGGAATGAACCCTCTTAAACCACTGGCGGAAAAAGAGAGCAGTCGCGCGTGATCAAGACCATTGTAATATGGTTGAAACGTCGAGGTTTTATTTCTCTTTAAAAATAAAAATCACGCTATTAAGACCCGGGAAAATATATCTAATATATAAAATTTCCATGTCACAGTGTTAGTTACCGTACTCCTCCGGAACGGCTTGACCGATTTTTATGAGATTTTGTATACGTATTCAGTAGGTCTAAGAATCTGCTACTATCTATAACGTTTGCTGGGTCAGCTAGGTATATTATAAGTTTAAATTGTGTGATTTTGAAAAGTGTATGTAATATTATGTATAAGTTTAAGGTGTCTGTCTGTGATTATGTGTCTGTGGCATCGTAGCTCATGAACGAATGAATCGATTTTGATTTTTGGAACGAAGTTCCTTATCGCGCGTTGCTAAAGGGGGCTAGACGGAAAAAATTAAGACCAAAAGTTGTAACGGATACACTTTTTTTTTGCTTGGAACTTCGTTCCATTCGGGTGTAGGTAACTCGATACCTTTCAAGTTTTATTTATTTTGGTTCTTATCATCAAGTTAGTCATCAGGTTACATTATACATCGTAGTTGACCGATTAATTGTTTTGGATCTGTGACGTAAGTAACTAAGGTCATATTTGGATGAAAGCGGAAAATTAACAATATTCCGGGGACATGCCGAGTAGACGTTTCAGACCGGAATCGGAAATGAGGGTAGTAATTTGTGTTTATATTAAAACAAAAATTATCTACAGCTTTAATAGACACTGTTTTGGTCGTTAATGTTACAAAGTAAAAACACTTAAATACTGTAGGTAATATCCCACTAAGCACCAAGCACTAAGCACTGGCACCACAGAACTCTGATGGTGGGTCCCGGGGCGGTTTGGGCGGTGTTGGGCGGGTTGTGTGTTTGTGGATGAGATAGTGTTTTAAGTAAATTATTTTTTTTATGTTTATTATTTTGTATATTATAACTTATTTGAACAGATAGACAGACAGACAGAGTTACTTTCGCTCTTGTAATGCTAGTAAGGATTATTATAGCAAGTATGGATTATTGCTCCAGTTCCACTTTTCTTCAATAATATTATATATGCGACAATGTAAATCACATGATTACTGCAAAAAAAAAATACACAAAAAAAAAACCCCATGAGTTTCTTGTGTCTTCTTCTCATGTCATGGAGGTCGCGATCCGAAGACATAGTAGAGTAGATTAAAAAAAAAAAAAAAATGACATGTCAAAGAGATATTTTGCTAATATCCGAATGAATAAACGTACTTTGATTGATTTTTGATTGAAGTTATAAACTAGCTGGGCCCCGCGGTTTTACCCGCGTAAGTCCCGCGGGAATATCGGCTATTTGCATACCGAGTTTCATGGTAATCGGTTCAGCGGTTAAGTTTTTGAATGAAAATATTTTAGGTTTTTTGGGTGTTGACACCATTAATAACCATAAACGAGGGTCTAATTATGGTCACAGGCCCACATGTCTATTGTCATCAATGGTGCCAACACCCAAAAAACATAAAATATATTCGATAGTATGACGATGGTGATATAATTATTCGATCGCCCCGACATATTTACCCGAGTCTTCGCTCGATTAAGACCCGGGTTGATATGTAATTATGTGTTCTAATGGTGTTAGTTTCACACAATAGCTGCCGTTTGTTTTAAAAAGTTTATTTTTCATATAAATAGCCGATAGATAGATAGATAGTTCATATATTGCACCAAAAATCCGATCCCGATCTGGGCTAGTTAGATAGCTGTGCAAGCCAGCCTGTGTCCTTCAATCTATCGTGTAAAAAATACTGTCAGGTGAGAAAAACATAGTAAAATTTCGATTCACTCTGGTTAACTAACCCACTCTCGTCTAAATCGAGTTACAAAGAGCCGACCAGCAAAAGCAACCTACAAAAAAATTAAAACGGAAAACTTTCAACACTTCAATATTTCCGCATATTTTTCTCTCACCTAGTAAATTTACTCGACGGTATAGGAAAACTACATTTATTTTGCTTGAAAGCTTCAAAATTTTCGGTATACTTCGTTTTTACCCGACTGCGCGACGCAAAGCCGGCATAGAATAGGGTTACCCCATCTCTTCCCGTGGGTCTCGTAAAAGGCGACTAAGGGATTTAGGGGGACTAGCAAAACTTAAGTTCTCCCTGCGCGGTGGTGGATAAACTGCTTGGTTAGGGACCAAGCAGTTTATCCACCACCGCACCAAGAAGGGTTGGTGTGAGGCAGGCGGCCGGCCGTAAAAATATTGCCTAATCTATTAGCAGAAGGTATGGTCAGTAATGGCTTACCTACTGCGCCGGCCCCAAATATTTGGGGTTTAGCGGACCCCGGGCTCCCGAGAGGGATGCAACCGGCAACATCGCTCGGATGTGAGAGAGACACAAGACAAGTTAAAGTGGTAGTCGTATACCAAATTGTAATTTAAAAAACCACGCTCTATTTCATTGTACTAGTTTTTCACGAACTCGGCCCACAGGGCTTCCGGTATTTCCGGATTATTCCAGTTTCCGGTTTCGTTACGTCCCTCGGGTAGCAAAGTCAATGAAACAGCGTAACCTCAAAATTGAGAGCTGTGCACCTGTGAAATTTTAAACTTTCCTAAATATTTACGAAATTTTTTAAAAGTGTTGAAGGTATTGAGAAATTAAGGGGACAGTCTACCTACTCTTTTCTCCATACAAACTTTACAAACGTAGTCGACTGTTTCCTTCCAGGATAAAGACATTAGTGAAAATATGTTTATTACCATAAGTCCTATCTATATCAGCCATGCCTGACCCACCATGCCCCTACGTTTTGATTTTTTTCATTTTCTAATTGTTCTGAATTTTATTTCTATTCTAATTAGAAAATGAAAAAAACCAAAACGTAGGGGCATGGTCATGGCACATATAGTATAGGTTTTATGGCATAAACATATTTGCTCTAATGTCTTTATCCAGGGAGGAAACAGTCGGCAACGTTTGTATGGAGAAAGAGTAGGTAGACTGTCCTCTTAAGTACAAGTAGGTACTTAGTGGTGATGTCCCAAACAAAATCCGTGTTCCTTTTACGTGAAATAAATGTGTAAGGCCGCTACAACTAGTGATGTGCCGCTGGGAATATTCCCAATTCCCAGTAATTTACTCATAGTAATTTACGGGAATATTCCCAATATGCCCGGTAATATTCCCCAAAGTTTCCAACAATCAATATTATATAATTGTCAAAGTAAATCGAGTTATTACTGCAGATTAGTTGTTGTAACTTATATCTAAGCTAACTTACCTAAATAACATTTATAGTTCATAATTGGAAAATTAAAAACAGGGCCTAGAAACTCCCCATGGTCAAGGCAGACGGAGAACAGTCTCCGAAAATGGTCTCCCAAATGTTTCGAGGCCATAGCCAACACGCGACCTAGTATACCGTCAGGCCCAGGTGCAGTGGCCTTGGCTCTGACACGACGGAGAACCATTTTTAACACCTCAGCGGTCACTTCAGGGTTATCGTTTAAGCCTTCTTTAAAAGCCACAACGATCTCCGAAACGAAATTCGGATCAAGCGTCGTTGTTATGGAAGGGGTCTGAGCTTTTTCCTAGCTAGACGATAGGGATGCCCCCATGGGTCTTCGCTCACTCAACGATGTTAGCATATCCTCTTTTCTTGGCAAGCAAACCCAGTTCTCTAATACTTCCGCATATATGTTATACCGTCCCCAGCTATGCAAGAGTATAAAGAGAGGGGTCTGCTGTACCGTCAGGTCACCCCGAAGGGCAACCGTCAGGGATCAGTTATAGACCGATCGAGTCCCCAAATGCTAGATTTAGCCTTTTTCTTGGTAGTGGCCATCGCTATCAGGGCCTTCTTGGCCTGCTTATAGGGGACGCGGAGCTCCTCCTTCACGAGATCCACCTCTCCTGGTGTAAGCCGGCGACCTCGGCGACGACTCCGATGTCGGGTGTACGGGCGGCGCGCTACTACGCAGGCGTCGCGTTGGGAGGCTACCTCCGCGCACCATCAGTACTCCTGTCGCGAGGGACTTCCCACGGGGCATCGCCGAGTCGCAGACGCTGGTCATGGCCCCCATGAGCCACTCAACTTCAGAGTTCACATCATCCAGGGCCTTCGGCACGGGCACCCAGGCCTGGATAATGGTTGCCTACTCGAGTAGCTCCGGATCTAGCCGCTTCAGCGTCTAGCGAGGACGGTCCATACAAAGGAAATTGACCGGAGAGTTAGATGTCTGGGCGAAGAGTATGTCGAACTGGATATACCGGTGATCCGACATAGACTCCATCTCCTCCACTACTCTCCAGTCGCACAATCTACGGGCAAGAGCGGGAGAAACAAACGTGAGATCCACGATCGACTCTCCCCGTGGTGCCACGAAAGTGCTTGTGGATGACCTCGAGGCCGATAGTATCGACCCAGTCCTCGAGTATTCCACCCCGAGTGTCAGTAGCTTTGCCGCCCCACCTGGGCGAGTGTGAGTTGAAATCCCCCAGGACAAGTGCGGGACGAGACTGAAGCCGGGCCCAAACGGCCCCAATCTCGTCCAGGAAGGATTCGAACTCAGAATCGCGCCGCCTCGGTGCAAAGCACACACCGAATACAACTACTTCTCCCCACTGCACAGCGATGTAACCAACGCCGCGGGCAATGGGCTTCGGGGACGGTACACATAGGGCTCGGGACGGGATAACCGCGACTTTGGATGGATGTGCGGAAACGGAAACGGGGAGTGCAAGCTATTAAGGACACTCGATATCCACAACGACACCATTCATATCTTCCTCGGAGGCCGTAGTTGAATAAGCTGGAGCCGAGAATCGTTTTCCGGCTGCTTTAGTTTTTTTCTAATTTGGCTTTTGTGCCTTACAATCCTTGGTGCCTCCATTTGATGTAATTCTGATTAGACACCATAATAAAACATTATAACTAAACTTTTAGTATTTCATTATCATCGGGAATATTCCCGGAAACATTGGAAATTTACTCGGAATATTCCCAGGAATATTGGAAACTTACGGAAATTTTCGCCTTAGAAGGGCAATTAACTTTTTGCATCATATTAAACGATATTAGTAATGCAAATTGAACGATAAAAATAAAAACATAGAAAACTAATACGCAATGTAAGCAATTTTCCCCTATATTTCCATTTTTGGGAATATTGCCGGGAACGTTACTGGGAATATTCCCAAAATTCCCAATATTCCCGGGAACGGCACATCACTAGCTACAACACACTAAGATAAATTCGATAAGTGACGATTAAAACGTGAAAAGCATTATTGGGTTTGCGGTAGCGTTACCACAAATAGCTGTTACAACTGTCTTCCTCCTGATGTCATATCAGTTATGGTTGAGATCAATGGTTGAAAGTGTAAGTTTTTAATATTTTTAATTTGTTTGGTGGGCTAGCCTCTCTTGTCACCATCCAAGCAGACTAGTCCTGGTTTTAATGTTTTTTTACCTTTAGGGCGACCTAAAAACTCTAACACCAGGTGAGCCACACCACTATACGAAAAAAAGAAGAAGCATAAAATATTTGCTCCCAGCGGGAATCGAACCTGCAACCTTCTGCATTACAGTCGTGCATTCACGCAAGCACGACTTATGTGGCTACATATACTGGGTGTTCCGAGGAGGGGGTATTAAGCCGAAAGGGGTTTGTTCAAGAGGTCTAGGCGAACAACATTTGGAGCTTCGAACTTTTTTTTTTCGAAAATTTGAAGTTGTTTCACTGAAAAGAAAACAGCTGTTTTTGTAAAAGATTTATTTATTTATTCAATGACCTCAAACTCTAAAAAATCCGGCCAAGTGCGAAACTCGCGCACGAAGGGTTCCGTACCACTATCACAATTGGGTACCGAAACCTAAAATCGTTTACCACTTTTAAAATTTGATAGGAAAATGTGACATAATTTAGCTTCGATTCTTACTTCCATCATACGACCACAGCCACACCACTAAAAAAAATGAAAAAAAAAAAACTTTGGCACAAAGACAATCTGAAACTCTTTGATAAGTGAAGGCAGACTGGTATTTGACAGATAGGGCAGCCATTTTGAATTTCATGACCTACTCAATTCGATGTTTTTGAAACACGTTTGTTGTATTGGAGCCCCTCTTAAATATTTGTTTTAATTTGTTTTTAGTATTTGTTGTTGTAGCGGCAACCGAAATACATCTTCTGTGAAAATTTCAACCGTCTAGCTATTACGGTTCATGAGATACAGCCTGGTGACAGACGGACGGACGGACAGACGGACAGACAGACAGCGAAGTCTCAGTAATAAGGTCCCGGTTTTACCTTTAGGTACGGAACCCTAAAAACAGCTGATTTTTATGTAAATTTTAAACTCAAAATTTTCGAAAACTACTCCGATTTTCCAAAAGCTGTAGAGTAAATGTTGTTCGCCTACACGTCTAGAACAACCCCCGTTCGGCTTAATACCCCCTTCTCAGAACACCCTGTATAGGTACGTAAATTCTGCCACCTACTTACGAACGTATGTACGTACCTACGCATGCAGATATCGAAGTTCGTACCACTCACAGCCCTGATAAATTAAATTTCACAGAGAACTGACGGTCGGTCAATAAATTGAAATAAGCAACACACAATGTATTCCTACCGGCGAACGGTGCAAACAGTATTATATAACTACCTGTTATGGAACGGTTAAGGCATATATTGCTCTAACTAAACCAAAAAAAAACACGTTGGTTTTATGGGAGCCCCACTTAAATATATTATTTAATTCTGTTTTTTGATTACACCAGAAATATATAATTTTTATTAATTTTATTTCTATTCTAATTATAAAAAGAAAAAAAAAAACGTAGGGGCATGCTCAATATGCTCATGGTAGAAATAAGTTTAATGGCTTAAACATATTTTCTCTTATGTTTTTATCCAGGGGAAACTGTCGACTACGTTTGTATTAGGAAAGAGTAGGTAGTTGTCCGTTTTACCACAGTTCACCTAAAAGTTGGTTTGCCTCGCGGCGCTATTTTACTGCAATGTCTAAAACAGTACAATTGAATTAGGTACACAAATATATTTGATTTATTAATCAATGCGCAAAAACCGAATTCGAAATCGTGGTTCCAAATTCGAAACACAAATTTAACCAGTCGTGGTTCTTGTGTTAATCCGCCCATCGCACACACACCTGTTCCAAAACTATAGACCGCAGTATCGTTTGTCATAATTTACAATACTACTGTATAATAGGACGCCGAATTTATTCTTTACCAAAATAACCGTTCGATTTCATACGGTCTGTAGTCTGCCCAATACTTTAACAATTTGCCGTCTGCTGTCAGTCTTATAACATCGCATTGGAAGTTAAGGTAACTTGCTGTAGCCGAAAAATACCCCACCAATCAAAAATACCCCATCAATCAACAATATCCCACCAAATAAAAAAAAACCACGATAAAAAATATAAGTACCTATAGTGTTACAAAACTATAGACCGCAGTCTCGTTTGTCATAATGCATAAAGGTCATAGCCCACTTACACGACTCCGCTCCCACCCGGCAAAAATAATGTAATTCAAATATGGGCTTTAAATATTGCTCTTTAGATATATTTTACACTGACTGACGAGCAGTCTGACGGCGCGGCGGTAAGCTCGCTGAAAGCGATCTGTCTGCTAATTTATGATGCCAATGTAAAATATATCTAAAGAGCAATATTTAAAGCCCATATTTGAATTACATTATTTTTGCCGGGTGGGAGCGGAGTCGTGTAAGTGGGCTATGACCTTAATACTACTGTATAAATAGGACGCCGCATTTATTCTTCATCGAAATACCTAAACGTTTGATTTCATACGGTCTGTAGTCTGCCCAATAGATTAACAATTTGCCGTCTGCTGTCAGTCTCATAACATCGCAATTGCAATTTAAGGTAACAGCCGTAGCCGAAAAATAGACTTAGGTGATGATTCACCCGTAGAATTACCCCACCAATCACTGAAAGAATACGCCACCAATATAAAATACCCCACCAATTTAAAATATCCCACCATTAAAATTTACGGGATCAAACGTAGCCTATGTACTTCTCATAGATCCTATTTATCTCTATACCAAAGTTCATCGATATCGGTTCAGCAGGCGTCAAAGCGTAACAGACAGACAGACAGACAAACAGACAGAGTTTCTTTCGCATTTATAATATTAGTAATATATTCATATGTACCTACATAATTACATTAAATAATATGATTATTGTTTTTTAAGCACCCGTGTGTCCCGCTATAAATATTTATTTCAAGTACATATCAACTGGAGTCGGGCTTATCGCTGTCACCAGTAAAATTCGGTGAATACGTTACCTACTTTCAGACTCGACAAGCGTTAAGCTCGGGATCGACGCCGTATTGGACACGAATGTAGGTATTTCATTTTATTTATAATTATAATTTAACGTAGTTTCTCATTGTTTGAAAAGATATAAAAAAAAATTAAAATAAATATAAAGGCACGAGTTGGCAACGGGCGACATGAGGCGGCAACGGGCGACGTGAGGCGGCAGCGGACGACGTGTCGCGGCGACACTACTGGTTTCTATGTATTTCTATGAAACTCCCTACGTATATAGTCAGTGATACAAAGCTAGCGACGACGCGTCGTCGCTAGCTTTGTGACTTAACTCCCTACGCTCGCTCGACGACGACCCGTCGCGACGGGTCGTCGTCGAGCGAGCGTAGGGAGTTTCATAGAAATACATAGAAACCAGTAGTGTCGCCGCGACACGTCCGCTGCCGCCTCACGCAGCGTACTACGTGGACGATTGGATGCAAACGCGATTGCGAAGCGATCCGATCCGGTGCGGTGCGGAAACAACAAACAGTCGATAGCTATTGAAGTGTCCTACGTGACCAAATGCACGTAAAGTGCGATGCGGCGCGATTCTCGACTGTTCCTTGTTTCCGCACCGCACCGGATCGGATCGCTTCGCAATCGCGTTCGCATAAAATCGTCCACGTAGGACGCTGCGTCATGTCGCCCGTTTCCAACTCGTACCTTAAAACTCTAATTTAAATTCCACAAACAATGCTAGAAGTGAGTCTAAAGCTAAAACCTTTCGGTTTTAATCACTTTTAGTTGAGTGAATCATGACTTTTCACTGACTTTAATTTTAATATAACATCGCGAAAACAGAAGAAAAATCTAAATAATATATACCTAAGTAATTAAAATTAGGGTACACAAAGGGTACATACACAGACAGAGAGACACGTCAAACGTATAACTCCCCTCTATTTCCGTCGGGGGTTAAAAATATAGCCTTCAGTAAAAAGTAAGAACAAAATACCAAGTCAACATCGTTAAGATCTTTTAATGACGTACTTTTTATACCAACTTGAGACGGAGAAATGAAATTAATGAGTGAACCTGGTACTCGTCCCAAATGCGACGAGTTATGGTCCACGTGAGACGAGTTGACTTTTTACAGGAACATCTCTGAGGAGCACTCGAAAAATTCTTGTATTTTTTAATTAATTATTAAGAAAGTTTTAAACCTTAAATTATAAAGAAATACAGATTCGGAGTAAGATCGAATCTACATTTAAATAGAGATAAATTTTATTTAATCCTAAGCATTTTAGTGCTGGTTAATGAATAAGAATAAGCATTATTAGTAAGTTACAACTCTTTAATATTATTTCACCTTTTTATAAGCAATGTAATCTTTCTATTTCTATTAATTTATTATTAGTATGTATTGATAGCTCTTAATTTCCCTAAAGTGTAAAAAAAACACGACAAAAACAAGATTGTCATGTAAGAAAACCTACTTGTTCCGAGCCCTTAATCGAAAATGCCCTTAATCTGGTTCCTGGTACACAAATTACAAGTCACAATAGATGTCCCCACTTAAATAAACATAGCTTGAACGTTAATCTACCTCTAGGTTGGTAAATGCCTCTCCTGCGCCACATTTCGGCTCTACAGAGCGAAAACCAATAACGTAAATATGCAGCCCAATTCCTGGCTCGAACTAGAACCTTATGTTGAAGAAGATAGAGTTGAAAATAAAGAGAGTATGTCATCGTTGACAGGCATGTCGGAGTAATCTTTGCTCGGAGTTAATTTTGGTTTCTAATTTAGAGCGTTTTGGGTTATACCGCAGAAGAGTTTGAATAGATAGTGTAAATTACTGTTGATAAATAAATCTTATCTATATCTCTATCCATATTTAATCTATGTCTATATTTATAACTAGCTGCGTCCCGCGGTTTTACCCGCGTAAGTCCCGATTCCGTGGGAATACCGAGATCAAAAGTTGTTACTCAGGGTGAATGTAGCTTTATAATGGTGAAAGAATTTTTGAAATCGGTCTAGTAGTTTTTGAGTTTATTCATTACAATTACAAGCATACAGACAAACACACACACACACAAATTCAAATCTTTCCTCTTTATAATATTATAAAGAAATACTTTTAATGGATCAACGCACAGCTTAGGCCGGTGATAGTGGAGCGCTGACATTTTCCCGTGCATGATGCAGTCAATACTGATATTACTTAACATATTTTTCGGCTCCAATCGCGTCATTTATCTATTTTTTTTTGCATTTACATCGATAATTTAGTTGAAAAAATCCGCAATTGAAACCGATAATTGAGTTGAAAAGCATCTTTACAAATTATTATTCTGAAACATAAGTAAGTACATAAATAACATTATTTAGCTAATTGGCCTAGCTGTACCTGCCGATCATGAACGGTCGTGCCGGTTAAGCAACGCTTGGTGCGGTTATTACTTGGATGGGTAACTGATAATTTGTGTGGCAAAATTCATTTTCTCGAGCTCCTCCGTGCTTCGGTCGGCACGTTAAAGCAATTGGTCCCGGTTGTTATCTTTGATAGCAGTCGTTGGGTCAAGTTAGAGGCCTTAGGGCTACCTGAAAACTCTAACACCAGGTGAGCCACACCAATCTATACAAAAAAAAAAGATTTTAAATAAATAATTTTAACTTGCACATCGTTTACCATAAATTACAAATATACCTAACCTACCTACCAAAACAAGGCAAAAACTTTACCCAGCTACTGTCGGGTGAAAACAACGCAAAATCAGAGAATGCAATGCAAGACCAACGCATTCTGATTATTAAACTCCACAACTGAGCCAGTCCCCGGATAAAATGGTAAAATCGCTCACAAAGGTAGTTTTCAGTGCAGACATTTTGCTGTATAGGTTGCTACGTTTTATATGTGAAATTTCACGTAAAATTTCCGTTACTAGCAGCGGTACGTCACGTTATTTCACATTGTAACTTTGTTGTCCCGTATGTTACGTTTGTGGGTGAATCTTGTCACGTATGTAATGTAGGTATTATTTGTAAAGATAAAGATAATTTATTTGGTCAA
Source organism: Idaea biselata (assembly GCA_958496205.1). Classification (NCBI taxonomy): domain Eukaryota; kingdom Metazoa; phylum Arthropoda; class Insecta; order Lepidoptera; family Geometridae; genus Idaea; species Idaea biselata. Next base: position 17,882,688 of record OY292400.1, on the reverse strand, counting down.
GAACTTCGTATACAAAGGTGTTACAATATTATCTTATAAAGTTACAGAAATTCTGCCTACAGGTGTCCAAATATTTTAATTTAGAGTAAATCTAAGCATAGTCTACGTATGAATAAAATTTATATAAAATCAACAATTTAACATTAGGTAGGTACATAAAATATTAACTTAGTGAGAATTAGAAATATACCTTATGAAATAATAAAAATTCTTCCACCGAGTAGAAGGAATGAAGTAAGAGATATTCGTGGAGTTCTCTTTTAAACACGTTAAATGGTAAATTTTTGAATCTGTCAGGAAGGGCGTTATAAATCTTTATACTCATAAAATACATATTTTTTCTAAAAACTTCTAAATTAGCTTGTGGTAAATATAAGTTGTGACCATGTCTCCTACTGGGTTGTCCCATTTCTAAATTAGTCTTAAACAAATTGGGATTCTTTCTTACAAAAATACATAGTTCTTCAATATATAAACTTGGTAGAGGGAGAATTTTTAATTTTAGAAACAAAGGCTTACATGTTTCTCTAAATTTTGCCTTACCTAAAATTCGAATACACCTTTTTTGGGCTTTAAATGCAAATGAAGCTTCAACAGAGTTACCCCAAAGTGGAAGACCATATCTCAGTACTGAGCTAATATATCCGTGGTAGGCACATAGGGCAGCATCATTTGAAACTGAATCCCTTATGCGCCGCAGGGCAAAAAGAAATTTGTCAATTTTACTACAAACCGCTTCAATTTGTTTCTTCCGGTTTAGAAACTTATCTATATAAATGCCAAGAAATAAAGTATGATCCAAGACTTCAACTGGTTGTTCTTTGAAAACTACACTAAATAAACATTTTTTTGAGTTATTGGTATGAAATGGAATTATTTTCGATTTATTAACATTTAGTTTCAAATTATTAATTTCAAGCCATCTACTAACGGTTTCTAAAGCATTCGTAATTTCATTGGAAAGATTAGTGGATACTGTGTTTTTAACTATAATTGTGGTATCATCAGCATAAAGTATACATTTCTGTTCAGTTTTGAGTTTATTAGGTAGGTCATTTTTAAAATTGTTACCGATATTTTTGGAACCACCGCTTTTTTTTGAATATTTAAAGTCTAACACATTACAAAAATTATCTACACATTTCATAAGAAAAATTAAAACGAAATACATATTGTACAAATGGGCGGCCTTATCGCTCAAAGCGATTACTTCCAGGCAACCCTGGATTATGAAAAGCTTCGTGGCTTGTCAAAGGACGAATTTCTGTCATATAGCGGAGTCATCGAAGTTCCGATACTTAGGCCGTATTTACTAAAGAAAAAGAGACAAAACTCCAAGATTTAATTTGAATTTTGAACGAACAAACAAAAGAAAGAAAATCTGTCATCCGTCCTTCAAAATCGTCAGAAAATAAAATTTTCGGACGGATGGATGACAGATTTTCTTCTTAAAAGAACGTGGGTACTGTTACCATTTCCATACAAACATAATACCAAAATATATTATGAAAAATTTAGTTTTCTACCTTAATATCGATATTATTCGGATTAAGGTTTTTTTTTTAAAGGGGGGGGGCTTTAAAAATAAAATGGAATGGATTAAATGGAAAACCACAAGGTTTTCCAAAATATTCATTCGAAATGAAATAAAACGGAGAAACATTTTTTTCATTTTTCCAGCGTAAATTACGATAATTTACCACTCTTAAATTATCGTTTTGTTTCATCGTTCATAGAATTAAAGTAGGAGCCCTCCTGTGTCTTCGTTCCCGTGCAGAATTTTCATAATACGTTTCTTTGATGGATAACTTTTATGCATCGGAATATTAACAAAAGGAACCTTAAAGAATCACCCACAAAAACAGTAGTCCTAAATCAAAAGTTTGTTTGTTTACAAGTTGGTTCGGCTGTTAACGCCAGTTCAGGTAAATAACGCACTAAGTTCGGCCAGAGAGCTCGAATAAAGTACGTACCTACCCCGAAATGGTACCGCATTCATTTTAAAACAGCATTTTGCAATAAACTAGCGAATTCGATATCGAAACTACTATTAAAAAAACCGGGCAAGTGCGACACTCGCGCACAAAGGGTTCCGTACCACTATCACAATTGGGTACGGAACCCTAAAATGGTTTACAACAACCAAATTTAAAATTTGATAGGAAAATATGAAATACCTATTTATCTTTGATTCTTCTCCGATCAATCGACCGAATCTCTCAAAAAAAAAAACCTTGGCACAAAGAAAATCTGATACTTATAAGAAACTCTTTGGTAAGTAAAGGCAGACTGTTATATTTGACAGACAGGGCAGCCATTTTGAATTCCATGACCTACTCGATTTGTCCTGACCAATCAGAAGCGACCTCACATTGTAAGTACTAAACTCCTTGTTGTTTTTGATTTTGACACACGTTTTTGCGTTATACACAAATACACAAACAACTACTAGTGCGTTGTTGCACACAACAACTACAACAACAACTATAAGTAGGATATAATCTTTCTTCCTTTATATATAAAATTTCCATGTCACAATGTTAGTTACCGTACTCCTCCGAAACGGCGCGACCGATTTTTACCAAATTTTATATGCGTATTCAGTAGGTCTGAGAATCGGCTACTATCTATAATTTATAAACAACGCAAAGCAAAACAACGTTTGCCGGGTCTAACGGTTGCCAGCTAGTATTAGTATAGATGTACTCTATGCTAACAACTGTGACTAACACTCGTATTAATAGTCAATAATTCTAAGTAATAACTTGTCTAACTAATGTGTCTGTCACATTCTCGTTGACGTGAAAAATCACTAATAAGAGCGAGACAGGGCATTGGCATACTTAGCCAAAGTAATCACTCAGATTCGTCTATAAATACGGGTATAAGGTATAACACCATATTTATAGACGAATCTAAGTGATTTCTTTGGCTAAGCAATGCCCTGTTATTAGTTCGCTCTTATTAGTGATTTTTAACGTCAACTGTAATGTGACAGACACATTAGTTAGACAAGTAATTACTTAGAGTTGACTAAAATATACGAGTACAGTCTTTTAATTTTTGTTTAATGAAAATAATTATTTAGATTTGACTATAATAATATAAGTGTAGAAACTATTAAATGTCTCTAAACCGCAACTTCAAATATGCAACAACGAGATCTAATACCCATCCAATTCGTCTAAAATCTAAGCAATCTAACCAGCCAAGCCTTTGTTTATAAATCGATCATATAAAAATGAAAAATCTTCTCCACACAAACTCCAGTACAGAATAAACAGAATAGTTTTGTTTATGTCAAGTTCTCCTTATTCTCGACTTGACTCGTAATCCGTCACGTCACGCGCCTGACGAATGACACGACACGACAATGGATTTATGACGTAATGTTGACTGGCAAACTGTGACATTTATGTGAATTTGGGTCTGGAGTTGTATTTTTGAACCGGTAGAAAGCTCTTTCGTATGCGAAAGGCTAATGAATATATGCGCGGTCTCGCTCACGCACATACACAACGAACGAGAGCAAGCATGCGGAATCGGAACTTTCGCATACGAATTTAATTCCGGTGGTTCAAAAATACGGCTCCTGGAACCCCTTTGAAGTTGAAATGCAATATCACCAAAACACTGAAATGAAACTACCCAAGTACGCTGGAATCGGAATACCATACAAAATGGCATTAGATCTTTGTGCCGATTTGATTTGCGCCATGTTGCGCTGTTGTCGCGCGTTTTCATACAAGCGTAACATGGCGCAGATCAAATAGGCACAAAATTCAGTGCGCTATGTCCTGCCCAGTTGCAATGGAGGTCAGTGCATCAGAATGATTTTCCTTCTGTTTTGTGACTGTGCCCTGTTTACTCAATGATCGAGCACTTGGCACATAGCATCAATAATAACCGCCTTACTTAAGTTATAAACGATAAACGATAACAGCTGCATAAACTATGTTTCGTTTGTCTTTTACTGTCACATGGCGTTTATAAGTTGATAGACAGAGCCAAACATTACATAACTAACGGCCGAATACAGAAACGCGACTCAAAATTTGAGTTCTACTTCAAATTCAAAAATTCCTATACTATTTTTAAATTTAGAAGTTGCTCACTTACTCATATCTACACACTTTTACCTATAAAATATTAGTTAGATGTTTTGCGCTGTCCATTCAATTACTTTTAATACAAGTTTCCAAGAAAAAGCTACCTATCTAATCCTTAAGGATTTTAATACACAGAACTTAGTCTCGTACCTGTAAGAAAATCTAATTAATGCGATAATAAATTAGTGTTTCATCTAGCTTGACGGTTAATGTTATAAATCCCGGCGGAGGTCAAAAGGCTGTGCTTCTAATTGCATCCGCAAAGCCATTCATTATTAAATAACTCAGCTGCTGTCAGCTTCTACTGAAACCGGGGTGTCTATTCTGTGAGGAGACGAAACGTGACGTGACGTGATGTGAAATCGTGCGGGCGTGTCTTAGAATGACACGGTGTGACAATGTTTTAATTTATTAGGTATATTCTCTTACCTCAATGTTTTAACTATGTTACAATGATGTTGGTATATTTGGAATATTCCACGAGCAAATAAATAATAATACGCTATTAAAAGACCCAGTAAAATGTAACTATGTTGACAAATAGTGTGAATTTCAATTACATTTTAATTTCAATAAGTTAAATATTTTAGATTTTGGGAATAATTCGCATTCTTTTCTTGTGGTTCTAGAGTTCCAAATACGCTTAACAATCTCCTTTAAAGTCCTGGTCGGTTGACTGACTGATAAATCAACGCACAGGCTGAGGCTTGTTCAGGCTTGTTCAATAAAGAAGTTTTTAGAAATTGCAACAGGATTAATACATAAGCTGCGACTGCGGGATCTCATGATTCATGTTGTTCGGGAATTTTTAAAAAGTATTTATTCATTGGTTTCACTACGAATTAACGTGTGTTTCGGTGATAGAGAATAAGGCCCCTGATGTTCGTTGTAATCTCTTGTGATGCACTACAGCCTTTAGTCGATGCGCACAATGATATTTTAATTAGAAAATTAAGTTAACGTTGGTTATATTTTGTACATAAATTTATCTTATTTTACTAGAGTTATTATAAACACGTTACAAATGCATACTTTAATAGTAGGTATGTACTGTACTCTATAAACTAAGATTGAAAATGTAAATATAGAACTTTCAAAAAGTAAATAAAGAGCTGTCACTTTTAAATAAATGTACGAGTTCTTTGTTCACATTTTTATCTAAGTTTCTGAAATAGAGTATACTTTATTTGCAGAAGTTTACTCATTGGGTCATTTTTTTCTAAGTATATCTTCTACCTATAAAACGTTCAAAAAGAAAGATTATCAAAAATCTGATACAAAACACGGTCTAAATAGAAACAAAAGACAATCGAATTTTATTCTGTATAACTGAAGCGACTGTGTGGCTTGACTAATGTTGTTTATTTTGTGGGTGTTAAGTTGGGTGTTATTAGTTTCAGGTGTCTGTATGTGTGTTTGTATATCTGTCAGTGGATTTTGATAGAGCTTTATAACACTTTACTAAATTCCCTCTTTTGGTTAGCTATGCACGGCACGAAACCCTGGCAATATTTCACGTAATAAAGTACACGGACAGCGAAAAAATACGGACGAAATCGATCTCCTCACGAGCACACATAACCACGCATAACTTTTTCCATTACTGAAAATCTAAATCATCCAGAAATCGTTTTCCGCGGGGAAATTCGAATCAAACTGGAATCTAGAGTAATCTCACGTTTTATTCACGATACCTACTCCAAATACAAGTAAAAACGGTGTAAGATCCGCATAAATTATTATAAGCCGAATGGAAAATTGGAAACAGCATGTCATGGGATGTAATAAGGACGTCAAATTATGGGAGTATCAACCCGAAGGAGGGGCAGAAGTAGAGAAGCAGACCCCGGATTCCCAAGAGGGATGCAGCCGGGAACATCGCTCGGGTGATGAAATGACGCTTTGGAAAGCCCCGTTCAAATCCTGCGCCCACGTTCCCCTCACTACAACGTCGGAGTTATCAAGTCAAGAATGAATAGCTTTCTTCTGGGCAAGCATGTTATATCGTCGACCTCATCATCGCTTCCCATCAGGTAAGGTGAGGTCAATTTTTTCTTTGAACAATTTTTTTTAACATTTTGATACCTTTTTAATATTTAGTTTTTAATTGGACGGACGGTTTTACTGTAACTCTTTGATCCATAGGAATGACAAATCATATCTCAGTAAATCCTGAAGAAGAGACCTATAAAGGTCTCGAAACGTTGAGCGTCGAAACAATACTAAAAGTCATAAACACCACGCGATTAAAACCGAAAAATGTCTTTAATTTCACTACATCATCGCGAAAACAGAAGAAAAATCTAAAATATTTCTAGTAAAATGCCTTGACCAATTAAAACAGATGAAATATGTATGTATGACAATGTTTATTTTATTATTGAAATTCATTTTAATTAAAAGCTATTTTTTTTCTATTTAACGTAGATGTAAACGTCAAAGAACCATCTTGCCCCTTTCCTCAATACGACCTTCCATCTCTAAATATGTAAATCGGTTCCATGACATCTCCTTCAGTGATTTTCTTTTTACAACCGCGATGCGTGATATGTCCCTAAGTAATGTGCTTTCAATTTTTTATTAGGTTAAGTAGAAGCTTATGGAGTTAATGTCAACTTCCAATATGGAAAAATACCATGTTTTATTATACTTAGAGTCAGGTTGATTTTATATGTGTCCAGTGAAGTGTGTGACATGTCCATTAATAAGTTGATTACCCTGTACAAAAATAAAATTGTGCAGGATGGCGAACTGTGGTACGTCATGTAACATAGAATACGATGGGTAATGCTCTAAAAATCTTCTTTCGCTGTATTTCTAAATGATGAAAAATGAAAAACATTAGTTTCTTGTGTCTTTTTTAATTCTTATGCTCTCCCGTGCTTCGGAAGGCACGTTTGTTCCGGTTTTTAACTCTGATAGCATGAAAACTTTAACAGGAGACAAGCCACACCACCACACTAAGAAAAGAAGAAGGAGATAGAAGGTTTTGAGCGTTAAACTATCCAAAATAATAAAATACTAAATGCCGTAGACAATGGAGTGTGCGAGGTCTCTTGTGCAGTCAAAACAAGTGCGTTGTACCACTTCACAATATTAAATGGACCATTCCAATTGTTTTTGTACGACCGAATTCAGAGAAGTAAAAATTGTATAGGTAGGGTATCTCAAAAATATTGTTTACCTATTTTTGTATTGCCGATTCACTTTTATAAATTCTAGTGGGATTGGCAAAATTGTTTGGCACATATGCAACAAATTATTAATTGGATTCGACTGTAAAACTGGGAAATCGAAGATTCTGCTGGTATTATTTAATTTTGATTATTTTATCCACGAAAAGGGGAAAAACGTTGTGCGTTCGTTTGTTTAATTTGTGCGAAATCAAATTATTCCATTTATCTCCAAAACGGCTTGACCGATGTGGTTTTTATTTCACCGTTTTGGCGTCTTCTTTGTAGCCACCATGAAAAATGACCACATCTACTTAAAACATAACCCTTCCTTTTGATTTCGCCGTGGTCGGGTAAAAAGAAGGCAGGTAAACACTACATTTCTTCCAACATTCGAATCAAAGACAGCTCTGTGACTTGAAATTGATCTAATTAAGCTTCTTCTTCTTCTTTTCGTATAATGGTGTGGCTCACCTGGTGTTAGAGTTCTTCAGGTCGCCCTCAGGCCTCTAACGTGACCTAACGACTGCTATCGGAGGTAACAACCGGGACTAACTGCTTAACGTGCCTTCCGAAGCACGGAGGAGCTCGAGAAAGTGATTTTTTTGCCACACAAATTATCTGTCACCTATCCAAGTAATGAACGCGCCAAGCGTTGCGTAACCAAAATCAAAATCAAAGTACGTTTATTCATTCGGATATTAGCAAGATATCTCTTTGAAATGTCAGTATTTATAATTAATCTACTGTCTCTTCGGAACGTGACCTCCAATGAGAAGAAGACACAAGAAACTCATGGTGTTTTTTTGTATTTTTTTTTTTTGCAGTAATCATGTGATTTACATTGTCGCATATATATTGAATCTTGAATGGTCGTGCGCATATAACCCGCACGACCATTCAAGATCGGCAGGTACCTACAGCTAGGCCAGTAAGCTCCTCAATTTAAGCTATACATCAGTTGAACAAAAGCTTAAAAGACCCAAGAAATGATGGCTTTACGTCATTAAATACATGGACATCCACCATCAATGAATTGCAATACTCCGAAAACACGTTTTCAGTATTCCACTTCTCCAATACTAATTGGTCCGTTGATAGATTACAAAAATAACACCTGGATATTGCATTGTAAACAAATTGAAACAAAATATCGAGTACCTAGGTCATGAAACATTTTTTTCGCATATACTCTTATTTGATGACATTCGAATAATACAATATACGTCATATAAAAAAAAATATCGACTTAAAAAAAGGACAAAATAACCTCGCCTACATAAAGTGCGTTTATTGGTGATTTATAATTTTGGTAAAGAAATAAGTCTTTTTCAAATTTTACTTGCTTCGGAAGGCGCGTTAAGCAGTTGGTCCCGGTTGTTATCTCAGATATCAGTCGTGGTTAGATGCCTTAGGGCGACCTGAAAACTTTTACATCAAGTGAGCCACACCACTATACGAAAAGAAGAAGACTAACGTATAATAATATTTTGTTCTAAGTGTGAATATATTTGTCAGCCTTATACGAAATACTTCACTTTGAATAGTTCGCCCCGTATCACTTTGTTTCTCAGAGACAACAAAAAAATAATACCTGAGAGGAAAAAAACCATCTCGTTTCTTTCAAGGTACGCAAACATATCCCATAATTCCCGTAAACATATATTAGGTAACGAATCCCCGCAGATCGCAGACTTTTTATCGGACGATTGCGGTTGGTCCAATAATTAAACTAGTTTTTTAATGCAAGGGAAAGTAAATGAAACTATTATAAGTCTTTTGGTAGGTACTGATATAATTAAATTTATTATAAATCGTCGCGGGGTTATGGAGCCCCGGACTTTTGAAAGGCGTGTGTGGAGCCGAAGCCAACACGTAGAGGCCCTTTTCAATAACAATTTTACTCGCAAACTATGAAGTGAAGGTATCCAGGGATACCTTATTGCACTATAAGATGCAGCCAAGGGCAGCCATCGGATCGGAAAGAACTATTGAGCATCTACGAATGAAAAAAAGTTAGGCTATAGTGATGTGAAGGTAGTGCATTTGACTACTGAAGGAACTATGGTAATGGGGTGGCACACACAAAGCTGTGAGCAGATGGCGCTGGCCTCGGATGATCTTTTTTTTTGTTGATGGTCCCCCACGAATGAAAACGCCGAGTTTTTTTTTCTTTCGGTCTGAGACCGATATGGCCAATTTGGCGACGAGAGTTGTAAAAAACACCTGTTTGACAGTTCTTAATTCAAACCTAAGATCAGTCGACTAGCGCCCTCTGCCGGGATAAAAAGTTAGGTTTCCTCCTCATTATGGCGCCTGCCGTAATAATGTCCAACGTAAACACGTCGAAATGGGAGATAATTAAATTTTTAAAATCTCTATATTTCCGTCGGAGCTCAAAAAATGTCCTAGACATAACATTGGGTTCTAGAATGCATGCCACCATCGATTTGCTGTAGACAAATATGTAGAATAACTAGCTGTGTCCCGCGGTTTTACCCGCATAAGTTCCGATCCCGCCGGATGTTTCAAAAATCCATTCTTATCGGATGTCTACATCACATAAAGAATACACTCTCAAAATGTCAGCCCTCTACTATCAGCGGTTTAAGCTGTACGTTGATCAGTCATTCAGTCAGGACAAAGAATTTTATACATATAGATTTAAAACGAAAACGTTGCTAAACCAAAAACTAAAATTCAGCACGACAAATTATCGACCAACAAAAAGTTCCTAGTCTCAAAAGGGTTATAAGGTAGTAACAGGAAAATTGAAGGAGAATATGACTAAACACTAAATCATACGTTGCGTGTAATTGGATTATGGTACTGCGCGTATTTTTTACAGGAAGACCTTTGGGAAATACGGCCTACTGACGAGAAATGGAAGCAACGGAGTCGTGACGTCGTGTGAGCTTAGGAACTCATAGTTTACATTTTTATTTATTTTAAGTAGCGTTGCGATCTGCGTAGAACACACAGTTATACAATAAAACAATACAATATTTATTTATTATTATGAAACTTATTAAACACTAGCTGCGTCCTGCGGTTTCACCCGCGTAAGTCCCGATCCCGTGGAAATATCGGGATTAAAAGTAGCCTATAGCCCTCCTCAATAAATGAACTATCCAACACTGAAATAATTTTTCAAATCCGATCAGCGGTTCCTGAGATTAGCGCGTTCAAACAAACAAAAAAACAAACAAACTCTTCCGCTTTATAATAGTTAGAGATTTCTCAAATTACATAATAAATCAGTTCTACACTAGCACAAGCTTGTATCGCAGTAACCGAGATACCAATATAATAATGATATAACACAAAAAATACCTATAGTTAAATTTTCACATGTAGATGCAACAGGGAATATCGTTCAGATGCGGACCCGAGCGATGTTCCCGGTTGCATCAATTTTGGGAGCCCGGGGTCAGCAGAAACCCTAAATCATCTGGGGCTGGTTAGTAGATACCTAAGGCATCATTGACCACACTTAATAATTGAAGACTGAATTGGCTGACACCAAACCTCCTTATCACCAAGTAGGTAATTTACCCCCCCAGAGAACTCCAGGTTCGCTAGTCTCCTCCAGACCCATGCCTTTTACGACCCCCACGGGAATAGATAGGATAGGTGACCCTATTCTAGCTCGGGGCTATGTGACCCATATTCACATTTACGATACTATTACATAGTAGGTAAGCTATTAAATTTCTCAATAATGATCAAACCTTAATTATGTTACCACTGTTTCCAAATTCTAATGATCATTAAAACTTAATTCTTATTTATGAGACATTTGAGAAGGACCGAATTATTGTGACTTTGAATTTTGTATGTAGACCTATACGAAGTATAACATATCAATTTTGTCTAGTACCCACAGTACAAGCCAATAAGCAAATTGAGGAGTAGTACTAAATAATTGGGTAGCTTCTAAATTGAAAATTACTATAGGAATTTTTGAGTTTACTAGCTGCTTACTAGTTTAAGTAGAACTTTTTTTTGAGTAGTGTTTCTGTATTCGGCTGTTAGAGCTAGATTCTGATATATGTAACGTCCTGCGGTTCCCCTGTTTTTTGAAGGCGGTTAAATATCTACGTTCCTACGTTTTTTAATTTCAGACAACGATCTGACGTTTTGGTTCTTTGTACTTGACGTTTTTTCTTCAGAATGATGTGTCAAATCATTGTCTACAATAATTAAAAGACGAAGTTTAGGTCCTTCCAATGAAATAATCGCGAGGTCTACTGTTCGCAGAGAGGTACATTATTATAAAGTTTATTTTTATGTTACCGATTCTTATGTTAATTTTATTTCAATGGGGGTTAATTCTGTATTTAATGGAATTCTCACCCTAACAACTTGAGTGTGACCAAATTGGGATTGGAATGCAAATACGACATGGAGGAAGTCGAAACTTTCTCGAAGAGTTTCTCTAACCTTTTCCTATTTGACACACGGATAGAAAGAACAGTTAACATTATTATACCGTTTCTAAATCGACAAATTAATTTTTTTTACCTTGTTTCCAATAAATAAAATATTAAATAAATCACTTAAGGGGGCTCCCATACAACAAACTTAATTTTTGGCATAAAGAACAAAACGATACCGCGATGTATTGTTACCACTGTGATCAAGAGATAGACTGGCCCAGTGGTAAAATAAATTTTAACGTTTGCGTTGCACTTACGGATTGGTTGGTCCGGTGTTCATGTAGGGGTTCCATACCCAATTGTGATAGTGGTACGGAATCCTTTGTGTTCGTTGGTGAATATAGTGTTCGACTCGCACTTGCAGGGTTTTTTTTTAATTTTTTGTATTTATTTTACACTGGGTGAATCCCGCCCAGTATCTTGTAGATTTTTTTCCTTTAAAACATAGTGTAATTCAGAATCTTAGATCAAAAATGTAAACTAAGAACTGTGAATATCAAAAGAAAAAGTTTTAGTTTCAATAAAGAAAAAAAATGTATTTTTGTAAAGAAAAAGTAAATAAAGAGCTGTCACTTACGATAAAAGTATGAGATTTTGTTCACGTTCTTGATCTAAGATTCTAAAATAGAGTATAGTTTAGTTTTCAATCCTTCCCACCCGTATTCTCCAACAGTTACCCAAGTGCCGACCACCCAAATCGCTGCTACTGAAACCCAAACAGCCAACACTGGACAAGCTAATGATTGTTTATATACGGCACTTTGCGTAAGTTGTTAAAGCGTAGGAATTACTTCAGACTACTCGTAAGTTCAAGACGTTTAAATACATATAAGTAAATTTAAGTGATATTAATTTTGTGGGTTAAAGGGGACAGTCCACCCACTCTTTTCTCCATACAAACTTTAGAAACGTAGTCGACAATTTCCTCCCTGGATAAAGACATTAGAGCAAATATGTTTATGCCATAAGTCCTAAATCAGCCATGACCATGCGCCTACGTTTTGATGTTTTTCATTTTCTATTTTTTCTGAATTTGATTTCTATTTTAATTAAAAAAAACGTAGGGGCATAGTCAATTAGTCATGGCAGGTATTCTCTTTGAACCGATGATGGGCGAATGGTGATTTCTATGTTCAATTGTATCGTTCAAGGGTAATTCTATATACAGTTCGGAGCTCAAAAAGAGCAGGTAGACTGTCCTCTGCTATGAAGATTTATACGGAATACCGGGAGTCGCGGATTCAAGTAAAGCAGAGTTCGGATTTTTTGAAGCGTTTTTTCAAAAACAATATTTCAAAACAATTCGATATCTAAGTATATAACTTTCTAACATCATCTAGGTAGGTATCTATTTAACAACAAAATGAAACATTGAAATTGATTCGAAAGGTAGCAATTTTTCAGTGAATCCTTTTAGCATTTGTATCTTTCATTGCTTTTAGAATTTTACCCTCGGGGGTACTTTGGGGTAAAAACACCCCGTATTTTACTATTTTACATTTAAATGTATCAACATTGCAAAGGTCAACACATTCACTTTATATTGTATAAAAGGTGGCTTAGCTAAATCTTTTTTTATAAACGTAAGATGAGCATTTGAACACTCATCTGATGGTAAGTGATGATATGGTCTAAGATTTATCACGCTTATCTAGAAAAAGAAAAACGGCAGTGGAACAAGATCCGACCTGCCTTCGTTAGTGGCTGCACCGGCCAACGTATCGCAACACGGACGAGTTCGCTTGGTACTATGACTTACGCCGGTGGGTGGCGTAAGACATAACCGACGGCTATACGAAGTAGGTACGCGCCAGGCAGTTTATCATCATCCGAGCAATGTTCCCGCTTGCATCCCTCTCGGGAGCCCGGGGTCGCTTTCCTACTTTTACGTCTTCACTTCGCACGATCTTCGGCATCCCGTGTAGTGAGGCCATTTGAACGCATATCTGATCTTACGACATCAACCCAGCACTTCCTGGGGCTTCCCAACCTGCCACGGCGGGGCGGAGGAGCCATAGCATGACATTTGTTCCCAACGTAACTAGCCGGTAAGCGGCATTCTTGCAATTTGTCTGCAATGTATCGGACCTGAAGGCTGACTCTGATGCGGGAGTTTCTGCCATGCAGTCACTTTATAATATTACCATGTACCTAACTAAGTAATTTCCACATATAAGCTAGGTAGGTAAAGACTGCTTTGATTAACTAAATGTCTATTCAGGGGCAAAATAGCCATTGGACGTCGTCTGGCGGATTGGACCGTCTAACATCTCCGATAGACATAAATTATTCATTTGAGTATTAACATATCCACTCACGGTAACTTAGGTTTAAAGGTCTCTAACCACAATTTCGTAGCAGATAAGGAACGTAAATGTTAATATTTTTATTACTATACTATATGTGTGTGTTTCCTCAACTGAGCCTTTTTGCGTGACTTTAAACCGTGGGCGTGGGTTTCCTCACAATGTTTTCCTTCGCCGTATGAGCGTTGTTAGTATTTTTTCCTAAGGAAAAAGACATTAAACATTAAAAGATCTAAGGAACTTCACAAGTTTTATGACGTTTTCTTCCTTTCTTACTCCTCCTTCTACACCGCCCATTGTGCCACCTTCTTTTTAGTTCTTTATGTTTTTCTTTTTATTGTATTTTTGGTTTTACAATAAATAATTAATCTATAGGATCTTGATGAGCGTGCTACATCTTTGACCTACCATCACGAACGTGTAATAGCGATCAAATGCTAAAACTCTATCGTGTTTTATACTATATAAGACTAGCTGACCCGGCAAACGTTGTTTTGCCTTATAAATTATAGATAGTAGCCGATTCTCAGACCTACTGAATACGCATATAAAATTTGGTAAATATCGGTCGCTCCGTTTCGGAGGAGTACGGTAACTAACATTGTGACATGGAAATTTTATATATAAGTTAATATAAACCAACGATTAAAGGCGTATGACGCCGAGATATTTCATGTCTCAAGGACCAGCATTTTGGGCTATGTGTTGATATATAGATCAGTCAGGACATTGGATTTTATATATATAGATCTATACTTCATTTTTTTAGTTTCACACTACGATCTGACGTTTTGGTACTTTGTATTTGACATTTTTTCTTTTGGTAGATCTGTCAAACCATAGTCTACAATTAATAAACGAAGATACTTATTATGGGATAACACATACAAAACTGACACAATAGTCAATCAGGCAAACAATTTAATGGTAATCAATCGACGGACATGGTCACTAATTGTGTTTAAGTTCACTTAGTCCCAAGTAAGTGGGTAAATGATCAATTGATTGTAATTTGTAATTGATAATCTAGTTGTTCAGGGATTGAATCAAGACGTTGCTTTGACGCATGATTGCATATGCTTTCAATAGCTTAATCGTGTTGATATTATGTTTAAGAGGACAGTCTATCTACTCTTTTCTCCATACAAAGGTAGTCGACTGTTTCTTTCCTGGATAAAAACATTTGAGCAAATATTTTTATGCCATAAAACCTATATCTGCCATGACCATGCCAATACGTTTTGTTTTTTTTTTCCTTTTGTAAATTCAGAAAAATTATTAAAAAAAAAATGTATGGTCATGGCTAATATAGAAATTAAATTATGGCATAAACATATTTTTTCTAATATCTTTATCCAGGGAGGAAACAGTCGGCTACGTTTATAAAGTTTGTATGGAGAAAAGAGAAAATCATTTACCCTTATTGCTACAAAGCTTTTTGTAAAAAAAACGAATTTAAATAAAAACAGGATCTCCGTTTGTTTCTGATAGTATGGCTGTTTTCATAAAATCGAATGAAAACTTTCATTCCACTAAGGATAAACTAAAAAGCAATACAATTTCAGACTTTCCATAGAAAACAACAGAACAATAGTACTTTTTTTGCGAATAATTTCTGTAATAGATGCTTGAATTATTCCGCAGCCCCAAGAGAGAACTTAGACTGCAGAATGTTTAATCAGGCGATAATATTACCGACCTTCCAATTTATCATATCAAATAACACAACCAGATATTCTGACTGACAGCTGTTGTCAGCATATACAAATCACGAACACAAATGCTGCGTTTTGTAGCTTGATGTTATCATCGGCGGAAAGTCCATATAAAATCCCACTAATATTATACATGTCAAAGTGGATTTGGCTGAAATATGGCGCGCAAGTATAACCGGAAAAAACATATAGGATATTTTTCATCTCGCGAGGGAATACCCCACGCGGAACTATACGGTAATCTCGCGGGGCACAGCTAGTGTATGTTTTGTGGCATGTCTCATGATATGGGTTTAGTTGTTATCTCTGATAGGAGTCGTGAGGTCAAGTTAGTTAGAGGCTTTAGGGCAAACTGAAAACTTTAACGTTGTGTGACCCACACCACTTTGCGAAAAAATCTCCAATGAGCTTCCGCATTGTGAATCTTTGATCGAAGAATTAGGTACGCGAGGCAGAGGGTCTTAAAAAATAATCGGCCGATTGTAAATTCATTAGTCCGCTTTCGCCGCTTGTTGTGTGCGCTTCAATTATTTTCCGTCCATAATGACAGCCCCATTGTTGCACTTTCATTTTAAATTGTTTTGTGTTTTCTGATTTTAATGCGGTGTCATTGTGATTTAGACGACTGCAGTTATAGCGCCACTACGAGCCTAACTTGTAAGATAAGAATAAAGCGTTCGTTGTATTGAACCTTGGCGCTTGAGCTAGCTTGGCGCAGTTGGTTAGCACGCCTAGAGAAGGAGAGGTCGTGGGTTTAAAAGTCCGGCAGAGAGAAGGATTTTGGACAAAAAAAACATTATTTCTAGTTTAAACTTTTCCCTGAAGTGCGGGTAACAATAAAAAAATCTTCCGCTATAAATCACGTTAATATCTGTAAAAATGTTTGATTAGAATCATTTTCAAGGAGCATAGTGCATAGTTATAGGTAGTTCCACTCGCCTGGCAAGCGAGGAAAACGGGTTTGAATTCCGTTACGAGAAAAATAATAGGAAAATTCAATTCTCGTTGAAAATATTTTTACTAGAATGTTTTAAGCAATAAAAATATGTACTATTAATGTTTTTTTTGTCTTTCAGATATATTCCAGTGCCGCTACTGACTTCATTGTTTAATGTAAGTACCTACTAACCGAGCTATTAATAAATCTTTACTAAAGTCGTAGTAGTTAGACCATATTTTAGTTTCTGTATGTCAACTTTATAAATTCTTGTAGCAGTAAGAGCGTGTACGCACTGCGAGTAAACGCAAACGGTTTACGAATAGCTGAAAACGCAGAACCGCATATCAACCTTAGGTATCAACACGCAAAATCTGTAATTAAAAAAAACGCTAATGCGTGGACTTGTATAGCGGTGCGGAGCGGTGTTGGTCTAGTGGTAGATACCCCGGCTTGCATTCCGAGAGTCGTGGTTTCGAATCCAGGCCGACCACGCACCAATGTCTTTTTCTTTAAGAAAAAGGTATGTGCGCTAATAACATCGCTCTTACGGTGAAGGAAACATCGTGAGGAAACCAACATGTCCTAGGACTCACCACGGTCCGAAGACATGGGATATTCAGTGTTTTCTATGTATCATATGTATGTATTTACAAAAAAAAAAGTATAATATGTAGTATATCCGTTGTCTAGTTCCCATAGTACAAGCCTAGTGCTTAGTTTGGGGCTAGATTGCGCTGTGTGTAACGTCGTGCATTATTTATTTATTTTATTTATTTATAAAAAGCTATGTGTTGCATTTTTTTGCGGTTTCAGACCTACGGGAAAACGCAGACGTTTATCGCAGTGCTTTCTAAGCCTTACTTAGGGAAATTCTGAAATAAATGGGCATTAGATATTTCTGCTATTTCCAGACCTACGACATTTATCTACGCATTAAACCTTGCCTAGTCTTAGCAACGTCATAGGTTCATGATCTTAAAAAAAAAACATGGCATAAATTAAAAAGAAAGAACATTACATATTACAAGAAGTTATTTTTAAATTCAATCTTGGCAACAGACATTTTTTTCCTAGCAATTGACACCGTTGGAAAGTAGGATACGCGGTCGAGACGTGGGTGAACACAACAAAACATAGAGTTTAAAAAGATAAAGTGAATTTAGAGAGAACATTAAACATTCTTATAAACTTTTTAAAGTAACACCATTGGAACTCTTGGTGTCGTCTCGCGACCAAGACCATTGTAAAATGGTTGAAATGTCGAGGTATGAAAATTAAAAATTAAATCACGCGATTTAGGACCCGGGACAATATAAAATTATTAAGTAAACATTATTGGCGCTGCAGGAGAGCGTCAAGGATGCAGAAAGTCTGATCTCGTACAGTGACACCAACTTACATACGGAAAAGTGTGAAACGAAGAATCGACTTCTAGATATTACATAAATCAAAAACTAGTGTTAAGTCATTTAATTTCACAAATAATTGACTGGAGAGTAGTTGTTTATTTATTTCGATAAGTAAGTATAAAAAAGTCAAAAGTCTTGGAATCATAATCATGATATTTATTTCGCATAAACAAAGTACCTAACAACCTAAAGTTGTTAGGTACATTTTAGTTGTTCTAACCATATTTTGACTTCAGCATGCAACATTTTAAAATAATTCTAATTATAGGTAGGTATATGTCTCAGTACGTTCCTACTACAAAATGAGATTCCAAATTTCATTCTCTTTTATTTAATTGCATATTTTTGATAAATAAGTAGCTGTAGCGAATCTGAATCAAACTTTTACTAAAAAAAATGTTTTAGATGTCACCTCTATTGGACTTTAGATATAATAAGTCTATGCAAAAAAACTACGAAGCATACCCACCGGCCGCGCCGGCAGCTGAAAAAAAAAGAAAATTGTTTAAAAATGGAACCATTTCGGTTTTAAACGATATTTTCATTGGCAGTGATCGAAAAGAGATTGAGTTATTTGATGACTATGTAGGTATGTTGCAGGCAATTTGTATTATTCCGCCGTTTATATAAGGCGTCATCAATTTAGAAACCGTCGCTGAAGTACTGAAAGGTGCCTATAAGCGGAATAGCGGTAAAGCGGTACCTTAATAATAATTAGCCTAATTAATTATAATTCTAATTAATTAATTTTGATTAATAATTAATTTAGGTTTTTATAGTAATTTACTGTTTTTGTACAAAATTTATACATTGTTTATAGGACTTGAAGATAGAATTTTATATAAGTTTGTTACTTAGATGGAATTTTGTTTATAGGTTCTGTAGTAATGTATATATTTTGTATGTAGTTTATTTTTATAAAAACTTAAATTTAAGAAATGAAATAATTGAGTGGGAAAAATTAGCCTAATAAACGTGGAGTAAGTTTGGAGTAGTTTTACTACTTTTTGTTTCTGTCTGTCAACTTTGATAGCCTTATTAATAAAAGTGGATTAAGGTCGGAATAGTGACAACATGCTTTGTCTTTTTCCGTGACAAGAACTTTCAAAGTTGACGGACAGAAACAAAGAGTGGTAAAATTACTCCGACCGTACTCCACTATTAATAGAGGTAAATATAAAATAAAATGGCAACGGTATCCCTGGCGACCATAAGGGATTCCTTCGGCGGCTTCGGCCGGGCTTGTTACCACCCAACGGTCGTAGCGCCAAGCGGACTCGTCCGTGTTCCGATACATAGACCGGTGCAGCCATTAAAGAAGGGTCGAAACTTGTTTCACAGCCGTCTTCCATCTTCTATATGAGCTTACTACATTTTAGACTACTTAGGTTATAGTGGCCAACGCTTATATTTCTAATTGTTATCTATATTTCTAACCATTTAATGTATCCTCACCCATCCCTTCCAACCATCCAAAAGATGCCTTGGTTGCCTGGAAAAGACCGATAAGGCCGCCGATTAAATAAATAAATAAATTCTGTCAACAACACACAGCGCCATACCTAATCTAGCCCCGTGATAAGCGACTAGGCTTGTGTTACGGTGACTAGCGTTGTCTATTTAATACTTATATTTATTTTTCTTTTGTAAATACTTACATATTATACACCTGACACCCAGACACCCAGACCAGACACAAATATTTATTTTTTAAGCATAATACTTGCACCCGGCGGGAGTCGAACCCGCAACCTTCTGCATTGTACCTATTCTAAAAATAGCTGTAAGTTTTTGTAATGTGTTTTGTAAATTTTTGGTGCAATAAAGTTAATATCTATCTATATCGTGTTTAAAAATAATGCCACAGCTTTAGATTTCACAGAATTGTATTATCCCTGAGGTGCCGATAGCTAATCCACTCTCGTCTGAACTAGACTACAAAATGAAACAAAAACTACAACAGATTGGATTAATTTTTCCAGGAAAATGGTGTTGCTAGTACTGAAATTAATTAAATGGGAAACTGAATGGAAAATTTCGATTTTTTTTGAAATATCGAATTTTTTAAACCTTTTTAGCTTATTGTCGGCACCACTGCTCTGTGGTCGGCACATTACTGTATGTAAGTCACAGTCATTATTGACCATAACGCAAATCTATTTAGCAATATTTTTACGGCCAGCCGCCTGCGCGACACCAACCCTCCTCCGCCCAAGCAGTTTATTCGCCACGGGGCGCGAGGTGAACTCAAAGTTTGCTAGTCTCCCCCAGATTTGTGTAACAAAACATCATTTTCTCGACTAGCTCCTCCGTGCTTTAAAAGGGACGTTGAGCAGTTGGTAGGTCAAGTTAGAGGCCTTAGGGCGACCTGAAAACTCTAACACTAGGTGAGCCATACCACTGTACGAAAAGAAAGAATAAATAAATAAATATTGCACGACGTTACACACAGCGCAAGCTATCCCCAAACTAAGCACCAGACTTGTACTATGGGTGCTAGACAACGGATATACTACAAATTGTACTTTTTTTTGTAAATACATACATAATATGATATTTTATATAGCAGACTAGCTGCGTCCCGCGATTTCACCCGCGTAAGTCGACGATCTCGTAGGAATATCGGGATTAAAGGTAGCCTATGATACTCAGGGTAAATGTGGCTTTTAAATGGTGAAAGAATTTTTGAAATCGGTCCAGTAGTGTTTGAGTTTATTCATTACAAACAACACACAAAAATACAAGTCTTTCCTCTTATTTAATATTAGTGGAGAAGACTGTCACTGCGCTATCGGCCGATAGAAAAGTTTCATACCGTCCTCACTTTAAAAGTCCACTTCTAGTTTTCTAAAAACCTTGGCTTCCAAATCCCAAAGGCGTATAATTTAAGCAATAAGATCAAATACAGATAAGCGGATGGGCGAAATCCGAAAAAGGTCCCCAGAAGCAATTTTCCTCTAAACTTCGAACAAATAGGTTTAAAAATCCTTTTCTTAAAGCTTACCTTATGTAGAATTGGGAAGGTAGACCTAAAAATCTTTTTTATTTTAAATTAGTGATTCGCCCTGGGTATGCTTCTGGTGGTTACTAACTTTTTTTCAAAGACTGGACTGGTCTCCATTAGAGACTAAAAGGAAAAAGATCGCCTGATAGTGATCCATTTCAAACTTTTCTCTGACGGACGAGCTTCACCAATTCCAAAGTCAAACTATTCGGAAAATTACTTACACACCTTTAAAAAAGACGGATCAAAATTCGAACGAACGTATGAAATTTGTATGAAAACAATAGTTGGTACTTTATATGTTTCAAATACTAGCTGCGTCCCGCGGTTACACCCGCGTAAGTTCCGATCCCGCAAGAATATCGGGATCAAAAGTAGCCTATGTTACTCAGTGTAAATGTAGCTTTCTAATGGTTTTGGAAAAGAATTTTGAAAATCGGTCCAGTAGTTTCGGAACATATTCGTTACATACAAACAAAAAAAACGCTTTTCAATATTTTAGTGAAATGAATGTAATTTCATACTAATCTAACAGCTCACATGTTCATAACGTTAAAACACATCACCAAACACTAGTTAACCTAAAAGTTAGGTTCCACAAAGAGAGCTAGACTAATGGAATGAGTCATTAGCGAACGCAATATCATCTAATGCGAGCACCAAGTCTGCAATGTCCCCGTTTTACATTTAGGAAGTAGGTATTTTACACTTGAGAGCGATCAGTTAGAGTCGTTTCACAACTTACTTACTACTTTTTAAGTCTAATATGTTTTACGATGCAAAAATAAGTTGCGGATTCGATTTCCGCCGGCAACAAATAAATAAGTTTAAAAAGTTATATTTGTGGACATAAATATTTATTCCTGGTCTGGGTAGGTCCTAATTGTCTTTATACATTTGCAGAAGAAAAAAATAAAAAAGTAATTTTATTCCTTGTCTATTCACTGTAACAAAAGTTAAGTGGCTTACCATGGGTTAGATGGCGATGTGTGGTGTACACAGAATTTATTTATTTTACTACTGTACATCTTAGACCACATTTTCACTTAACTTCAGGTGAATTATCATTAAAACGCTAACCATTCGACTGTAAAACCGATTAGCCGATCCAAATCAACTGACTGTACACTACAAATTATTCTAGATATTCTGGTACTGATGAGAATCAATAATGGTTGTTAAAATGTAGAATTAGAATTCCGAACTTTGATGCTCTAAGTTTGAGGGAATTTCATGAGAATTGCTTAGAGGCGTTCAAAGTTATATAGTTAGGCGTAATTCGCTTCAATTACATGCATTTGCTTTGCTCATCGGTAGTTATAGCTTAATACCATCTGCTCAAGAAGATAGGGCTTTTGAACACCATCAAATGTAGAAAATTGTCGTACTTTGGTCACGTCATTAGAAATGACAAGTGCAAGTTACTCCAGCTCATCATGCAGGGTAAGATCGCTGGAAAAAGAAGTGTCGGCCGGAGACGCCACTCTTGGCTGAAGAACCTAAGAGATTGGTTCGACGCAGTATCATCACACTTTTTAGTGCTGCAGTCTCTAAAATAAAATTGCCCTGATGTTGTCCAACCTCCGATAGGAGTGGAACAAGAAGAAGAAGAAGAAAAAGAACCATCTGCTCCAACTGATAATTCATGGGAAAATCCAGGGAAAGAGACCACCCGGTGGAAGGCGGACCTCATGGCTCAAAAATATCCGAACGTGGTTCAACTTGAGTACCAGATCCCTGTTCTGCGCAGCTGTGTCCCGAGTTAGAATCGCCATAATGATAGCCGAGCTCCGGTAGGAGATGGCACCTAAAGAAGAAGAATTATTGCTAGATTTTCTAGGGAGGCGAAACTGAACAGGCAAATCTGATCAGTTTATCGGGTCATGCAGACATGATTGAATTCAATGACGGCCTATGTGGCGCGACGGGGGAAGGCCCGACTGCAATGCAGAAGGTTGCGGGTTCGATTCCCGACAGGATCAATAAATATTTGTTTCTGGTCTGGGTATTATCTGTAAATCATATGTATGTACATATTTACAAAAAAAATAAGTATGATATGTTGTTTAGCCGCTGTCTAGTACCCATAGTACAAGCCGAGTGCTTAGTTTAGGGATTGGGATCGCGACTCTTTACTATATTTTTGATTAAGTTCGTCATCGGACCACTAGAGTTCTACGAACTGTTAATCTGCTAATTTCGGTTTAGGTCGCGTTACCGTAACCGTACACTGTAAACCGTTAGTCCCAAACAGTGATACAGGGTGACTAATTCCAGGATTTCATTCGAAACACACGGAGACAGGTCGACGACGCATTGCGAATATTAATACGGCTTTTAGGATTATTCACCACTTCTATTGGCATAGCTCTCGGATAGCTACGGGTGGTGAGTGGCTTTATACCTATCTGCATACATAGTCCAATAAGGCCTTATATCCAAGAAGTGTCACTTGGGCACGAGGTCCGTAGTTCCTGGGACACGATCTGTTTATAACTGTTCCCTGGATATTTCTAGCAACTTGACCTTTTTCGCTCTACCCTCTAGCCACTCGATTTTACACTCTAATTTCTATTTTTTTAATTCAAAATTGATTTTAACAATCTTTGGCTCTTGAGTGATTCACTCGCAATGAATCACTGGGAGTGATTCAGATTCACTCGCAGTGAACTGTCTAATAGCACCCTAATGCTAACAAACAACGTTAATGCTAAAAAACAAACTGAAAAAAAGGTTTTGACGCACATCGTTATTTCGCAACTGGTCATCGCGAAAAAATTGATCACTTTCGCAGAATGTCATTTTGGCCACTGGTCACTTTCGCAAAAGGTCACAAAAACACTTAGAAATATGTTGAGAAAATACTATTAAAAAAAGCATATAATGTTATCTTTTTTTCTTCAGAATTGTCAATCCTAAAAGTAATAAACACCACGCGATTCAAACCGAAAAATGTCTTTAATTTCAATACAGCATATCTTCCAGTAACGCACAATCCTAACGTAATACAGTAGGTATACATGCCGGCATCTGTTGAGAGGGTATAAACAAGCTTTGTATGATTTATGGACGAGTTGCATCGAACGAATTACTTTGTCAAAACGACGTGTGAATGGGGTGTCATGTGTTGTGCTACGGAAGTTTGAAGGTAGAGGGAAGTTTGGTAACTCCTGTAACTAAGTAGGTAATTAATGGTATTTATTTTATACACAAGAAACAATAACTTATCAAATATTAATTGAACAAAAACCAAACAAAACAAAACAAAGAAAAACAAAATCACCAAAACTAAAATAACCAATCCCCAAGCGTTCCCAATGCAAAGCTGCCTAAATTGCTAGCAGCATTCCCGCGTTGAACCGCAATGGACAACCTTTGCAGCAGGAACGCCCCAGAGCGGACATCAAACCCACCACTAAATAGGTGGGTAGAAAGCTTTTAAAGCAGTCGCAATGGTATTTTTATAGAACTGGACTGGTTTCTAGAGACTAGAAGGAGACATGTCCCCTGACGAGTTTGCAATGGATCACCCATTGCAAACTCGTCTCTGACGAACCAGCTTCACCAGTCCCAACCAGTTTGCAGTTTTTTTTCGGCATCAAACTGTCTAAATTCAGACCACTGTATGTCTTGTTGTCATAAATGTACGTATTTACAAAGAAAAAGTATTATTTGTAGTATAGGTATCCGTTATCTAGTACCCATAGTACAATCCTAGAGGAAGAAAGTGGTGCCTAAATATCTGATACGTTTGCCTTAGTGGCTGCTCTTGACCACGTATCGGACAATAATCACGGACTATCAATTAGACTATACTTAATTTAAACAGAATTTTAATTGCAATCTAAAAAAATCTATCTGCGTAAATAACAAACAAAAAACTCAATTTAAATCAACCCAAAGTAGAATTTCTCAGAAAAACCTGTGATTTCATACTCATTTCTCTCCCTCCTTTCATATTTTTACCTCCATCTCAAACAACACCCTTACGTATAATTTCGCAGCGCAGATGTACAAAGAAAGTGCGACGTCATTAACATAAAGGCGTGTTCTAATGAAGTGACTGTGGAAAGGCGCTGCCGCACCGTTTAAGGCACTGAAATGAAACTATACAAGTACGCTGGAATTGCTATACCATAAAAATGACATTAGATCTTTGTGCCGATTTGATTTGCGCCATGTTGCGCTGTTGACCTGACGTTGCTGTTGTAGTTCCGTGGACGGTCACCATCACTTTCACTAGAAAACGCGCGACAACAGCGCAACATGGCGCAAATCAAATAGGCGCAAAATTCAGTACGCTATGACCTGTCCAGCGACTTGTACCATAGAGGTCAGTGGTTTAAGGGCACTTCCGGAACCGCTGGCACGTCACTCACTCGAGTGTGTCGAGGTGGGGAGAGGGAGAGGCATGTAATGGAGGTTTTCCATTGCGGCCTACGGTCACTCTACGCTCGTTGAAATGTATGAAAACGCGTAGTTGGTTGTAGTGGACGGAATCACATAGGTATACCTAATTTTATTGAGATAATATTATGTACTTGTCATACTAATACTATTGACGAGCTCTGTCGCGCATCGGGTTCCTGCCGGGTGCAGGTATTTAAGCTTCAAAATAAATATTTGTTTCTGGTGAGTTTCTTGTGTCTTCTTCTCATTGGAGACCGCGTTCCGAAGACACAGTAGATAAAATTGTTTAACGATTCAAAGAGATATATTGTAATATCCGAATGAATAAAAGTGCTTTGATTTTGATTTTGTGTGGGTGCTTAATGCTTAAAGTAAGTTAATAAAACTACGCTAGGTACTTACACACCACCACCACTTGAAACATGGTGGACAAGCACGTCGAAGCTTATGAAGTCACAAGACATTTAACATCCGACAACCCAGGATCGTACAACCTGACGCAAAAATACAAGGAGGCCATAAGAACTGTAAAGTCCTCTAAACATCACAGTTCCAAAACAGAAAATAAACGCTGTTACGTCGTGGACATTATAGTTTTATTATGAAGAAATTCCATTTCACTTCTCCTCCTAAATGTTCCGTCACCTGGTGCCCGAATTAAAGCGTAACAAAGGTTCGGCCGTGGAGTCTGTTTTATGTAACATTTCTTTACGATATAAGACATTAATGTGGATTGATAAACATATATCACCTAAGTTAAAAGATAAGTATCATGCGTGTTTGCTCACGCAAGCGGAATTTCCATACAAATTCTCCCGCGTGCGTGAGGTAGATATTTGCATGACACTAAAAACGCTCTTTGAGCTGATTTTTTAGATCGAATCTAAATATCTTTTTGTTTAGAAGGTAAGAGTCCCAGGTTGGTCCCATTATATTTTTGGTGAAGATCTTCCGATCCTTACCAAAACGAGAAATGCTGCTCATCATTCCGAGAACGTTCGGAATGATGAGTAGAATAGCATCCCAGAATACAGTTAATTACTATTTAACTGCATTTTGGACTAATATCATACTGTTTAAGAGTTCGCTTTGTGTAGCCATTACCCTTTGTCGGTGGGAAACCGACTTAGACATGGCCAATACCCTATGTTCGTAGCAAATAAATTGTCAGTAACATTCAGGGTAATATGGTGAATAAACAGTCGCAGGTGCGTTTTGGGCAAAATTAAATATCCAAGGGTGTAAGAACGCCCTCAGCATTCATAATTTGCCTTCTTAATGTTGAAAATTAAGAGGTTTTAATTAACCAGGTTGTGAAATATTGGCCTGTAAGGTGGCAGGCGATTTTCTTAACCCAGTCGCATTTTGGAGGCAAGCTGGATTAGGTGAAAATATCTCACCATTTTTAAACTTATACGATTTCCGTCCGTAGTTCTAGAAATAATGATTATTTCTAAAACTACGGGTCTCGATCGCGTTGTAGATAATCACTACTTTAAATTACCCCTACGTTTCGGGAAACGGGTCACACCAGCCGTGGTCGGGAGAAGACTCTAAAATTAAGTAAACCATACCACTAAAATAAAAGATGAAAAAGACTACGTTAATTCTCGGGGTCAGTAAAACTGTAGGTAATTCTAAAGTCTTTGAAAACACTGTGAAGTGTAATGTGTAAATGTGTATTAGTGCCAGCTTCTGTTAGTCAACTTCTACCTCAAAATTCACAAAAGATAGTTTTCCATCTCAAATAACAATTCAAAGTTGATATTGTCTTAGGTTAAGCGTTGGAATTCTAGTAACAGTAGTTCTTAGCACCTTGGTTTCCAGGTTAATGTCTTCTTTGCTGCAACAACACGGTCAAGCATCAAGTTAATACATCAAGCCTTAAACTTTCCCATAATGTACTACATCATCATCCGAGCGATGTTCCCGATTGCATCCCCCTCGGGAGCCCGGGGACTGCTTTCTTTTTACGTCTCCACTTCGCACGATCTTCGGCATCCCGTGTAGTGAGACCATTTGCACGCAAATATAATATACTTACATAAAACATATAATTTACTACATATTCTCCTCCTATTCAAGGGTACCTAAACTCTAACCTGAATAAGAGGTCTGGAAAGACCTAGAAAAGATCTCCAACGTTAGAAAAACCGAAAAATGAGTTTAAATTTTTTCATATCGGCATCGTCATATCCAAAGAAAAATCTAAGTTTTCCTGTTCAGTTTTCATTAATTTTCCTGTAGGTAATTAAGCAGTTTTTTTGTGTAATTTATGCTTGAGACTTGTCACGATTTTGACCGTAACTGGTGCATTTTACACCCGTAATCTGGTATTTGGAGCGGGTTTCTTCAATAAAACTAAAGTTTTAGAACAATTTGTGCATTTGTTGATACCTAAAGAACTTGAATTTATTCTATCCTTTAGTGCTAAAATATGTTTGAGCCTCTAGTACTAGTAGGTACACAATATCCCATTGGGTTTGGTATATAACTTATTCTTACGAGATCTACAAAGTTAAATATGGAATAACTTATAATAACTTATTCTTACATCATCAACAAAGTTAAATATGGGACCTGGAATATGTAATAATATGCGTGAAACATCGCCTCTAGTATACTAGTACATAATATCTCATTAGGTTAGGTACATAACATATCTAAACATTTATCTACTCTTTGGGTTTAGGATATAACTTATTCTTACGTGATCAACAAAGTTAAATAGCTAGGAAACGCTCACTTACACCAAATTGCAACTTACTTAAGTCACCTTAAGTTAATGGGTCGAAAGGGTAGCGATATAGTCCGGATTTATTTTCCATTAGATTTTATGAAGATCGAACATTTGACTTAGGTATTACTTGAACCTACGAGTATTAGTCATTTGAACTGTTATGACGGTGAAACGAAGTGCTTGATATTCTTATTAGACGTACTAAGTAGGTTTAATGAAATAAGATCCTCCTTTCATCATACTTTGATGTGTACTCGAAATTTTATACGAAAGTTGTATTGACTATATACTTAGTAGAGTCGATTACAAAACAAGAGTAGTGGCCCAGTTTTTAACACAGGGGGCCCAGTTTAATAAGCCTCTTGAAAAAATAATTATTACCAACTAGATCGGACAACCCATGACACCACCTAGCGCCACATTATAAAGACAAGGAAAGCCCACTAACTTTAATAATCATAATATCATTAGAAAAGCCGTAATAACACGGCCTTTACATTAATCGTGTTAAACACATCAAAAGCAACTTTTTCCTATCAGCAACAGAGAGCTAGGTATTTAGTTAGGTAATAGTCTTAAACAACCAACAACAATAAACTACCAACCAACAAACTTACCTGTAATTTACAAATTTAAATCTTAAAACAACCCATCATAGTTTGACTAGGACTTTGCATGAAAATTAATTACCTACTACTCACAGCATCGGAACTTTGCGAAATAATGAATTTAATAACTTACCCGTAGCAATTTCATCTGAAAGTATAATTTACTTACGCCATTAGCATAATCAGGGAGGTTTTGAATAGGTATTCTCCGTACTATGTTTTCGTAAGGTTGATTTCTGTGAAATTACATGTGACATAATGACTTGTCTGACTTTTGAAACTTGTAATATGAAATGTTAACGAACAGAAAGGTATAACGTATATTCATACATGAAATTTCATGTTCAGAAATAAAAAGAAATGAAAAATATTATAGAATTATTAATATTTTGTTAACTTGTTTAGATAATTATGTTATTCCAGTTACACAACAATTGGCTGCACATCTTTTGCCTTTTCTTTCTAGGTTTGCTGGAAGAGAACTCTTGTTAGGGTTAAGCTAGCCTATTAAATGTGTTCTTTATAATTATGTTGGTGTGATTTTGTGGTGTGTACAAGAAAAAGATAGAAATTATATATCTGGTTGAGTGTAAACTTCTCTAATCTTATAAGGGTTCCTTTTTTTTTATGGTACGGAACCCTTAAAAACGTATAACCTATTTATTTCAATAGGTATACCTATCTATGTCCAAGTTTCAATGATCAAAATTTACTAAAACTTGTTAAACGATCCAGAAATTAAACTTTACAGACAGACGCAAGTTTCTTTCTCTTTAGTAATATTTAGTCTGTATAGATTTATTTATTAGGGCCCTGTCCGACAATGCGCGAGAAGCGAGCGGCAAGTGCGTGACATAGCTTTGTCGGCAAGCAATACAATTCAAAAGATTATTAGGTATAGAATATTTTAAAGAAAGAAAACTCCGCTGCCTAGTTAACAGCTGAGCGCAAATAAGTACTTCTCGTTCGGCATAAACCAATCGTAAGAGTAACGGTCGGCGATAAACTATTCATCTATTTTGATTATCCAAATCTTTTGCTTACACGAAATGTATATCTATCGATAAGTTTTAAAAGCAAGAATATAATATGTGCAGGTTTTACTCACTCTCTTGTTCACTTTTCACTGCTACATGTACTAGGAGTGTCCTGATGGAGGCCACAATGTGACTGATTTCTGGTTCTCAAAAATTTTACCTTCCGAAGAACACCAAGTGCTATTGACACAAAGAAGAAGAGAAATAATAAAAGCGAGAAAATAGCCGGCTTCGCCACGCTCACACCTGGGCCTCTACTTTAATTCTACGAACGATAAAACTAACGACAATTTCCAGAAGAAAATCTCTCATTCTTTCGTTCGTAAGCCTGTTGAATTAAATCCTGTCTTAAACAAAACCTTACATCTATCTACACAAAAAATAGCTCACCCGCGCTCACTCGCTAGCTATCAGACACCTGCCTTAAACAAAACATTATCTATTCACACAACTGAATGAGTTAATGGCTAAAATCGTTACAGCTCAATGATCACAATGAGCGAGAGGATAACCTTTGATCTCTGGCTGGCTGTGTGATGGAATAACTAATGACAATGTTAGGTATAACACATTAGGTACCTAAGCCAGTATTTATAATGAAAAAAAAATTGGTACAAAATATATTTAATACTATGTTACTCAGGGTGAATGTGGCTTTGTAATGGTGAAAGAATTTTTGAAATCGGTCCAGTAGATTTTGAGTTTATTCATAACAAACATACAGACAGACACACACACATGCACAAAAATACAAATCTTTTCTCTTTTTAATATTAGTATAGATACATTCCAAAAAAACAATACTCAACTTAAAGCTAAGTGGCATAATGGGCGGCCTTACTGTTTGAAGCGATCTCTTCCAGGCAACCTTTGGATAGATCAGAATTTTTAAGGAAGTTGAAAGGTAGGTAGGTGTTTATGCAGGAATAAAGGTATTTATAAATATTTGTATAGGTATAGGCTACATAAATTGCTTTCTGTGGCTAAAATAGATCTGCGGTCTCAGTTCTTACATTTCCAATAACGAAACCCAATTTTCACAAACCTTCCTTCAATCCCCCCCAGCGTGACTTCAAGAAACCGTTTTTGATTTCGATATATTTATCCCAAAATCTGAAAGTTCAACAAAGTTCCAATGCAACAGTATCCTAAACACACAAGCTTTCAGACGTTTTGGTTCAAAGTCCCCTCGCCAGCCAACTTTAGTTTACTTTCGGCTTATCCTAACTTAGAAACATAACAAGTCATCACTTAACTAAAAGCCTGGCAGGGTTAAATTTACTTTGAAATCTGTTTTGCTGTTTACAGATACTGAGACATATGTGTTAACTAATTAGCTGTATATCGCGGGTTTTAGGGTTCCGTACGCGAAGAGTAAAACGGGGGCCTACTTAATAAAAAACAATAATAATAATTTTTTTTTTTTTTTTTAATTTTTGTATGTTGCTCAAGGCTCTTTTATTTAGAAAATTTATTTTCAAGGAAAAATAGCATACAAATTTTTTTTCACTTGCGGCGAGGCTTGAAGCGTCTTTGGGTCAGTACCCCAACGTCTATACCAACTAGACTACGCAAGTCCACGCCTGTTGCCGTGAAAACTTCCAATGCTATATTCTCCTCTGATTGTTTACGATTAAGGCTCGTTAAAGCGCCATCTATCTCGCTGCAGGAACAACTTTCCAGTTGTTTACACCTGCGTCGTAATGGTTGCAGGTGTATAGACGTTGGGGTACTGACCCAAAGACGCCAGCTCAAGCCTCGCCGCAAGTGAAAATTTTTGTATGCTATTTTTCCTTGAAAATAAATTTTCTCAATAAAATAATTCTTTATTCAGGCAACTACAAGCCACAATTATATCTATTACAGAGAATTGTATGTAATTAAACTTATTCGATATGTTATACAGTTTTTCAATACAAATCATTTTATTTATACATAATTTATATTTATAAGTCAACAAATTTAGCTTGACTTAGACTCCGCTATCCGTCAGTTTGTCACCAAACTGTATTTCGTGAACCATTATAGCTAGACAATTTGTGGTTTAGACAGATTTTATGGTCGAAACTAGTACTGTCCAATGATTTTAGTCAGAACTAAGTTTAACCAAATTTAAAAACTAGTATTTTGATCGCTAGCTGCTAAAAACGTGGCAGAAGACTTCAAATTCGTTTTTGCCAACGAAATTACTTTCGTTTCGCTGTTTTGAAGGCAAGGGGAAGTTTTCATTTAAATAATCTATTGCCTTATATTTTATGTGAAAGTATGCATGTATGCTCTTTTAAGGCCAGTGACAGCGTATCAAAATTTTGTATACGCCTGTCCACGATAACGAAGGAAAACCAATGAAAAACTCAAGCAAAACAAAAAAATACGTTCGTAGCGCAATCGCAGTGAGCGTTGACATTAAAGTAAACAAAAAAAAACTCCGAAACACTTCGAAAACTGTAAAATGTAGAAAATTCCGTAAAATCCTACACCAGCCATGGTTGTCACGTATTCAGTTAACACGTTCACCTTTATTCGGATGTCGATAAAATTTCTCATTGCGTTAGCAACCCTACCACCCGTTCCAGCAAACAGTCGATGGATTTTTTGTCGCCCGATACTTTTGTAACCCAAATATAAATAATCGAATCCGTATTAATTTAAGATAACAAGGACTTACGTGTTCTTTTAGGTGTTAAGGAGATACCGTACACGTACCCGGCGGGATTTTTTAAAAAGCATTTAAAAAATCCCGCCGGGTACTATAATTATGAAACCATTTTTTCAAAAAGCAGTATTTCTTAAGTATTGGTAAACACTAAGAAATAATGTTTACAGTTTAGGAGATTTCAGATATTTGCGCGCGTGTCTTCGTCTCTTTTCATTGCTTAAAATTTTCGATGCTACATCAGATGCGTGACGTGTACAAACTACAAATAATTATGATATTATAATTATGATAATTATGAATTAGATAACGCTTTATTGTATCTAAAACACGAATTTACCTTATACAAAGTGTTTTTTTTTAAACTATTGTGACACAATGGGCGGCCTTAACGCTTTGTATAGTGTGTAACTTGTGATTAGTATCGTCGGCTGATAAAAAATTAGTCGTCTACTATCCCACTTACTCTCTTCCTTTTCATATTATTGACCTTTATTTAAGGAATATGGGGGAAGCGTGACATCATATCATTGGATTATTAAGCCTACTAGCTTTGTTATACAGCTTAACTCGTTATGATCACGCAGTTATAAAAACAGACAGACAGACAGACAGACAGACAGACAGACAGACAGACAGACAGACAGACAGCGAAGTCTCAGTAATAGGGTCCCGTTTTTACCTTTAGGTACGGAACCCTAAAAAATTATATATTGTGTAGGTAGGTACGGTAGAGGCGTAGTAACGCGGAAGTTATCCTATTTTAAAAAAGGGTTCCAATATTTGTATTTGATTGTATAACTGAAAGCAGATTCCCGCTGTTTTACACGCGTCGAAGTCCCGATCCCGTGGGAATATCGGGATCAAAAGTAGCCTATGTTACTCAGGGTGAATGAAGCTTTCTAATGGTGTGTCGTATGTTTGTAATGAATAAACTCAAAAACTACTGGACCGATTTCGAAAATCATTTCACCATTAGAAAACTACATTTACCTTGAGTAACATAGGCTACTTTTGATCCCGATATTCCCACGGGATCGGGTCCTGCGCGAGTGAAACCGCGGTACGCAGAAAGTACATAATATAAATACCTCTATGCTCCAAAGTAAACCTTTATTATTCTTCAGGGCCATATTAACAAAAAAACTGAAAAGTAAATGCATTCACCGGAGTAACATACACTTTAAAAGGCCGTTTACTCCCCTCCCAAACGGGCTTTAATTTTTAATTTCCCAAGTAAATACATACAAAATGTACCAACAAAACTCCCAAGGGAGAAGAGGGAAGTCAGAAAGAATGAACATATAACAATACATCTCATTTAAATGTGAAATGTCCAAAATACCCTCCCATTAACGCGACAAAGGACACGTGCAATACAAACGAAGTTGACTGCCGCTTTTTGGTACTCCGCGGTCGAGCTGGATTCAAATGAATATTCCAATAAATAAATAAATAAAAAATAAATTCTGCCAACAACACACAGCACCATCTAGCCCCGTGGTAAGCGACTAAGCTTGTGTTACGGTGACTAGGCAACGGATATAATACAAATATTTATAAACGTACTAATTATAATAACATATAATAAAATTAAAGACATTTTTCGGTTTGAATCGCGTGGTTTTTATTACTTTTAGCAGTCTATCCTGAAGAAGAGACCTGGAAAGGTCTCGAAACGTTGAGCGTTGTAACAATGCTAAAAGTAATAAAAACCACGCGATTTAAACCGAAAAATGTCTTTAATTTCAATACAACATCGCGAAAACAGAAGAAGAATCTAACATATAATAATACACATTACATATTGTAATACATACAAACTAGCTGAGCTGACCTGCCCGTTGCTGTGGAAATAAAACTTAAATCCTATAATACACTACTACTACCCTACCCTACCCTACTCTACCACTACCCAACTGCCCTACCCTTATACTACTCTTTAAAAAAAACCTATGTCCTTCTCCAAGTTCTAAGCTACTTTTGATCCCGATCATCCCGCGGGATCGGATCTTGCTCCTTCGACGTTTTCTTCATTAAATATCCGTAATAGCACAGGTAATAGAATAATCCTTCCTACTAATATTATAAATGTGAATGTTTGTGAGGATGGATGTTTGTTACTCTTTCACGCAAAAACTACTGAACCGATTGCGATGAAACTTGGAATAGGTGTAGATAACTGGACACCTAGAATAACACATAGGCTACTTTTTATCCCGTAATTCCCGCGGGATCATTTATTTATTTCAGGCTACTAAGGCCCATAGATACATACCTTATAAACTAACATACATATTTTATTAAAAAAAAAACGTACTAATTACGTACTAATTATAATAACATATAATAATACACATTACATATTGTAATACATACAAACTAGCTGAGCTGACCTGCCCGTTGCTGTGGAAAAAAAACTTAAATCCTATAATACACTACTACTACCCTACCCTTATACTACCCAACTGCCCTACCCTTATACTACTCTTTAAAAAAAACCTATGTCCTTCTCCTAGTTCCAAGCTACTTTTGATCCCGATCATCCCGCGGGATCGGATCTTGCTCCTTCGACGTTTTCTTCATTAAATATCCGTAATAGCACAGGTAATAGAATAATCCTTCCTACTAATATTATAAATGTGAATGTTTGTGAGGATGGATGTTTGTTACTCTTTCACGCAAAAACTACTGAACCGAATGCGATGAAACTTGGAATAGGTATAGATAACTGGACACCTAGAATAACACATAGGCTACTTTTTATCCCGTAATTCCCGCGGGATCGGGACTTACGCGGGTGAAACCGCGGGGCGCAGCTAGTCGTATATAACAGATTATTTATAAAAAACAAAATTTAAGAATCTTTTCGATAACCAACTCGTTGTATAACACACGTCCAAAGAATCCAAAGTACAAATCCGATAGATTTTAATTTTTTAGGTTTTGTGTTCATCGAGTTTGCTGTTATTCTAATTGTTATTCGTTAACCAATTATTGTAACAAGAAAACTCCCGTAAAAAATGTTTAAAAACATTAAAGCATAGTTTTTTTACCATTAAACTATGATTTTTTAATGTTAAGAGTGTTGGTATTGTTACCATTTCCATATAAACATAATACTAAAATAGAATTATGAAAATTTAGTTTTCTACCCTAATATCGGTATTATTCGGATTAAGATTTTATTTTTACAGGGCCCCCCACCACAAGGTTTTCCAAAATATACATTCGAAATTAAATAAAACGGAAATACATTTTTCATTTTTTACAGCGTTAATTACTTTTTATTGGAAATAATATAAAACAAATGAATTATAAATGAGATGTAAACTAGTTTATTATTTATTATTTGTTTTTTTTTTGAGGGGAAAAATAAAAAATAATAAATATATTTATTTCTGATATTTCCTTGAACAAAAAATCCTTAAAGATTGTCTTTCCGTTTCAAAGGCATCGGCGGGTTTGTATGAGGCTCCCTCTAGATCTCCGTGGTAAGCGGCTTATTTATTTACTAAAACCCCCCAGTATCCTTTCTTCGCCATATGTACAAGGACGCAGGAGCACTAAGATAAACTGCAATGCTGTGAATTTAAAACTCCTAGGGATTATAATTAATTGAAAAGTATATTCTAAATAATATAAATACAAATCGAATTAATATTGCAGTACATAATATAATGTATCTACAAAACACTTGCAAACAAAATGTCGTTGGCTTGCAACGTAAAAGTGAGCATCTCTCAATATTTGTTTAGTGGCAGAATATCGAAATGATTGCATTTACACCAAAGTGTAACACACTCACCACCTCATATATATATATCAAAATCTACACTAATATTATAAAATGTGTGTGTCGTATGTTTGTAAGAATAAACTTAATTAAATTTAAAAAACCCGCCTGCTTAAAAAAACTTTAAATAAAAACATATACATAATAAAAACTGAAAAGAAAATAAAACAAGTCCAGTAGTCACAGAACATAGCGACTTTAACAGTCGGGGCCCATTGACTACCTAAAAATCTAGCTCATCCATCATATTATACCTTTTAAATAATGGGTCCCGACTGTTAAAGTCGCTAAGTTCTGTGACTACTGGACTTATTTTATTTTCTTTTCAGTTTTTATTATGTATATGTTTTTATTTAAAGTTTTTTTAAGCAGGCGGGTTTTTTAAATTTTTATTTATTTTTTTTATTTTGCGCTTTTTAGTCAGCATTAGGTGCAAGACGTTATTATATCAATTTTATTGTATTTTAATCGCAATTGCATCATTTCATTGAGGGGGTTATTAAGTTGAGGATTATTCAGTAAGTTGCGGTAGGTAATCTAAGGTATGGACGACTACTAACTAACTTTAAACCGTTGTAGATCCCAAATGGTTACATTAAATGGAAGACGGCCAAAGAAACCTAACCATGATTTTTAAAAACCTATTCAACGATACCCCACTTGATATAGTCAGTCAACTTTTGTTTTCTTATCCAACTTTAAGTCGTTGTAGATCCCAAATAGTTAAACTAAATGAAAAATGGTCAATGAAACCTAAGAATGATTTTAAAATACCTATTCGACGATACCCCACTTGATATAGTTAGTCAATTTTTTTTTTCTTTTTTACAATATGGCGGCTGGTGGTCGCCATTTTAAATTTTGATAACTGTCATGTCTTCAATTATACTCCCAGGATTAAGACGAATCGATTGACGTACGAATCATCAAAATCGGTCCATCCGTTTGGCCTCTGGAGCGCCACAAAGGAACAAACAGACATACATAGACTGATAAACACATAACCCTTCTTTGCGTCGCGCAGTCGGGTAAAAAGCTTACAGCGAACTCTAACCCTTATAAAATTGGTGGGGAGATAACTTAAAACCCAGAGGTAGACATACTGTTATCAGCCCAGTCCCGTACCGCCTAAACTAAGAAGTTGTCAGAGCGATGTAAGGTAGTGCGTGTCGCGGCCGATCGGTTTCGTAATTCGATTCGATTCGAATTCGATTAAAACAATTAGAAATTTGAAAAACAAAAATTCAGACAATACTTTGCTGAATGAACAAACAAACGTTCCATCTCCAATGCTAAGGGCGTTGGCGAGGCGTTGGCGAGGGTAGGGGTGCAGACGACGAACGCACCATCGTATAGCACTAGTCAGGTGTCGGGACTAAAAACTAAATAATAATATTATTCTTTTACAGAGTTCGTAATATCTTCTTTTTTTCTAATATATAAAATTTCCATGTCACAATGTTAGTTACCATACTCCTCCGAAACGGCGCGACCGATTTTTACCAAATTTTATATGCGTATTCACTAGGTCTGAGAATCGGCTACTATCTATAATTTATAAGGCAAAACAACGTTTGCCGGGTCAGCTAGTATTCGTATATAAAAGGCACGTAATATTGTCAAATACCTACATTATTACACGTCGGTGTAAATGCACCTAGCTGCAGACAGACGGGAATGACGCGCCGCGCGACAGAAACCGCCGGCGGCCGGAAGTACCGCTGCGTTTCCGCCGCGTTTCCGCCGCGTTTCCGCCGCCGCGCCGTCGCGCGCGCAAACTTCATCACAACACTGAAATTGGAATTCCGTTTTCAGTTGATTTACTTCACCAACCTCTCTGCTGTCCACGGTGGCGCTACCATCAATGTGACGTCTAAGTAAATCTTTAGTTCCAATTTTAACCGGTTGCTTTTTTAAGTTGGTTGTGAATGCCTTTCCTTTGACGGTTTATTGATGGAATGCAAGGTGTTTATTTGTTGTTGTTTTTTTTTGCAACAGTGCATTTTAGTTTGAAAATGTTTGCAAAGCGATTTAGTTCATTGGTGTTTTTAACAAGATTAGCCACTACAGGGCAAAATTATTAGCCTTAAGGGAAAAGGATACCTACTCTTTTCTCCATACTTAACTTTACGAAAATGGTCGACTGTTTCCTCCCTGATTAAAGACATTAGATAAAATATTGTTATGGCATAAAACCTATATTAGTCATGATCATGACTCATACTAGAATCATGACCATGCCCATACGTTTTGATAAAGCTATGCTAACTCGCCTGTTGTCTAAAAATAGCCATTGACTAGCCATGTGTCAAAGAAAGAACTGTCAAATTTCTAATTCCTCAAAACAAATTGGTAATGAAAGCTGGCCAACTGTTCTGGCGCCGAGACGCACTAACTATTAAGTAAACTGTGTTTTTACTATCCTATCTTATTTCCTACTATCCTACTTCCTACTAATATTATAAACGCGAAAGCTTGTATGTGTGAGGTATGTGACTTTGTTACTCTATCACGCAAAAACTACTGAATCGATTGCGATGAAACTTAGAATATACATAGCTGGTAACCTAGAATAACACATAGGGATCGGGACTTACGCAGGTGAAACCGCAAGACGCAGCTAATCAATAATCCTCACTCAACAATCTAGCCTCAAAGCTATTTAAACTTAGAACAAGTAGGGTAAACCACCCTATTACCGTCCACGACATCTGAATGACGGGCCAACGGCCCGGACCCCCTGCGGACGGATGCGACGCGCGCGCACGCTTCCGTTCCTAAAATAAACCCACGCAAATAGACAGTTCGTAAATGACTCGTTTTGTAAGGGCCCATAGGAATTTATGTTGTTTTTGAATAGCGTTCTTTGTCAGGTTCAGATGTGTTTGAAACAATAATCTAAATTTGGAGAGTGACTTGGGATAATATTGATTTTATTTGGAGAAATTTAAACGTTTAATGTCAGAGGCGCCACTTTTTTAGTGTTTTTTTTTAAATTTGCTTTAGGTTGGTATAGATTTTTCTTCTGTTTTCGCGATGTTGTATTGAAATTAATTATTAGGTTGGTTAGAAAAAGTTGGTGGTTTAAGTTACCTATACATAAATATACATATAATGTAATTTGTGGTAAACGCCAAACTAAAAAAAACATGAGTTTATTGGAGGTCAGTTTCCGAAGACACACACCAAAATTGTAGTTACTTATAAGACTTATATTTTAAAACGATAATGTGAATATGTTATTGAATAAAAAAAATATAGTACCTACCTATTAAGAAAATATTTTTAAGAAAAAATACTCCTTGCCTACATTTTTTTTTTTAATTGTATAGCGTATTTTTTGTGTCTGGGTCTGTACCCCAACGTCAATTTCAACTAGACCCGGGGCTCGTGTGGTCTAGTTGGAATTGACGAGCGAAATTTTATTAATGCGTGTTTTTCCTTAAAAATATTTTCTAGATAAAATGCCTTGAGCAACAAAAACTAACATAGAAGTAATCTAATTATGTTTTGTTAACTTTTTTTTGACTTTAGTCACTTTTAGACCAAAATAAATAATTACATAATTATTAACTTCTGCTAAACACCATTTTCAAACCTATAAAACGAATTATATATCCACAAATTATATGCATTGAAACTACGCTAAATTTAAACTATTATTTTAATTCTACTCGTACTCTACTCTAACGGCACTCTACTAAAATCAACTTTTACATACATTTTAAAACCGCACTTCAGAGTAAACTTCAAGTACTCACCTAAGTTGATTTCCTCACGTTTA
This sequence comes from Idaea biselata, assembly GCA_958496205.1. NCBI lineage: Eukaryota > Metazoa > Arthropoda > Insecta > Lepidoptera > Geometridae > Idaea > Idaea biselata. The sequence continues at coordinate 17,842,562 of OY292400.1, read as the reverse complement.
AGCGGAAATGATGCGCTTAATTACGTCCGGGCCATATTTCCAGCTACTCGTCAAAATGATGTCGATGCCAGCTTTTGAGACTTACACCACTTAATTAAAATATAAAATATTCACCCGCGTAAGTCCCGATCTCGTGGGAATATCGGGATCAAAAGTAGCCTATGTTACTCAGGGTGAATGTAGCTTTCTAATAGTGAAAAAAATTTTGAAATCGGTCCAGTAATTTTTGAGTTTATTCATAACAAACAAACACACACACGCACACACAAATATAAATCTTTCCTCTTTACAACAATAGTGTAGATGTAGATTATTATATCAACACTTTCACAAAATCCTCATACTTTTTGCCCTATCCAAAACTAAATCAAATAGTGACCCTCCAAACTAAATATAGCCAAAATCCTATGAAATAAGCAACTGTACCAATATTTGATGTAACATCTCTGAATATAGATAGGTACCTACTTGGAAACTTTTGCCAATAATCCTTTAGCAACAAACTGTTTGACAAATACGAATCAATTGTACGGATCCTGTTTGCTTTTGAATAATATTTTCCTTCTCCAGTCGAAATATTAATGTTTGCCACTTTGTCGGGATGGGATGAAGAGATTTTATTACAGTTTTATTTATTTATTTAACAAAATCCACAGCTCTTAATGCTAGTTATAACAAAAAATCTAAAATGAATCTTACAGCCAATAACGGATTTACATTTCCATATTACATTGTTTAAATCGACTGACGAAAGTTGTTTCACCTACCTACTAGCTGCACCCCGCGGTTTCACCCGCGTAAGTCTCGATTCCGTGGGAATATCGGGGTAAAAGGTAGCCTATGACTATGCAGTTACATTGATTGATTGATTGATTGATTAACGCTTTATTGTACCATAAAGAAACAAAATAACATTTTATACAGAGAATATTTTAAAATAAGGTGGCACAATGGGCGGCCTTATCGCCTAAGGGCGATCTCTTCCAGGCAACCAGTGAATGGACAAAACTTAAAGAATAGGATGGGTAAGATGTTTATTTGATTTGATAGGAAAGATTGGACAGAAAATAACTATTTTTGAATAATGATTGCTATTAAAGACACATATAATAATTATTATTATAAATAGAGAATACATACACAATACAATATACACATTCATTTATTTATTATAGTCTAACAATAATATATTATACATGTATACATAATAAATAAATAAATAAAAATATAAGTAAAATTAAAAATATTAAGTAGATATATCAACTTATAGGACATATAACACAAAACATCCCGCTAGCTAGGGAGTTCGGAGCCCGCTAAACACCAAATTTGTTTTTTATTTTGGGTCAGCGCAGTAGGTAAGTCATCAATGTCATTAATAACCATACGTTCTGCAATTAGGCAATTTTGAATGGCAGTGTAAACAACATTTTATCATAGAAAGTAAAAAGTGAGGAATAGGTTTTCATAATTAAAATGAAATCCCAAAAAAATCTAATAGAACCTTAAAAACGAAGCTCCATTTTCAATTTCCTAAAACAAACATTATTCATTTTAAACGGCGTGAATTCGCGATTTCGATTATCCTTTGAAATTGAGTAAATGTAGGTAGTACCTAACCTACTTACCTACCTAAGTAGGTACCTTAATGGAAAAAAATGTACGAACTCTTTTAAGCGCTTTAAGAAGTGTATTAAAGTTGTTAGATTATGTTCTTAACTTGCTTTCACGAAGTTTTTTTAGCAATTTTCGTAGGTACGCACAAAGTAAATAAGAAATTGATTTAAGTTACAGTAGTCAATTTGCCAGCCAAATTGAAAATACGATTGACTTAAAATCGTGTTAAATCTTTATTGAATATATTTATTTAATGTTTAGTGCACTAAAAACTAAATTAAATATATTAGGTAAAAGTAAACACAATAAATACAAAGTAAAATTTGTCGTACTGGACTGGCATGTTTGTCGTCCTCGGCTGGTATATTTGTCGTACTCGGCATATTTGTCGTACTTGACCGGTCACACTTGGCACATATTGGTCACATTTGGCACATATTTATAGATCGTATAAACATTTTGTTTCACAAGTGTTTGGCAACTAAAATAATAATTTAATCCAATGTAATTCGGAAACCGTTAAATCCAACGTTTGGGGTTGGATGAAATGTACTACAATTTCCTATCGTAATGGTGCTATTACGGCGAGAATAATTGTAAGTAATATGTTAAGTATTTACTAGAACGGTGTTGGTCTAGTGGTAGTTTTGGTTTCGAATCCTAGGCGCTTTGGCGACCGCTGCCGCGGCACGCTCGCTTCGCTCGCTCGTCAAGACGCTGCGTGTAATCATGTTCTAACATTAACCTAACCTATCCTAGTCGGGGTAACACAAAACATCGCTAACAAAGTACCTACGTCACAGAATGAATTGACAAATTAAAAGTTAAGTCATCAACCAAACAGAGAAGATGTTGTTTAGGGTGTTCTAATCGACCGATCAGTGCGCTTAGTTCATGACAGCCAACGATTATTTTCGCAATGTTACTAGGGCAATAAGTTTTTTTTGCAAAAATCCTAACTTATTTCAGTAAAATTGAGAAATATCATAGCCAATACTATCTAATTATTAGTTTTTTTTTAAAACCTGTTTAACAAATTTTAATTATCCTACGACATAATGCGCTATTGACGTCGCTCTTAAGGTGAAGGCTAAAGTCACGCAAAAAAAGCTCATTAAAAACTATTAACTTTTTACCTCTACCTAACGACATACAGTATTGCCGATAAGTTGAAAAATTTTGATCTGGAAGAGGAAAGTTCGCGCATTACATTTTACATCCGACTTCTATGAAAAATCGACTTCTGCGAATCCGCCAATTTTTCCACTTTTCTGCCGGCTCCTGTATACTTAGTTAACTTAGTACTTACTATTCTCTCTTACCGTCGGTTGCTGTAAACAATAACGCGGTATTAATCTATGTTGATGTTATACTGATACTCGCTGGAATTCCCTAAAATAAACCGCTTTAGGATATTACAGTTCAGGCTCGTGTTATCTTTTGTTGATAGACTTTCATCTTGTTTTATAGCATACTAGCTTCATCCCGAGGTTTCATCCGCGTAAGTCCTGATGCCGTAGAAATATCAGGATTAAAAGTTACTCCTTGATAATGTAGCTTTCTATTAGTAAAAGCTTTAAATCGGTTTAGTGGTTTCAGAGATTACTTACCCCCAATACATACAAACCAACGTCACCTCTTTATAATAAATATTAGTATTTTAAAGTCGAGAGTTAAAAATAGGACGAAATACCTACACGTGTTTTTGCGGATAAACTACAATTTGTATCCAATGTGTATTTGTTTACGAACTTTCAAAATAAATTTCGAATAACCCTATATAAATTTACATTTAATTTCCTTTAGAAACGACGTCGAGAACAAAATCGTATTCCTCAAATTGCCAATCCCATTTCACGGTTATAAATTAAATTTATACGAAATCGTTTATAATAAATATTTGTAATTCATATCGGTTATGATTTCGATTTCGTTTTTTATTGATTTGTTGTGAGGTCGTCATTCTTGATAATAACTAATTTGAGAATAATTGAATAATAAGGGTATTTGATAGAAGGCGACTTTTTACCACCCACTGGAGTAAATAACAGCGGCAAGCAGACTCGTCCCTGATAGCATATTTTTTGCCGCATGCAAAGAGCGGTGGGAGGGCGGTGCTCTTTGCAAGCTGCACCACTTCACGCAGTGTTATTTATAACACTAACACTTTATTTTGCTGTGTGTAATGTAGCTGTGGATGTCCTTAAATAAATAAACACTACATAGTTAGGAACCTTATTTTGTAACTCTATTGCTAATAAATCTCGATTGAAACAATTGAAATTGTTAATTACACGTCATTCAGTCGCTAACAAATTGTTGCAATTAAAACTAGCGATGGCAACTATCAAATTTTATATGCCTTAACGCATAAATCACCAATTTAAATTGTTTCAATCGAGATTTGTTTGCAACAGAAGTACGTAATCAGCGGCCAGGTGTCGGGAGTAAAAAGTAAATATTATTCTTTAACATAGTAGTTATAGTGTTCCGAAAAGTAACGCTTTATTAAATCAATTACCTACCCATACAATACAAGCCTAGGTAGTTGCTTATAAGGCTGGAGCAGTATGAGACAGGACACACTGCTTGCATAATGTAGACGACGCAAGCAGTGTGTTATGTCTCATACAGTTTCATACATTACAACTCAGTGACGTGCACGTCTACGCTTACGTTTACGTATAAGCATCCGGTTTGGGGCCAGATTGTGTGTCGTTGCATACAGCGCAATCTTGTTCCAAAGTATTGCGCGAAATATATCCTACAATATATCCTACAATATTTCGCGCACACTTCACATTATCCCATTACCTATTTACATTATCGCACACATAATTTTATAACGAGCTTCCCAAAGCTGTTTCTAGATAAATCACGGGCTTTTAGCAAAGTGCACACATATTTCATAATAAAAATGAATAAAGATTTGTTCTTGAACCAAGTTACATGCTCAAAGTTCTTGGAAGATATTATGAATTCGCCTTTTGTTGGGAATTCTTCGTTCTGTGTTTGTTGGGTGTTTTCTTTTAAGCTGCACCTGTGTTATATATCAAAATCTACACTAATATTATAAAATGTGTGTGTGTCGTATGTTTGTAAGAATAAACTTAATTAAATTTAAAAAACCCGCCTGCTTAAAAAAACTTTAAATAAAAACATATACATAATAAAAACTGAAAAGAAAATAAAACAAGTCCAGAAGTCACAGAACATAGCGACTTTAACAGTCGGGACCCATTGACTGCCTAAAATCTAGCTCATCATATACCATTTCAGTAATGGGTCCCGACTGTTAAAGTCGCTATGTTCTGTGACTTCTGGACTTGTTTTATTTTCTTTTCAGTTTTTATTATGTATATGTTTTTATTTAAAGTTAGTTTTAAGCTGGCGGGTTTTTTAAATTTAAATTTATTTTTTTTATTTTGCGCTTTTTGTCAGCATTATGGGCAAGACGTATTATTATATATCAATTTTATTGTATTTTAATCGCAATCGCATCATTTCATTGAGAGGGTTATTAAGTTGATGATTATTCAGTAAGTTGCGGTAATCTAAGGTATGGACGATTTCTAACCAACTTTAAACCGTTGTAGATCCCAAATGGTTACATTTAATGAAAAATAGTTAGAGAAACCTAACCATGATTTTCGAATACCTATTCAACGATACCCCACTTGATATAGTCAGTCAACTTTTGTTTTCTTAACTAACTTTAAGTCGTTGTAGATCCCAAATAGTTAAACTAAATGAAAAATGATCAAGGAAACCTAATAATGATTTTTAAATACCTATTCGACGATACCCCATTCGACATAATCAGACAATTTTTCATTTTTTCATTTTTACAATATGGCGGCTGGTGGTCGCCATTTTGAATTTTGATAAATTTCATGTCTTCAGTGACACAGTGGATTAAGACGAATCGATTGACGTGCGAATCATCAAAATCGGTCTAGCCGTTTGGCCTCTGGAGTGCCACAAAGGAACAAACATACAAACAAACAAACAAACACACATACATAGACTGATAAACACATAGCCCTTCTTTGCGTCGCGCAGTCGGGTAAAAACTACTGGATCGACCAAAATTCTTTCACCATAAGAAAGCTACATTCACCCTGAGTAACATAGGCTACTTTTCCCCGATATTTCCACGGGATTGCGACTTACGCGGGTAAAACCGCGGGAGGCAGCTAGTTCAAAATATGTTTATTCATTTGGATATTTAAAAAACACTTTGATTCGTTGGTAGGTAGGTTAAGTACCTAATCTAATGCGACCTCCAATGAGAAGAAGACACAAGAAAGTAATGGGTTTTTAAAGTTTTTCCTACACTTAGTCCTGTCGGGTGCAATTAATGAAAAACTTTTCTTCAAACAAATCAATCGGACTAATTATTTTTATCTTTTTTTTTAGAAAAAGATATTGTTACACCGAACGCCTAAAAATAGCAATAAACTCCTTTTCAACGAACAACATTTCAATACAACTTTCCAGATTTGAATCCTTTCAAAGCACAAACTAGAGAACTTTTCAGAAACCCACGCGTTCTATTCAAGTCGGTTTCGAATAAAAGTTTAAACATTTCTAATCTATAAAGTACTCACTGAACAAACAAGGTCCCTGTAAATAAATGCAAGCAATAACTTTTCTTACGTATAAATAAATAAATAAATAAATTCTGTAAACAACACACAGCGCCATCTAGCTCCGTGGTAAGCGACTAAGCTTGTGTTACGGTGACTAGACAACGGATATAATACTTACATATATTTTTTTGTATATACATACATATTATACGTAGAGGAACACCCAGACCAGATACAAATATTTATTTTTTAAGCATAAAAGCATTTTTAAGCAATTAAGGGTTCGATTCCCGCCGGGTGCTACTTGCACCCGGCGGGTATCGAACCCGCAACCTTCTGCATTGCAGTCGCGCTTTCGCACGACGCTCCACAGAGGTCGTCAAATCATCGGAAATACTAAATTTATTTATTTTTCTTTTGTAAATACATACATATTATACATAGATAAGATAAAATAAATACACGCAATAACTATAGGGTTAACTAGGGTTTGAGATTCTAACCTCCAATTCTTACAAACGAGGCCTCGCCATGGTCTTTATCGCTACGAAATTTTTTATGTTTACCTCTCGCTTATAGGTGTTTCACATCAAAAAATGTGAGCCGTCACGGGACGCCTGGCAGATGTGAAACATTAACTCACTACGTATAGTATACACATTATATTCCATCATATAGCGTGGCGAGGATTCGCCACGGCTTGTATAACCACGACAACTTTTAGATTTACCCTCGCCTATATAGATGTTTCACATCAACAAGGCTATACTGTTAACTAAATAGCGTTAACTTTACGCCATTTGCAAGACAATTCTGCCTACCGTTCAATAACATACAGCAATCATACAACATAAAATATTCAGTATAAAACTTCAAACGGCATCGAACATTTGGCCAATTATGTTCGGTTTATGCATCATTCAATTCAAACAAGCGATTTTACTGTAACAAACGAGATACAACGTCAATAACGAGAGTTTCAAATATTTGCAAAACTGTATTGTTGGTTGTAAAGGGTCTAATAGCTCGAAAAGTATCTTATAGAATCACTCGCATGTCCTGTTTTATTAGGGTAGGTATCGAATACTACGTAAATCGCAAAAAAACTATCCCCATACTTAACTCTAGCCAAAATAAGATAAAAATAAACTTTCCGCCATGCGTAGAGCGTTAAAATATTTCTTACAGCGGAATATTGGAACGCTACTTAAAATAGGCCCTAACTCAGGGTTAGGTATGTTTTTTAACCCCCGACGGAAAAAGAGGGGTGTTATAAGTTTGACGTGTCTGTGTGTCTGTGTGTCTGTCTGTCTGTCTGTCTGTCTGTCTGTCTGTCTGTCTGTCTGTCTGTCTGTCTGTCTGTCTGTCTGTCTGTCTGTCTGTCTGTCTGTCTGTCTGTCTGTCTGTCTGTCTGTCTGTCTGTCTGTGGCATCGTAGCTCACGAACGGATGAACCGATTTGAATGTAGTTTTTTTTGTTTAATAGGTGTCTTTTGCGCGAGTGTTCTTAGCTATGTTTGATCAAAATCGGCTCAGCCGTTCATAATATATGCGAGTTGAAATTCGGAAATAAAAACCGAATGTCTTCAAATATACCCGAGTGGGGTATCAAATGAGAGGACGTAACATTTGTGACAACAATAATATGCATGTTTAATCAAAATCGGCTTAGCCGTTCAAAGTATATGTAGGGTCAAACTCGGAAATAAAAACCGAATGTTTTCAAAAATACCCGAGTGGGACCTTTTATCAAATGAAAGGTCGTGACTTTTGTGACAACAAAATGCATGTTTCATCAAAGTCGCTCTTACAAAAAGGGTGAAATAAAAAAATTAAATTAAAAATTTAAAAAACCCCCGACTTAAAAAATCTTCAAAGTTAAAACAAAACTAAACTTTAAAAAGGCAAAAATAATAAGCCGAAAACAAATTTCATGTCTCTGAGTAGGTATGTGGTACCTTACGTTCCCGCGTCGGGGGACGCGGGAATGTGTCACAGAAGTTGATGGTAACCGACCGTGCTTATAGTACCGGTACCACATACCTACTCAGAGACATGAAATTTGTTTTCGGCTTATTATTTTTGCCTTTTTAAAGTTTAGTTTTGTTTTAACTTTGAAGATTTTTTAAGTCGGGGGTTTTTTAAATTTTTAATTTAATTTTTTTATTTAACCCTTTTTGTTTTCCGTTTCAATTGCGTTGCTTGAAACATAAGAAACATCATTATTATTAGACACGGGCGTAAATCGCGTCCGTGGTCCGGGTCTAGATCGCGGCCGTGGTCTTCTCGGGACCACGGCCGATATAACCCGTTTGCCGAAACGTCGAGGTAATTAAAAACAATGATTATTTGTAACGCGATCTAGACCCGTGTCTAATAATAATGATGGACGGAAATCGTGTAAGTTTAAAAAGTGTGTAACATAAGAAACGTCAGGCGTTGCACAAATTCAAATAAATATTCGCGATTATAATCGAAATTTAGTTTTAAGATATACCTAAGATAGGTCAGTATAGATTTTTCTTCTGTTTACGTGATGTTGGAAGAAATTAAACTCATTTCTCGGTTTAAAAACAGTTTTCGGTTCGGGAGTCAATCCTGAAGAAGATATCAGTTAAGACCTCGAAACGTTGTGCATTGAAACAATTCTAAACATCACGCGATTAAAACCGAAAAATGAGTTCAATTTTTAAGTAGGCATGTCTGCAATTTCGGCACTTTGGCACTCAGCGTTTTTCACCAGAACCCCATTTCCACCCAACTTCCTTCCTCATCGATTAATCATTAAGTTTCATCACCTAAATTTAATAAATTTCAATAAACGTATAATATGGCTCATGTAACCAATATCGAATTACGCGTAAAAGCTTCACTGAATAATGATGAGGCACTTAGCTTTAGAACACCGATGTGTAATAAGACTTTATATTATAGCTAAGTACAGTCATACAATAAGGTTATTCGTGACCTTATTCTTGTAATAGTAGATATAATTACGACCTCGCCCTTCGATATTTCAATGTCGAGTGCTGTGCTACTTTTACTTTGAGTAAGTGAGCCTTGAGGGAGAAGGCCGCCTAATTATCCAACGTTTATTTAGTTTTTTTTTTAAGTGTGTTATATTTGTGATGTTTAATTGATGTTCATTAAATAAAGTATGTATCAATCTATAAAACCTACCACGGGAATGGTCAAAATGGTTGTAGATTGACCACGATGCCCGATTGCGAATTCTAGTCAATACGTTCCTCAAGACGCTACCCACATAATGATGGAATGTGTTCGAAATGAGGATCAGCGAGTTGCGATGTAAATTTTATTATGACAAATATTGGACAAATAAATGTTGGTTGGAGGTGTAGTAAGCACTCTGGCATGCCCTCTGTCGGAGGATATTTTGGCGCTTTACAAGCATGTATTTTTGGGGTTGCATAGACATTGAGTTGTAGTAATGACCTAACAAAGCGACATTACCGTTTCTTCGGTGAAGCTCTTTAATTAGGGGTTAAATGTATTTTTTTGTGTCTTAACTGGCGACACCAAACTGTGCCCCCAAACTACTTACCCGCACTCCACCTTTTGTCGGCTAAATCGTACCAATGACAGTCCGTTGCAAAAGGTCATTTGTCTCCATGTTAAAGTAAACAAAAGGAATTGATTTTCCTGTCCTAGGTAGCCAAAATATCAAACTTTATTGTGTACTAACTGACCCGGCGAACGTTGTTTTGCCTTATAAATTATAGATAGTAGCCGATTCTCAGACCAACTGAATACGCATAAAAAATTTGGTAAAAATCGGTCGCGCCGATTCGGAGGAGTACCTACGGTAACTAACATTGTGACATGGAAATTTTATATATAAGAAGAAGATATTCAAACATTAGTATTCGTCCTGTCGTAAACGAGAAATTTAGAATAAAGTAAGAACTGCTCCAATATAACCGACCGATATTTAAAAAAAACGTACCTACCTCCATGACATTTATCTATTAAAACATTGTTACTCTTTAAGAATAACCCCTAGGATATTCAAAAGGTTTTAGGCGTGCCGATTATTGTTATAGCCCTCAGAGAGTTTAACGATGTTTTAACTACGCTTCAGAATTATTATTTGATATTGTAGTAATCTTGGCCGTACTATTTTAATGGGCAGTTTATCAAATTGTGTTAACGACTAGGAGACAATGTTATTAAATAATACGTTTAAATGAACTTGCCAGTTTCGGTTAAAATTTAAACTCCTTTAGACTTATTAATAAACGTGCAGTAAGGTCCGAGTAGTGAGAACATGCTTTGTCTATTTCCGTGACAGGAACTTTCAAAGTTGACAGACAGAAACAAAAAGTGGCAAAATTACTCCGACCTTATTCCACGTTTATTAATATGGCTACTTTGGTTTAGTTATTCTCGTATTGTGTCGCAAAAAATAAAAACCTTCTTTGCACCTTGCACCAAGCGATGCTATAGAATGGTTATAATATTTAGTTTGGAAACTCACTTTACTATAATTATAATCTGTATTTTTTTAATTCAATATCCTGACTGACTTATATGTACCTATATTAAGAGGACAGTCTACCTACTCTCTCTCCATACAAACGAAGTAGATTGTTTCCTCCTTGGATAAAGTGATTAATTTCAGATTCTGAATAATTAATTAAATTTCAAAATCCAAAATAAACTATCTAATAACTTTTAAACTAATGTATGGAAAAAATATCTATTCTGAACAATATATTATTGGGTTGGAGCGCATAAAGAAAAAAAAAAAAAAACCTACCTACCAGATTTTATTATAAGAATGTAAAGTGGCTTTATAGTAAGATCCAATATTAGAACAACTAGTCTAATAAGCTTTCCTTCTACAAATTCCTCTATAAAATTCAAAGTTAATTTTCATACTCCGAGAATATGACACCATCACTGCGCTCGTGATATAAGCTTATGAAGCTATTAATTTAATAAAAAATAGATGGCTTCATAATAACTTTAGAAGTATTGATTCTTTTAGCCTTTGGCTGGCTCTCGATTTCTGCATACAACGAAGGTAAAAAGAAAAAACCTGTTTTTGCTGACGCTGGTCCTTTTTGAATGCAGACGCAGAAAGTCCACGCCTTAGCATCCGATTCCGGTGGTTTCTATTAGTATATCTAATTGCCTCTTAAAGAGTTAGGTTTACGCGTTTTCCTATTTACAGTTTTTTAGGAACCTACCTTATACAGGGTATTCCCAGGAAGGGGTTATAAGCCGAAAGGGGGTTGTTCTATATGCCTTCCAGGGAACACCCTGTATACCTACCTACCTATCTATCTACATTTTAAAGTACCTATACCCACGTACGTTAAAACCGTCTACACTGCGGGATATAATAATTAGTTTAGCTTTTAACTAGGTTATAGTAGGTACCTACCCTTCATACAAAGCCCCCGAAACTCTTCACGGAACATTACTTGTGAAATTCCAAGCCCGGAGCGTTGTTTAAAACTATTCCCTGCGAAAATAATTAAGCCAAAACAATCGACCAAATTAACAAAACCAACGTAAATCAAAAACTAAACAACTTTCTGTAATAAATAACTCGAAACGTTTCACGATAAATCAGCCTTTTCAGGCTTTCGGGGTTTTCAGGTATTTTCAGGTATAATGGTGCTTTAATAGACCTAAGCCGCTCTCAAAGAAGAATTTAATGAGCTCCCCTAATGTACTTATAGACAACAGACTATAATAGACTATTTTTATTGTTCGTAAAAGCCACGTAGGCGCTCTGGCATGCCCTTTGTCGGAGGAAGCTTTGCTTTACAAACTTGTATTTTTGGGGTTGCATAGACGTTGAGTTGCAATGATGGTCTAACAGAGCGACATCACTTATATTGAGAGCGGAAATAATACTTATATTTTCTTTTGTAATACATACATAATTAATTATGCATAGAGAGACACTAAGACCAGAAATAAATATTTATTTTTAAGCAAAGCAGACCAAAGCAGTCGATCATTCTCCTAGCGCGACTCAGAGGTCGTTTATCGTAGTGATAATCCGTATCCGAAGCCACCAAGATAAATCTCAATTCAATAACGTCGTGATTTTAACATTTCACCCCGCACCTACTGACACTCAAACAAAACGCGGAAACAGAAATCCCACTTCTGATAATATTCGCCCAACGCGACTCTGAGGTCGTCTATCATAGTGATAATCCGCATCCGAAGCCACCAAGATAAATCTCAATTCAATAATGTAATATCAACATTTTCACCCCGTACCTACTGACACTCCAACAAAACACGGGAACAGAAATCACTCATCCCACTTCTGATGATATTAGCCCAGCGCGACTCAGAGGTGATCATCCGCATCCGAAGCCACCAAGATAAATCTCAATTCAATAATGTAATATCAACAATTCACCCCATACCTACTGACACTCCAACAAAACACGGGAACAGAAATCACTTCCCACTTCTGATAAAACCTTCGACGATTTATCGTCAAAACTTACCTTAATTTATGTTCGACAATAAGTCACGGGGCGGCGTTCCTACAAACTTTAGGGTCCTACTTCATTATTTGGTTTGCTTGCTTTTAATTTATAGAAGTTTACAATTTTAACGCCCACTTCTGATGTAGGTGTTTGATTTTAAACCAGTGATATGATTTAATTTCATGCTTTACTAGCTGCGTCCCGCGGTTTTAACCACGTAAGTCCCGATTCTGTGGGAATATCGGGAACAAAAGTAGCTTGTTACTATATCCTACTTTATTATTTGGTTTGCTTGCTTTTAATTTATAGAAGTTTACAATTTTAACGCCCACTTCTGATGTAGGTGTTTGATTTTAAACCAGTAATATGATTTAATTTCATGCTTTACTAGCTGCGTCTCGCGGTTTTAGCCACGTAAGTCCCGATCCTGTGGGAATTTTGGAATCAAAAGTAAGTTACTCCTCGATAAGGTAGCTTTCGGGCCAGTAGTTTCGGAGCCTATGTCCCCGGTTGCTTTCCTCTCGGGAGGAAAGCAACCGGGGACATAGAGTCCGCTACACCCTAAATGATTTAGAGTCGGCACAGTAGGTAAGTCATTTTTGACTACACCAACTGCAAATAGATTTAGCAATACCTATCAACATGTTTACGGCCGGCCGCCTACCCTTCTGACCAAGCAGTTTAACCGCCACTACGTCGCAAGAACTCCAAGTTTGCTAGTCTCCCTCAGGCGACTTAGTCGCCTTTTACAACACCTACAGGAAGAGATGAAAAGAGATCGTAGCCGGGCGGGGCTACGAGGGATTTTAAAAATGTCCTTATAAATATATATTTATAAAATGCTTTGTTCTGACTGACTGACTGACTGATCAACGCACAGCATAAACCGCTGATAGTATAGAGCTTTATCTTGGAGCATCACATAAAACCACACACTTCTTAATGCGATATAGGCATCGGATAAGAAAGGATTTCTCGAAATTTCCACAGCATCGCGACTTACACCTAAGGGTCAATTCACACGTACCACAACCACACCACGTCGCAGCGACAAAATGTGGTCAAGCTGTGGTTACGTGTGAATAGTGTCGCAGCGACTTTTTGCAGTTGCGTTGTGGTACCGACAAAATGTCGATGTGGTGTGGTTGTGGTACGTGTGAATTGACCCTGTCATGTCGTGGCGATGTGGCCGCGGTGCCGCCGCCGCCGGTGGTGGCGTTGCCGTCGCGATGTGGTTGCGATGTGGTCGTATTACACAGGTGGTCGATAAAGAACGGCAAAATGTGGTACGTGTGAATTGTAATATTCATTTTCAATACAAAATATACGCCCGACCACGTGGCGTCGTTGTGGTGTGGTTGTGGCTGTGGTGTGGTTGTGGTACGTGTGAATTGACCCTAAAACCTAAATTAAAATATGAAACTGATTTTTTTCCGGCTAAAATTCTATACATTTCCAAGATTTAAATCGCAAATGCTCACCCGATGCAATCACTGTTAGACTAAGCTTGGCTTTTACATCTGTCGTCGTACCCTCAAAGCAAAGACGGGGAAAATTCTCGAATAGGTTTTAGCGAACCTATAACAAACGTGTTCCTAGTTGGTTCCTAGTATTTCGAAGCATTTTCTCTAGAATTCGTAATAGAAACATGTATGTAGAAATGTATTCGACTATTTTAGAGAAAGACTGCGAAGATTCGAAATTCGTATTTTAAAACCGTTTGGCTTTTCTTCTTCTTTGGTTTTTAAAAAGGGGTAAGGGTTTAAATCTGTTTGAATTAAGAGGATAGTCTCCAATCTCTTTCTCCATACAAACGTAGTTTAAATTTTCCTCCCTGGATAAAGACATTAGAGCAAATATGTTTATGCCATAAAACCTATATCTGTCATGACTATGCATCTACCTTTTTATTTTTTTCATTTTATTATTTTTTTATTTTTTATTATTATTTTAATTAGAAAATAAAAAAAATAAAAAGGTAGATGCATAGTCATGACAGATATAAGCTTTATGGCATAAATATATTTGCTCTAATGTCTTTATCCAGGGAGGAAAATTTAAACTACGTTTGTATGGAGAAAGAGAATGGAGACTATCCTCTAAAGCAGGGGTTCCCAAATTGGGGGGCGCGCCCCCCAGGGGGGGCGCAGAGGCATTTACAGGGGGGCGCGGGTCACCTGTGTAGTTAACAAATTAAAACCTGATTTAAAAATTGTTTCCTTAGTCGGCCAATGTTATCTTAATCATGTTAAGAACTTATCAGCCTCTACCTCCTCCTCACAGGCACTATCAAAGGTTTTTGGTACAACTTGCCAAATACCTTTTGTATGACTTTGAAAACTATAATGAGCAATAAAAATACTTATTTCGAACACTTTTTATTCTGGCCTGATAATCTGGACTGGACGGGGGGGCGCGGATTTTTTTCATGGTCGAAAGGGGGGCGCGCCTCAAATAAGTTAGGGAACCACTGCTCTAAAGATTGAATTAAAAAAAATGGGTTTTCATTCTATCTACCTGACCTGCTACCTAAAAACTCTAATACCAGGTAAGCCATACCACTAAACAAAAAGAAAGAAAGAGTTTTTAACAATAGAAAATACACCCAGGAGCAGTAATAAATATTTATAATAAATACCCGGCAGGAATCGAACTCGCAACCTTCGGCGTCGCAGTTGGGGGTCGCCTGACTCGCCACAGAGGCCATCATGTCAAGTCATTTAATCGCAAATGTTTAAATTTTAGTATTTTTTGCAGAAAACAGTAACGAATGTACCACGGTAATTTTATTATCAGTTACACGTAACAATTTACAAAATCGGAGTTCAAAATACGGAAATGCAAGCCTATTTCTAGCTGAAATTCAAATTTCCACAACAATATCATGAAAATTATATTTGTTTCCATACCCTGATTCAATTGTTTGCTTTGTAAATGTAAACACTACAATTTATCGGCATATTAACAAGAGATTTGATCTAAAACAGAATTTTACAATTCGATTCTAAATTTTAAGTCAAACACGGATTTTGACGAAATTTTGCAAAAGTAAAAGGGTAAAAGAAGCTTAATGGATTAACATAACGAGTAACACCGACAAATAACCAAGTCGACCGACCGACATTGTTACCGACAAACAATGGATTCAAGTACCTATATGAAATAGCTTCAGATAGGTAGGTACTAAAATACAACGTTTTCCAATTCTACTGAGTCTACTAATTTTCTTCATTTCTACTAAAAAGGACAGAGGACAGAAAGTTTCATAAAAAGGAGTCTAAGGAATTTAATGATAAGGAATATCATAAGGTTCCTTAGTAGTTGATTAACAAAAGCATTACTGCAGTATTCCATCTTAAATGTCTTCATATTTAGAACTACCAATTAGCAGATAGGATAAAATAAATAAATAAATAAATAAAAAGTTTATTTCCATAAAACCCTATTTACAACTTCTGTTACCCTATGTTGTTCTGTAGGATAAATAGAGGAAAACTCTTTTTCTTTGCAGAATCGTAATGCACAGGGATGCGATTGTGTAAAGACAAGAGTATGCAAGCACCAACTCAAGATATTGTGCAACTTAAAAAATCTGGCCTAAAATATATTGAAATGTCGGAGATAGCTGGTCAAGACAAGCTATCAAAAAAGTCAAAGGTTCTTAAATACCAACCTAAGATGGATTACATTACTTATTATACCAACTGAGTTTTTACACGCTGTATTTCTCAAGAAAAATTCAGTTCGCACTTTTTCATTGGGTATAAAAATGTCGTAAAAAAGTCAAATAAAACAATTGTTTTATAGTTCTCTAATAAAATGTTGTAAGGTCCTTTTTATGTGGCTAATAACTAAGTTCGGTGAAATGGTGTTGAACTGGTCTTAATCATAGATAGCCTTTGAATATGGTCATAAGTTGAGCGATTTAAATGTGTATAATGAAAAACCTAATTATATTTTTAATTTTAAAAGACTTTAAATGCCTTAAATGACTATTTGACGAGCTAGTCGATGCGATTTCTCCTTCGAGAAGGTACAAAGAAAAAAAACAGAAATATTTAAAGGAAAAATACTTCTGCAAAACACAACGGTCGACGCTGGGCGGGATTTGAACCACGCATCTTTACTCAATCAATCATTTAACCAATTAGTATACCGGCGTCGGGAACTCATACGCTGAATCTTTGCATCTGTACTTTACCATCTAACACAACTTGCGCAAGTTTGTGGGCTTATGCTCTTCCTTTTTTTCTGTTTTATAAAATACGTAAAAAACTTTTACATTTTAATACAAATTTTAAAACGAAAAAGTTTAGGCTTAGTTTTCCTCAAAAAACTCCTCGACAGCATACTTACTCCCACTTTTGACATTTAGATGAAAACCAAAATAGTAGATACGGTATATTCTAACATTGCGTATTCGAAAAATAAGCTAGAAACACCTACATGCATTTTCATAAAATTATTGTATTTAAAAACATTACAACAAAACAAACAAGAATGATTCAGGCAGTAAATAAGCAAAAAGGCATTCTTAGGGATTTCAAAAAGATAATCGCAGTGTGACAGCACGTGCTCACGCGGCAACGGTCCGACATACGACTGAGGCAGCTAGACGCAGTTTTATCGTCTCATTTTCCGAGACTAGGTAACGTATCTGCTGTTTTTTGTTGTCATCTAAGTTTTGACATGTCCGTCAATTTCTCTACACCCCCGTCTCGGCACCCACGTACCAACTATTCATAATCCATCAAGATAAGCGTCCAACAAACTCTAGTTTACCGTAGCATTGTTCCTCCCGAGCAGGGCAATATATTACAGAACACGGACATGTTTGTGAAACACATTTTTAAATTGTTTGCACGTGCTGAATTTAATACTTGCCCATGTGACAGGTAGATATTGTGAAGAAAATTGGATTTAGTATCTAAATGTTGTTTTGGTTTTCAGGTTAACCAAAGGTTTTAAGGTTCGTGTAGCCCCATCATAGAATAGGGTTACCCCATCTCTTCCCGTGGGTGTCGTATAAGGCGACTAAGGGATCTGAGGGAGATAAGCAAACCTTAAGTTCTCCCCGCGCGGTGGCGGAAAAGCTGCTTGATCCCTAAGAGAGTAATCTAAGTACATACCAAGTTCATAAACTAAAAACTAGGGTACCTAAAGTTACCAATATACATTTTCCTACTAAAATACAATTTTCGCAATGTAACTCTGCCAATTAATTGAAGTAGAGTGCCAATAATTGGCATCTTTTACCCTACCTATGCATGCATTTTCCGTTCAACTTGTCACCATATCGCAGTCTAATCTAATCCAGCTTCATGAGATTCTTGGCCAGATTTACGATACTTTATCAACTGCCAGCGACTGTCAAATGAGGTACCTAATACAGGATCTTACTCTCTTTGTTACCTCGGAAACTAGTCGTAATATTGTTTAAGCGGAAATCTCTGCAAATTGTATTATCTAGGTATTAGAGGAAGATCGGTCAAAAAGTCTGTACTTGGACGCAAATTAATAAATAGGAGTCTAGGTCAATTATGATTTATACAATTTATACTCGTATTATAAAGAAAAAAGATTTATTTGTTTCTTTGTTTCTTCGTAACAAATGGACTTCTGAAACTACAGGACCGACTACAAAAAATATTTCACCAATAGAAAGCTACATTATCGAGGAGTAACATGGGCTACTTTTAATCACGATATTCCTACGGGATCGGGGTGACGCGGTTGAATAACTTATATATTTTTAGGGTACATACCCAAAGGGTTAAAACGGTATTACTCTGCGCTGTCTGACTATCCGCTTGTCACCAGGCTGTATTTCATGAACTCTGATAGCTTGACCAGTTGAAATTTTCACAGATGATGTATTTCTGTAGCTGCTATACACAACAATACCAAAAACAAAATCAAATCAAATATGTAAGGGGACTTCCATACAATAAACGTGGTTTTGACATTTTCATTTAGTTTTATTGCTATATAGGAGCATTTTACTACAAACATTTTAATATGAGAAATCTGGGAGAAATGCATTATCAAAAATCCTTCTGTGACAGGATTCGAACCCATGTCCCTCAAATGACAGGCGAGTGCGTTAACTATTACAAAACACGGAACCCTATATTTATAATTTTTAAAATTGATCTCTGACTGTCTGTGTCTCTGTTAACCTATGTATTTTAAAATTAGTAAATAAAAGTAATTTCTATTCTTATTAGAAAATAAATAAAAATCAAAAACGTAGGTGCATGGTCGGTCATGGCAGATATAGGTTTTGTGGCATTAACATAATTATTTGCTCTAATGTCTTTATCCAGGGAGGAAACAGTGGACTAAGTACGTTTGTATGGAAGCAGGTATCCTTTCCTCTTAAAATCCACGGTCTTTAAAATGAACTAAGGTTCCAACTTGGGCCTTATTTAGGCAACTTGCACAATTTGCACATTGAAGAATCAACGTCTTTAATAGTTTTATCGAAACTGAATAAAATGCTTAGTTCTTTGAAATTGTTTGAAGCTTAATAACGATCTTAGAAAAACTAGTTCATTCTTGAAACCGGATATTAAAAGCCAATATTTCGAATTCTTATCTATTACCAACTACTGAATCCTTTATAGAGAAACCAACCGTCTGTGCCGGAAATGAAGATTCCATTTCCGGGTTGAGACCGAAGGTAGGTAGAGGTACAAACTGTAATGGGACAGATTTTCTATATACAAGGTGGATAGGACGATACGACATTAAACAAAACCCTGGGTTGTTAAAATATGTTTGAATAGTTTGGAATTGTATAATTAATCAGAGGACTGAAATTAAAAAAGTAAAATTTTCAAACAAACTAAATATCCTAAACAATTAAAACCAATACGAACACCATGTACGTGTAATTACACAGTGTAAGTACGTGCCGCGGCCACCGAGTATTAATCCTACAGAGCAACAGCTTCATACAAGCCCGCGGTGGTAGGTACTCCACTACATGAACAGCTATGTGTGCGCAAAGCTGTGAAAAGTCACTCACCGCTTTCCGCTCGGGTTTGCCGAGACCGCCCGAAGAGCCTACTCGGCTCACGTACGTGAACCCGTCGGCACACTGTCGGTGAGAGAGGTCACGCACACATAACTGCGCATGTAGTGAAGTACCTACGCCCGCGGGCTTGTATCAAGCTGTTTCTCTGTAAGATTATTACTCGGTGCCGCGGCCGCCTGGCGCTGGTGACAGTTTTGTTTTTAGATACATCGTGTAGCAAATTTAAAAAATGGAAAATAGTGTCCTGTGTCTGAACTACTCAACTGATTCTGTTGAAATTTGGTAGGTGGACTTTAGACGTGTGTAGGTATGTCCAGTTAAAATGTTGTATTATCCTATCCACCTTGTTTTACGTATGTATTAGATACCTAATGTAAGTATTTTTTGTGAACATAAATAAATAAATTCGGTGAACAACACACAGCGCCATCTAGCCCCGTGGTAAGCGACTAAGCTTGTGTTACGGTGACTAGACAACGGATATAATACTTATATTTATTTTTCTTTTGTAAATACATACATATTATACATAGAGGGACACCCAGACCAGACACAAATATTTATTTTTTTAAGCATAAATACTTGCACCCGGCGGGAATCGAACCCGCAACCTCCTGCATTGCAGTCGCGCTTTCGCACGACGCGCCACAGAGGTCGTCGACGCGCTAAAATAAAATGCGCTACATTTGTAGCGCATTTTATTCAATTTTAAAAAAGCATTTTTATTAACAAAGTTTTAATACCTACCCGAAGTAACTCTAAAAATGTCTGATAATAAGAACTAACACAATATTAATCACATTTTTTTTTTATAACTAGCGTCTAGACCTAATGTTTCTTCTACATTCTGAATGTGCAGGCAAATAAGTTGTGCGTGCAAAGAATTGCACGTTGCTGTTTATTAAACCTGTAAGAAAGTAACATTTTTAGAAAAGTGCCATCTATGGGCATTTACGTAAAGCTCGTCAGTTTCTAAAGTGGGCGCCGTAAAGTCTAACTCTTAAGTAAGTTGTGTGCGTAGTTCTCTACGTATTTACTAGATGGCGCTGTCACAATTATTTAAAAATGTTTTAGGGCGGAAAGAATTTTTGAATAATGTACATACTAATAGTATTTTGTAAGTTTGTAACAGTAACTGTAAAATCAGAAACTGAAACTTAGCATTAAAATTTTATCAAAACAATTTTAAGTATACTGGACAAAGGCTTGCTTGGGAGTAGACACTCTATAGACTCTATACTTAATAATGTCCCTGGTACTACATCGCCATAAATTAAAAGCAGCTTGCACTGTATTTATTATCCAAAATTTGATGAAAATGCCATTTATTATTAATCTTGACTTATTATAACCTCTCTTTTGTTACAGATCGCCCCGGACACCACTAAAAACGAATAATTCCAATTACTTAGTCAAAACCAAAGTTCCTAAAGCTTAGTTAGACATTAACAAAATGCAGACGTATACTTCGAACGAGTTCCTAAACAGCGCCGGAGTGAGCCGGCAACAACAGGCCACGGGCGAGGCACCATCTCAGAAAACTAGTATGAAACGTCGATCTTGCGAAGTTCCTTTAGGAGATATATCTTCAAACAACTTCAAGGTATCATTAGGAGATTTGACCAACGATTACGATACCAGATCGCTTCGGTCAGTCAAATCTGAAGACTGTCGGCTGAGATATCGGCCGATAGCCGTGGACAGTCGGAGCGTAAAGAACCACAGATCGTCTTTGTTGTCTTTAGTCGATGTGTCTAGTTATGGGCTGTCTAGACCTCCGAGTTACGATCAGTTGTCCCGAAGGTCTGTGGTGGAAGATGGACAGGCTATTACGTCTAGTATTGAGGGGGTGCTGTGGTCTGATGAAGAGGAGACGGAGTATTTTTACCATGAGAATATCACGGCTGCTTGGAATCAAGGTTAGTGTTTTTTTTAATGTTTAGTGAAGGTATGAGCGTTTGGTTAAAATCACATCTGAGAGTAATTGATCCTTTCGGTCGCATTAGCAATTGAAAGTTCTTAAGAGCACAGTCTTCCTACTTTTTTCTCCATACAAACTTTACAAACGTAACGTAATCTAATCTTTTTGGGTGGTTTAGAAAAAATAACCTCGGGAATGTTAAATTAAGAGCTAACTTCAATTATGGACACATTTCAGATTTTTTTAATGTGTCGAATTGTTTTAGTTAAATAGTTATTCGTTATTACTCGAAATGTTTTTAAGAGGATAGTCTCCATTCTATTTCTCCATACAAACGTAGTTTAAATTTTCCTCCCTGGATAAAGACATTAGAGCAAGTATGTTTATGCCATTTATTTTTATTTTTAATGTCACTGATGGGTTGTAATTGCCTGAAATAAATGATTTTTTTATTTTTTATTATTATTATAAAACTTATATCTGTCATGACTATGCATCTACCTTTTTATTTTTTTCATTTTTTTTTATTATTATTTTAATTAGAAAATGAAAAAAAATAAAAAGGTAGATGCATTGTCACGACAGATATAGGTTTTATGGCATAAACATATTTGCTCTAATGTCTTTATCCATAGGGAGGAAAATGTAAACTACGTTTGTATGGAGAAAGAGAATGGAGACTATCCTCTTAACTGATTGTTGTAGTCGAGTATTCCGAAACGTCTAATATCTAAGTTAACTACATTGTAATATGTAATACATTGTAATGTTCCGTTTTCACTAGCTCTATTAGAATTAGTAGAGATAGTGAAAACGTACCTACCTACATTAAATACAATTTATTAACAACTCATACCTAAGTATTCAACTAAGTAACCTTTCTAGCAATTTGTCAACCAGTAGGTGGGCTATAGCAGATCAGTCTGATCTGTTTTTACTTAAAGAAATTATTTCAAGGTTTCTCTTCAGAGATACTATCTTGATTGATGCGTGCTACGATAGATGTGGTCCGATCCGGTTCAGAATAGGACTAAAGACTTGTTAGCTAAATTCTTGATTTCTATAGATTTTTCTTCTGTTTTCGCGATGTTGTATTGAAATTAAGGACATTTTTAGATTTTAATGGCGTGTTGTTTATTACTTTTAGCATTGTTTCAATGCTCAACGTTTGAACAATGCTAAAAGTAATAAACACCACGCGATTAAAACCGAAAAATGTCTTTATTTCTTCCTTTCGGATCAGATGGATTTGGAAGACAAAAGTTCTAAAGTTTAACAGCTATTTTTTTGAACGATTTGAAAACATAGGTACAGTGTCCGGCGTTGAAAACTTTGACTTGGAAGGGGAAAGTTCGCGCAGTACATTTGACATGCGACTTCTATGAAAAATTGGCCTTTTTTCAACTTATTTGCCGGCCCCTAATTACATTTTTTAATTTTTTAATTTTTTTTTTCTTTTTATTGGCGTGTCTTTTTGTACGCGTACCGGACGCAAATAAATATATACGCGGATAAGACCCGGGAAATAATGTATTTATGAAATAAACTTATCTAAAGATCAACGCGTGAGTGGAAATTCCCACTGGGCATTGATTTTTGGGAAAAAAAACAACGTACATTTTTAAATGTAGTTTTTTTGTTGATAGCCGTAGCCAAAAAAGGTTTGAAATGTTTGAAATAAATTCGTAAAAAATTATTTCTTATATAACCAACATGGCGCCATTAATCCTCTACTTCATTACCATTATTTCTGATTTAATACATTACTGTACTAAAAAAGTAAATTAGTCTCGTAATATTGTTAATTTCCATGAAGTAGGTATTAATTGAAGCGTTTAAAATGGCCGCGTACCTACTGGGTGGCGGATTTACTTTGTGATAAAATTGAAAGTTTAAATTAATCTGTTACTTTGTAAACATTTAGTAAACAAATTAGTGGGGTTACCACAGAATACATAATAGTAATAATAATTGGCTATGTCATCTATTTTTTTAGATAATTTAAACACCGCAAGCTTCTTTTTATCCAAGCCAAGCTATTTATGGCGCTGTAAGACATTGTAACATAATAATACAAGTTAATAAGGTTTTAGCAATAAAAATCTTTTCAAGTAGGTACCCACAGTAAAGATGGAAAGTCGTCTTAATTAATTAAAAGTGTAAATACGTGTAATTCATATTTGAAGTAATTCAAAAATAACCATTTTTAATAGATTTTTTACATGGGTATATACATACAGATAGGTACACGTCGTTAAAAAAAAAGACACTTGCAAAGAACTTAAATGTTTAAAAAAAAGCACTTCATTAAGAGGAGTATCAACGCCAACGACCTTGAAACTGAAAATCCCTGTCGGGCTCATCGAAAATTGTTGATTATTTCATGACGGAATGTCGTAGAACTTTTTTTTGTGCACAGATTGTAGGTGACATTGTTTCCTACATTTTGGTGTAGTTTTAAGATGAGAACCTCCTATTGGTGCAAAGCCTATCCAAATTTTAGACAAAAAATGTCTGATTTGGCTAAAATGTCGATAGGCTTCAATACGTTTCGACATATTTGTATGGAAACTGCACTAAAATATCGTAAACAATGTCGCCTACAATCTGTACACAAAAAAAAGTTCAACGACATTCCGTCATGAAATAATCAACAATTTTCAATGCGCCCGACATGGATTTTCAGTTTTTCAGTATAGGGCCCTTAAAAACACGCCATATTGTCATCAAACCCAGCGATTAGGCTATACATTGATATATTAGTCAGACAGTGAGTTAGTCAGTCAAGTGGGTAGTATAAATAAATGGTAAGTACCTATATAAACAAGAACAGCTCCAGATCCAGTCCATCCACATCCGCAGACAAGTAGGCTGTCGACGTCTAGACGCCTGACTAATACCTACCTACCCAGTTATGTTGGACTAAGTCATAGGAACTAAGCGGGTTTCAAGTCAGTAATTGAAACCTTAATTCTTTAATCCCAGTTGTCTCAGTTGTCCCAGCGATAAGGCCGCTCATTGTGCCACCTATAGATTTAAGTTGTTTATGTATTTCTTTTTGTTTTTTTTTTTTGGTGTTACAATAAAGAATTAATCTATCTATCTTGTTTCTTAAGAACACGGGTCCTGTTACCATTTCCATACAAACATAATACCAAAATAAATTATGAAATACTTATTTAGTTTATTATTCGGATCAAGATTTTATTTTTATAGTGCCCTACCACAAGGTTTTCCAAAATATTCATTCGAATGAAATAAAACGGAGAAACATTTTTTTCATTTTTCCAGCGTTAATTACTACCTAGTTTACATCTCATTTACATCTCATTTGTTTTATATTATTACCAATAAAAAGTAATTTACCTACGCTGTAAATAAAAATTAAAAAAAAATTGGAAAAGAAAAAGTTTAAAAGTTAGATTACTTATATCATACTTATTGGAAAGATCGTTACACAAAATGCCAGTGCCTCCAAGCCGCCGCCATGCGCCATGCCGCCGCTAAGTTCTTCACCTTTGTCCCACACGTCATACTTCCCTGAATTTTTCGTACCCATAACGCAAGAAATTCAACAAGTTTTCTATTACACTCAGCCAAGCAAGAGCTTGTAAGTAAACAGGTCCATCCCACCGTCATAAACCGTATAGAATATGATGCCACTATTTATATGTAAATTGAGAGAAAATGTGACTAATGATTGCTTCAGCTGGCAAGTTGATTGAGAGTTTATTAAGGGTTGATACCTTGAAGACTTTTGATTAAGTTCTGCAACATTTTCTACAAAATAATCCGCTACAGAATAAAATAGAAAAATAGACAACATACACACAAAAGAAAGAACAGCAATTTGAATAGTCTTAACATAAAGAATGAAACAAAAAAAGTCCTAGGAACCGTGTGTCTGCTGCCAACGAGGATCTGCCTCGACATATGTTGTGGCTCCCGAAGAAACCACAATACCGGTCTTACGGCAGTACCCTCCTGGTGAGGCAGCCTGCGCAGACGCGCTACTACTTTTCTGACTGTCAGACACGTTCTTCCCAGTATGTATTTGGACGGCCCTAAATGTTTTTGTTAGGGAGTTCTTTTCGTTTGTAATTACGTATTTTTGACTGAAAAATTACCTTAACTTCGTAAGAACTAAGTTAGTTTATAATGACTAGTTGTGCGTAATCCCGATCCCGTGGGAATTCCCAAAAACGCATGCATAGTGACTATCAACGTAGAGCCCAAACCGCTGGTCCTAGAGACATGAAATTTGGAGAGTATGTTCTATGTAATATGTACAATCCACTAAGAAAGGGAAAATCCCGCAAAATCGGGACTTACGAGGGTGAAACCGCGGGGCTAGTGTAAGTATTGATAGGTAATAGGTAAAACTCCTCAAAGTTTAGGTATACCTACAGATAATAAATTTCCGTATAGACAAGCTTATGGTGTCGTTCATTACAAAATACGATGACCAATACAGTTTCTCTTAGAATTTCCAAGTGGGATCATGACCTACGCAAATGAACTCGCGGGTCACCAAACTCGTACAAGCCATACACCGAATCCATTCATAAAATTAACTTGTAAGAAGCTGTTTGTTCCATAAGCTCCAAAATAGATACATGCGTAGGCCACTGCCCACAGGCTGGTTGCCGACAGGCTGGTGCGACACCGATACGGCACCTGTTGCCGCCTTCGCGAAACCTACTTAGAACTTGCCTACTTAATGACAGTTTCGACTAAGTTTGGTTAGAATTAGAATTCGCTATGCAACTTTTTTGGACCAGACAGAGTGTAATTTTTGGACACCATATATAGCAGCGGGCAACAGTTTCAAGCCCGCCAAATATTGTAGAGTAGAATAAAAATATTAGCTACATTATATAATTTTAAACAAACTTGGTTATTTTCATCATCATTATTTACGTATACTATTTTTGTTTTTTTTTAATTTCAAATATTCATCATCATCCTTGCCTTCATTCCATTTATTTGGGGTCGGCGTTCCCTATCTTTTTCTCCATTCTGCACGGTTTAGTGCTAATTTGGAGTCAATGTCGAGTGTCTTTCCGTTGTGCTTTGGGTTTTTTCAAATAGGTATTTATGACCATTTAGAATCATTTGTATTTAGCCGAGCCCGATATTTTAACATAGAATTAACAATCTTTATCAACTTTTTTCTGGACTGTGAAAACAAATGTTTACCACAAACCGGACCTCATTTAAAATTACTTGCCAACCTCTGACCTATAAGGGCAATGGATAGGTAGAAATTCATATATTGAAGATAGCAAATTATACTTCAAGGAAATTTTCTTGGCCCTTACCTTCTTCTTTTGGTGTAGTGGTGTGGGTCATCTAGTGTTAGAGTTGTCAAGTCGCCCTAAGGCCTATATCTTGACCTAACGACTACTATTCAGAGATAACAACCGATACCAATTGCTTAAATTGCCTTCCGAAGCAAGGGGACGAGAAAATGCTTTTTAACCCCCGACGGAAAAAGAGGGGTGTTACAAGTTTGACGTGTCTGTCTGTCTGTCTCTCTGTCTGTGTGTATGTGTATCTGTCTGTGGCATCGTAGCTTACGAACGGATGAACCGATTTCAATGTAGTTTTTGTAGTTTATAGGTGACTTTTGCGCAAGTGTTCTTATTAATCACACTTGTTAATCGATCACCCATCAAAATAATGACCGCGCTAGACGTAGCTTAACTGACATTACTACACATGATCGGAGAGGGCCCCTAGTCCATGAGAACCCTGACTACTTCTCATCCGAGCGATGTTCCCGGTTGCATCCCTCTCGGGAGCCCGGGGTCCGCTAAACCCCAAACTAATTTGGGGTCGGCGCTGTAGGTAAGTCATCAAATTCAAATTCAAAATTCATTTATTCATTTAGAACGTATATTATACACACATATGTACGTTTTGAAACGTCGATATTTTAAATCATCATTGACCATAACTTATGCAAATAGATTTGGCAATATTACAACGGCTACCCGCCTACCTGACACCAACCCTCCTAGAGACCAAGCAGTTTATCCACCACCGCGCACTCAGTCGCCTTTTACGACACCCACGGCCTTATTCTATGCCGGGGCTACACGGCTATGAGAACCCTGACAGCTGAGAAGCCCTAATAGCCCTCATTTCATAAAGTTAAATTTAGCCAGACGACACACTGACATGGTAATAAATAAACCTATCTCCTTCGATATCATACTGATATCACACATTATTACTGTTCATAATCTTGGAAATTATTAACCCTGGTCTATCAAGGCTTAATTAATCTTGATGACAGATACGCTAGCTATAATGATAAAGAAGGAAGGGTTGTTTGTCTGAAAATTCGGGTGAAATTGGTCTGAGTTCGCAATAATGTATTTTTTCTATAGGTATCTTCTAGATAAGCGTGCTGCGTTATAGACTAATTTTTATTAGGTTTTATCTTATTTTAGACGGAAATGTAAGAATATAATAAATGAAACATTATAAAAATCGGTTTAGCCATTCTCGAGTGATTGTATTTCGAATCAACCCAACTTTAGAAAGATATAGGTAGATAAATTTGTGCGAAATCAAAAATGGACTCAATTTAGTTTAGATTTAATTTAATGATGACCTCTGCGGCACGACTACAATGCAGTAGGTGCAGGTAGAACCCTCCCTGCCGGGAGAAAGTATTTATCTGGGTGTGTGTCTATCTATAACATGTATGTATTTATAGTATACAAAAGAAAAAATTAACCTAGATAGGTATTATATTCATTGTCTGTCACCGTCACAAGAATACTTATTGGCATGCCACTAGGCTACATGGCGCTGTGTGATGTCCACAGCATTTCTTTATTTGTTAATTTAATTTTGGATTACATTTTTGTATTATTAAAAAAGGTTTGATCATATAACTCTACATTAATTTAAATCTCCACGCTAAATTTGTGACATAAAAACGATCAAACCCTGGCCTTTACCTAGTATAAATTGTTATCAGTAGTATCCAAACGGACTTCTAGGCTACCATCCAGTACCACTTTCTTCAACTTTCCACTGCGGCGCTATAAATAATAGCCTTCTCGTGGAAGCCTTCGCAAATAAATAGGCCTTTGATTCGAGATTAACTGATTTGGTTTGACTATTTTCAAATCTTAATGAAATTTTAACACGTCATTTTAAAATCGCGCGAATTTATCCGCGTAAGTTCTGACCTCGAATATCAGGATAAAACTGGCTAGTTAATTATGTTATTCTGTTGCTAACAATTAATCTCAATAGAAATAAATTAAATTGTTGCATTCACGTCATTTTTGCGATTTCGGTTGATCTGTTCGGCATTTGCACCCTTTCGAAATTTGGACACAAATTGTTCAATTTTTTACAAATTATAGAGATTTGCCCACTTTTTGAAATCCCATATGCCGTTCCGCAAATGCCGAACAGATCGTCAAATTGTATTATTTTAACAAGCTTTTATTTAGATTTTTCTTCTTTTTTCGCGATGGAGTCAAACCACGCGATTAAAACCGAAAATGACTTTTTTTTCAAAGCTTTTATTTGTCATAAAAATGTCGTGAAAGCACATAGACGATATAACATAACATAACAAAGAGCTCTCCTACTACTCAACTATAATGACATTCCACAAGTTCCTATACCTACTATTATAAGCTATTTGCAGTCCCGTCTACGTAGTAAGACATAGGTGTAGTTAAAACTGAACATGCTTTCAAGTCGAAGTTTACGATGCTACGGGTAAATCTGAGAAATCTAACTACGTATATGATTTCACTGATACGGGTTATCTCTACTGATTTGTACTAAGTAGATGTTTTAATTACAGACAAGTTAGCGTAACTTGTTCCATGTGAAACCAGCACATTTATGTAGGTGTTAATACGGGTTGTTAGTGGATTTGTATAAACTAGCCGGTGATTTCACCAGGGGCCTTATTTTCTAACTTTGTTGCTAACAAATCTTGATTGAAACAATTGAAATTGTTAATTACGTCATGTAATTTTTCTCGTCATTCAGTCGCTAACAAATTTTCATTGCAATTAAAACTAACGATTGTAACTATCAACTGTTATATCTGTTAACGCAAAAATATTGATCCTGAAAGATTTTTGAATGAATTAATAAATACAATTTTGTGAACTTTACTCAGCACTACATATACGTAAGCTATACAACGAATATTATATGTTTCTTAATGACATATATACCTACATAACAGAGATATATCCCAAAGATATTTTAATAATAGATCGATGATACATCCAGACCAGAAACAAATATGTAGGTATCTATTTAATTTTTAAACACAGAATAGAACTCATAAAAATAGTCGGATCGTTTCAAAAAACTGCTTTGGTTTTTAAAAGTCAAAGAAAACTACTTTAATTGTTTTTAAATTTAAATCAGTAGATTAATTTAAAAGCTCAGGAAGTAATTACCACGAGACAAATAAGTCCAATTAACTTTTAAGTTTAATTAACAAAAAATAAATTTAAATTAATAAGCAAAGTCAATCACGCGAAAGTATTTACTTTCACTGCTTCAAATCAATTCGCCATTTTGATTTACTTAATTTTAAATTTAGCTCGGTTTGGAATGTTTGATCGTTATTTTTTGTGAATGTTTTTAATGTTGTTATATAACTCTATCTGCCTATATTATGTAGGTACCTTTGTATTTAAAATACTGGGTATTCTTTCTGCCTCTACTTTCCATTTCCAAGGAGTAACCGGTCATTTGTCCCTCTTTCACTTTTAAGTCACCAGATGCTATTGAAAGTTAACAATAACCAACCCCATAACAACCACTTCAATCCTGGAATTCCAACTCTATGCTGTAATGTTTATTTGCGCTACTCCATCATATAATCTTAGGAGGTAATATCACATGTTGGGGCAACTTGGCACTGGAAACAGCTGTGTGGAAGGATAATAGAGAGGCATATGCCTGCAGTGGACAAAATAAATACATGCTGCTGAAAACGAAGAGAAGGAGATTAGATTATAAATTACGATTCGTCGTTTCATTTAACTATTAAGAGGAGGATCTATTCTTTTCTCCATACAAGCTTTAGAAACGTAGTCAACTGTTTCCTCCCTGGATAAAGACATTAGAAAAAATATGTTAACACCTATATCAGCCATGACCATGCCCCTACTTTTTTTTCGTAATCTAGTTTTTCTAAATTTTATTTTTGTTCTAATTAGAACAATACGTAGGGTCATGGCAGATATAGATTCTATGGCATAAACATATTTGCTCTAATGTCCAGGGAGGAAACAGTCGACTACGTTTATTGTATGGAGAAAGAGTAGGTAGACTTAAACGGCCAAGCCATGATTTTTATGGTTCCGTACCCAAAGGGGAAAAACGGGACCCTATTACTGAGACTTCGCTGTCCGTCTGTCCGTCTGTCCGTCTGTCCGTCTGTCCGTCTGTCCGTCTGTCCGTCTGTCCGTCTGTCCGTCTGTCCGTCTGTCCGTCTGTCCGTCTGTCCGTCTGTCCGTCTGTCCGTCTGTCCGTCTGTCCGTCTGTCCGTCTGTCCGTCTGTCCGTCTGTCCGTCTGTCCGTCTGTCCGTCTGTCCGTCTGTCCGTCTGTCCGTCTGTCCGTCTGTCCGTCTGTCCGTCTGTCCATCTGTCTGTCACCAGGCTGTATCTCATAAACCGTAATAGCTAGACGGTTGAAATTTTCACAGAAGATGTGTTTCGGTAGCCGCTACAACAACAAATACTAAAAACAAAATAAAACAAATATTTAAGAGGGGCTCCCATACAACAAACGTGTTTAAAAAATAACAAGGAGTTTAGTGCAATGTGAGGTCGCTTCTGATTGGTCAGGACAAATCGAGTTGGTCATGGAATTCAAAATGGCTGCCCTATCTGTCAAATATACCAGTCTGCCTTACTTACCAAAGAGTTTCTTATAAGTTTCAGATTTTCTTTGTGCCAAGGTTTTTTTTTTTTTTGAGTGACTCGATCGTTTGATGGGAGTAAGAATCGAAGATTCGAATTCGAATCTTCGAATTTCATATTTTCCTATAAATTTTAAAAATTGGTTGTTTTAAACCATTTTAGGGTTCCGTATCCAATTGTGATAGTGGTACCTACGGAACCCTTTGTGCGCGAGTGTCGCACTTGCCCGGTTTTTAATAGAATCGCTTCTAACATTATGAAAGTCTAATATCTACTGTCAAATCCTTCATATTTATTGTCAGAGAAACTTAGCACGCTTTTGCAGAAACTTTCAATACCGCTCTCAAAATTACAAAAAGATAAACACAATAAGGTAATAAACTTTCTAAATGTAACATTTTGTTTGATATCGATGACATCTTTATTAATACAGTAACGGGACTGTGAAAGGAACGGAGCATTCATGATTTCACTGATTTATGTTTAATCCCGCCTACATTTATCAAAACAATCATAACTCTCTAGACTACAATGTAAGGTTGGTAATTTAAAGTAATACTCTTATATGTAGGCACTTTGCTATAATCTTCCTTAATGTAACATGCATTGTTGAATCAATTTGATTTTCAGCACCAAGCAAGATACTGATCGCGCCGTGATACTTGATTTACACTCTGCGAAAACAGACTTAGGTAGGTACTTAAAACTTTCGGTAGAAGACGAAGACGAATGTTTTCTACACTCCAGATTTACTCTGGAGTAAGAAGGAATTGCAAGATTGGCACCGCAGAACTTTGGTGGCGGGTCTCGGAGCGGGTTGGGTGGTGCTGGGCGGGTTATATGTTTGTGGATGTGATTGTGTTTTTTTTATTTTATTTTTATATGTACCTATACAAACTTATTTGAACAGATAGACAGACAGACAGAGTTACTTTCGCGCTTGTAATGCTAGTATGGATTATTATAGTATAGATTATTGGTCCAGTTCCACTATTGTTCAATAATAAATATGCGACAATGTAAATCACATGATTACTGCAAAAAAATAAACTTAAAAAACCCCATAAGTTTCTTGTGTCGTCTTCTCATTGGAGGTCGCGTTCCGAAGACATAGTAGATTAGATATAATAACTGACATTTCTAAGAGATATATTGCTAATATCCGAATGGATAAACGTACTTTGATTTGATTTTGATTTGGTAATTTATAGACACTGAACAGGATCTGGCCTGTGTCCAGCTATTGAACCTAAGCAACTCCTGGTCTATGACCTCATAATTTTAAAGTAAAAGTAGAAAAGTGGCAAGGACTGTATTTTTAAATTGTTCTGAATAATCGGAAAGAACGATACCTATTGCAACCTTATTGCAACACAGTTTTAAACAACGAAAAAGGTAGAGATTCATTCTACTCTATTTTACTGGTGGAAATCAAAAAGTGAGCACTTTACTGCACTCTCGAGATGCAATCCTGTTCATCACTCCGAAGATCCTTATCCGATCTTCACCAATTTTTAATGGGACCAACTGTGATATATCTCCTTTCAAACAAAAAATGAATTATCCAAATCGGTCTAGACATCTTCGAGTAATCTTTTATCTATAAAGCTATTTGTTTTTACTATATTATGTATATCTGAATCATTTATTGTAGTCAAATCCCAAGCATTGCCAATAAATCCTACAAACCATTGAAATCTCTTCCCGTTTGAAAGAATGCATTACTACGTTGTATATTCTACCTGTAATGATATTGAAGCTATTTCAAACAAACCAGATGGTATACACGGATGCAATGTTTATTTTCATTTAGGTATTACTTCCCTTAATTAAAATTCATTTCCATAAAAAGGTTTCAGTTACAGTTAAAACTTCTGTTCTTGATTAAAGTTTGTTTTCATAGTGCGTGTTTGAATATGGTTTTTGAAATTATTAACTGTTTTGTGTTTGGATATTCTGGACGATTCGGTAGAATTGAGATTCTATTTTTTTATAAACGACTAACTGCGTCCTGCGGTTTCACCCGCGTAAGTCCCGATCCCGTGGGAATATCGGGATCAAAATTAGCCTATGTTACTCAGGGTGAATGTAGCTTTCTAATGGTGAAACAATTTTTGAAAGCGGTCCAGTAGTTTTTGAGTTTATTTATAACAAACATACAGACACACACACAAAAATACAAATCTTTCCTCTTTATAATATTAGTATAAATATAGACCATATCTCAATTGATAGTAAGTGATGATATGGTCTAATATATAGTTCGGGACCGGGTGCCTTATCTACCGGTCTACGTTTCGGAACACGGACGAGT
This sequence comes from Idaea biselata, assembly GCA_958496205.1. Lineage (NCBI taxonomy): Eukaryota > Metazoa > Arthropoda > Insecta > Lepidoptera > Geometridae > Idaea > Idaea biselata. The sequence goes on along the minus strand of OY292400.1, from coordinate 17,808,671 downwards.
CCGTTTGGCGTTTAATTATTGTGAAGATAGATAGATGAACGCTTTATTTGCACAACTTAAAGTAAAGTTTTGTGTAGCTTTAGTTCACGTTCTTGCGTCCTCTAATTTTACCCGTGTCAAGGACTCTGCATACGTAACGTTTCCCGGATGGGACGTGTCAATTTCTGCATACAAAAATCCCATGCCATCCCCTCCATCGTCGCCCCGACGGGATTTTTGTATGTAGAAATTGACCCGTCCCGTCCGGGAAACGTTACGTATGCAAAGACCAACATAGGGTAAACCGGGATGATAAAAAGTAGCCTGGATGTTATTCCAGAAGCTGAATCGAAATCTGTTTGGAATACATTGTAGGTACTACAAACCGGTATACCTATCTAACTAGTTTCCTGATCGATACTAGAGTTCAAAGTATCAGCCCAACGGTTCTAAGTATCGGCCATACGGAAACGCTACTCAAATAAAACTCGAGGGCTACTAATAGAATTGAGCAGCCTCTAAACACAAAAAATCACTCACATATTTTGAATTTTGAATCTGCTCAAATTATTCAACTATACCTAATATATCCTGAGGTCGTTGATTAGCCCTTAAACTTTATCAAAAAAAAACACAAAATTTGAGTGCTACTTAAGCAGTTAAGCAGCTTAAAAAAATCCCATACTAATTTTAGATTTAGAAGCTGTTAAATTTATTTAAGTAAATACTTACCCCTCAAATTTTAAGTGATGTTTCTGTATTAGACCATAAGTGACGTGATGAAGCAAAAATTTCCTCTGAGATGTCTTTTAGCTAATACTATTTTCAATGTAAACAGATGCACAGAGCTTAAAATGATTGTCCATCAACAATCAGACCTCACCCATAAGGAAACAATACTTCAATAGAATGGACCTACGTTTATTTGATTACGACAAATTGCCATTACGTAAGTTTTGATTGTCTATTTGTACTGATAGACTAATGGGCTAGAACTAAGTTTTATTCTGACGATGATTGATTTGATTGATGATTGATTTTGATGATTTAGTCTCTTTCTTTCTTTCTTTCTTTTCAAATTTTGACGACTTAGCAATTTTAGATGCTGCTTCTTGCGGATTTAGCAATTTTGCTAATTCAAATTTGACATAGGAATGTAAAAAGTTTGATAGATTGTAGGTAGATATTTGCAATTGAATATAAGAAAGAAATTCACAAGCCGGGATACAAGAGAACAGGTTGTGCTTATAGTGAGCAATTTACTTATCTCAATAGAACAGGGATAGTCTAAAATGCTGCTGTTGTAATTGGAAAGTAGACTAATAATGCTAAATAAATAATTTGACATATTATACAAAATCAATTGGAGATCCTCCATAGAAACAATGCTCTAACGGTAAAAAAATAATAATTTGAAAAAAAACAACGTTTTTCGGTCACGTACAATAAAATAATAATAATACTACTGTGTACGAAAATGGACCAGCGAAACTGAATTTTAGGAAAGCCTTGTAAAAATGATGAATTATTAGACACAGTAACTAAATCACTAACGAAGATTATCTACTTAGTGATATCACTCACATATTTTATCACTTTTACACTAAAAGTACTTTATTTTATTCATAAAATGTTTTAAATATTATTCTTCAGGTAGATTGAAGTGGGTGTATGTATCTTTAGAGACAATAAAGACACAAAGAAACAGGGATAAAAAATATAATGCAATCTACAGTATTTTAATGATTAATTACGTCAAAAGTACAAAACCTCACTCAATCAACTTCAAATGACACCTTCACAAGTTTAGTATCCGTTTAATCCAAAACATCTTCAAATAATACAAGGGCCAGCGATATTTTAGCACTACAAGGCCAGTTTTTGCAACGATGACTCAGAAAGTCAACGCTCCTCGATCCTTTGATAGACTTCGACTTTTTTTAATACCATGGTGAATTTGGATTTCTTAGTTTTTTACTACAAGATTTGAAATTTCGTAAATATTTATTGGATATTTTCTTTCCATCACTCTTACTTTAAAATTGTTTGGTTAAAAATAATAAGCTTTTGTATTTTTTCAACATTCTATACATCTTTTATTCACAATAATAATGATCACATCTGTTCATTTTTGTATTTCTAAATTTGCTTTTTTTCACGTTATTATTTTAGTTTCTCTCACCTTTGTTTGGCGAAAAAATGCTTTCTATTCTATATCATTCTTTATTTTATGATAGACTTATATTTTATTAGTTAGACTTATTAGTTTAAGGTTGATTTCATAATAAGTAACAGAGTTTAATTACCATTAGGCTTTATTTATAGTAATCAAAACTTCTGTGACCTGAGAGCAATTTGATGGCTTAAGACTTTGTACCCTAGGTAATGGAATTTTGTTGATTAGTTAAGGAGTTTTATTACCATTAGTTTTTTATTTAATATAATTTTTGTTAAGTTAAGTTGTATTTTTGTATTTAAGAAATAATATAATTTATTTGATTCATATGTTCACATTTATAATAAAGACACTATCAAAATACTTAACTACATAGATACGAGTTATGTAAAACCAATCGATTCGAACGTATTATTTTTATTTATTTTTGTAGCCCATCTGCTTATAACCAAAGTAGGTACCTTTCCAATAAAATTCTAATTGAAAAAGCTAAACTACAGTGTCACTTCTAAGGAAAACAAAACCTTGAAGTTATTCAATAAGCATTTGAACCACTAAATAATCAGAAGAAGCAGCTTATTAGAATTATCATCAGTTTATCTTTCACAACATAAATTATTTAATATTTGTTCCGTGTTGCTGTCCTGATACATCGTGTAGGGCCGATAACAACCTTACTAAATAATAAAGAACCAGCCAACAACAATCCGATTCTACGTGACCAGAGTACTAAACCTAAAAAATATTTCAAACTCCACTGCTACTTAAAATTCTAAACACGATATTGCTCTACATTTTTTAAGCCTTTTTACTGATTTTTATAGTCTTTTTTACACTAGTATCTTTAGTATTCAAGTCCAATATATAGTGTCATACCATTTCATAATCGTAGCAATTAATCTTTGAAGGTTACAACTGAGAGTGAGAAATTATGATGCAATAAAGTTATAGATAGAGATCTAGTTATTTTATTTTTAAAAGCTATTTCTGTATATGTTAATAATGTGAGTTCATGAATTTCAATTATGAAGATTAAAGTTTCTACTATATTTATCTCTTTCAACAGTCATAAACTTGTTTTAAGTATTTCTACAGTTAATTAAATATTATAGTAGAAGTGAGTGGCTTCCTTGAATAACGTATCATCTTTAATATTATGTTCGTCAACACGTCCCTCCACCTTTCCATATTTAGATAGGGGACGCTGGACGACCCATATTTGAGTTTCATAAGTTAAATACCTACTTACTCCAACAGTTATCAACAGCCATAAATTTGAACATCCTAGAAATAGCCTAGTTTTTAATAAAAACAACGCCATCCCAGAAATAAAATAAACGATGATTTCTAAGTTAAAAAAAACTATTAAAACGACTTGACACTTGATTTGACAAAAAATAACAAAAGACAAAAGTTAACAACAAAAAAACTTTATGGGAACGCCTGAGATGGCTGGACGCCTAAAAATGTTAAGAGTGCACCTCCAAGTGAACTCGGGAAGAATTTTAAGCAGTTACCTTTTGGGGAAGACGGGAATGCTTTGGTGTCCAAAAACTGAGGATTCCTGACGAAGCCGTTTATATGTGACCTTCAAATGGTTATGTTTGCACATTCTTTAGACGACTCAAATGTTGCATGTGCCTTGAGCTCTGCTTTGCAGAATATAATTGTAATTTTGGGTTTTGATGTTCATCTGTAAAGTTGACATCATTGGATATTTTAATGATAGTTTGACGATTGGCATAAAACCTTTAAAAAATCTCTTATAAATATAAGTCAAAAGATTTTTTTGATAGCACAAATAACACACAGAAGACAGAAGCGAAACAGAAAACACCTATATGTGTCAACTTGCAAAATCTGGAACTTTTTAAATATTACTAACCGTTACCCGTGAATCCGTGAAGCCTTGAAAACATCAATTTTACCATGTAATAACTTACGCCTACTTATACTACTACTACGACTACTACTAAATTATGTCAGAATTTTTAAATATTCAAGTGTCCACAATAAATTTTATTTCAAGAAAAATACTCAATAACTTCAAAAGAATGGTCCATTATGCAAATTGAGCATAATGATCAGTTTTCGAATGGCGTCCATTAATTTTTGACACGATATTCGTATAAGGACCGATCTAGTTTAAGACAAGACTATATTTATTAAAGGTGACGATTATTAATGAATTTTGTTGCGTAATTTGACAGCTCAGATATAGACTGAAAGGCTTTTTTAATCTTGCTTCGGTTTCGAACATTCGGTGTTATGTAAAGAGGTAGAATTATTAAAATTTGCAAATTTATCAGAGCACATACACAAATACTCTAATACTCGTTTATTGGTAGATAATCATTACAAGTCCAAAATTAATAAATAAAATTAGGGATTAAAGTTGTCAATTAAATTAAATCTAACATTGAAAAATAAATACCTACTTTTAGAAAAAGCGAAATCGAAACTCGACGAATTCCCATGAGTTTTGGCCTACAGCTACTAAAATAAATATTAAAATATGAGCTTTAAAAGCAAACAATGACTCAATACCAACACACCTACCTGTTGAAGACTTTCGCTGTTTTTGACTCGAATTGTCATTCTTGAATATCAGTTGATGATTAATGGCTGACGAAATTATATACTGGACGAGAAACGAAATTACGGCGAGAATCATAGGGCCTGACCATTTTGGGGCACCAAAAAACAAGTCGTGGGAGCGTCCCGTTTTTTTTTCATCGGCAATCTTAAGGATGTGTGTCGATTCGATCAAGGTTTTACGAGCATTGGAGATTTTTATAGTAGTTTTGGTTTTTAATTTAAAAAACGATGAAGCAGATAAAGCATAAAAGAGTAGCATGGGCATGTAGAGTTTTACCCGAAATTGGCATTTAGTCTATGAATCTATCAAATTATCAACAAGAATCAAGTCATTTATGATTTATGTCCAAGTCAAATCTTGTTTTAGCTGTAGTCTTAAAGCTTGAGATTAAATTTGTATTGATTTTAAATGCGTTGTATAGTTTCAATGTAAAGAGCTCTACTTTCCTAACTTTATCGTAACTTGTTAACAAATTCACATTCTAACTAGAGCTTCTATAATTCATGTTATATTACAATAGGGTTCGTATGGTATTGTTAGTACAGTTTTGGCGCATGCGTGCTAGTGAGAACAATGCGTGGATCTACCATGGGAGGGGCGCACGACCCTTGTATTCGTACTATTGTTACCACGAATATCGTGCCGAACTGTATGCTTTGCGTTTAAGTTCGCATTTTAAAATTAGCATCTCTTGTATTTTGAATAGGAAGTTGATTAACTTGTTCTTTGCCCATAACAGTACATAAATCTACATATATCCAATATGAAACGTCTTGTATTGTATATTGTTGAGTTTACGAGTGTATAGTCAATCGACTATGGTTATTAAGATCCAGTTCGTTGCTCTTGAAACCATAAGTGCTGATATACCTTACTTATCGATGCCTTTGTTCGTCTACTTAATCAATGTGTGCATACAACTTAGCACAAGCAAAGTGCACTGTGTGTATAATCAGATTAGCAACATGCAGGTCAGTGCAACATGAATCTAGGCACACGTACCGAATGTATGAGGCGTTCATTCTGCTCACTCGCGTTCGTTACCCGCAGCGCGCCGGACGTTGCGCGCGCGTCTACCGTTCCAAATTCAAAATTTTAAATAACGAAACAAAACTTACTGGATTGAGTGACAGTGAGTGAGATAATAAGTGTGTTTTATTTCTTTCTTTGTAAACGAAATGTGTTGATCAGATAGACCAGTGTGAGTGACCTAAAGGATACATTGTGCATGGAAACATGAATTCTAAAAAGCTCGAGAGTTTTGATGATGATGATTCCGTGGATGGGAAGTCGAGTCTCAGCTTTTTAGGTAAGTTTTTTTTATTCATTGAGGAAATAGTGTAAAATCGCACACTTTAGACTTAAAATCGGTCGATAGCTGGCAATAATATAACAAAAAATCTAAAATCATAATCGTTTTTTTATTCTATACATAATATGATGATTTTTACTTCTTTTGTTCGATAATGATTTTCTAGATAATGTCTGTCTGTGAGACTAAATCGGTCAAACCCTCAAACACAACTTAAAATTAAAGGGCTAAGTTAATAATTGAGCAGCTTCTAGTTTCAAAATTAGTGTGCGAGTTTTTTACTTAAACAGCTCCTAAAGTCTTTAAGTAGCTTTAAAAACTTTAAGCTGCGTTTGAGAATTCGACGGTAAAGTGACCTTAGTCTGTCTGTGATTAATTTATAGACACAATTAACTTCTGAATGGTCATTTTACGTCTTTTTATTATTTTATACTTTCCCTTCGATGATGAATTGTTTATCTATGAATTCGAATCGTGAAAACTTAAGAATTCTTATCATCGGTCGATCATTAGGTCGCTCTTATGAGGAACGTTTCTAAGATTATTGATAACTTCTGACATTTTAATGAGACGTTTGTATTTGTAGATACGAATGTCTAGAGTAATGATAATAAAGTAGGAAGCAGCTATCACAGTAGAGCACTACAATATACCTACACAATATTGATAGAGGTAGATATTACGTATACTAAACGGTCTTGTTAGGTACTGTGTGATATCAAATAGCATGATTAATGATTATTATCAAGGATCTTTCGATTGAAACGAGTACTAGAATAAAAATGATTCAATGCAGAACAAACATGAATACAAATTCTGAAAACCAACCGAGAACGGTTTTTAGGTATACAGTTGGAATCTTAAGTTGTTGAACGCTTTATTGCATACAACAATTATAATTATAATACCACCTAGAATATCACTGAAATACCCACAGTGGAAAACCAATATAAATATGTACCTACTTTAATTATGGATTGCAAAATAGGTAGACTTGAAACTGGAAGCGGTGACTTCTAGACAAATGACAAAAAAACAATTGAAAAAACATTTGGTAAGCTAATAAAACAATTAAGAATGCTATGGCGTAAAGATAACAAATAAATTCACTCGTTACATTTTGAAGTAGGTACATATTATTATTTCCAACTGCTGTTATTATTTTCCCACGGTTCGTATAAAAGGAAGGAGTCCTCCAAAAAGGTTCGGTCACCGCGTTCATTCAGTTTTCAATATGAAAGTATATGCGTGGGCGCACACTTGTCCCTACTCGCCTTGCCTTAGCTGATTATTGTATTAGACTTGCATAATGTTTTGTCACATTGTCATTAACGCGGGGGAGGATTACTCACAGATTTCAAGATACACTAAAGAGCAAGTAAATTGGGTTATAGGATTTTCGGACAAGGCAGCCTTGCGCCAGACTGAGTAAACTTTTTTAACTTCTTGAGTTAGCTAACGTATTTGCATATATGTTCTAAGTCTAAGGTTTTCAACCTGATTCTGACTGGCTGGTCTTTGGTAGGTAATAAAATTGACTCAGTTTTACTAATACAATAATTATTGAGGACAAAATTATATGTCTTAGGAATGCAATCTTAAGTATCGAATTAAGATTGGAATCGATGTTAACAGACCCAAATTCATTTCATTGTAAGTGTATGAATGCGTATTCTAGGCTGACTCAGGTCATTCATGGGCCTTCCTACGCCGTCTGTCTATCAGATGACTTATTTTTTTATGTAGGAAGCATGATCAAAATGCAATATTGGATATTTTTTAATCTAGATAGGTACCAGTATTATTATTATGACGATAAAATATTGTTTTAATGGTTTTGTAACCACTCAGAAAAGGGCAGCGAGAAATTCGATATTCATATTTAACATCCATATTGAATCCTTTTTGTAAGTTGTATTATGGGCTTTTTATCGCGAAATTCTTTCTGAATCGAGACATATTTAGTCACGCAAATGAAGCCAAAAAGCCTTGTCAACATGAGTTTCTTGCACTAATAGTAAAATTGAAAGTAAAACCAAACAAAGTTTTTGGAATATTCCTTCGTGAAGACACTTTTTTCGTGATGTCACTTTTTAAAAATTTCCATATAGGTACTACTCACTGCATATGGAAATTTTTAAAAATATAAAGAAATAGATAAAATAAGTAGGAAAGCTTTACGACAAACATATTTATTATTTTTTTTTTTTAAGTATAAAAAAGAGTCAATCTTGAAGAAGGGACTTTTAAAGGTCTCGAAACGTTGAGCGTTGAAACAATGATAAGAGTAAGAAAAATGACTTCGCGAAAACAGAAGAAAAATCTAAGGATAAAAAAGTCGTCAGAAAAACAATTCATGACAAGCGAGGTTACCATCAAATAGCGAAGGGATTACAAAAAGTTAATTGGCTTAAAATTTGCCGACTTAAGTTAAAATTCAAGGTCGATGACATTAGACAGAATCGACATTTCATTGTTCGTACTGAATGGATTGAACATTGGCACAGAATATAAATTCAGCCTACGTATAATATAGGCTCGGTTTTTTGATTTATGTTACAGTGACGTCAGTCTTATGTTAGACCTATATTTAGCGTACCCTATTATAATATTGATATGTTTGATAAATTACTTCCTGATTACGAAATCGAGTCACATTGTATTTACATAATTAATTCATTTTCTGAGGTTATTCTTAGTTGAAAAAAATTCTTGCTAATATATTCAAACCAAGAAAGTACAATATTTTGTTTGTAGTCACGATTTTCGTAAAATCTGTTATTAGTTCAACGTATAAAGATAAAGGTACAGTTTGTCACTCGCTGCCCACCACAGGTCGTATAACTTGTAGGAGAGAATTTCGATCTCTCTCCCATTCATGGGTTTTATAGTCGGGCGCAGTGCTGCGCATTATTGCTATCAATAAACTTTATCGATAATGTAATATGGTCACCGCTCTAAACCTTACTACGATTTATGACCGGTGTACTTGCAGGAAGTGATGAATTACACAAAGTTATTATGATTAGAGGCTTAAAAAAGTAAAAGATAAAAAATCTTACTTTTTACAAATTTAGTTTTGCACTAAAATACTATGTAGGCAGATAATTCTTAGTTAACTACCCTACAAATGGCATTTTAATTAAAACGATTACCACGAGAGGCAAATTCTCGTTAGCATTCGAAATAGGTTTTTAACAACTAGCTTTCACCATTGCTAAAAAACCGAGGAAAGTTAAAAATTTTATGAACACAAGTTAATTTTTGCTAATTGCTCGTGACCCAAATGTTTTTAAATCAATAACCGATTAAAACCGTTTTTTTACGTTCTTTAATCACCTTTTATAGAGAGGAAGCAATTATTTTGGAATAGGTCCATTGACATTTTGTGTCAATTTCAACATATTTTTGAGTCCTTCGTTTTACAAAGTAGATTTTCGATTTTAACGTAGAATTGCTAAAATTTCATGTCGGACACACACTATTATTACTTCTTGCAAAAACTGTGTCACCGTTACGTCATTTAATAATATCGAAGGTTAACGTTGTGTTATTGGATTAACAATATTGATTTTGTCCATTACATCCATTTCAGCATATAAATTATTTATTTTATACTTTGGATATGCATCTATCTCATCTATCATCTATCTCAGCATGTAACTATTTATTTTGGAAACAATTTCTAAGGAGATAAGTCGACTAGCTCTACCAAGAAACTGTGTTGTCTTAAACCAAAACGAGTAGGTAGATATTTGTTAGTTATCTACTACAAGTGACACGAGATTTTTGCCGGAAGTTGTCAATGTCAAAGATAAGTTAGCAGTTAAGCTAAGTTACAAAATAATGTTTAAAATACATAACATAATAGGTAGTGAATTTGAATGAACATTTGAACAAGGAAGGAATGCTGATCGTTCTAGCATCAACGAAAGTTTAGCTTAGCTTCGCTTAGTATAACCTCTTTTTATACATATGCGTCCTCTGCAAACTATTTAACCTATGTCCACTTATTTAAGTCATCATCATCATCCGAGCGTTGTTCCCGGTTGCATCTCTCTCGAGAGCCCGGGGTCCGCTTTCCTACTTTTACGTCTCCACTTCGCACGATCTTCGGCATCCCGTGTAGTGAGGCCATTTGCACGCATATCCGATCTCACAACGTCAAGCCAGCACTTCTTGGGTCTTCCCAATCTGCCGCGGCCGGGCGGAGGCGCCATAGCAAGACATTTGTTTCCCACGTAACTAGCCGGTTTCCGTAGAACGTGGCCGTACCACCGTAAGCGGCATTCTTGCAGTTTGTCTGCAATGTCTCGGACATGAAGGCTGCCCCTGATGCGGGAGTTTCTGACGCGGTCTTTTCGCGTCACTCCACACATCCAGCGCAGCATCTTCACCTCCGTGACACGCAGCTCCTGCTTATGTCGCTCAAGCAATGGCCACGCCTCACTAACATACAAAAGGACAGGTCTAATGATCGTTTTATAGACCTGTCCCTTCAGTTTAACCGGCATTTTCGGGTCACAGATGACACCAGTTACCTCTCGCCACTTGGCCCAAGCTGCCGAAATGCGGGACTTGACGTCACAATCGATGTCGCCGGACTCGTGAAGTACAGATCCCAAGTACTTAAACTGGTCTGTATGTCCATATGTATGTCCACTTATTTAAGTAAGCTAACTTAATTAAGTTGGCAGTGGACGATCGGCTAGATTTCATATATAGGTAGTTACTAGGTACTGTAAAAATAAATATGTATGGCTTTCTCTACATTTATTGAACTAAATGTTTATCTATAATCAATTCATATACATTTTTTTTGTATTGAATAGTATCATTTTTGTATGCTAAATCTAAATTGTATTTTGTTTAAATAATGGTACATAGATATGGCACTTTCTTTTCGTTAAAAAATATATTGTGTAAAAGCAATTTCTCTGCTACTTTTATGCTGAGCTGCACCCTGATTGCACCTACGATCTACATGTAAGAAACTGATGGGCTCGATGGAAAAGGTTTTATTATGATTGGGACGAGCTTTCCAATTTGAATTGAGCTCATTCAAAATCTAACCTTTGAAAAAGTAATGATCTATAGAATCTAGGTATACTAATATCATAAAGAGAAAAGATTTGTTTGTTTGTAACCATTAGGCTACTTGTGATTCCGATATTCCCATGGGATCGGGACTTACGTAGGTCAAATCATGGGACGCGGCCGAGACGTTTAAAAAGAAAGGGTACAAAAAAGCTCAAAAGCCACAATCATCATTTCCATAACTGCAAAATACTTTTTAATAGAATTCCTTAAGTTTGACAGTTCGCTACAAAGTATATCAAAGCACAAAGCTCTCGTAATAAATTCCTGCGATTCTGCATTGTTATTACCACCTTATTTGTTTTTGTATATCTTGCTGCATCCGTCTTTAACTTCTATAATTTAACTCTATTTCTAATACCTTTAAGTTCAGTTTCGTTTGCGACGCTTGTAATTGTCACATCACCTCTCAGGGTGTCTCGAAGGCCAGACAGACTTTAATGCATTCCTCAAGAAACTTTTGAAACCAGTTTTTAGTACTTACTTACTTTTCTATGTTTAATAAGTAAAACAAAGACTCCTAAGTAAACTGACAGTTTCGGAAGAACATACTAATTTGTTTTATGAATATTTGTTCAGCTTTTCCTCCTTTGGGATTTGAACAAAGATGTTTGGGGTTTTAAAATGCTTGTGTCATAATAATCTCTGTGTGATCAGGTGTCTAGGTGTTCATGGTAGAAAGTGCCACATACGTGACTTCTTTATATTTATATGAAGTGTATTATTGTATTTGACGATTTTCTCTGTACCCATTTTTTTAATATTGTTGCCTGGATCGTGCTGTAAGTATACGCTAAAGATTTTACAGCATCGGGATTCTGTTATTGGATTAATCTATCTTTAAATATTATAAATGTATTATAATATTTTGTCTGTTTAATTTCATCGTTTGCGTAATTATTATGGTTCCGTACTCAGAGGGTAAAGGCGTAGCCCTCTTATTAGGAGTACAGTGTCCGTCTGTGTGTTTGAAACTTTATGCTAATATTCCTGTTTGTTTTGCTGTGCAATGTTTACAATAATTACACTTGTTCTTGCATCGAAATCCATATGCTCAAAATTAATTAGTGTACCTACCTACATACAAACTGTATGGCAGGCTAATTATTAATGTCGCCAAATATGGACGTATTTTTAATCACTTTTGATGAATGAGACATGATAATGTACAGGTCTCGTTCTGTTTTAAATTTCAATTATCTTGACATACTTTTTTATTACAAAATTCAATATTTGGATATTTGTTAGTATTTTAAAAGTATTACTTATTTGTTATATAGTTATATATTAACTGTTAATCATTTTGCAGCATTCTGAAGTGCGCTTCCAGAAGTAGGTCGAACATACGGAAACATTTAAGTTTTATATATTAATTCATTTTAAATATCTCAAATCAAAAATTTAAAATAATAGAGATATATTACTCACTATATAAATACCTCCTCCTCCAAGAAACTCAGGAATAGTAAAAGTAGGATATTGAACAATCTATAATAGATTATGATTGACAAGCAATCGTAATAGTTCCTATTTGACCTATCCTATAACGTGTTATTCAAATAGAAAGTTGGAAGATACGCTGAATCGAAAGCCCTGGAGATATCTATTTAACTTTGAAAATTGCAATAGCATTATACCACATTACCATTTGTAAGTAGATCTTATATAAAATATAAATATACAAACAGTATTTTTAAGTTTATAATCTTATTAATATGTGTATGTATATATTATATGTATCAATGTAAGGTAGTATAATGTAGAAATATCGTTTTATCCTCTGGGCATTTTTGACTAGGCAGTGAGGGTCGTGTAAGTGCTGGGTAAGCCTATTCCACCTTACAATGTCCCAAAGTCCCAAGCACTACAGCTTCATCAAAAAGTTGCTTGGGCTAAATAAATCACCTAAAATTAGATGAAAAAGCCAATATTCAATACTACATAACACATATATTTTAAATTTGACTTTTCAAATATTATGCACTAATCAAATACCGAATTTCAAAAGATATTCTTACAAAATTTACAATCACAATCGAAAACGAAGTCATATTGTTTCAAGACAAATACCTTTAGATAGAAACGTGACATTTCGCTTATTTACTCAAACAGTTTAACGGACTTGATCGAAATGCCGAACTCGATAGCGATACAAAACAACAATACGTGACTGACCCACCGATATACTAAAACATGCCTACTCATTTCAAATAACTTGAACACCTTCCAGACCCGTCAAATCTCACGTTTGTTTCATAACCCTTCGAATTTATGCACCGATTTTAGAGGCGTGTACTGAAGGCAGAGTCAAAGTTGTACGGTGTTACCTACCAGAACAACAACCTACCTATAAAGGTTTGCTTTTTATATTAGCAACTAAGATGTTGGGTGCAATGGACTCTGTTATAGAAATAGCTCGAACATGCATGCTGTTACGGCATAATAGGCTTTTAAATTGTTTTTGGTATCACTGAATAGAACATACTTAGCCTAATTAGTTTGTATCATCAACAGCAGTAGTGATATGATAAGATATATTCTTCTGTACGAGGAATATTTATTTTGTTGCTGTTGACTCTGACTGACTTGACTGTTAAAAAAATTAAATATTTAAAAACGTCCTAATTCAAACTTACATTACCATTCCATTGAATTGTTCATTACTTGTTTAGTATGTATTTCATTTTGATTACCATTTTGATGAGAACCCATAGTTAAATCCTTTATAACTATAAAATAAAGAATGTTAATTATAATATTTTCAATTTGGAATACTACGAGTACTACGACTTTCTTGCCTTTCGATTCCAATATCTCCATTAATATCATCTTTGCTTAGAAAACATTTGAAATAAAGACATGTACACCACGATATCGACAATCCTTTTTAAATCTTATGTCAATGGTATAAGGTTTGTTTGTTCAGAATGCACAATCTTTGGTACATTTATCCATCCAAATAGTAACATTTCTTTAATTTCAATCCCACAATTATCAAGTTCTACAAAACAACTTCGTAATTAACCCCAGAGCAATAAAATTAACCTACAAATGGTTCTAAAACACAGAGACTTGTTCACAGGAATGTCTACAACGTATTAACACTGGCTAATTGAAACAAGATCTTAGCGTACTAGCAGACTCCATACAAACTTTGTATCGTCCGATAGACGAGTATTAAGTTATGGATAAATAATCGGACGATTGTGGTCAAATGTTAACTGAGACCTGTCGGTCGATAGAAAATGTATCTTGAGACTGCAGAGGCTCATAAACCAACGGCAGGTATAAGATCCTGTAGGCGTCAGTAATGAGTTTGCGCTCTCTTTCATATTCATACGAGAGAAAGAGATGAATGCTTGAGGTTGTTATGACTAGGTAGCCGATTAGCGGTTCTCGGGACTAGGGAAGTCAATAAGTATTGTCATGATATCGGATATTTTAGTGTCAGTATAGCTGGGGGTATATTGAGTAACCGCTTGACAAAGGTTTACTTCTTCAATAATAATGATGATGAATTGATGCTTAAAAATCAAAAAACAAACCAATAGATATTGTTTTTTTTTTCATACCTAAAACTGACTTAACAAATTAGAATCGACTAAAATAAAGAAGAATAAGGTGGATCTTCTATCGAATATTTAAATGCAGAGTCAATAAAACTACGGAGTTTTGCCTTCTTTGCCTACTTCACTTATCTTTCTCTAATTCCAAAAAAAAATGAAATTTAATAATATCCTCAATGAAACCTTCTTTATATCACCCAACCAAAAAGACTCCCTTTATTTATTTTATTACCTGTCCACAAAAACTCTAAAAGAAACCGAATAAAAAACAACATCTTCCCGGTATTGTGTTTCTAACAGATGCTAATTGAAACAGGCACGGTATTTATAAGGTTTTAACTTGGTTTTATCACTTCTTAAATTGGATTACTGTTTGGTAGAATTGATTGTGACGACTTAGTGTTTTGATTTTTTTAGTAACTTTTTTTACAATCGTATTCATAGGCGTTGATGATCCTAACGATATATGTATGGTATTAAACTGTGTAGCCTCGGCATAGAATAGGGCTAACCCATCTCTTGGGTGTCGTAAAAGGCAACTAGGGATCTAGTCTAGGAAACACTAGGGAAACACTAGCGAACCTGGAATTCTCAACGCGAGTTGGTGTCAGGCTGCAAATGCTGTAAGTATAGTAAATATGACTACTTTGTTTAAGCGAATTGAGAGGGCTTCTAAGAGGGATGCACCCGGAAACGTCGCCAATTTGAAGAGAAGACGATTCTTAAAGAACTCTTAACAAAATCCAGTAGATGCCTACCTACTTTGTGTCTTTGTTCTTGAGGTGACATTCATTTTTTTCTGATGAGCGATGGAGACTGTCAATATGACTATTAGTATCTGGAATAGCAACAGTGTCAAATTTCGGTTTACCGATAGATGGCTATCTAAAGTTTTTGGAAAGCACTGCGACTTAGCATCCATGGCTATTCATGTCGTATCTACTTACCTACTGGTTAGTTTAGGTACCTGTAAATTGCTTACATGTATTAATTTATCATCTTTACCATTCACCTCTTTAGTAGATAATTCCTAATTACCAAGATGTTCTTTGAAACGATTTCCATAGACTTTCCCTGCGTGTTGCCCCTTCATTAACAAGTCCAGGATAATAATTTAGAAAGCATTAAAATCAACAGATTAAACCCTATAATGCATTATCATAACCACAAAGTACCTTAGACTTTACGTCTCTGTGTTAGAGTCTATTTCTAGTTTATGAATAACGATTTGTCTTTCAGTATTGGTGAGATTTATTACTTGAACAATTAACTGTTGATTACATATAAAGTAGTTCGCGTTTCAAACAACAATTCATTATACCTACAGATTTTAGTTGAAGATTACTTAATTATTAAAATGATCTGTAAGTTTGGTTAATTACTTATTTATAGTTTTAATCGTAATGTTTAATGTTATATTTCACAGGAGATGATATTTTAATAAGCAGTGGACCCCACGCCGTTTCATATTTACATATTTCTGGTTTATGATTTGTGGGGCATAGGTTTGTTTTTATAATAATATCTACTTAATGAATATAGTTCTGATTTCGAGATTCGTAAAATATCTAATGAGTAAATTGTCCTTCTTCATAATACTTATTTTTTAACTAGCTACTGACGTTTCTTCCTCTCGTTAAATGTTTTAATCTAAATCGATTTAGCAGTCGAAACGTAAGAGATATTATTAATAAAGAAGTACCTACTTTTTACAAAATCTGAAATCGTTTGGACAGATACGATATTTTTAAAATACTCAATAAATTTAAATTATTGTAAATCTGAAATTAAAGACATTTTTCGGTTTGAATCGCGTATTGTAAATCTGTTTCAATTATGATAGCGTTTAGGTAGCAATAACATAGGGTAAGCCTTAAATATAGCTGTCACTATTAACACAGTTTAATCAAGTCAAATTTTAAGTTCTATTACTTCGCCTGAAGTCAAAACCGCTGTATTAACATAAAATATAACTGTTTTGCATAAAATATCCGGTACAGTTAAACCTTTCATTGCTTCTGAGCCGCTTAGATAGTGAAAATTTTAGTTACGGTAAGGAATCGAAGCTTTATATTCTTTAATGTCAAATATTCTGTATACCTAGTAATATTACTTGAGTAGTAGTAGAAACAGTTGTATGGTTTTAAATTCATTCAGAGAAGAGAACAAAAAGCAGTTATCGAAATTATTCCACATTTTGATGATCACAACATTTTCATACTATAAGATTGTAGAGCACCCAACATGATCAAACAGTTGACTCAAATCTGTTTTTGCTATAGAAGCGCTCTTAATCCCATAACTATTTCATTTCGACTAAAATATAGCGGTGCTGAGATATTTTGACCTGATGGCCAGAGGCGCGCGAAAAGCTGCGCTCACGCAAGTAAAGTCGTGTCCGACGCGTATTGGTTCGACATCGACATCATTGAGTTATATCTTATTGCCTCGTACGTTTATGCTAGAAAGTTTTCTGATGTCTTAAGTATTGTTCTGTGATGGAAGTCGTGAATTATCTTAACGTACTTTTCAAAGCTTGGGCTTTCTCCTGTTATAATGTTCCTATAGTATCAAAGCTAATAGAAGATATGAACGCAGACGTATTTATAGCAGTTATATCAGTACATATGTGGATGCGCCGAGCAGACAATGGATCACTTCATGGTCTAATCTATGTGCTCCACTAGATATTCAGCGGAGGATCTGAATAGAGGTATTTCAAAACTGCAGCTTTATGCAGCGATGTAAGTTTTATCGTAATTGATTCCGTAGTTTTAGCGTGAAAAATTATACTATCACTTGCTCTTAAGTGTTTATAATATTCCAGGATATAAAAATCAATAGCAGCACTAATAGAATTTCTTGATATCGGGATGTAAAAGAGGCGTGTTGACATGAAGTCATTAGGTCCGCAACTTCCTTTAGTCGTCTCAACAGGATTTCTTCAGTATCGGTATATAATATTTTCCAAGAAACTTATTCAATTATGGTGCTAACACTATTATAGATCATACACACAGGCAGTAACTTATGTTTAGTTAGTGTATATGTAGCATGTCTTCCCTGCGATACAGTTTATTCTTAGGAAAATTTGTCTAATGAATATTTTGAAACTGATGTAAATACGCATCATTAAGTAGATAATTACCGAAATGATCTCTATATCAACTTTTTCTTGACCTCTTAATTTATTTATTGCTAAAATAAACATTCGATTCTATTTATTTATTTTTATCATAAATAACGTCGCCGACACCGGATATTGAAATTATTATGTCTAAATTGGCTGGTATTATTTCATTAATTCACACCTTTTCTACTTCGGGTTTCCGCTAACTGACTATATTACGACCATTTCCAATAATAAAGGTACAAGTTTAAAACACTTTCGCGGTTGTTATGTTTGTTTAAGAATCTTCTAAATTGGTCAACACTTAATTGAAATGAAACTGATTTTTAATTTGTTAGTTTAAAATTTAATTTTGTTTGGACTAAATTGGGACTAAATTTACAAATATTTTTTTTATTAAATTAGAATTCATTTTGCTTTTGAAAAAATGCTTTCAAAAACTTTAGTACCCGGCGGGATTCGAACCCGCGACTATTGGTAATCCGAACCAACGCGTTAACCGCTTCGCCACGGGTAGCCCTCCGGGTACTAAAGTTATTGAAAGCATTTTTTCAAAAGCAATATTTCCTAGGTCTTGACCATTTATCTAAGGTGTACTGGGGAAACTCTGAAAGTAGGGTAAATACAGAATAGACCTTTAATGGATTAACACTAAGAAATAATGATTACATAGAATTCATTTTCCAAAAAATTTGATAGGTACTTGTGCATTATTTTCTTTCTCTTTGACCTTTGTTGCTATTTTGTCTTTTTAGATATTAACAACAGACGAATCCTGTATATTTGTCACGATGTTGTGGTTGTATGAACGCAAATGCGAGTAACCATTTACCAAGTTAAAATCACATTCCGTCAATTTTTAACTAGGCCAAACAAAGACTTAGAACCATTGCTAATAAATAGAACGGTCAACAAAACAAATCTTGTCTTTTACGGAACAAACTAGCACAACACGCTGTTTTATGTTGCATTCAGCGAAGAAACAAAAATGATGATCAATTTTGTATAAAAATATCCTATTGTCCTCTCTATTTGGTAAGTTTACTTTATGAACGTTATATTTCATCAACCGTGGACAAGATAAGTATGACTTGACCACGGCATATTAAATAGTATGAGTAAAAGACTTGCGTGGGCGCAGTCAACGGTAAAATTGGGAAGCTTCCTATGGCGTTAAATACTTCCGCCTCTGTCTGTCTTGATTGCTCTTTCCTTATCAGGCTGACGTCTCAATTGATTGAAGAAAGCCTTGCTTGATGTAAAAGGGTTTTAAATTACTTTCAAGTGCGGTTCTTGTTAACCTACTATAACTACTAACCTATCAGGGTTATTTTGCTTCTTATTTTTAAACATAATTGAATCATCTATATATTTTGTTATAAGTTTCTATTCGTAAGGTTATAATTGGGCCATTGTACGTGATTTACGTGATTTTAATACTCGAGATTCATTGTGAGCTTTTCTTTCACCGTAAGTGGTGAAGGAAACGAGGAATCTTGGTACGTGATCGACTGGGCTTCAATCATCTACATAATAGGCATTATACTTTGAAATTTCAACGATAAAACAATACTTATAGCAGTAATTCCTAATTCTTCTTTCAAACAAATACTTACTTCGATGTTCATTGTACTAGAAAGTAATACTTATTATAACCGTCTTTGGCCCGTAGAACTCTAGCATTTGTACCAATACTGCTTTGCCAGAACCCGATGGCCGATGCGATACCGCGTAATAAATTGACCGCCGACGTCGAATCGTCTGAATGCATGCACCGTTAACTACTAATAGATAAAGGCACTTGTAGAATTGTATGCGAAAACTCTGGTAATATCCGTCCATGTTACAAGTTGTCTTGGGAATGAAATCTTGACTTGATTCTGTTTGAGTGTTACTTATCTGTATTTGAATCAAACTTTGAACAATTACATGAAATATCATTGTGATGCCTCATTGTTTGTTGTTATATTTTTTTGGTACCTTATTCATAACATTAACGTTGCGTCATTGATAGGCAGTATCGGAGATGCAATGTTTTAATATTATGTACTTAAAATTAAGGGTTTGGTTAATAAAGCTGTCTATTGGACATTGATTAATGAAAACACTCTTACAACTGACACAATTGGATTTGAGAAACTCGAATAGCTCATTTCACTAATTTGATGAGGTGAAGAAAAATGCTTGTAAAATTGATAAGGTGTAGTGGGGTAAATCTGAAATAACTTATTAAATGGGGTAAATCCTAATTTATTAAAAAATGGATTTAATATCACTCTGATTAAAGGTCTATTCTGTATTTAACCCACTTTCAGAGTTACCCCAGTACACCTTAGTTAGATAAATGGTCAAAACATAGACTAGTTGGATATGAAATAGTAGTTTATAAAACTTAAGAAGAATTCCAAAATTAGTATAATGCCATAGGACATAATGAAATACTAAGTAAATAAAATAAGTTTAACAAATGGATAATTTAAGACCAGTCTAAAAATAAATCTAAAGACTAGGATAGAAGACCCCTAACAAGATATTAAAGTAAATAATTTTCCAAGACCTTTGAACAAACCCAGTAATAAGTATTGATCATTTGAAGCCTTTCAACTTTACTGCTTTCACTGCGTTGTTGCATAAAATTATAGGTAAAATAGATTTCACAGTAAATAAATAAAGTTATGAGAAAGTAAATAAACATAAACCACATTTTACTTTACTTTTTCTAAAACAGAAAATGTTCTTGTTTGTTAAATTAAAATTCATACAAACAGTAGTATTGTATGACTATCAGCGTCATTCGGTTTCACCTAAATTGTTTTCGAGCCCGTGGATATTTTGGGATAAAAAATGGTCTGTGTTATTTTCAAGGATGCAATGTATCCTCATATTAAGTTTCATTAACATCGGTTTTGTAGTTTCAGAGCCTATTCCTTACAAAATTGTTTCCTTTTTAACATATAAGGTAACAGATCTATTACAAACTCAGTATGATGCACCTGCGCATACGCCTCACTTACAGGTACAGACATCAATTTCGTAACCGCCCATTAAACTTTGAGCAACACCAATCTAATCTCAAACTTTGATGTTTTATTTCCTGTGCTTATCTCTCAGTAGTTTATTGGTTGATTTTTGGGTCATGTCATGTCCAAACGTGTCCAGAATCGATGATAAAATATCTACTATTTTTATAGCCTTGCGACATTTTGTTTACTTACTTTTACTAAACATATTTTTTGTGTATAGGTACCACACTTGTCTTAGGGGTTACTGCTTTGGAAAAAACGCTTTCAAAATTTGTTTAGTACCCGACGGGACTCGAACCCGCGACTTCTGGTTCGCGGTGGTTGGATTACCTACCAGTAGTTGCGGGTTTGAGTTCCACCGGGTACTAAAGTCTTAAAAGCATCTTTTCAAAAGCATTATTTTACTAAACAATAATCATTCTGACAGTTTTAGTTTATTTTAAATGTTAAAATGCTAAAATTTTACTGAAGTCTACGTCAAATATTATGCAACTAGCTAAATCGTGTAGTTGAAGAGGTAAATGGCAGACAATAGAAACTAAAATTGTTTGTTTATTTCTTACCTATATTATGATGTTGTAGTATTTAAACATTTAACTCCTGCGTGAGCATTAAATTTATTTCTCAAGACCTAAAAGCACTAATAGTAAAAAAAATACATAAATAGGTACCTAATCAAAAGAAACTTTTTATTGTTTAGAAACTAATGACTTTTATTATTGTTTGCCTACTTCCTTAGAAACTCAGTGAAAACAGACAACCAAGAAAACAATCGAAACAAAATCTCTAAAGTTAATTAAACTAAAATTGATAGAATAACAAACACATTTTGTTTCTACTTTCTAATCCAATTATATTTGCCTGATCTAAGGGATAGACAGACTAACACAAGAGTTGTCTTAATTAAAGTTATTTAATTAATTGGATGCTATTTGGTTTTACAAAATTAAATAAATAAAAGCGGTCTTAGTCAATTTAATCGGTTTGGCAACGAATCGGGTTTCTCTGACCTTGCAAATGCATTTGACAAACTTTGTAAGCCAACACTCACCTGAAATTTTGACTACCAATTTGATCAGTGGGAAATACCCTAAAAATCAAACAAGGTCCTGGTCCTGGAGGGTTACTTCGGTTCGTTTAGATACGACAACGATACTGTCATAACGATGGTTCTACTGTCACCCTACTATCAGAATGTGACAGTAGAATCATCGTATGACAGTATCGATGTCGTATCGAAACGAACCGCAGTAACCCTCCTGGTTGTTACCTTAGAAAGCAGTCCATACGGTCAATTTAGTCCTGAAAATTTTATTTTTTCTACTAGCAATACTTTTTTCGTGGCAGTGGGACTGGCTCAAAATTAAATTAAATATAATAAAATTTTACTATGACGGTAAAGGATCATTACATTAACATGATCCAGAAATAGAAAAACCTCGCCAATTCTAATACATCCAAATTCGTGCTGCTAGGACTTTTAAAAGACGTATTAGTGTTATTATAAATCCGTTATTAAATATATTCCTCTATCTCAAAGTAACGACATTTGTTATCGAGAATAGAGTAACATTAAAACAGAAATCAAGATCCGATCGTGTACAAGTTAATTATATTGGATGGAGAGAGATCCTAGATAACGAGCCGTTGACGGAATTGCACTGATTGTATATACTCGTAGATTCTACCGACCTTTCTACTGTGTTTGTTTTCTAAGCAATTAATACAAAAATTATTGCTATTGCAACGAACCACTTAATTCTCTGCCAATTCGCTCCTTTATTAAAATCACGCAATTCATTTAATACAGTTTTTACTACTACGTTACCATGTAGATATTTTCTTGAGGTGTTTATATCACAATAAAGTAATAACCTACCTACCAAGGCCTAGTACAAGTCCAATAAACAGACATAAAAGTTAAAGTTGTTAATACTAATAATAAACCGTGCGTATATTAAAAAAGTCCTTTTATAAAAAGAATCTCAGTGTCGTCTTCCAAAACCGAATAAACAAGATATTCATGAGGCATTGAATACCTTAAAAGGCTAGTTTGAAAGTGATCCCGAATGCGCTTCACTTACCGAAAATGGCAACGAATAATTCTGAACCAGTTACTAACAGAATCAAAATGATTTCAGTTCGTTCAATTCGTTTTATTACGAATAAAGCAAATACATACATTGTAATTAATAAACGCTCCAATTGTGTTTTAATGAATGGCTAATATCTAGGTAGTCAGATAAAATGCAGCTAAAGGTGTTGAAATATTCTTAAAAGAAAGTAACAACGTCGCGGCAGCGGTATTTTTTATTCAAATAAAATGTTCGGTGCCTTCAAGCAGTGCTTAACAGTAATTTACTACCCCTCTCATCACAACCAATCTGTTATCTCTTATCTTTTATCTTGTTCTCTGTAAACTACATAATGCTACTCTATGTACACCATTAATAATATGAATTGTTACATAAATTGACCACCTGGCGTTGGCAATTATTGTACCTGATTGATATTTACTGCTTCAAATTGTTTATTTGCTGATGTTATTTCGACTTTATGGCGCTGTAGGATTTTAGTTAAATTTGTCGATTTCCGTCGTTATATTTATGGTGATTAAGACGTGATTAATAATAGAAGTAACTTGTCCAATTAATTGCTTAAAAGGATGTCTTATATATCATCTTGACCCAGTTCATTATACGCGCAAATTAGTTACAAATTTATAGTTAAGACCATACCTCACCCAGTTTTGGCGGTTTGGTAACTATAGCGAACTCATATTGTTGTTTGAAGACGTAAATGTCGTCTTAGCGTCATGGTGAGGTAGCTCGTGAGTTATTATTTTTTTGTAAATTAGCCTGTGTTTTTGTTATTAGCTTTTGTTTGTGTCAAGTAACAATTTGAAATTTAAAACCTTTAATCCTTACTAATATTATAAATGCGAAAGTAACTCTGTCTGTCTGTTACGCTTTCACGCCTAAACTGCTAAACCGATTTTGATGGCCACCTTGGAGAAGGACATAAGAAGGTTTCACGGGATCATACCTTTGATCCCGCGAATCTCGCAGGATCGGGACTAATACGGATGAAACCGCGGGGGCAGCTAGTCATTCATAATGTAGGAATGTCGTTTGTAATAACTACCGTGTCAATCTTGACTATACTCGTATATTGGCGGTCGCAGACCATGCATGGGTGACCAATTGACCATCAACTGATTAGGTTAATGAAAGCTTATATCTCTTATTATTAACTATACATAGCCGTCATAGGCTGTACGAGCAATGATTACCTAGGTACGCACGGCGGATGCGCGTCATCACGGCGCGCGGCGTCGCGAATTCATTTGACATTACCACAGAACAAGCTATAGTCAGGTATAGCCATAAGGCGACAAGAACCACCCACTAGTATACGAAAAGAAGAAGAAGAATGTCTCTCTGTTCATCTGTCCATAATCAATCTTCTATACAATACAGAGAAAACAATCTTACTAGTTGAAAAGGCACCTATTTTAATCAATGGTTCACAATCATGCAGACATACCTACATAGCCATAGGCAAGTGCCTACTTCCTCAACAGTTATGTAGTAGACCTTTACCAGGTCATCTGCCCATCTAATGGGGGTCTTGCTTCTTCCGTGTTATCTGATGCCAGCTCTCATTTATTGACCTGTTTAACGAATGTTTAAAACCTACATTGAGTACCTCTACCTTCAAATTTTCGACCCAATGTAAACCAGCTTACAATTATGATCCAATTGAGGAACTTGTGGCCTAACTGTGTTCGCCTATCTTGTACATTTCGTGCAACTCCTGGTGCGGTCATTCTTTGTAGGTATGCAGTACCTACTTGTTTTTATTAAGAGGTATATAACTGAGCCAAACTCAAAATCTATGTCGGGTTCATCAAAAATTGATGTTTTTTTCATGACGGAATGTTTATGATCTTTTTTATGTAGGTGACATTGTTTCCTACATGTTAGTGCAGTTTCTAAACAAATATGTCAAAGGGTTTAAAGCCTATCCACATTTACGCCAAAACAGTCATTTTTTGTCTAAAATGTGGATAGGCTTTGAAACAATAAGAATTTTTGTCCTGAAACTACACCAAAATGTAGGAAACAATGTCACCTACATACAATCCATACACCACAAAAATAATTCAACATCATTCCCTCATGAAAGAATCAACAATTTGTGATTTAATGTTTTTGGACTTTTCCACGTGTTTTTAAAACGATATATTTCTAAGTATTTTTATGACTTTTTGCTAAAGTGACGAGTTGCGAAAATGACATTTTGCGAAAGTGACCAAATTTTTCGCGATGACCAGTAGCGAAAATGACGATCTGCGTCAAAACCGAACCTTTTGATGATAGGCTCACCCTCTCTCATTTAAAATTGGTCGGATAGCATATTTGCCCAGTTAAAAAGGTTACTGCCTATTTTGTGCCACTTTTCAGCAATTCACTGGCGTTTTATTACCTAAATGAAATGTCATAGTCATAGCAACCACTCAGATAAGAGTAGAAAGTAAAGTAACGATCGTCTGTATAGATCTTGTCTTGCGCTTTCCACATTTGCCTACTAATACACCATTGTATGGTAAACTTATCGTGGGACTGCGGTTCTGTTGTTGGTCTAATATCTGTCATAAACTTAAGTAAATCGCATTCTAGTTTTACCACTACTTTGTAGTTTTTAAGGTCTTTTTACAGTAGGAACTTGATCACAACCTTTATGGAGAAAGGATACCTAATCTATTCTCCTTGATAAACTTTACAAATGCAGTCGACTTTCTTCTCTGTATCAAGGCATAAGAGGAAATATTATGTTTATAACAGCCATGGCCAGGCCCCTTTTGTTTTGTTTTGAATTGAGTTTTGGTTTTTTTCATATTTTAGTTTTCTAAATTTTATTTCTATTCTTATGAGAAAAAAAAACAAACCTAGGGGCATGGTCATGGCAGATATAGGTTTAATGGCTTACACATATTTGGTCTAATGTATTTATCCAAGGAGGAAACAGTCGACTACGTTTGTATGGAGAACGAGTAATCTCGTACTAGTTCAAGTCTGAAGATCACGACCACCACTCTGTTTCACCCAATGCGTAGTGAGGCTCCTCCGTTTATTAGGCCCGGCGCACATTATGAGCATCGTCACGGCTGAGTATTTTATGTTGGCAAATAGCATTATACATTAGCTTCATGGCAATAAAGTAGAAATTTCCATGATATATGGTCGTAGTAACAAAAATACCGCTTCGGTATGCTTGAGGCGGCTACATCGGCAGCCTTGAGGATGCTTCGGCATCGGGATGCCGAAGGATCCCTTTCCTTGCGGATGCTCATAATGTGCGCCGGGCCTTACGGTCTGCAGTCATTCGACAGATACCTAAGAAAAAAAAACGTAAGAAAAAAAATCTAAAAGTAAATATTTCATAAACAAACAAATAACTTAACCACTTTTGTTATGACGTTTTACATAAATAAAACTAAGGTAATAAAATCTATAATTCGATTAAAATAATCTAATCTAGTCCACCATTTGACTAAAATCACCATAACTAGTTTACAAAAGGAATTCGTTTATCTAATAAGATTAGATTAGAAAAGTTGGTTTTGCTAAACTATTCTATGTTTATGTTTATTATGATTAGGTTAGAGAATTTGGGTCATAGTTTTAATATTCACCATTTTATAGCCTATTATACTAAATTATATTGTTTTTGAGATTTTCACTTTTTATCATCTCGCACGCTTGTTGTATAACGTAGAAAGAAAGTAAGAAAAAACTTTTTTGTACT
The DNA here is from genome assembly GCA_958496205.1 of Idaea biselata. NCBI lineage: Eukaryota > Metazoa > Arthropoda > Insecta > Lepidoptera > Geometridae > Idaea > Idaea biselata. Next base: position 17,781,978 of record OY292400.1, on the reverse strand, counting down.
TTTTTAATTAAGAATATGTTAATTTACTTGGCAGCGAACCCAAAATGCTGGCCGCATTGCCAAGCTGAATGGCAATGCTTATTCTTCGCGCCAAATACAGACCAGCATTCTGGTCCCCCGTTGGTTCCACCAGCCGTTCAGAGAAAAACCGGTATATTGCCTAACCCATGGTCCCAAAGTTTCCACTCCGAAATGTTCAAACATGTAACGTTTTGGCAATTAGTTCCATACACTTTTTAAACTTACACGATTTCCGTCCATCATTATTATTAGACACGGGTCTAGATCGCGTTACAAATAATCATTGTTTTTAATTACCTCGACGTTTCGGCAAACGGGTTATACCGGCCGTGGTCCCGAGAAGACAGTCAGTCTTCTCTTCAAAATTAGTTCCATAGTTGTAAAACATAATTATTATTGTGAGGTTAGTCCTCCTCATCTGAGTGATTCTTCCGGTTGCATCCCTCTCGAAAGCTGGACGTCCGCTAAAACCCCAAATTTTCCACCCAAAATCATTGAACACAGTGAACACACCTACTGTTAATAAATTTGACAATATTTTTAAGACCAGCCTGACACACCTTCTTTGGAAGCAAGCAGTTTACCCGCCACGGAGCGAGGAGAATTATTTGTCAGTTAGTAATATACCTATGTATGTAACGAATAGGGTCTGAAATTACTGGACAGGTTTTGATGAATCTGTGAAGATAAATCTAAGGGCCCTATACTGAAAAACTGAAAATTCATGTCGGGCGCATCGAAAATTGTTGATTATTTCATGTCGGAATGTCGTAGAACTTTTTTTTGTGTACAGATTGTAGGCGACATTGTTTCCGATATTTAAGTGCAGTTTCCATACAAATATGTCGAAACGTATTGAAGCCTATCGACATTTTAGCCAAATCAGACATTTTTTGTCTAAAATTTGGATAGGCTTTGCACCAATAGGAGGTTCTTGTCTTAAAACTACACCAAAATGTAGGAAACACTGTCACCTACAATCTGTACACAAAAAAAAGTTCTACGACATTCCGTCATGAAATAATCAACAATTTTCGATGAGCCCGACAGGGATTTTCAGTTTCAAGGTCGTTGGCGTTGTAATTCCTCTTAAACAAATACAAAACCACGGTATAAACAAAGTATAGATAGGTGCGTATCAGAAAGGACATTTCTTAATAAATTCAAATAAACAATGCAACCGTGCTGTTTTGTTGTTCACCTTCAAGAGCTCCTACATTTGAACTAGAATCTAGATTATTTTCCGACGTGATCTCAGTCTATAAATATTCCTTTCATACTAAAATATCTGATTGGTGTATTTGTTTCTCCACGAATAATTGATAAAGTCAGTGTTTAGAGTTATACTTCAATGAGATCTTGATTAGTGCGTGTATAAACATTCAATAGTGCAAAACATACATGAGGAGCAAACACAGCCGGACTTAGATTACCACGGCTGGTCTAGGAGCATGGAAAAAAAACTAATAAAAATACTATTGCGATTACTTTATGGAGATTTGAATATTTTAAATATTTCCTTCCTAATAATAATAAAAAGTGACCTTTTCATCTAATTATTATTTTTTAGATGAAAGCGCAAGCAACTATTAATGGCGCTGTAGTGCCCGGGACATTGTTAGGTGGAGTAGGCTTGCCCAGCACCTATACCCTCCCAGCCCAGTCAGCCATGCCCAGAGGAAAAAACAGGTCGACAATGCGTCTAAAGCTAACTAAGCCTCATGATGTTTTCCTTCACCGTAAGAGCGATGTTAATTTAATTACGCAGATAACTCTTCTAAGAGTTTTCTATCCAAAATATTTCTCTTTTTCAACAATAATTGTATTTGAATAATGTTATTTACATACCTAATTTGTTTTGTTTCAGGTAATTATCTCACATACTACAAACAATTTCAAGTTACTTGTGACAAGTTTACTTATTTGGTAAGCACTCTCACCACAATATAACTATCAGTGTACTAAAATGGGTCATACAAGTGTATTTGTCTAAGAAGACTTTGAAGATAACGTATCTCGATTTGTCAATGACCCGCACTCGATGATAATTTCATTCATAATACAAATACTATTAATTTTATTATTGGTTTTAAATATATTTTACTACAAAAGAGTGTAGGACTACAACCATGCGGGCAAACGCAAAGCATCGAATAAGTAAATAAAGTAAATATTTATTGTTTCGCTGTGACAAAGGTTCTTATAAATGACAAAGGTTCTTATAAATAAATGTAAATGTGATGTTGAGGGAGCTGTATGTAGCGTGGATCTAAATCTTGTAAGAACTAGCAACTCCTCGAGTTTTTACACGCGTAAGTCCTTCTTCTTGTTTTCGTATAGTGGTGTGGCCTGCCACAACGACTTTCATTTTGCATATTACACATGTCATCATTTATTAGACTCATATTATTGTTTTTTTAGTTGGCTCAAATGCTCACTAAACTTGAAGTTCAAACAGCGAGTTGATCCATTAAAGCAAATACAAAGTTGAAAGCATTTACTTACAATAAAATGACTAAGTGCTTTGGTGATAAAAGTTATAGATTACAGTTTCTTGTTAAATTGTAAGTAAATGAACTAACTTTCATCCGTGGCTACTTGTAACTTGTACATCTACTTGCAGACCTACAGGGACTCTACTTCAATTAACGATAATTCCAGAAGAAAATCTGTCATCCACCCGTCCGATAATTTTATTTTCTGACGGTTTTTAAGGACGGATGACAGATTTTCTTTCTATAGTTCATTCTTTTGTAGAATTAATGTGGGGTACTTTAATTCTACGAACGAAGTGTGTACCTACTTAAATAAAATAAATAAATAAATTCTGTGAACAACACACAGCGCCATCTAGCCCCGTGGTAAGCGACTAAGCTTGTGTTACGGTGACTAGACAACGGATATAATACTTACACGGACGGACGTACTTACTTATACGGATATATACTTAGTGTTACCAACCTTTACACCATATATCCAGCTAGCTACATACCTACTAGAATCGTTACCTTTTTATAAACTAGGCATGTTTGAAATATTAACAACATTAGAAATATTAAAAAGGAAAAATACATCTTCCAAAACACAACCATATTATGTGGTGTAAAGGTTGGCCCAGCGCAGACTTTAGCACTTAAAATAAAAAAGAATATATTTAAAAACTCTATCAACAACAGCATTTTTACTAATATTAAATACTTTAATATTTAATACTATAATATTTTGTTTTCGTATCGGCAACTCGATGTCATACAGACGCAACCACGCAACTCAATTTTTTACAAAAATCAATCTCAACCATTTGTAAGGTTAGTAAAATATTAGATGTCTGCAGCTAGTTATTATTTACGAATAAAGAAAAGTGCTTTCTTTCTAAGTAAATCATGTCTTTAAAACATTACATAGGCCTCTGAAGATAAGAGAAAAGCGCCTTTTAGCTCCGAGTTGCTGCAAGAAACGTAGATAATGCATATCTGTTTTCTGGATTCTATATAGCCTTACCGGGATAAGAGGTTAGGAACTTATATTCCACATTTGAAAGTTTAATTGGACCTCCATGAGAAAGTGGTACTAAAGTTCAGAAGATATTTACTAGCATGGGAAACGAGGTAACACAGTTGCACTGTATGCAACTTCCGTGTGCGATATTGTATCGAGGAAATTAGGTATAGGGTCTTTAAATTATTTATTACATTGTGGAATGCTATCACACATGTTGCATATTTTCTTTTGAGATGAGCTACAAAGTTGTCATTTAAGCCACTATACAATATCAGTTTAAATATTATACGTATATTATTAAATAACGGGGGTATTTACCATGTTTTAATTTGTTTCTAACGTAGCTTAATATTTTCACAGACTGAGACTGGCACAGAAGTAAAAAAATAAAATGGTCTTTTGACGTTGATTATAAGAAAATTTAGAATCTGAACGAATCTTTATTATAATGATGCCGAACTAGTTTAGAAAATAAATAAATAAAAGCTCATTGGCTATAAAAATCTCGTATCCCCATATAAGGACTTAATAAACAAGATTAAACATCGGACATTTCTCCAACGTGGGCAGTAATCACTAGTGAATTGACACAAAAAACACACTCGTAAACACAGATACAACAAAACAAAATTGTCTTTAGAAAGAACGTTGGTTACACAGTGGCTGAAAACTTGCACCCACGCGTAAAATTCACATGTCTTCGAGATGTTATCCAACAAAATTACCAGTTCAGTTGACAATGGCGCTAGCATCTACACATTGTCGTAAACTGCGAAAGTACATATATGATACCAATTTTATACACCTCAACAGATAAGTTGGTTTTGTCTCAAGGCTTTATATTATTGGCAATAATGGGAATGTAAAATGTTCATCATTTATTTGCATTGAGGCTTTGAAATGCATTAAATAGCGTATTGAAGACAGCATCGTGCCTCAATTGGGAAATCGCAAAGTTGGCGCCAACATTATTGTCGGGTACTTTTCACACAATTTAAAATCGATGGCCAATTTACGTTTTGTGGGTCATGTTTTAATGTTAAACTTTTACCCTTATGTCACTCCGTTATCACGTCATGCAATAATGTTCATGTTTTCTCGTCGAAGAGTCTCAATGCTTTTTATTTATAGCTAGGTCTATCCCGCGGTTTTACCTGCATGAATCCCGATCCTGTGGGAATTTTCAAAATCAATTCTCATTTGATCACATAAAGAACACACACTACAAATTTTAGATTTCTACTATTAGTAGTTTAGGCTGCGCGGTGATCAGTCAAAGCATTTTATAGATATAGAGTGGTTAATGCTGGAAATATTACATCGATTATATTTAATATTGTGCTGGTTTTCTTCAAAGAAATTCAGGGTCATATTGCACTCAACAAATAACAACACTATTATTATATTACATATTATTCATCATGACCGTACCAACTTTCAATGGCAAATTTCGTAACGTATTCGCATACACAATCCATTGATAAAAGTGTGGGCGGACTTGAAACCATCCATTCATGAATTGGGCAACGCTAGCCTACGCGGCTAACGGCTCACCTATACAAGACTACTAAATTATGGTGTTAATTAAAACAAATTTGTATTTTTCAATATAAATTTTAACGGAACCCAGGAAGTGGTTAATCAATGTGTAAAACCGTTCGTGTTCATGTCGGCTGTGTCTTATTTATGGGTGTTTTTGAAACTATTTCTCTATATAAGTACAAGCTGCGCAACGCAGTTTTGTACCCGTAATACCTAAGCCCCTAATGCTTCCTGTCCCGTGAGAATATTGAAATAAAATGTAGGTAGACTTTGTGTTAATCCAGGTCTCCAACTACACCAATTTTCATCAGCAGAGTTAGTCAAACTATTATTTCTAAAGGAAATCCCCTGCAGCCATTTTGCATACGAGCCAGACCAACTTTAGGCTGGAAGACATACCTCAACATGATGACTTTTTAAACAATATCAACTTAGAATTTTATAAGGTTCATACTTATTTAATCTGCATTTTATCGAATTAACTGTTTTCTTCTTTATGTGCCATACGCGTTTGACTGCTCGTAAAATCCAGATAGCAGTAAATGGTTTCGGTAAGTATTAGGTACAATAAATAAAAACAGTAAAGTTATCCATTCATAGGTATACCTAAGACCTACCCATAAATAAATATTTAAAGCTCTTAAGTGCATACTCCTTTTTTTTGCAGTGCTTAAACTGCTTTTAAGTAGAGTACTTTAAGTGACGTAATAAACCATAAAAGATGTTAACCGCAGGTATTCATAGCCCTTAGATAAACAACCACCACGGATAGGTAAATAGGATACTTTTCTTTCATAAATACGTTACCATAATGCCACAAAATATCCACAACCAGAAATATCTCTGATTCATAAAAAATCATCGGCAAATTTAGTTGTCTGTGTCATATAGTCATATAGCTAGGTATATTTCTATTTAAAAAAAAACATAAAGAACGTATAAATTGTAAGTTCATTCGACCAACACGCACCTGTCATTTCATATTCTACAACAATAACTGAATCACGGCAAACTACATTCTTACAACAGCCTTCAAGGAAGGTTCCTTTGGCGCCCGTCGAGATGCCACAAAAACAATTGTTTATTATTCATCATAATAATTATTATTGTAATAAAAAATTTAATTGCAGTCATAAAACTAAAACGTGTTATATCGATTAATAAATTATAAAAAGATGAATAATAGATTCGCATTTAGATGGACGCAGTGATCAAATCAGAATTAAGACATTAAATTGGGATCGTGACCACAAATAATGAAAAATGTAAAATTTCACAATCCATGAGGCAAAGTACGAAAGCGATTTTATCCCCATATTTTAGGCAGTTAGTAAGTAGGTATGTGTATAACTGAAAAGTTTGGTATTTAGATATGGTGCTTTCTAAAAGACCATAATTATAATATGTTTTGATCAATGAAAAACCATAATAAATTTTGATTTAGAAATTTCGTTCATTGAAGCTAAATTACATAAGATTTCTTACATGCTCCATTTAATGATTCAAATTTTTCACCGTACAAACTCACAGTACGAGTATTTAGTTAGCCACATATTTCACTTGCCACTTCATATTTGACCAAATGTAATAATCACCCACGCAATGTAAACAAACTGACAGTGCACTTACGAGATTTCAATTTAGATCATCAACAAAATTAATAGATGAAAATTATCATTCGAACTACCAGGGGAATATTTTCGCATTTGGGCCTACTCTAGCTGACAAAATAAAAAAAAATCGTGCACATGTACACTCTACTAGCGAAGTATTGTTTCTTACTTAAAGAAGAAAGAGCTTCCAAGTTTTATGTGAAATAACATATTTACGTTGCAAAAAATAGAAAATAACTACACAATCTGAATCAGAATCTGAAGAGTTCCCTCATCGAGAGTCAATGTCTTGGCTAAACTATCAGGTCGTGCTTATTCTAGGGATGCATTGTCTTCAGAACTTAATGAAGTGTGCTAAATTTTACAGTCCTAAGTTTAGAGCCTTAGGTTTAAATTCAACTTGCAAGATTTGAAGCGGAGAATTTACTTACATACAATCATAGAATACAAACAGTAGGTACAAGTTGAATAAAAGCTTTTAAAAATAATAGAATATGAATTCACTGATCGCAAGCGTACATAATATACTCTTTAATTGGGATCTTGATATGATACTGGTTTCATTTCGATGGCAACTTGTTTCTGGTGTTTGATTGCATTTGTATTTTTAATTTTGTGGTTAGTAATAGGCGCCTGAGTCGAGATGTCAGTAAGTACATCTAATACATTTGACGTTGCGGAGATAGATCGTGATGGCTCTAGCTGATAAGGCGAGAACAAAAAATGTAATAAGTTGGTAGATTACTCAGATATTATCAATCATCTTAATTCAAAAGCTGAAGGAGTCAACTGACTATTAATTCTCAAAGCAGGAGCTTTACGGATTAATATTTATAAATATGTGTTTGGACAGCTAATGTTAATAAGTTTCTGCAACATCGCGATAAATTATCGAAAATGACACGTATAAATAAACAATATTACTTAACTACTAAGGTACTGAAACATATTTTACAATTAAACTTTTTCTTCTTTTCCATGTTAGATTTATTATGAGTTCTGCTTGAACTTTTTATTTATCACTTTTTAACGAAGAACATGATTAATCTCAGCTTATACTGCAAAGTAGACACATAACATGTTTATCCACATCTCACCTTTCTAGTCTCTAATAATTATCGCCATTAGCACCATCAACTCTCGATCTATTAAATAAATTGCTGGTCAAACAAAAAACTAGATCGATTTCTATAAAGTGAACGTCAGTTTTTGTGAAATAGTTGAGGATAATTGTATATTGAACAAGGTTCGTACATAACTCAGGAACTTCTGAGATTTCTAATATGGGTTGGACTGACATGATATGACAGATTCAATCTTCCTGATAGACTTGGCAGTCTTCAGATTGCGATTGATTCCTTTTTACTGAATTCACTTCAATTATTGTGATAGAAATCTTCTATATCGAAAATCACTGTCTGACGCATCACGAAATCTCAGAAACTACAAGTGCTAGGAGTCTAAAATTTTGTATGGAGGTTCTTTGTAGGACGTAGGCGCTCACTAAGAACGGGTTTTTGGAAATTCACCTTCTGAGGGTGTAAAATAAGGGTTGAAAGGTTGTATGAAACTTTATTGTTTTTAGAGTAAGATGTACTTATGAAAGTTGGGTATTAGGTTTATTGTTATATTCTTATAATATCACAACGTTTTGGAAACTCGAATCACATCGAGACTGAAAGCAAGATACTTCATTGAGAAAAACATAGAATAATGTGACAAAAATCGTCACTTTGTCTCTTACTTTGAATGAAGACATTGGCCAAGACGAAAACATATTATCACCAAGACAAGGTAGACAAGTTTCATTCCAACAACACTCTGTAAAATACCAAGAACCAATAAAACACATAAACCGACAATATTTACGTTTACCGTTTTCCTGAAAACAGGTTAGCATTGTCACTAACGTTTCTATCAATGATCAGTTAGCCATTGTGTTCGGACTTTCGGTCCCCAGTGTTCGATCGGTGAAACGGGACCATTGTCTACTTACATTATAACTTAATTTTGTGTCATCGGCGATGAATACTATTTATACTACTAGATATTTTCTCCTTATTTGTAGTGTGTGAATTTCTACCACACGAGGCTATAAAATAAACTATTATTACATGGATATTGAGAATATTGAATAACTGATTTTGAAACAATAGTTTTCTTCGTCTTGCCTAACCACTAACCTAACCAAGGAGCCATGGAGTGTAGCATCAAACGCGTTGGTGAAGTACTAACTAGGGTACCTATTCTTAAAAATAGGTATACTTTTACTGTGTGTTTTGTGTGTAATTTTTTTCTCAATTCTTAGGAATCTTTCCAAATCCAACCAATCTTGAAGAAGAGACCTTGAAGTGAAAAAAAAAGAAAAGTTTTTTTTTTATCACAAAAAGTCTCGAAACGTTGAGCATTATAACAATGCTTTATGTAATAAACACCACGCGATTGAAACCAAAAAATGAGTTTTTAATTTGCACTACGACATCGCGGAAACAGACGAAAAATCTAAGGCTACAATTAACAATCTTTTTATTAATATTATGTAGAATACAATATATCCCTAAGAAAATACTACACACAATCTTTTTTTACGACTTTTGAAAACGTTTTTTTTCCTAATTCAGTTCGTGTAACAAATTTTCTCAATATATATATTTTTTTGTATGTAGCTCAAGGCTATTTTATTTAGATTTCTTTTTTTAGGAAAGGTACCCCAACATCTACACCTAAAAGTGTCTATACCAACACTTGTTGGTGTAGACGTTGGGGTCATCATCATCATTTCAGCTGTAAGAAATCCACTGCTGGACATAAGCCTCCCTCATAGATTTTCAAATGCTTCGGTCATAAGCGGCCTGCATCCACCGTGAACCCGCGGCCTTAATCAAGTCGTCCATCCATTTCGTTGGTGACGTTGGGGTACCGACCCATAAACGTGAGTTCAAGGCTCGCCGAAAGTGAAAATTTGGATGCGTATTGTTCCTTCAAAAAAATCTAGAAACTTTCTCAAGTTGTATTACCTATATTGTTTCTTATTAAAGCCTTTTTTGATTAGAATATCGAAATGTCTGATTCAACAAACAAGTAACTACCAGCACTAACTCACATTCACTTGCAGCTTGTCTTGTCAAAGCTTTTAAACCCAATTCCCGCAGCCAAACCCTATTAAGCATTTACGTAATAGTATCGAACTATAGTTGAGTTAAAGTTACTTCAGACTTTCTCGTTGCAACTGCACTGGCCTACTTATCAGAAACGCGATACGTCATGCAACCTTCCAATTAACGCGTGTAACTTAAAATTGTTAATTTTATGCACACGAGCATTGATAACTTGAATTGTTATTGATTTTTAATTATTAGTTAAAAGTGGATTTTGTAATGACCGTTTTTGAAGTTTTGTAAGATATGCTAGTGTTGTACTATGGCATCGATATTCATTAAAATAACTTTGACTATTTAACAGCATACTTACTTACCTAACACAATCGGCCGAATACTGAAACTTAAACTTAAAATATAAGGGCTACTCAATAATTGAGTATCTAGCTTTTAAATAAAAAAATAGCAGTTTTAATTTTTTGAGTTGCTCTCAAATTTTGAGTACGATCCTGTATCCAGGCGTAAATGTTCTAAATTAAGCGATGTAGGAACTTGTCATGGGTACAAATATCAAGTAGGTAGTTCTAGCTATCGAGGACTTTGAAATATTGTGTAGGTAATATTTAGGGATTTGAAAAAAAAGCAATCCTTCCAAATTTCATGTTTCTACATAGAACCAGCGGTCTAGACTAGACTGTGCGTTGATATATAAGTCAGTCAAGAAATCAGTCAGGGATTTTAGTTTTATTATGTACTAGCTGCGTCCGCGGTTTCACCCGCGTTAGTACTGAATCCGTGGGAATATCGGGATCATTAGTAGCCTATGTTACTTAGGGTGAATGTAGCTTTCTAATGGTGAAAGAATTTTTGAAATCGGCACAGTAGGTTTTGAGTTTATTCATTACAAATATACACACACTAATCTTTCCTCTGTATAATATTAGTGTAGATATACATACCTATAGGTAGACAAAGCATATGTGTCCGTTTCCTAAACTGTATGATCTAACAATTAACAAATTCCTTTCTTATCTTAATAACCCCTTATCTTAAGAATTCGCAATCATAACAACTATGAATAAAGCACGATAAATCGTTCGCCAAATTCCAATTTCAAAACTTAGATTAAAACAAAAACTAAAGATACGGTACCTTGTCTCGGAAAATGAGACGATAAAACTGTGTCTAGCTGACGCACTAGCCTCAGTCGTATGTCGGACCGTTGCCGCGTGAGCACGTGCTGTCACACTGCGATTATCTTTTTGACATCCATAAGAATGCCTCTTTGCTTATTTACAAATGTCTGAATCATTATTAAAGACAAATGTTTTTAAATACAATAATTTTATGAAAATGCATGTAGATGTTTCTAGCTCATTTTTCGAATACGCAATGTTAGAGTATACCGTATCTACTATTTTTGTTTTCATTTAAGTTTCAAAATGTGTAATGTGCGTATGAAGACCGTCCTTAATACCGAAACTTTTAATAATCGCACGCGCACGTTAACGATTGACATTTAAACGAAATTGGTTCGGTGTTGTAACGGTGTATTGGATTCGAGTGGGTGTTTCTTAGGTCTAAAACGTCGAATGGTACACACAGTAGTTATTATAAAATTATTAAGAGTTTTTATAACATTGTTTAACATTTTTAAATTGGATGTATGGCACTGTGCGCCGCGGACTTGTACAAAGCTGTTGCTCTAAAGGATGAATACTCGGTGGTACAGTGTAATAAAATTCTTCGTGAAATATTCTAGAAAAACCGTTACAAAACAATTTGTCGGACTTTTATGACTAGGTAGGTTACCATAAAAAGTTTAAACATCTGTGCGAACAGGCTACCTCCACTTGACTCTACGGAAGCCACAAAAATAAACAAAATGCGAAATAAAATAATTCCTAAACAAAAGAAATAAGGTTGATATTTCAGGAGCAATGTTTTTTTAACCGCATGTGACAGTGTAGTGCAATTTTTAGGGCAACGAACTTGATAGTTTTTGGAATAGCGTACATATGAGCAAAATTATTTATTACGTTTACCTACCTTACTAAGTAACTTCCTAGCGTATTATAATTGTGTATAGAATTGAGTTGGTGTATTTTGAAGGTCTGTTAAGTAGGTATTTACTGGACGACGCGACGTTGCAGGCAGACGTCAAAAAACGGTTTTTCTTAAATTAAAACGGGTCTACAAGTTTTAGGTAATTTAAAATCTTTATAAGTCTTTCAAAATTTAAATAACTTATAACAGTTAGGAAACGATGTCCTAGAGTCGTTGTATAAAATATTGTCCAATTTTGATTCTATTTGTGGGGTTTGGATTGTTTTTTTACCTATTTTTGCATTATTTCAAGCTTTACAGCTAGCGGCAATTCAGGAGGTAGATCCTGACGGGAGCTTTATTTATTTTCAACTAGCTGCCCCGCGGTGTAAGTCCCGGTCCCGGGGAATATTCCCCGGGACCGGGACTTACGCATTAGGTAAATGTCTATGTCCAGCTACCTGCATACCAAGTTTCATCCCAATCGGTTCGAAAGAACTTAAAACCTGGAGACGGACATATAAAACTTTTTTTTGCGGCGGTACAAAGTTCGCCGGGTACCTAGTCAATTACCAATATAAAACAATGAAGTCATTAAATTTCGCTGGCACCCGTAGCATTAACCTTAAAACAAATAACTCATGCATGCACCAAATGCAGACGATTAGGCATTTCATTCAATCAAAGCACGATTCAATGTTTTTGAAGTCGACGATCGTATCTTTAAGTCTGAATGAATTTATTATGCTCTTAAATTTTGATACAAACAAATGAGCATCAGATGTAAACGTCATAAATTGTGTAGATATTGGAATGTTCGTCTATACGAACATTCCAATATCTAGACGGTACCTATGTACCGTCGTGTAAAAGTCGTGCTAAAGGAGTAATCGCTTAATACGAGGTTTCGGCCGTGACATAATATCCCGAACTTAAAATAACAACTCTATATAAAGTTGCCTGAAAGAGATCGCTTTAAGCGATAAGGCCGCCCATTGTGCCACCTAGATATAAAATGTTTATATATTTTTTTAATTGTATTGTTTTATATTGGTGTTACAATAAAGAACTAATCTATCTATCTATGTCTATACAACGTCGCCGTATACAACAACGGTATAAAGAAAACCCTATTTCACACCCCTTAACATTTTTCAAATCTAGTTCTTTTTTTTTCGTTAATTTATCAAACAAAAAATGTGGTTACAATAAGATAAACCCCTAAATAACATAAAAAAACCAAAGGCTACGTCGCGTCGTGTTGTCATCGTTTCAAACATATGTTTTTTTTGTGTAAATATAATTATCTCAAAAATTACACGAGTGAAACAGTAAGATAATACTAGTATGCTTGTACTTGTCTAGTAGATACCTTTCATACCAAGAATGATCATTATAAAACTCATAATCCTACGTCTGTTTTCTATCACTCTCTATTTTAAATGATATTTACCAAATGCAACTTAGAAAAACTCTTCCAGATTAAAAACTTTCTATCGGCCGATTTGTAGGCATCTTTTTGTAAAAATTGGTATCTGGACGTGACCACTATCGTAGATGGTCTCATCATGGTCTTTTGTTTAGGTATTGTAATCTAAAATGTGGTATGATTACGTTAATGTTTTGCATTTGTATCATAATGATCACCAGTAGGTAAAGGTAGGATATAGTTATCCAACGAAATAAAAAAAAACATTTTTGAAAGTCATTTGGATGGGGGATGGAATGAGATTTTCAATACATATATCTAAAATGTTGTTTATTCATTGACATCATCATCCCTTATCAGTCGAGAGTGTTGGTTAGGAATCTCACACGTGAGCTGAAAACTTATCAGTTAAACCAATTTCGACTCGTCTGCCTTAGTGGCTGCACCGGCATAAGTTTCAAAACACGGGCAAGTCCGCTTGTCGATACAACGACTGAATCCAACCACTTGTGACTATCTGTCTCTACAATTTGCCGATCGACAAAACAGTTCGTAGTCTACAGAACTTCTTAATACACCCCCACGAAGTTTATAAACCATTTCTAACAACCTCACACCATGTGTGCAGTAAATAATTGTTAACTACCCTCTTCTGTTGAATCCTCATAAAAACTGTGAAGGCACGTCCGAACACGTGGCAAGGAAGGAAGTATTAAATAAGGGTCGGCTTGAATAAGACAAAGGTCATGTTCTAATGGGTTTTTTTGTGTTAAATATAGATACTTGTATTAAGTTTTTTTTAGTTTTCGGAAGCTGTGACTGTAATAAATCAATACCAATTATTACTTTTATTCATAAACTGAATACTTGGCCTTTCAGCGGGGAAATGCAGCCAGCATAATAGGCCCCAAGAGTTCCCCAGTTTGTATAAGTACGTAGGTACCAGGAGGGTTACTGCGGTTCGTTTCGATACGACATCGATACGATAATACGATGATTCTACTGTCACATTCTGATAGTAGGGTGACAGTAGAACCATCGTATTATCGTATCGTTGTCGTATCGAACCGAAGTAACCCTCCTGTACACTACCTACTACCTACCTACCTACCTACTATTTTTCTATAATATAAAAATGAATTGCTAAATGTGTTGCTAAGCACAAATCTCGAGAACAGCTGAACCGATTTTGCAAATTCTTTTTTTGTCGTGTTTGCTATTGTCAGGAGTTCTTAGGGGTTCTTATGAAAGAAAAAATGCTGAAACGATTTTGATGAATGTTGGTATAGAGATAGATACCTACCTATTAGAAAATCGAAGTAGTAGGATAGGGTAGTAGTAGGGTAGAAGTAGTGGAGAGTTGTAGGTTTTTTATATATAACGGGCAGGACAACGTCTGTCGTGTCAGCTGGTAGGTATACTATAAGTATTTTAAGGTACTGACTATCCATATAGTACCTACTTATAAAAATGTGTATAGGTACCTACCATAAACCTACTTTGTTGTATAGTAGCTGCATAGGTTAGAACTAGGTGCGTTCACTTTATCGGTCTGATAAGATAACATAGCGGCGGGTCGAGTGAGGGCAACTCTACTCTATGGATTGATTTACTAAGTGAATTTCTATGTCAAATCTACTTTCGTAGTCTCTAAGTATGGCTGACTTTTATTGAGGTGGACTAATACGATTGTAATGTTATGACGATTGTAATTTAGGTAACACATGCATGATCAAAAAAAAAACCCCTATGAGTGTCTTGTGGTTTCTTCTCATCAGAGGGCGCGTTCCGAAACCACAGTAATTTCTAAACATTCATGTAACTTATACATCGTTCTTAATCGTACTTAATATTATAAACGCGAAAGTTTGTCTGCATGTATGTAACTTTGTTACTCCTTCACGCAAAAACTTCTGAACCGATTGCGATGAAAATTAGAATATAGATAGCTGGAGACCCAGAATAACACATAGGCTACTTTTTATCCGAATATTCACGACGGGGTCGGAACTAACGCGGGTGAAACCGCAAAGCGCAGCTACCTAGTGAATAAATATATTTCACTTTGACTTTACATAGAAATTTTACTTAATTTGGCGATGGAAAATATGGATAGCACTCCAATTAATGAATGGTGATAGTTAAAAAACAGACCAGCTAGTAATTTGAGCGATTTGTGTAATTTCTTATATAAAAACTACAAAATTATCGTTATTATATTTTTAATCATGAATAATTTCAATAATTTATTTCGTTTTATCATCGTTAACTTTACAAACATTAAGTCTTTCGTAAGTTAAAATCCCGTAAGCCTGCAACGCAATCAAACCGGTCATTGTCCTTTATTAAAACGAACGCATTTTTCTTTCTTTCTTATTATGCAAAAGATCTTTTCTTGTTAAAGAAAAATCAACTCTATTACGAGGGATTAAATCAGTTTGTGGTTATTCACATTGGGGTCGTTTATAGGTTCCGATAAAATTATGTAAGTAGAAACAATGAGTGCATTACTGCGCTTAATTTCATTATCTCCGACTTTATTATCTTTAAGGTTCGATTTAATTAATTTTACCGTAATTTTAGCCTCCTGATTTTAAGAATTCTCGTTATTAAAATTGATAAATATTAATTTTCCGTTTGTACTCATGAATTACAGAATCCTAAAGTGAAAAGAATTGTTTTCATATTTTTTTCTTTGTATTCAAATCAGCGAAAGTACAGTTTTTAATAACGTCCAAAGTCCACAACAACAGCAAACTTATGATTTGCAGACGGATTTTTCTACAACTAAAAGAAATACGTTGCATAAAACACATTTTGCATTGACACTAGAGTCCTCATCAACTGAACGGACTTAGCATTGAATTCAGCAAAGCCATTATATTGGCAAGGGTAATTGTTTCGAATTAACCTTGCGTAGACAGCAGGATGTCACACAATAGTCTGGCTGACCAGAGCCCAGACCAGTAGGTATCACACTACATTTGTTCACATAACTATGCCTAATTACTGACTCATTCAGTTATGGTCTGGTCGGTTTGGTCTGTGGAAATTATTTTTTGTATGAAATTCATTTGTATCTTACTGAATTAAGCTTGGTGTAGACGAGAGAATAGCACGCTAGAATACCGATAGTCAGGGATACAGTGCGAAATATTCGAATAAGTTACCGTCGATCTGCGAGTAGTGGAGCTTTAATAAATAAGTATTGCACGCTATTGCACATAGCGCAAGCTAGGCTCAAACTAACAGACGTATGTATGCGTCTTGCTCTTGTGAATGATAATCAACGTCAGCTAAAATGTGACAAAAGCTAAGACATGGGGTCGTTTTTAATAAGGCTGTAAGCAACTAAATAGGCTTATACTACAGCCTGCCTACATTGATTTTCCTTGTTTGTGTTTGTACCATGTGTAGGTACTAGACAACGGATGTACTACATTCAATACTTATTTTTGAAAACACAAGACGTTTGTTTGACTCAAGAACGGGTAAACCGATTTGGCTGAAAATTGGTGGGGAAGTGGCTTAGAACCAGGAGAAGGATATAGAATCGGGGCGCAGCTAGAGTTATTATAATGCATAAAATTGAAAACACCCAGAACCAGAAACATTTACGGTCAGCATAAATACCTACTTGTCCTCGACGGAAATCGAACCCGCAATTTGAGTATTTTGCCCTTGTATCCCTTTATCAAAAGGTCGTACTGGCTCTTCAACCATTTCACTATACTGTTTGCTCTAACCGCGAATACCCAGGCTTTAGAGTGAAAACATTTTATGAAATGAATTTTCATAATGCCTATCATGTATAATGATCCCATTTCTGATATCAACATAATGAACAATACTGACTAAACATTATTTATATTGTCCTAAGGATTTCAAATGGAAAGTAAGTATGCTCTACCCGTGAATACCCAGGCTTTAGTAAAACATTTTAGGAAATGAATTTTCATAATGCCTGTCATGTATAATGATCCCATTTCTGATACCAACATAATGAACGATACTGACTAAACAATAGTCATTCATATTGTCATAAGGATTTTAATGGAAAGTAAGTATGTATGTATAATACATCAGTTCTCGGTACATTGTGATTCATGTTGAGTTTCGCATAGTTACTTACTGATTGTGGAGGTTTGTTTTGAGAAATACAATTTCAGTGAAAATTGGCGAGGATGACGATGTAGTAAGATAGGTAGATAGATTGAAACTTCATTTTAATAATTTTGTTTCACTATAACACGTAAATCTATACTAATATTATAAAGAGGAAAGATTTTTTATTTTGTGTGTATCTGTGTCGTATGTTTGTAATGAATAAACTCAAAACTACTGGACCGATTTCAAAAATTATTTCACCATTAGAAAGCTACATTCATCCTGAGTAACATAGGCTACTTTTGATCCCGATAATCTCACGGGATCGGGACCTACGCAGGTGAAACCGCGGAACGCAGCTATATAACATAAATCTATACTTGTTAAAGTGAAACTTTGCTCATCATTCCGATCATCAGATGTTCACCAAAATTTTACGGGACCAACTCGGGACTCTCACCTTCCAAATAAAAAAATAATTGTTGTAATCGGAGTACGGCGTGAACATATTTACACATACACATACATACATACATACAAACAATACACGCGTCGAACCTCCTTCTTTTTTGAAGTCGATTAAAAATAATTCCCAGTGAGATTTTAATCATTACCTAGATATTTACAGAATGTAGTCTAGGAATTGCACAAACACGTTTATTGCCTTTGAAGTTGTGAGAGAGAGTCTCAGCTTATGTTATTTTCACGAACCATTATTATATGTCTGGTTTTTACCCACGACTAAATCCTATTGTGGTTTACCTACTTTATGTATGCAATTGTAGATATATCTAGTATCTAAAATATGCTATTGTTGTATGCAGTCAACTTTCTTGTTTGAACCGCGATGCTCTGAACAAATTAACACTAGATCTTTTTTCTGTTTTCGCGATGTTGTATTGAAATTAAAAAGACATTTTTTGGTTTTAGTTCCGTGGTGTATACCTACTAATTTTAGCATTGTTTCAACGCTCAACGTTTCGATACCTTTACACTGTTAAGACTAAAGACATAAATGCTTTTAAATTCAAATTAGCACTGTTTTTACTGCTTTTGAAAAATAATGCTTTTAAAAATTCGTACAAGGCGGGATTCGAACGCTTTTGTTTCTGTTTTGATCATGTTTTGTTTTAGTTTTGATCATCTTTAGATTCCATTTCGATCGTTTTTTGTTTCTGTCTTTTGAGTAGTCCTCGAAAATGTCCCTCCTTTATTTCCTTAAAAGATTATTTTAGAATAGCGTAACTAAAACAACTTTCTGTATTCTAACCCAATTTGGGAAAATTCTGCCAATAAATATTAAACCATTTAATTCTACTTACATCACATACATACATAGGTACCACAAACAAGTACATAATATCTTAAATCATGTTTTAACCATCTCGGCAGCTGTGAAGCCGACCATTTCCCTAATCACAGCAATCTATGCTGTCGGCAATTTTAACTTCTAACGTAACTTGGTAATTTTATACTCATTACCGATCAGCATGAACTCCCGTGCTACTTCGACTAATCTAGTCCTTTTAGGGTTCCGTACCTAAAGGGTAAAAACGGGACCCTATTACTGAGACTTCGCTGTCTGTCCGTCTATCTATCACCAGACTGTATCTCATAACCTGTAATAGCTAGAAGGTTGAAGTTTTCACAGATGATGTATCACTAGCGCCATCTAAAGATAGACTTTACGTTCGCGTTGCGTTTCGTTCCCAATTGTGATAGTGATACGGAACCCTTCGTTCGCGAGTCCGACTAGCACTTGGCCGGTTTTCTTTGACGTTACCTATCTATGGGTTTTTATATTATGTGCATACTGTTGGTTAACAAACCCATCTATGTAACGTATGCCTGCTTATTTGGGCCGCTGGGCCGGATCCCCAGGGCGGTATTTATTTGACTAGATGGGAGGCTCGTATGTTATCTACTCCTCGATAATGCAGCTTTTTCTGGTCAAAGATTTTTTGAAATTGGTCCAGTAGTTTTTGAGTTTATTCATTACAAACATACGACACACACACAAACACCCACGAATACAAATATTTCCTCTTTACAATATTAGAGTAGAAGTGTAGATTAATAGGTATTGGGAACCAATTAAAACAAATAAACACAATGAAGCAGACTAATGCGTCGCGTCGCCAATCATATCACTAGCCAATAAATCATTATTAAAACCTCAACTTATGTAATTGGGCCTGGTATCTTATCGTACAAGAATTCTTCCTGAACACGAGTACGATGGTATCGCAAAACTGGTTGTACATTTATCTGTAATCTTCAAGTGGACTTGCAGCTGCTGATGTTAAACCGGCAATGGATGGAGCTGATGGGATTAACGGATGTCCTCGGCATGACGGCGCCATGTTATCGCTCGCTCACACCTTGAGACATGCATTTTAAAATAAAATGTACCTACTCATGCACGGTGAAGGAATCAACGATAAAATTGAGCGACTTGAAAGGATTGCCGAGATCAAACTCAACAATTTTGAATTGTAACTACCAAAGAAATAATAATAGGTAATCTATCTTTATACAGGATGGTATTAAGCCGAAAGGGGGATTGTTCTAGAGGTCTAGGCAAAGAACTTTTGTTCTACAATTATTGAAAATACGCGGCAAACTTCATAATTTTTTGAAAAACAGTTCGAATTTCTAAAAGAACAAAAGTTGTCCGTCTAGACGTCTAGAACAACCCCCTTTCGGCTTAATATGCCTTCCTGGGAACACCCTGTTTATGAACCTGAGCTCATACTGTTGGTCCTAGAGACATGAAATTTAGAGATTGTGTTCTTTGTAGTGTTCTTTGTAGTTCTTTGTAATTCAAGTCGCGTAAATGAATGTGCGTTGTTCTTTGCTAAAGACAAAGTAACAAAGTGAATACCGAAGTAGGTTATAAAGTTGGTAATAAAGTAATACAAAGAACGTTATATCAGCAAAGGTTCCGATAAAAAGCGAAGCTGAGAAAGTTTTTGGTTTAGTTTCCTTTTATTAAAAAGAAATTGTAAATGTATTTAAATATAATAATTTCCGTTGAAAGTATTTTGTTCAAATAAATTGGATAAAAGAGATTTGTCACTAGGTAAGCGCCAGTTGAGACGGAGGCTTGATCGTGGCATATTCATTTGACATAACCACAGAATAGGATATAGAAAAAAAGAAATTCGAAAAGCTTCGACGACGCACCTCCCCCACAACTTCTGTGTTACTCCTTCACGCAAAAACTACTAGCCTTACCATACGTTTGTATGTATATGCAGATAGTTAGTGATCTGGATTAAAACAAGCTACTTTTTATCCTGATATTCCCAAGGGATCGGGACTTACGCCGCGCTGGTTAAACCGCGGAGCGCAGCTAGTAATTCTAATATATTCACAAATGGGAAACCTTTAATTGTAGGTAGGTACCAACTTATTTTATTTAGTTTTTGTACTGATTATAATTTGCATTGTAAATCTATAAAATATCTATGTATACCTACCTATATCTACCTTTTTTCCTCTTTAGTAGAACAAAGTCCGCCGGGTGAGCTAGTTATGATTTTTTTTTTTTTTTTTTCATTTGTTCAAGTCACGTCGCAGGTTTCGCGCGAATTTCCGATTTGTACGAAGGTTTGTACGAAGCTTTATTTCCTATAGCCACATTAATTTACGCAATTCAATAAAAATCATCTCTGTTTAAATTTAGTTCATCATCAATCATACTGATTTCTGTAACGATAAAAAACAATATTTACTCAAAGGTCATCGTGATTTCGTGACAGATTTCAGATAAAAAATAATGATCTTTAATGATTCCTCTTTGATGGTGGAATGAGAAATTGGACAATTACTTACATAATAAATTAAATATAATTAAATAAAATATGTTTTAAAGTTTTGTTAAATATAATATTTATAAAATAAGAATTAAAACTAATGAAAGAAACACACACAACCACAGTTTGCCTATGCTAAAAACACAAAAAGCTCAGAAATAGAACGTTGCACAAATGGGCAACCTTATCGATAAAGGCGATTTCCTACCTATTTCTACCTAGTTGACTAAGCATAAAACTCCCATAGAGAAAATTATTTGCAATAAATTAGCGGAAAACTTGCAAGATTTAGGTAAATTCTCAAATCACTGTTTGTAATTTATGCTTCGTAGTTACGAGTATGTAAGTAACATTGATTTGATAGTCAAATCTTTTCAAAGTGGAGTACTACTCGTACTCGCAGGCTCCTGAATCAGAAGTAAAAGGCTTAATGTATAAAAATAAAGAATAAATAAGGAATCAATGGTAGCACTTGGTTGATAACATCCGATGAACCGACCACGGATGTTACAGCCAACGTAAAAAAGGGATACAACGTCATGTTTGTAACAACATATGTACATACAACTTACATAACAAAACTCTGACTGCCGTTCCAAAGAGGCAATGGAGCCAGCCTTCGGCCGGGTAACTTCAACCTTAAGACATATTTTTGGATTTTTAATTTTAATTATTTTAGTGAATTATGTTGGTGTATTGTAGGTAATACTTACTTACGTATGTTTTAAAATATTTCTCAAATTAATCATCGTTTATAATTTTGGATGATTTACTATAAGTAGGTACCAGTTTTATTAATTAGCTTAAGTCGCATCGCTGGGTCATCTCATCATACTACTCATGCCAATTACAACCCCAAGTTGGAAAACGACCATGAAATAGCCCAAATACAAGAATACATATTCTGAAAATTGTTATCAAACGAGGTCATTTATCGTTATCTATTCTGTGCAGCAATCATAATCATAATCCTATCAATGTTATCGGATATATCTTGAAATCTACACTGTGTTATATAAATATTATGTACTCACTTTATATACACTCCAATATTGCATGTTTATTATTGTTTAAAAGCCTGAAACCATTCTACTGCAAGATAAGGACATCATCTTTACCTTATTTTGATTATTTATTCGCGCATGTCACGTGGATTTGATGACGCGATCCTTTGTAAAGGTTTGTCGAATATTCAGATATTTTAGAGTAAAACAGAAAGTCCAAGTTTGCTATTTATGATTTTCCTTTTTTTTATATACTTGACTGTATATACTTAATTTCTACGGATTGTTACGTCTTTTAGTATTAGGTGTAAAATGAAAAATGTCATTTATATAAATTTCCTTGCATTCTCGTCGTTTGCATACACCTACATAACTAATTGATTAATAGCAGAAATATTTACCAACTGAATTGGATGACACAATGGCATAGGCCATAATTTACCTAGATTTATCAAATTTCTCAGAAAATTATACACAAAAACATACTTTTGTGAAATGATAAAATTGCAAATGATAACTTATCACCATCATAATATCATATCAGTTAAGTATCTTTCGATAGCTACACACGGCCGCGGCGGCGCCATATTTTATTACCATTGTATAAATAAATAAATAAATAAATTGTATCATAATCTCCTCTAAATATCAATATTTTGTTTCGTCATAAGTAGGTTTATCACTAAATTAAGACATGTGTATTGGTAGTTTTAAATGGAGTATGTTTATTTGTTTTTATAATTGATAAGTCACCTTTCAATTAATTTAAGTGGCGCCATTGTTTTAGATATTAGTGGCCTTTTAAACGATGCTAGTTCCCAAGCAATTTCATCTAGCCAATGCGAAATGTCTGCAAATATAAGCCAGTAAGCCAGACCTAATGTCAGTTAACAGTTCAGGCAGGAAATAGACACCGTGGTAGATAGATAGATATAGATTGGTTTAGTCTAGGAATGACCGATTCTCGAAATAACTACATAGTCTATAATTGACCAATTCTTGAAATGTACAATTCTATAAATGTCTCATTCAACAAATGACCTATACAACTTGTTTCGAAGTCGGGGTATTAAGCCGAAAAGGGGTTGTTCTAGACGGCTAGGCGATCAACTTTTAAAATACCCCCTCCTCGGAGCACCCTGTTTAGGTTAATGACTGATTTTTGGTTAAAAATACTTTTAGAATTTAATTGCAAACCGACAATTGCAAATAGATGCGCTGGGTGAAAAAAAACAAAAGACGATCGAAACGAAAACAAAAGACGATCTAGATAGAAACAAAAGACGATCTAGGTAAAAATAAAAGACGATAGAAACTAAAACAAGAGACGATCGAATCCCTTTTTGTACAAAATACATCATCATTTTTAAACTTCTTAAAAATTAAATCATGTGTTGTGTGTTCGAAATGCACCCTTTGAAGAAATCATAAGAAACTAATGGGGTAGGTAATTACTTTTGATTGAATGCAAATCGTTTAGGAAAAAAAGTACTTACCTATAGCTATAGCCATACAATTTTATGCAATGTTTTACCCCTATATAGCATTCAAATCAATAGAGTTTAATTACTTTTCTCACAACAAAAACATAGTAAATTAAAACCTAAGACCAAAGCAGTTGGGTTCAAAGTACAACCCATCTTCTTTCTTTAAATAAAAAACGTTTACGACCATCGCTCAGTTAAAGCTTGTGTGATCTTTATTCCAAAGACATTAGATTGATATTTGCATGTTTTCTGCTTAAATAACTGCAGAAAAATATTTGGTTTATAGTGTTTTCTTATGAAATTCCTTACCGTAAATAGAATGAGTGTAATGTATCGGGCGCCTGTCTTTTTGTTTACCTTCAAGTGTGCATATAGTTATTGCTTAGACATAAACTTAAATATGACCCTTTTTAACATGGTGATAGTAGGTATCTGTGTGTGCATTTGAGCCTCACATAATACCTTTCTACAATAAAATTATAAAGAGGAAAGATTTGTATTTTTGTGTATCTGTATGTTTGTAAATAATAAACTCAAAAACTACTATGCCGATTTCAAAAGTTCTTTCACCATTAGAAAGTTGCATTCACCCAAAGTATCATAGTCTACTTTTGATCCCGATATTTTTCCGGGATCGGGACTTGTGCGGGTGAAACCGCGGGACTCTGCCAGTATTTAATATCTTTATTGATAATCATCGTCATCCTCTCTACTGCGCCACCTCGTACCTTTGCTTGCTATGCCTAATTTACTATTGTTTGTTCGTATCTTGTCCTCTTTTGTTTGTATTTCGATCGTCTTTTGTTTCTACTTCGATCTTCTTTTGTTTCTATTTCGATCATATTTTGTTTCTACTTCGACTTTCTTTTCTTTATATTTCGATCATCTTTTGATTCTACTTCGATCTTCTTTTCTTATTATTTCGATCGTTTTTTGTTTCTACTTCGAGCTTCTTTTCTTTCTACTACGATCGTCTTTTGTTTCTACTTCGATCTCCTTTTGTTTATTTTTGATACCTATTCAATCGGTGTTTAATCCATTAATTTTGCTTTTAATATCTTAATGGGATGGATAAGACTTATCGCCTGCAAAGGTGATAGGGCATTGTCTAATTCGTCGACACTTCACAAACTCTCCGCCAGTGGCTCCAAGTAGCTGCTTGCAGCGGCCACACCCCGGTAAACTACGTCGGCTCGTGGGCTAAACCTGGTGGAGGGGCTCAGGATACCATCATCTGAGTTGACCAGTAGCCCCCTGGTTTTGTGTTTCAGCAGTATTGCAGTCCATTCTCGATGGTGAAACACCTAGACAATAGTGCAATGGTCTTAAGACAGCAACAGGGCCCTCGTTGTTGCGAGTCAGAGTACTGCATCTTGCTCTTCCCCGGTCGTAGCGGTTCTCCGTTCCACCGGGTAAGGAAGAGCTGGACGAGAGAGTGCACTTGCGTTTGCGCGTACGCCTGTGCACTGTAATATTTCCTGCGCAACTGACTGCTTTCGAACAATGGACTCCGATTCGATTAAAGTCTTGTGGCGATGGGCTGAGGTAGAGAGGTCCGGTTGGATGCAAGCCGGGTTTTGTCTGAAGCCTGCACACAAGCGGCACTGGGGGTGTGAGTACACACCGTGGTCGTCTTATTTCTGCACTGGGGGGACAGAGAGGATTCGGCAGCACCCAGTACGGCAAAGCAGCCCTATTCAGGGAGGCACTGCTTTCCCCATTAACTGGGGAGGGGGCTAGAAAAGGTGCCCTAAACAAATGTTCACCCCACCCTTAAAGGAGGTAGTAACCGCGGCTGCCTTCGCATCAACCTATTCGCGGTCGACGCTACTTAAAAAAAAATATAAAACAAACATCGAATATGGTATTTGGCGCATGGAACGTGCGAACACTCCTTGACCGCGATGCCAATGCCTGCCCGGAGCGAAAGACAGCTATTGTGGCTCGCGAACTTCGTCGCTATAATGTGGATATAGCTGCACTCAGTGAGACACACCTTGCCGACGAGGGTGAGCTGGTAGAACACGGTGGCGGGTATACCTTTTACTGGAAAGGGCTTGCGGCCTCAGAACCGCGACGGTCTGGCGTCGGTTTCGCGATTAAGAATCAGCTGGTAAAGCAAATGCAAGAGTGTCCGATTCACATCTCGGATCGCATTACCACACTGCGTCTTCATCTGGATGGTAATAACTTCCTTAATGTCTTCAGTGTCTACGCTCCTACGCTGGACAAGTCTGATGAAATTAAGGAACAATTTTATGAGGACTTGACTCGATGCGTTGATGGCGTGAACCATAGAGAACAGGTTCTATTGCTGGGAGACTTCAATGCCAGAGTTGGCCGTGACTTTGACGCCTGGCCACAAGTTCTTGGTAGGCATGGAGTCGGCAATATGAATAATAATGGCCAGCTGCTTCTCAGTTTTTGTGCGCAGCACCGGCTTGCGGTGACGAACACTATGTTCAGACTACCCGCCAAACACAAAAATACGTGGATGCATCCTAGATCCAAGCATTGGCACCTCATAGATTACGCTATTGTACGGCAGAGAGATTTGTCCCAAGTTTTGATAACACGTGTCATGCGCGGAGCACATTGTTGGACAGACCATCGTCTAGTAGTCACAAGATTGCGTATATGTCACCGTCGTCCTCGGAGATCCGTGAGAGCTAAGCCGGCGTGCATAAATGTCGCAAGGCTAAAAAATCAAGTGGTGAGGGAGAGGTACGCTGACACCTTGGCTGCTGTACTTTCGCCTACGAGTAAGGAGAATGGTCACGTTGATGCAGCCTGGGGAACTCTATCTTCTCATATTTCGAACGTCGCAACGGCAGTCCTAGGAGTAAATATCCGCAAAATCGAGGACTGGTTTGATGAGAATGATGGAGAGCTAAGGGAAGCAATAAACAAGCACCGGGCCCTCCTTCAACAGCGCAACACGGGTGACAGTGCAGCGGAGATCAGGAAAAGTGAACTAATCCTCCGGCGACTAACTAGGGACATAAAAAACAAGTGGTGGAACGGCAAGGCCCAACACATACAGTGGCTAGCCGATACGAAGCAGCTTGGGGAGTTTTACAGTGAGTTACGGAAGCTCGTTGGTACGTCATCCCATGCAAAAGTGCCTCTTAAACCGGTTCACGGTGAAGGCCTTCTTAAAAGCAAAGATGACGTTCTAAATCGATGGGCAGAACACTTCAACAGTTTGCTAAACGTAGATAGATCAGTTGATTTTGATCACGTCAGCTCCCTGTCCCCACTCCCCACTGTTATAGAGCTGGACGAGCCACTGTCTCAGAGTGAAGTCGATCTTGCTATTAAGCAACAGAAGAACAAACGCGCGGCTGGCATAGACTCTATACCAGGCGAGCTGATTAAATACGGAGGAAAGGCACTGCACTCAACTTTATGGGAACTTTTTGACCGTATGTTGAATGAAGAACAGGTCCCACAGTCCTTTAAGGTATCGCGCATTAAAGCTCTATATAAGAATAAAGGTGACCGCTCTGACTGCAATTCCTACCGTGGTATTTCGCTTTTGTCAGTGCCCGGTAAGGTCTTTGCTCGTATCTTACTGAACCGCCTTTTGACATTATCAGAAAACATACTACCTGAAACCCAATTTGGCTTCCGTCCTAACCGTGGGACTTGTGAGGCTATATTCTCTTTACGTCAACTGCAGGAGAAAAGCAGAGAGCAAGGTCGCAAAATGTACCTCTGCTTCGTTGACCTTGAGAAAGCTTTCGACAGTGTTCCTCGCGAGGCCCTATGGGTGGTGCTGGGTAAAGTCGGTTGCACGGAGAAGTTCGTAAGGCTACTGAGACTGCTGCATGACGACATGGAGTGCTGTGTTGCTGTCGACGATGAACAATCCAATTTCTTTTCCGTTACATGTGGGGTGAAACAAGGGTGCGTTCTTGCTCCCACGTTGTTCGCGTTGTACTTTGCAGTCGTGGTTCGGGAGGTCTTGCAAACTACTTCTGGTGGTGTCCGCGTTCGTTTCCGCACGGATGGTAATGTTTTTAATTTAGCCAGGTTTAGGGCTAGCACTAAGGTCTCATATGCTATGATCACTGAGATCATGTATGCTGATGACTTATGTTTTGTGACAGAATCCGTCGACAGCCTGCAACAGCTCATGTCCAGTTTCCACGAGTCGTGTCGTAGTTTTGGCCTGAAGATTAGTGTAAAAAAGACGGAGGTAATGTCCTTGGATATTAATGGTCGTGAGTCACTGTCTATTAAACTCGGTGAGGATGAGCTAAAGCAGGTTGATAAGTTTCGCTACCTAGGAAGCACGCTTACATCTCATTGTGACCTTGATGCTGAGGTAAACAGCAGAATCTCGGCAGCTGCTGCAGCATTCGGAAAGCTTAACTCAAAGGTATTCTGTTCGCATGACCTTAAACTGGCTACAAAGATTGCGGTATATATGGCAGTGGTGCTGCCTAACATCTTATATTCTGCCGAAACGTGGACTGTATACCGCCGTCACATCCGCATGATTGACCAATTCCACCACAGATGCTTAAGGAAAATACTGAACATTCGCTGGTCAGACAGGGTGCGCAACACTGAGGTGCTGCGTAGAGCAAATGTGTGTGGAATTGAGGCCTATTTGATGCGAAGGCAGTTGCGTTGGTGTGGGCATGTATCGCGGATGGCGGAGGAGCGACTTGCCAAGCGCATCTTTTATGCGGAACTTGAGGAAGGCAAGCGTAAGCATGGCGGACAACTCCTCAGGTACAAAGATGTGCTGAAGCGACACTTCAAGAAGTGTGATTTAGAGCCCTCACTTTGGGAGGTGCAGGCTGCGGATAGACCCGAATGGAGACATAGGGTCCAATCTAAGGTCTACGAATTTGAGAGCCAACGTCGCGCTGACCTAGACCGAAAGCGTGACGAATTAAAAGCCCGACCACCTGCGGCGATCAATTATAATTATTGCAATGGTGTCCTCACGTGCCCGTTATGTTCACGGGTTTTCACAAAGAAGATCGGCTACATAAGCCACATGCGAGCACACGACCGACATTCGTGATAGGAGTATAGACTGCAGTCGCCGTGGCCGAAATCGGCCGGGAGGGGAGCATCAAGACTTATCGCCTGAGACCTACTCGTTTCTGCTACAATGTCGTCTGACTTGTCGTACAATGACATATACCTACTTCGTTTTTTTTCGACTACGATTTGACATGCATAGCTAAAAAAATGTGAAATATAATAAACTTAAACATCAGACTATAGTCTGAAATTAATAAAAACATACTTTAGGTACTTTGAAAGCTAAGTCCCCGTAGAGTGAAACCGCGGGGCACGGTTGTGTGAGAATAATTTTAGTCACTGTAGAAGCGCCTGTAAATGCAGCAGATATTAGATTTCAAAGTTGAACGGTAGAAAACAGATGATCTTATAAAATAATTAGTATGTTTTGAAATGATATCAAAGAAATGTTTTATCTTTAAGAAGTTTGTAAATATGTTATTTGTAAATTTGTAAACTTATTTGTTTTTTATTAGGTAATTTTATGTAAAGAGAGTTTTTGTGAGTTTTGATAAAAGGGCACTGTTCTGGAACTTCAGGATTCACCATATCTTGATACGGCTGCTTCTGCTTTTGACCACTTCCTTATATTACGAGACTTGTTACAGTGTACCTACTGCATGACTTCTTTGGAAATTGAATAAGTAGGATTCTTTAGATAGGTACCGACTTAACCTTTTATTTTATAATAATTTGTTTTATTTTTTGTTTCAGGTAAGATTTCTGAAGTTATTGTAAAGTAACACGATTTACTTACCTACTAATAGAAAAAAAAGCTCAATGAAATTCGGTATGTAGATGTCTGAAGACCTGGGCCTCTACTTTATTTCTACGAACGAAAAACGAAACGAGAGAAAATCTGTCAACCGTTCTTCAAAACTTTCAGAAAATAAAATTTTCGGACAGATGATTGACAGATTTTTTTCTGGAATTTTTGTTTTCGTTTTTCGTTCGTAGAAATAAAGTAGAGGCCCCTGAACTAACACATAAGCTCCTATATCTTTATTCCAATCGGAATCGGAACTTACGCGAATGATGCCACGAGGCACGGCTAGTAAGTTTAATAAAAATAAAACTACAGCACCGCATTTCGTTAACACCATCCCACCAAAACCCCAAATATATCACTAAAAGAACAACATCAACATAAAAATTCGGATATCAAAATATGAAATTCAAAAAGTCGGTAACATAAAACGATAAAATAACCCCTACTATTTGTTCACATATCCAAACCCGAGGTGTTTATCTTTCATTATCTGACTTTTACTTTTCAAGTCATATTTTTATGTCACAGACCGTTTGAACAAGACTATAAGGCATATTTTTCTGTGACAACATAACGTTTTATATCGCATCATGTCCTGTCCCGATTCATGTTCTTCGTATTTACATTTGATAAGTTACTTCGAGGATTCATGCTTCCTAAGAAATATTTTTAGAATAAATTATCTTTAAGCGTTTACTTAAGAATCAATTGGATCAATCGAGGCAGATCCTGTGATCAGATCGCGTTGTATTTGATGGAGATTTGGCCAAACCTAGCCTGGAATTCGACTATTTGTTTGGAAGGATGTTAAGAAATTAATTATGCGCCACAGAGGATGCGCTCTGTGGCGCATAATTTGGGGCTAGATTTAGGTCAAGCAGTAACGTTATGCAGAATTTACTTATTCATATTTGCTAGCAATGAGACAATAGTTATACCAGTTGTTTTAAAGGCAGGTTACTATTTTGTAATCTTATTGCTTTAACCTCTTTAGGTATTTTCTAGTGGTAAACAGATTTCGTTATATTAAAGGATTAAGTCCACACCTAACAGTGAACAACGACACATAGGCCAATTTAATTGTAAAGAGAGTTCTGTTCTAGCAAACTTTGAGGCACGGAATAGTTTTGTATCTTATATTATAATCTATTTTTCAAGTGTAAAATACTTTAATAACATAAGCATTTACTAAATACTTAAGTATTCTGTACGAAAGTTGTAACTGGCAATAAAATTATTCACTCCGATTATTAAAAGTCGTAAAAAAGTTGTCAAGGAAAAAGGCTTGTAGGTATTTCATATTGTTGATGTGCCACGACTTATTGTCCATGGCTTGTTTTTTTTTTATTAATCATAAAGGATGAAATCATTCTCTTTGGTAAGCTTTTAATTTTAAAGGACAAATGTTTTAGGCTCAAAATAGAAACGACACTTAACGCTTTTTTAAACGCACACGAATGCGACCTAATCGCATTCATGGATAAGGCAACTAAGATTTCAGTTTCAAACAATAAATCTAAACGCTAACACTATCGTGACTTCAATGGCGTTAGCGACTGTGTTTAGTTAAATTTATATGTAGTAGTTAATTCTTAATTGTCGGTTTTAGTTAATAAATATTTAGAGGAAAGGTGAACGTGAATGGAAACGTGAAGGAATCGGCGTGAACTCACGTTCGGGTACGAAATAAGGTTAATGCTTTGTTAACTTGACTGTTGAAGTTAACCTAATGTTTATTATGGTTTAAAGAAAGTTAGAATAGAAATTAAACTATTTTTTCCGGTTTAACTCACGATGCTTTTATAATATTAAAAATAGCTGCGCCCCGCGGTTTCACCCGCGTTAGTCCCGATCCCGTGGGAATATCGGGATCAAAAGTAGCCTTTGTTACTCCTCGATAATGTAGCTTTTCATTGGTGAAAGATTTTTTTAATCGGTTCACTAGTTTTGAGTTTATTCATTACAAACATACGACACACACACACAAATACAAATCTTTCCTCTTTATAATATTAGTGTAGAAGTATAGATTTTATCAATGCCCTACGTTTCAAGATCCTTTCAGACCTTTCGAGCGCTTACGGGTGAATAAAAATGAAGTTTAAAAAGTGGAAAAGTGAAAAATAAGTTAGACCCTATATTGAAATAAAGTTTTTTCTTCTAAATCTGATTCTACGAAATCATATCAAAATAACAACGTGATGTTATTTGTAAGGTTAATATCATAAATTGAATCAAATGCGTTAGAAGTTACAACACAATGCTCTTCAACCATTTCTCATCCAGAATTACGATTCTTTTGAGCTTATTCAAATTCGGGTCATAGATTCAATAACATGGAACTTTTTATTCATTTTACCTATCAAGTACGGGCACGTAATAATCAGATTTATAATGTAATAAATAAAGTTATTATTTAAATGTTATTGTGACAGCCGTTTACGACTTATATAAAATATTTTATTTGTTATTTAAATCATTAACTAGATTATCTTGTAAGGTTTTTTTGTAGATTGTTTTTTTTAATTTTGGTTTATTTCAAAACTATCTATCGACTCACTTGGCTGTACGGTATCTACAATGCTTACTACTTATGGCAATTTCTTTAGGAATTCTTTAAATAGTACCTAGTGAAAACCGTAAGGATATTTACAAAAGAAAACAAAAAACCTTTTTTCCACCCCTTAACATTTTCTGATTCTAGTCTACCCCTAAGAAAGAGATCTATTAAGATCTCGAAACGTAGGGCATTGATAAAATGCTTATACCTAAATATAAAAACGTACTAAAACCGGAAAAATAAATTTAAATTCAAACGAACATCGCAAAAACAAACAAAAAAACTAAAATTTATTTAAATAAACCGAAAGATTCAGAAAGAACTTACTTTTTAATTTGTCGTCTAAAAAAACATAAAATAATAATGTAGTATTATTAAGCTTCAAAGTTGGATTCAAAGTTTTTACTCTGACTGTACGTTATTCCGACT
This sequence comes from Idaea biselata, assembly GCA_958496205.1. Classification (NCBI taxonomy): domain Eukaryota; kingdom Metazoa; phylum Arthropoda; class Insecta; order Lepidoptera; family Geometridae; genus Idaea; species Idaea biselata. The sequence goes on along the minus strand of OY292400.1, from coordinate 17,749,511 downwards.
TGCAATCCATCAAAAAGATTATCTCAAAAAGTACAATAGCCATACGTAACCCAATAATAAATTACGAATCATTACAAGTGACGACATTATCTCTATAAATTTAATAATACCGTTCACGCATTAGCTGTAATCTATCAATCGCTATATTAATAGAAAGTGACCCCGGAACAATGTGGATATAGAGTAATATATGTATACCAACTTCGAACAATCCGTTTCACTTTTTGTTCGATGGACAGAATCTGAACATGAATCAATTAATTTGTAGGTAGGTACAGGTATTGTATGGGTAGTATTTGTAAGTGACAAGACAGTAGATACACTGTCTAATTAATAAACGGGTGAAAGCGATGAGGATGAAACTGAGTAAAATAAATAATAAACTAGCTGACCCGGCGAACTTTATTCCGCCTTAGAGGAAAAAAAAGTATTCCATAACCTTTTTCTGGATCTAAACTAAATCACCACCAATTTTAAGCCAAATCGGTTCAGTCGTTCTTGAGTTAAACATAGTGTAACTAACATTACTTTCCTGCAATATTTATCTATTTATCACCTATCAACAAAAAAAACTTAATTGAAATCGGTTCATCCGTTCGTGAGCTACGCTGCCACAGACAGATACACACACACACACACACACACACACACACACAGACAGACAGACACGTCAAACTTGTAACACCCCTCTTTTTCCGTCGGGGGTTAAAAATATTGCAGAACATGGCACACATCGCCATCTAGCCCCAAACTAAGCAACTTGACTAGTACTATGGGTACTAGACAACGGAGGTACCTACTACATGTTACACCACTTTTTTTTGTAAATACACACATATGATGCCTAAAGATATAGTATGTACTTGATATCCGACTTTATTTTGATGACCTCTGTGGCGCGAATGTCCGACTGCAATGTAGAATATTGCTGGTTCAATTCCCGCCGGGTTCAAGTATTTATGATTAAAAATATTTTTTTTTGTTTCTGGTCTGGGTAACTCTCTATGTATAATATGTAGGTATGTATTTGCAAAAGAAAAATATATTTAAGTATATTATATCCGTTGTCTAGTCACCGTAACACCATTTCAGCAGCTTACCACGTGACTTGATGGTGCTGTGTTTTACACAGAATTTTTTACTGTTATGTATTATCCATTTCATCTTCGTCTCAGAATTTCAACAAACCTCTTACAAACTCTCCTAAAAACTGATAACACAGCTATTTGCCAAGATAGTACCACAACAATCCGTTTTCGATTTCACCGACACGCCTTCGATACGTCCGATGACATTTTACTCCGTACATTGTTCCCACTGACAACTTAGATCAGATATAAACAGTTTTAGTTCGTGCCGCGAATTTATGCAGGATAATGTCGACTCGATATTGTTTATCGTTCGGGTTGACCGGTGAAAGCGCGAGAACAAATGGTAGGGGTAAATGGTAGAGATTTTCAATTGTTTTATGTTTTATCCGAGAGATGGTTATGATGGAGAAGGACCACAGTTTACTTAATAGTTGATCACTTTCCACTTATCCAAGAAATGCTTAGACCATATTTTACATAAGACCTATTACTGTTTCAGAATCTTAGATCAGAAATGTAAACAAAGAACTTTCAATTTTAAAAGAAAGGTTATTAAAGAGTTGTCACTCTCAAATAAATGTATGGGATTTTGTATAGATTTTTGATCTAAAGATTCTGAGTATACATAATGTACCCATAATAGTTGGTGCGCCTTGCGGCGACGCTTACGGCTGAATACAGAAACGGTACTCTAAATTTGAGTTCTCTATACAATTAAGCAGCTCTCAAATTAAAAAATTTCAATACTAAACCATGGCAACATGATACAAAATAAATAAATAATTATATTTGCATAAGTTGATAAAAAATGCTATGCAATGGCTTTACCGCGGCAGTCCCCCGGTGCTTCACGTTTTTTTTTATTTAACTGATCTCTAATCAGTAACTTTTAGCGCCTGTTTTTTTTATTAGCTGGATTTAGATGAACGAACTTTAGGTACCTTATGGGTATAATCTGCTCTGTGGGTATACCTTATTTAAAGAAACTGTCACGTAAGTTATAAGTTGCATTGAGAAATCAATAACTATCAGTTATTACGTGAACGAAATTGATATTCAACTTGCGCGTACTTAGCTCGCTTGTCACTCCACTTGGCACTCACTTAGCGTTTAAGTAGGTAGCTACTTTACTGTGTAATTTGTCTTGTAGTTACTAACTTGCAGACAACTTACTCTACTTATTTAGCGATCTCAATATAATCTGTTAACACTTACGTAGGTAGGGACGACAAAACTTAAAATGTTTTGGTTGCCTGGAAGAGATAGGGCTTAGGTTATTAGTCCGCGCGTTGTACCACACTAGATTTAAGTTGTCTTTGTAATATTTGTGTAAAATGAAACTCATTTTTTTCGGTTTGAATCGCGTGGTTTTTATTACTTTTTAACCGGCTTCTAAAAAAGGAGGAGGTTCTCAATTCGTCGTGTATGTATTTTTTAGGGATATTCTTAGTTTTAGCATTGTTTCAACGCTCAACGTTTCGAGACCTTTACAAGTATCTTCATCAGGATTCTGACTCAATTCTGATGGACCCAAATTCCATTCCAATTCAGTTGATCCTGATGAAGAGACCTGTAAAACATTGAGCATTGTATTCAACAATGCTAAAAGTAATAAACACCATGTGATCAAAACCGAAAAAAAATCGTGATCCGATGTTCCCGGTTGTGCAACCCCTCTCGAGTGCCCAGAGCACACGATGCCGGCTTTTACACGGCCAAAAAATTCGACCATAATTTTAAAACTAAATTACGGCGAATTTTACATTAATTTAGTCCACACAAAATCAGATCACAACAATTGATCTTTTGTGTATATTTTTTTATACTTTCACGTTACAAAAACCATCTCAGACCCTCATAAACCTACATAATAATTTGGAAAGTTTATCTGTCCATCAGTAATAAAGTAACCGGAATATTAAGAAGACTTCCTTCAAGAACATGAGATATCGATCATTGGACTAAGAAAGTAAGATTTATGACTTGCGAGCTTGTAATGTGATCGACAAGCATTCGCAGACTTGGATGACCTCTGCACCCTTAGATAAAAACAAAAATAGTAGATACGGTATATTCTAACATTGCGTATACGAATAAAAATGAGCATGAGAAACTGAGAAAATGAACATGAGAAACCTACATGCATTTTTTTAAAATTATTGTATTTAAAAACATTTGTCTAAGAATGTTCAGTCTTTGTAAATAAGCAAAAAGGCATTCTTATGGATGTCAAAAAGATAACCGCAGACAGCACGTGCTCACGCGGCAACGGTTCGACATACGACTGAGGCTAGTGCGTCAGCTAGACGCAGTTTTATCGTATCATTTTCCGAGACTAGGTACCGTATCTTTATTTTTTTGTTTTAATCTTAGTCTGCACGTAGGTACCTAAGCATAGTAGATCCGACCGAATGCATATCGATAGCTGATAACTATCAAGTCATTATAATTATTCAGTGCCTATTACCTATTAATTACATGTGTGCTTGCGAAGAATTTGTAGAATTTGATGACGTCCTATATGATAGTGCTATTAGAGGATTCGATTAGGAATAACGGTCATGTTTTAGGCCCGAAAGTCCTGGGTTTTTTTAACAGATCTTGGGATTTTATGCAAATTCCGCGATTTGAGCGAGCATAAACGCGCTTTTTCAACCTCTTCTTTGTGCAACAGTTTAGAAGTACCTACCTGGGCTTTGGAGATAAAACCATCGAAACTTAGTTTTTTTTAAGACATTTTTATTTATTAATATTTTAAATTCAAAGAATATGATCAATATCAGAAATTACCACAGAATATGCAATAGTCACAAAGTAATTCGTGACGCTATGACGACGCGTCTCCGCCTATAGTGCACGTATAGCCTAACAACCATATTCACAAACGACCCTATGCGTCTCGCTCTTGTGAGTGGCAATCAACGCCAGCGAAAATGTGACAAAAGCTGCGTGTGCGCACGCCATGCGTTCGTTTGTTAATACGGCTGTTACACTATCAGTTATTAACACTTTATGGTAATTTGAAAAATAACAAATTAGTTCGATTCAAAACACAACTCTACCACTCACTCTTAATTAAAAAAAGCCCCCATAAACCAACGTAACTGACCCAATTTCTTTTCTAAACCTCTAACTTGGACTGAGACTTCCTCACAACTGTATGCCTCCATGTTTGGTGTGAACTACATTCGAGATACGGTGCCGATTTGAAACGTAAAAGGAGTGTAACGTTACTTAATGAAGGGTAGGTCGTTGTACTAATATGGTAGCTGTGGCGAGTTTTGATGGACTGCGATGTTTGTGAAGATTTTTGGTTTTAGAAAGCTTGCTTGTATGTTCTTATGCAAATTTAAAATAACAGGCTTGGTTATTTTTAGAATTGCTATGCGGTCACTTTATCCATGCACCTGACCCATGCATATTATTATACACGGTGTTCCAAGAAGGGGGTATTAAGCCGAAAGGGGGTTGTTCTAGACGTCTAGGCGAACAACTTTTGTTCTACAACTTTGGAAATTTGTTACCTCTATCTCTAGAACAAACCCCTTTCGGCCTAATCCTCGGGACACCCTGTATATCTTATTTAAGACTGTGTTGTGTCAAAGAGCGGTTGTCTAGTGGTAAATACTGCGACTTTCATTCCGAACGCCGAGGTTTCGAATCCTGGCCGACCAATGTCTTTTTCTTTAAGAAAAAATTAAGTGCGCTAATATCATGGCTTTTACGGTGAAGGAAAACATCGTGAGGAAACCTTCGGCTTAAAGCAAAAAGGCCCAGTTATAGAGGGCTAGTTGCGGAACAAACACAGTAAATGTAAAGGCTATGTTGTCACGGCATAAAGGTCTGTTCCGAACCCGTGGGAATATCGGGATCAAAAAGTCAGGATTACTCAGGGTGAATTACTCAGCTTTCTAATGGTGAAAGAATTTTTGAAATCGGCACTGTAGTGTTTGAGTTTATTTATTACGAAGATTGTAGATTATATGTAGATTGTAGATTATGTGTAGATTATATTCTCGTAAGAATCTTAATCAACAAACATGAAACTTCGTGATTAAAACAAACATTTGCATCACGTTAACACCCATCTAGAACATAGATTATCGGTTTACCATTTACTTATAATATCAAAGTGGATAAATCGTGATTATCACATACCAACTAGTACATACTTCACTGAGATATATAATTATCAACCCATAAACTGTTGAACGCTTCGTAATAGGTATACATACAATAAATTTAATATAAACTTTGTTTAATAAGTTTCAAGTTAATGCAAAAAATGTCACAGTATTAAGAGGACTGTCTACTACTCTTTCTGCATACAAACGTAGTCGACTGTTTCCTCCCTGGATAATGAGAATGACATTAGAGCAAATACGCTTATGCCATAAAATCTATATCTGCCATGACCATGCCCCTACGTTTTGATTTTTTTTATTTTCTGATTGGATAGAAATAAAATTCTGAAAAATTTTAAATAGGATAAAAATCAAAACGTAGGGGCATGGTCATGGCTGATATAGGACTTATTGCATAAACATTTCGTTTCTAATATATTTCCAGGGAGGAAACAGTCAACTACGTTTGTAAAGAAAAAAGTAGGTAGACTTTCCCCTTAATAGCGCACAAAAAACATTGGTGCGCGGTCGGCGGTGATCGATTACTAAATTAGATAGATCACCATATAGATAAACACTATAGCCCATTAAAACTTAGTGGTGTGGCTCACCTGGTGTTAAAGTTTTCAGATCGCCCTAAGGCATCTAACTTGACCTAACGACTACTATTTGAGAAATCAACCAGAACCAACTGCTTAACGTTCCTTCCGAAGCACGAAGGAGCTCGAGAAAATGATTTTTTGCCTCACAAGTTATCGGTCACCCATCTAAGTAATGACCGCGCCAAGCGTTGCTTAAGAGCGTAGTTTACATAAGACTTAATCGTCACTTATGTCCCACTGCTGGGACACAATAGACGGAAATTTCATTTCAGTATCATCTTATCATTCCAATTGCGTTCCAATTGCAAATAACTTGCAACTGTCTCAATTTAAATCCTACAAACTTCCTACAAAGTTCTATAAAACAACTAAAAAAGTCTTATAAGTTAAACCCCGTGTCTGTCTGTTAATGGACAGCCACAATGTAACTATAATATTTTAAAAGCTCATATTAATATAAATCAATGGACTGCACCTATATTCTATCAAATAAGTACCTGCTTTGATAAGGGATGTCGTTCTGAGCCTTTTAATTAAAGCTTTCTAACCACCGTTATAAAGTACGTTTGAACTAGTCAAAGTACAGTTGTTGGCAAAAGCTGCTTCGAAAGCTCAGTCAATGTATGTAGCTATGTATTAGTATTTTTTTCTCCTTGAGAACGTACCTATTTATGTATTGTTACATTATTCTGCTCATCATCATCTCGAGAGGGATGCAACCGGGAACATCGCTCGGATGATGATCGATATTTCCCGTTGCATTGCTCGGGAGCCCGAGGTCCGCCAAAACCCTAAGGCCACTTTGGATCCAAAGCGCTAACATGCGAACTTCGAAAGCACGCAGACTGCATACGAATTAGTCTTACGTATACTGATTCGTTTGCAGTCTTCATAGTACTTGGAAGGATGGGATTGTTCGTATGTCTTCATACGTTAACACACGAATGATTTCGGACGAAGTTATCCAAAGTGCGGCCGGCCTAAACTATTTGGGGCTGGCACAGTAGGTAAGTTATCATTGCCTACACCTACCTACTGTAACAAACCTGACACTGCTCCATTGGGATTGGGAGTAAGTTGTTGACTGGCACTCGCTCGGAGAGAACACCAGGTTTTCTAGTCTCCCCTAGTTTGCTTTTACCACACTCACGGGAAGAGATGGGGTAGTCCTATTCTTACCTACTATAAAAATATATCAAGACATACACACATTTATTTTCGAAAAAAAATCTTATGAAGTTAATAGAACAAGATACAACAGCATGTTTTTGTTATAGACTGTACTTGGGAAGTACCGACCGCAAGAAAATCGGAGATCTAATCAAACGAAACGCTGATTCCTTAGTGCTTCCATAAAAGGAATCGACGTTGAAGATTTTCTTAATTAATGTTTCCCTTTGTTTATACATCTGAGGTTCATAATAAGGTTAGCTCATGATGAGCGTTTTAGCCTAGCTGTGCTCGCCAATAGTCGTGGGAGTTAAGCAACGCCTGTCGTAGTCATTACTTTGATGGGTGGACGTTTCCTCGAGCTTTCGGTAGGCACGTTAAGTAATATAGTATCTATTGTTATCTCTGATAGCAGTCGTCAAGTTAAGACTTCGGGCGACATGGAAACTTTAACACTAGGTAAGACACAACACTATAAGCAAAAAAAGCTCATGAAACGAGTATCTGCAACGGATCACTTCTGCTTACGCTTCATTTTGAAAAAAACAAGTCAGTTTAAAAATACATTGAACTCAACTTAACAGAGTAGATAATTATGGCATCAAAAGAAAGACAGTTGAAACATTTCGCTTGTCTTACGAAACGGGTGCAGTTTTGCAAGCCTGTCTCAATGTATTGGCAAGAAAAATTGAAAATTTAACCACCTTGTGAAGGGTCCGTAACCCATAATTAACAACCCAATCAGTATTCTAGGATAACTGCCATCAAGTCAGTCGTATAAGGTTGTTATTAAGCCAATCTTTCTTCCACAATGGCTGTTTTTATTCAACAGACCTAATTAACTTGATCTGTGCTTAGCTAGTGCTTATTATTTACCTTTGCGGGTGGTTTTAATGAATGTTAAGTGGACAAAGGTATTTACTTTATTTATCTTTCATTTCCAGCTGGTCTTGATTCGGAAAGGATTTAAAATACGTTTAGTCGTATTCTTCATAATCGGTGATCTCTATTTACAAATCTTAAAAATACTAGCACGACAAAACTATTATTCCCAAAAGGGAGCCCCACCTAAATATTTATTTTATTCTACTTTAATAGTATTTTTGTTGTTAAAGCGACATGATTTGTTAAAATTTTAACTGACTGACTAACTGAACTTCCTAAATACTTAAACTCCCAAAATGTTGAATACAAAGAAGGCTACGGAATCAGGACTTACGCGGGTGAAGCCGCGGAACGCAGCTATCTTCCATATAGTAGGTGTAATAGTGAGTTATTAGGGCTGGAGGGACACCAAAGACGGTGGAGATTACAAAGAATTTCTGTGTGGCACGAAATGCCAATACAAATGTCATGCTAAGCTCAATTTCAAGCTTCAATTTAGAATTCTCATAATCAACGAACTCAGAATACTACTCATAATATTGAAAAACACTTACTTAATTTCGTGAACTATAATGCCACAGTCGGTACATGCACCTAACGATTAATACTTAAAAGAACAAAGTAGGTATTAAAATCTTCGAATCTCACTGACCAACGAAGCAAAAACAAACATTAGGTCATAATAATTGCAAATAATTAAGTGTAGGTACAACACGGACTAAAAGCTAGTAAATGAACAATAATTTTGAAACGGCCTGGTAGCTTCGGAATAACACAATTATCAAATTAGAAACGGTATTGATCATTCGTTGTTACTTACAAACCTGCGCAGACGCAGACGCTTGGCAGATATTATCCCTTCCGAGCAGAGTGTTTGTCAAGATGGTTTTTTTGTTTGAATCTGTCTGTCTGTTGCTATTTTTGGACACGAACCGGTTGAAGAACAGCCCTTTTTTGGACGATAACTATCTGTTCTTGGAAATGGTAATTTGTTGAGTTTTGCTATGGTTTTTAAATAAGAAAAATAACACCTAGTTGGTCATTATCAGCGGAGTCGGAAATTAGGTCAAAACTTTGAAATTTAGATAAGAAGGAAACCTAATATTCTGGGCATTCCGCTAGATTTTTTTTACTATGAGAAATGCATCATCAAAAATCCTCCTGACCCGCAAGCGAAGGGCACGGGTTCGAATCTTGTCACGGCAGGATTTTTGATGATGCATTTCTCCTTGTTAACTAATTATATACTTCGCTATTTATTTGTAGACTGACAGATGATGATTTGACACATCTCTCTGAAAAAAAATGTTAAATACAAAAAACTAAAACGTCAGCTCTTGGTCTGAAATTAAAAAATGAAGTATAGAAGAACATTGACAAAAAAAATATCCCGACGAATTGAGAACCTTCTCCTTTTTTTGGAAGTCGGTTAAAAATGACACAAAGCTTTCTAAGAACCTCGCTTCTGACAAACAAAATAACACCGTAGTAGCAAAACCTAAGAGTTATATATTTAACCCAGTCCACCGCAAGCCAGCCAAAGTGTTAAGATAACCCTTTGTAAGAAGTAACAAGATACAAATATTGCGGCAAGTGATTAATATTCCTTGTTTAACTGGTATTTATAATTATTGACAACGCTTTCAACAATCTAGATAAAAGGGAAATGTCAAAATTGCACTAAAAGGTTGGTTAGGAACGTGAGAACTTTGTCATTATTGTGTTTTATAGTTCCAAAGCTTATTAACTAAAATACCAAGGTTTATTATTATAGCCGTGTAGCCGGATCTACACGGCTAGCCGGGGCTACACGGTTATAATGTGTAGATCCGGCTAGATGTGCCGTGTAGATCCGGCTAGCCGTGTAGATCCGGCTAGCCGTGTAGATCCGGCATAGAATAGGGTTACCCCATCTCATCCCGTTGGTCGTAAAAGGCGACTAAGGAATCCGAGGGAGATTAGTAAACTTTAAGTTCTCCCCGCGCGGTGGCGGATAAACTGCTTGATCCCTAAGAGGGTTGGTGTCAGGTAGGCGGCTGGCCGTAAAAACATTGCGAAATCTAATTGCAGAAGGTATGGTCAATGATGACTTACCGACTGCGCCGACCCCAAATAAAAAAAAAACAATTTAGGGTTTAGAGGACCCCGGGCTCCCGAGAGGTATGCAACCGGGAACATCGCTCGGATATGAGAAGAAGCTACGAACTACTTAGCGTAATGTGTTTCTTCAGTTCTACTGATTGTGTTCGAACGGTAATGTCGCTCTGTTAGGCCATCACCGAACCTCAGCGTTTACACAACCCCAAAACAAGTTGGTAAAGCGCCAAAGATTCCTCTGACAGAGGGCAAGCTAGAGCGCCCACCACACCTTCGACCAGACACACGTTAAAACTAAATCTAGATAACATTACAAATCGTTTCAGTACCTTTACGTAGTTAGAGAACAACAATGACTAAATAACAAACAAAATAGACAGACAAAAACAATAAAAACGCCCATAAAACTTAAAGAATGGACACTTAAGTGTTTACACAAAACTTATTACATTAAGAGGGTCTTACACCTATAGTGATAGGTATTGGCCGATAGTGGCAGTCGTAAATCTGTCCGTACGTAAGCAGTTATCTTAAGCGAAGTGTTATCAAATCATGAGAAAGCTTGCAATTGGTTAGCAATTAGCCACACTATGGCACATAATTATTGGTAACTAGCGTACCAGATAGACGTTGTCCTGCGGCGCGTTATATGTATATAGAAAAAACCTATAACCCTACACTACTACTAATACCCTACCCTACTACTACCCTACCCTACTAATACGACTTTCTAATAGATATCTATCTCCATACCAACATTCATCAAAATCAGTTCAGCACTTTTTCTTTCATAAGAACCTTTTCCTATTATAGTAATAGTAAATACGACAAAAAAAGAAAAAGAAAAAGAATTAGCGAAATCGGTTCAGCTGTTCTCGAGATTTACGCTTAGCAACACATTCAACGATTCATTTTTGTATTATAGACTTTAGTTTGCTCTGTACCGTGTAGTCCCGGCATAGAATATGTACCGTGTAGCCCCGGTATAGAATGGGTATCGTGTAGCCCCGGCATTGAATAGGGTTACTCCATCTCTTTTCGTGGGTGTCGTAAAAGGCGACTAAGGGATCTGAGAGAGACCTTAAGTTCTCTCCGCGCGGTGGTGGAATAACTGCTTTGTCCAATGGGAGCAATTTAGACCCCGGGCTTCCGATTTGGATGCAAACGAAAACCATCGCTTGGACGCTTGTTAGCTCTGAGCAAATACCTAGGACGCTTATCTGTATCTAATGGTATGACTGTCTTACAAATTCGAAAGTAACACAGTTATCTCTGTCATAGTTATTTTAGAAGGATGTGTTACAACTAGTGATGCAACGGATAGTTGTTTGGCCGGATACCGGATACCGGATATTCGGCCTCATCACCGGCCGAATATCCGGTATCCAGCCGCCGAATATTCGGCCGGCCAAACGATACCTACATTTTAGTTTGGCGGCGGGCGCGTCGTTCAGGTGACCGTTTTCTAGACAAGAAACGAGTTTTATTAGGTTGGTACGTACAAAACTATTTCGTATGCAGTACACGTGCACCCGCCTATTTTGCTGAATAGATAAGTTTTTTTTTTGTTTAATGTGTATAGTAGTGTATACGTGATTGCGAACTTGTACTTCATTCTGTGTTTATTTTATTTGTCTAAAATAATGGCAACTAACCATTTTTCAAAGTTAAATACCAAACAGAATCACTATTCGGTATCCGGCCGGATAGTGCCCAACTATCCGGTTTTCGGCCGGATAGTAAAATAATGGCCGGATAGGCCGGATACCGGATAGCAACCAAATATCCGTTGCATCTCTAGTTACAACATATCCGTGCGATGGTAATACCTTCCTACCTAATCTAAATTTTTATGGTGTTATAACACGTTGAATTACTCAATTTTTATTATAAATTGAGCTACTGAATATTGGCTCTAAGATTTACTGCTCTCAATATAGCAATTACAATTATGTTGATGAATGTACGTGGGTAGTAGTTGGACAAGAAAGCTTGCTCCTAATTTGAATGAAGTACTGTCGCGTCCGATATTAAAATTCTATTTTTAGCCTATAGAAATGTCAATTATCGGTAAATTATGTAAGGCGCGCAATGTACGTGGAGGTCAAACTGAAAAGGTAAAGTTCAGTCCATCCGGTCAGGCAAATTTATTTTAATTTCGGTGAAGCGAAACTCAACGTAAAACATCTTGTAATGTTTTACGTTAAAACGTACAAAATAATGTTAGTTTGTCGTATTATAATTAAAGACTAAAAAAACAATTAATGCTAAAACTGAAATTAACTTAAAAACTTAAAATAATTTAAATCTTAAAATTCTTTGATTTATCAAAAATTCTAATAATCTCCAAAAGCGTCCCCGACAGACTTGAAAAAAAAACCCTTTGTATAACTAAGCTCAGAAAAAATGTACAATAATTGTTTGTGTGACAAAAATTCGAGTCTAGGAAACTTAAAAAACTTTCTCAGATTTAGATACTAATTGGCTAACTCAACAACAACTTAACAAGTGTTAGAAAAAATCTCTTCGTAAATGTCAAAAATTGCATAAACAAATAATGACCGACAATGAAACAATTCTGAACAAATATTTAACACTTGCAACATTGCCTTTTCTGTAATTGGCAAAAACAAACATTAGTGTCTCGATAGATAATAGTTTTCACAATATGTTTGGCATACAATATTAACTCGCCTGTCTAGTAGTTCCATTTTTGATAGTGATGTTAATTTTATTGGTAATGACAATGAAGCAATTTTGGTGAAATCAAAGCTTTTTAAAAGTAGCAAGAGTTACAACTAACTAACTAAAAACTAACTTACTATTACTAATTATTTTTAACGAGTTGATGTCCTTAACGTTAAATAAAGAATCTAACGTTCTAAAACCACACACACAACTCCTAGTTTTTAAAACGATTATAATTTATAATGTAATTTATAATGCCGAGGACTTAGATATATTTTAATGAGTTATATTTTTGGAAATATGGAAATAAATAATTAAATGTTTTGAGTTACAGGGTCATTAAAATAAATAAATTTGTGAACAACACACAGCGCCATCTAGCCCCGTGGTAAGGGACTAAGCTTGTGTTACGGTGACTAGACAACGGATATAATGCTTATATTTATTTTTGGGAACGAATCATGAAAGCGGATCAGGGATACCTCTTGACATCCCAAGGAACAACTTTCGTTCTACGACTTTCGAAATTTCGAATATTAATTACGAAAATATTTGCGGGAATTGCAAATTACTATAACTATACCTACTGTATTACTATAACATAATGCTCCTGCAAAATACTTATCAATTTCAAATTATATTCATAGTCCTATAAAAATGAATGAACAAAAACGTGCAAACCCATAAATCTACCAATGTTCTCAATTCAATTCCCTTTTAACAGAACAGTAAATAATCATTTAATATTTTACCTCAAGGTAGATCTAAATTAGTGATAAGTACTTAGGGGAATAGAAACTTGGCTCATTTCCTGCTTCAGATGAGATGATTTGCCCCAATAACACCGATTGCTTATGTAGTGGTGCCACAAATACGCGTGCCACAAGATCAATGATTTTCTTCGCAACGAAACCTTTAACGAAAAACTTTTTACGGACTTTTCTCTTTTCTTTTCCTCTCCACTATGCTTTGATGATCCCGGTTGTTATGTCAGATAGCAGTCGTTAGGTCAAGTTAGAGGCCTTAGGCCCCTTAGGGCGACCTGAATACTCTACACTAGATGAGCCACAATGCGCACGGCTGAAACGTTATTCAGAGCTCTTCGGAGCTTCGGAAGGCAAGTTAGGCAGGTGGTCCTGGATTGTTATCTCTGATAGCAGTCGTTAGGTCAAGTTAGAGACCTAAGGGCAACCTGAATACTCTACAATAGATGAGCCATAATGCGCACGGCTTAAACGTTATCCAGAGCTGTTCGGAGCTTCGGAAGGCTCGTTAGGTAGTAGGTCCTGGATTGTTATCTCTGATAGCTGTCGTTTGGTCAAGTTAGAGGCCTGAGGGCAACCTGAATACTCTAACACTAGGTGAGATGTTACAAAGAGAAGAAGATTTAAAATTAAATATCTAAACACAATGGTCTTTAAAAAGCGAAGCATTCTTGAAGAATGCGAACCGTACAATTGAACCTATTGATGGCAACTCGTTTGATACACAGCCGCTGTTTGTATATTGTTTGCAAGGTTAAATAGCAAGTAGTAGAGATCATTGGACTGATGTGGAAACGGTATTGTTGATATTTTCAATGTAAGTAGGTACTTAAGAAGAGCAGGGGTGCGTGCCTTTTCCACATAATCGGTTTCAATTTTCTTTCCGAACATTGCGTCTAATTTTTTTCATATAAATATTAAGTTTTGCCGTTCATAATATAAAAGGCCGGTTAGCTTTTTCAAAATTGAAAACAAATGAGCTTTTCTGAATTAAAAAAAAACAGTAGAATACATTTGTTCAGAGAAGCGCGCGCCCGTCCGCCCTCTTAACAGGTTGTCAAATTGTAACTCCGTGGTGGTGATATATTTATGTATGACACTCAAAGTTGAAAAGTGGAATAATAATATAATCGTATTTTTAAACTGTATACTAATTGGGAAGAACACTACCTTTTGCAACACAGTTTCAAACTAACGCTAAAGGTAGAGATTCATTTTGTATTTTCTGTATATTTATTGTGGCCAATAAAGTTATTTTGTATTTGTATTTGATTGTTAATAATATTTTTTATTGAAATGTTAACTATACCTTCAGTTATTTATCAAACAAATTGCAAGTGTATATTTCACTCATATTTATGTGTCTTCGAATTTGTATTCGCAAGTGTAATGTTGTGCTAAAGTAATAACCTATTTTAACCTCACCTAATAATAAAATCAATGCCAATCAATTGGCATAAAGAGTCTTCCTCATGAAAGTACGAAGTCATGGTTACCTTTTTTTTACATTTCAAAGCAAATACACTTTCAATTTCAAATGCAATTCATTGTATTTGAATTAAAATTGCTAATGATGATTCAAAGGTGCCGTTAGAGATTATCGACCTAAATATCATAGTCGCTTGCATACTGAGAATAATAGAAATATTTACTTTTGTAAGCGCAGGTGCGCTAGTGTTTTTTGAACAGTTTTTCCCAAACTATGGGTCGTGCGTGACTGCGTGACCCACAGGTAGGTGGCAAAAGCTAACTTCAAGTGGGCCCTAAAACTAATACCAACTATTATTGTTGTTTATTTATTTGTATCCCCAACAATTAACATTACCCCTATTTGCGTAATATTAATTGTTGTGAATCTCACCTTCACTCTGCCTACCGCACAAACTACGAGTTTACTGACATTCTGCATCAAAAATTCCTTGAAAGAAATAGCTTTTAGCGATAAGTTTTAGGTTTTCCGTATATTTGTCTTACTTTTCATGTATACTGCATATTGATACTTCATGTTGCGCAAATAAATCATTTTATCTGTAGCAAATATCAGATGGACACATAATCTGAAAGTAATAGGATGACATTCATAAAATAAAATTAATATTAATTATTAATTGATTTTTTTTAATAGTTTCAAACAGTTATTACAGTAACTAAGTACCTAAGTAACAAGAATTGATGCTTTGACTACTTTACTACTTTTACGCATAGACTACTTTGGGAACCGCTGGTTCGGAAAGTTTTTTGGCTATGCAAGTGACCATCGTAATTTGAAATTAAACTCGAGAAAGTATAAAGTATTGTGCGGTCAATATTGGTAATTTTCAAAAGAAAGAAAGTAGTTCGTATAAATAAATATTTTTTATATAATACAGCGATACGATTTGATATTCTAAAAACTTGCGTTGATTGAAACTTGACACTGATTTTGCTTTCTTGTCACTGATGTAAGTATAAAAAATAGTTTTTTTAGTTCAATTTTTGAGATTTCTTCTGTGTGGTCGAAAGTTGCGTTCGGGGTGACTTTAATAAAATCTTATAATTTAAGTCAGTATATTCTGAGTAGAAAAGGAATGAGTAAATCTTAAACCCATCCCCAGGCTTAAAATGCTAAATCAAGTGAGCATAGCTGACATAGTTCAATTACTGACAACAACCTGACTACTCTAACACCGGGTGAGCCACACCACTATACGAAAAGAAGAAGAATGAATGAAGATGCCAATACTCTCATCAAACGATCAGTTGAAGACAAGGCAGACAACTTGCTCCGAATACTTGTTACAAGTCCCTACTTGTTACAACACAATACATATTAACATACATATTGTAACAGCCCACAACTGGTAGACGAAAGCGAGAGTTCACATAGTTTTATGTTGTCGCCCACTAAACAGCCACTCATTCAATTGTTCCATTTAAGCAGATTATTAAGGGCAGAGCTGGAGTGCTGGCGTGATAAATTATGATAGACCACGCTACAATCAGGGCAAACCTCTTTGTTCTCTACAGGCGTTGCACACAGGGGCAGGGTATATGGTTTCATACCCAAAACCTATCAAATGGTTTCCGACAATTGACCATGCTTAAATATGATGTTTTACATAAAAGTAAGTTATCTATTAAAAAAAGGCTATAGATACCCTATTTCAGAAACTTAGATCAAAAATGTAAACAAATAAATGTCAATTTAAACGGAAAAAGTAACTAAAGAGCTGCCACTTTCAAATAAAAATGTATGGGATTTTTGTTTACATTTTTTATCCAAGTTTTGGAAATAGGGTATAGTTCTGTGCCAATATTTTGTTTCACTAGAAGCTACTATTATCTTGAAGACAAAACAGTAGGTAAATTAGAAAATATTTTACTGTTTTAACATGAACGTAAAATACTAAATTAAATAAGCCAACGTAAACACACTTATTAGAAAAAAAAGAGAAATGTATTCCTCGATGCTGTGGTGTGGTCAGCCACTTGACTTGGACAAAATACTTGTACCAATGACTTGTCGTTATCACTTGTAGCCGCAAACTACATCCTGTTATTTATAAGACAAGTGTTCTTGCCTATATTAGCTCGAATCACAAATTTGAAAAGGTTCATTAAAATTTGCTCTCTATATACCTAAACTAACGTGGCCACTATCAAATTAGAGAAGGGACGATTGGGCCTTGGTCCCAATTTGGAATGGGATCATTTGCCCTCTAACCCAAATCAATTGGCAAGTTTTCTTTTGCAGCTTGATCTTCAGTTGAATTTATAAGTTTTAATCCTTAAGAATATCATATTTGTCTGCTCTCACTACGACCATACCCTTCTAACTCGTATAAAAATTAGCATTTCCTCGCTTGAGTTAATTGTTTAAATTCTGTGCGCTTGCACATGTTGCGCGTGTGTGCGTTACTGTTGACACCACTCCGGACTGTCTACAGATAACGGGACACGGATTTACTTGCGTTTTAAACAAATAACTTTAATGATTATCTGTGCGTTTGTGACCTGATTCTGTTTTTAAACTCTCACTTGTAGTCCCGTTACGTTCTTATAACCACATCCGTCAGTATATCCTTTGGTACACTTCGACCAAGTTTTCTGTGTAGTTAGCAGTGGCGCTAGTAGGTTGTTAACTACAAGTATTTATAAGTCGGTCTTTAGTTCTGATTTTGTCCACCTAAATAGATAAGTCGGTGGCGGTGAGTAATCAGGCTGTCACCTCTAAGGATGTGTTTGATCCATCCATTGAAGCGTAAAGAATGTGAGCGTGGAATACAGGATATTGGGTAGTATATCCAGGCCAGGATTGGCATGGTACTACTAGGATTGGAACGGCAGACTGCAATTTATAGGTATAGTATGTGACATTATCTCATTTCCAGGACGCTACCGTTCCCGGTAAGTGTGCTGACTGCTAGGTTTAGCGAAATTATGTTTTCATCGAAGTATCAAAAGGTAAAATAATGTTTGCATTATTCTGATCATTTGTTACAATGCTGCTGATCCATCGTAGGAAATATTGTACATTGTATAGTGAGTTTTTTTTTACTTACAGAGTTGCATCAAATTTTATGAGATAGGAGCCAGACCTGTAGGCAGCAGATGTGTGCTTTTAAGCTGTTGGACTCTATAATTTTATATGACTCAATGTTCTTCTGTAGCTCTGTCGATTGTATTACCTAGTCTAATTCGCCACAGTGCCCACACACCTGTGTCCAATGCGCGTGAGTCATTGCCTAGAGGCGCCCGCGCAGGCGCCTCATACGCCGGATACGGTGCAGTGACAGCTGCTGCATATGGCGGTGCTTGCGTAATACTGAACTGTGTTGCCGATAAATGTGCTAAAAGATAATAGAAGGAAGGGCTAAGCGGAACGTTCACGACCAACTAAACTACTTACATTTTCCCGGGTCTTAATCGCGTATTATTATTTATTTTCTTACCTCGACGTTTCAACCATGTTACAATGGTCTTGGTCGCGAGGGGACCAAGACCATTGTAATGTGGGGGGTCAGTCAAATCGTGTGATTTTAAAAAGTTTAACAACTAAACTAGCTTCGCATAGTCTAGTTTTTTATACATGTGCCCGCTAACTTATCCAGCTACGTTCACTTGTTTGAGAAACTGGCGAGCTAAGTAAAACTAACTTAGTTGAGTTATCGGTTGATGTTCGGTTTTAAGTCAGGTTACTCATTTTTAAAATGAGCTGCTATGCTCATTGATGTTTGTCAACAAAAATGGCAAATTTTGCCATTTTTTTAAAGCTGTTGCCAGTATTGATTCCCCGTTGTTCTTGGATCACCTTATCTATATCCAGATAGATCGCTTTCTTGTAGATACATACATTTTCATCTCTTTTCTAAAACTAAATAGCTGTTTTCATCGGTAGTTGTGGATAAAATCTCTAAACAACAGTGTCATGTTTTCAGGCTCGGAATGAAAATATTTTTTATGATTATTAGTTAATTTTGGTTAGTTTATGTTTTATTTTATAGTACCTACCTAGGTAGTTATATCTTTGAAAACTAGAAAAGTTTGCAGAGCTGTAAAATGAGTAAGTTTACCCAGTTACATATTCTAACCGGTAGCGTCTGCATATTTTGTATGATTCAGTCCTTTAACAAATAAAATGCAGCCAATGAATCATGTGCGAAAAATGTTAATACGATGCCTTCGTTTTATGATGGTCGTACCTAAATATCTTAATTATAATCCCGCTTTATTTCGACACATCAAAAATGGTAGGCGTTTTTATGATGATCTTTTCAAATTACTGTGTCCATTTTTGTTTTTTTATTTATTTTATCAGTAAAGTACTAACGCCCCGATTTCGCACGGACGGGTACGGTGTAGAGTGTAGATATGACATTAAGATTTCGAAATAAGCTATTTAAATGGGTCCCATAGAGGATTGGTGTCAGGCAGACGGCTGGCCTAAAAAATTAATTTGGCTGTGAAAATGTTGCCATAAATATTTGCTATAGATAACGACTGATACGTACCTACTGCTGACTATTTGAATGCAAAATGCAACCGGGAACATCGCAATCGCTCAGATGAGAAGGTTTTTTTTGATTTTTTTTTTATAATTTCTACAGATCATGCACTTATTATAATGCAACTAAAAAATACAAACAATTTCTTAAGACATTCACTTCAAAAAATATTAAATTAACATACATTTTCAAGACATTCACTTAAAAACTCGAAATCAGTTTGGACAAGTCATTAATATACAAAATTATTACACGAAAATTAATTTGTAACAGATAAAATTAAAAACACATAAAATTTTAAGCATAATAACTTTACACAATCTTAAAATCTATTATAATATTAAAAATTACAAAGTAATTTTAACACCTCTATCGATTTCACATAAAAAACCTTTTTAATTCATTCAAGTAAAGTGCATATTGAATTTAAGGTTTCATAAAACAATTTTTACGACATTTTAATTAATTTTACAACACGTTTACAAAATTGCAGCTACCTTCAGTTGACAAGGTAATATAAAATTTACTTAATTAGGTAGGTAGGTATATTGTCTATACAAGCTGTCTCTGCGGTTTTTGGCGCTTTCAAAAAAGTGTAGGTACGAAATATTCGCTTTCAACAGTCCCTCAAATTTAAACTGAAAATGCATGAAACTGTATCTGATTATTCAGTTTTGGAAACTTAAAATAATATTTAAAGTTTATTAAAGTAAGCATTAACATATTACACACATAACAGAAACAAATAAAAAAATAAAAAAAAGTCAATTAAATAAGCCGCCCTTGATCGTACCCGGTGCAAAGGAGCCGAGAATGCTAGCAGCATTGCCTCTCTGTATGGCAATGGCCAACCTAAACTTAAAGTGATTTTATAAATATTATTTTTGTAGTTCAGCATGTAGTTTAACGTTTTTCTTTTAATTATTTATTTAAATTATTTTTAAATCGAGAAAAAAGTGTTTTCACGCGGTCCTCGATCCAATGGAACATACAGTTTTGTGACCGGATTATAATCGAAACAAAAGAAAATTTTGACAAGTGTAAATTTTGTATTTTTTTAAATCCCCATTTTACATCTTCTTATGGGTTGCCCATTCACGTTAATAAAATTATCCAAAATATCATTACAACATTATTGCAACACACTTTTTAAACTTACACGATTTCCGTCCATCATTATTTTTAGACACGGGTCTAGATCGCGTTAAAAAAAATCATTGTTTTTAATTACCTTGACGTTTCGGCAAACGGGTTATACCGGCCGTGGTCTCGAGAAGACTCAACCGAAACCGAAACGAACCGTTTGCCGAAACGTCGAGGTAATTAAAAACAATGAATATTTTTAACGCGATCTAGACCCGTGTCTACTAATAATGATGAACATTATTGCAGTCAAAATTTCACAAAATGTTGAAAACGCTTAGCAAATATCATGTTAAAAACACTTCGAAACCACAAGTTATTTGGAGTTAACATAATAGGTAACTAAGTCATTAATCACTCTAATTCTTCTACTTTAACACAAAATTAATTTTAATATATTTGTTTTTGTTACAGGTAAGACATCATATTACAGTTGCGAACATAAAGTTAGTTAAATAATGTGAGTTAAAAAACTGAAAGATTATGACCCCAGGGCGTAAAGTGGATATAACGTGCTCCCCACATTAAGACTACAAAAGTCTCCCGTTGGCGTCATTAAATAAACATAACCCTCCTTCGGCAGTCAGGTAAAAAAGTACAGTTGTGAAAAACTCGCAACGGATACCTATGTTACATATCTATACTAATATTATAAAGAGAAAAGATTTATTTGTTTGTTTGGTTATTTGCAGCGAATAGGCTCCGCAACTACTGGACCGATTTCAAAAATACTTTTATAAATAGAAAGCTACATTATCAAGGAGTAACATAGGCTACTCTTGAACCCGATATCCCCACAGGATCGGGACTTACGCGGGTGGAACCGAGGACGCAGCTATATTATACTAATTATAATTCCTCTGCGACTCCGGCGCAGCAGTGACAGTCCAAAAACCTATTCTTAAATATACGATTTTAAACTTACACTGTTGTTTTTACTACAAATATTATTTAATAACGGGGTATTTACCATGTTTTAATTTGTTTTGTAACATGGTAAATACCCCGTTATATAATAATATTTGCCTTTTCTTGAAGTAAAACAATACCATAATAAAAAATAAATAAATAAATTCTGCGAACAACACACAGCGCCATCTAGCCCCGTGGTAAGCGACTAAGCTTGTGTTACGGTGACTAGACAACGGATATAATACTTATATTTATTTTTCTTTTGTAAATACATACATATTATACATAGAAGGACACCCAGACCAGACACAAATATTTATTTTTTAAGCATAAATACTTGCACCCGGCGGGAATCGAACCCGCAACCTCCTGCATTGCAGTCGCGCTCTCGCACGACGCGCCACAGAGGTCGTCAACTTACTTAAACTTAAAGCTTAATGGCACTTTCATAGCCTTATTAGTAAGCGTGGAGTAAGGTCGAAGTAATTTTACCACTTTTTGTTTCTGTCTGTCAATTTTGAAAGTTCTTGTCACGGAAAAAGACAACGCATGTTCTCACTACTCCGACCTTACTCCATGTTATTAATTAGGCTTTCAGAGTTGAACTTTGTTCTACCTAATTGATATTATACCTACTTCACGGTTGGTATGTAATTTGTGTAAAGTAAATAGTAACTGTAGGATATAATATAATTTTATTACATACTTAGTTCTTCCGTATAATATACCGTAGAGCCCTACTTTCACGATGTCTCCAAGTAAATAATGGAACCAGGTTTATGCTGAAACATAATATTTTATTAGGTACGTATGATATTTCATAATAATTTGTGGGCACTTATGATGAGGAAAGCCTACATACTTATTCTCCATACTAACGTAGTCAACTGTTTTTACCCTGGATCGATGACTACGTTTGTAAAGTTTGTATGGAGAAAAAAGTAGGTAGACTGTCCCCGTAATATAACTACCTGTTGGGCTAACATGCTAAGTGGCATCCAATTACAAAAAAACTTTTTGGTTATTTTGTTTTATACTAGCCACCTGTGATTCACCCGCATATGTCCCGAACTCGCGATCTCGGGCTAAGCCGTT
This sequence comes from Idaea biselata, assembly GCA_958496205.1. Lineage (NCBI taxonomy): Eukaryota > Metazoa > Arthropoda > Insecta > Lepidoptera > Geometridae > Idaea > Idaea biselata. Next base: position 17,726,956 of record OY292400.1, on the reverse strand, counting down.
TGTGATGGACATACAAACAAACAAATAGTTACATATCTCTCACCCCAAACTTATATTTAACCGTAGCCGTCAAGGGTAAAATGAGAATTTTATTTGCAAATTTTAGTTTTTAGTGTTCTTTATTCAACTAATGGCTAAAAACGGTGCCCATTTCCTAAGACTCTTCTGTCCATGTGTCTGTCACCAGTGCCCTTACCATGAGTTACTACGTAAAAACGTTCACTGTAGCGTTAACAGTTTGGGTATGTCCGCAACGCAAAATATTAGCTCTCGCGGCCGATTGTCGCGACCGATGTGGCAGGGAACAAGCGGACACGCTGTGCACAAAGTCAAACTGTTCACGTTACAGTGCACGTATTTACGTAGTCACTCATGGTAGGGGTACAGGCCTTTATCTCATGGTTACACAGTTTTTTCTTTAGATTCCACTGAATTATGTTCGTTTACCTACTTGTTAATAAATACCGAATTAGGTAGGCATAGTTAACAAGTATTTAGAAACATGGTTAGTTGACAGGAAGGCTTGTAATTAATATTAAATCATTATTACACCTTTGCTACACTTTTAAGGAAACTTAATTTATTCAAATCATTCACATTAACACATCAACACATTAATTCAAATGTTCACGTTTTCTATTAAGAAAACGTGAACATTTATGGGACAGAATATCCGTTCTAATTTGTTTAGGGTTATTTTCTTAATTACTTTTTAAAAAAAAGTTTAAACTAGAGACATAATAATATGTTTTAAGAGAAAATACATCTTCAGAAATTCAGTCGCGGCGAGGCACGAACTCGCGTCTCTGGGTCTGTCTGTACCCCATCCTCTCATCGAACTAGAATAGAGATCATTTTTTAAAGTCATCAATTTAGCAATTAATTTAAATATAGATAGACAAAGTTTATAATAATTTCACAACATTTTGCAACGTTTTCGCATTCGTCTACTACACTTAATATTATGAAGAGGAAAGATTTCTATTTTTGTGTGTGTGTGTGTGTGTGTCGTATGTTTGTAATGAAATGAATGAACTCAAAAACTACTGTGCCGATTTCAAAAATTCTTTCACTATTAGAAAGCTACATTCACCCTAAGTAACATAGGCCACTTTTGATCCCGATATTTCCATGGGATCGGAACTTACGCGGGTGAAACTGCGGGACGCAGCTAGTCGTGTATAAATTACAATACCCTACCTATTATCCGTAACTATAACGAATCGTATGAATATCGAAACCGGACAGAAGAAGTTATGTGTAGCTATAGGTATTCCATACTGCAACTATTTCATACCTACCTATCTGACTGCCAAAGACTTAATTTTGCATAACATTTTCTAATAGGATTAATTTAATTAATTCTGTCTTTGGACTAATGTACCGCGACGGAGCAGGCGGCGCCATCTAATTTTATTGTATGTCACTTCAATCCATATTTAAACACAACTGAGATGTAAATGACTACTTAACAGCCTATTTTGTATAAAATTAACAGCAAATCATATTTGTTCATTTAGTTTTAACCCCTTTGCTAGAAAACTGGTTTAAAATCATTAGTAGATACTCAATGCATACCATTTATAATAAAATTTTGCAAGCACTTTATCGGTATAATGTTATTTATTATACAGCATGTTCCCAGGAGGGGGTATTAAGCCGAAAGGTGGTTGTTCTAGAGATCTAGGCAAACAACTTTTGTTCTACATCTTTTGGAAATTCGAGGTAGGTTTTTTAAGTTTGAGGTCATTGACCTTTTATTTAGTTCAGACCACTACTATCTAAACAGTAATTGCCTTTATTTACAAAAAAACAGCTGTTTATATTTCAGTGAAACAACTTCAAAGCATTGAGAAAAAAAAAAGCTGTTCGCCTAGACGTCTAGAACAGCCCTTTTTCGGCTTCTGGGAACATTCTGTATACTCTGTCTCAGAACTTAGATCAAAAATGTAAACATAGAACTGTCAATGTCAAAGGAAAAAGTAAAAAAAGAGCTGTCGCTTTCAAATAAATGTACGAGTTTTTGCTTACATTTTTTTGATCCTTGTTTCTGAGACAGAGGTCTAGTAGGTACAGAAAAAATTGCAAATTCAAAAAGTTCCAAGTTCAAAAACTATTTTAGCACAATAATGCACTTTGAAAGCGGTTTTGCGGTTGCAGTGAAAACACAGAAACCGTGGCACTGCGTGATGTTCCCACAATGCAGCCTGCCTCTTACTTCACTTCGCTCGCGACATGAAAATAAAACACAATATTTAAGTAATTGCGATTTGCCGTGTAGCCCTGGCATATAAAAGGGTTACCCCATCTCTTCCCGTGGGTGTCGTAAAAGACTAAGAGATGTGAGGGAGATTAGCAAACCTTAAGTTCACCCCGCGCAGTGGCGAATAAACTGCTTGATCCATAAGAGGGTTGGTGTTAGGCAGGCGGCCGGCCGTTAAAGTGGTGTAGTGGTGTCGCTCTCCTAGTGTTAGAGTTTTCAGATAGCCCTTAAGAGGACAACAGTCTACCTACGCTTTCTCCATACAAACGTAGTCGACTGTTTCCTTCCTGGATAAAGACATGAGAGTAAACAAATATGTTTATGCCATAAAACCTATATCTGTTATGACCAAGCCCCTACGTTTTGTTTTTTTTTTTCATTTTTTAATTAGAATAGAAATAAAAATTTCTATCAATTTTTGTATGTAGCTCAAGGCTATTTTATTTAGAAAATTTATTTTTTAAGGAAAAATAGCATTCAAAAATTTTCACTTGCGGCGAGGCTTGAACTCGCGTCTTTGGGTCAGTACTCCAACGTCTATTCCTACTAGAGCTTGCGTAGTCTAGTTGGAATAGACGTTGGAGTAGAATTTTTGAATGCTATTTTTCCTTAAAAAATAAATTTTCTAAATAGAAATAAAATGAAAATGAAATAAAGACTTTATCAAATAAGCAAATGTCTATACACCATTTTGTGAAACTGACTTTATAAATTAAATACACGCTGTCGCCCGACAATGGGACAAATTACCGGGCTAACATTTATTATTAAATTGATTTAGAACTTCCTCCTTCAAATTCACAAATCATTATCTCCACAAATAAACACGAAATCAATAAAACAACACGCGAGATATTAACAATCGTTAACTTTCAACGGAAACTGCAGTTTGTTCTCATTCCCGATAGGCTTCCGTAGGTACTGCGTAGGCTGACAATTGATGTAGTGATTTCGTATCGATTAGGTATTTGTTTATTTATTGATTTAAAACTCTTTTCTGTACCACTATAGTTCTTAATTAATGCAACAATGTGAATCAGATAATCAGTGATTCACTGTAAAAAAAAACAAAAAAAAATGCATTAATTTCAATTCAAGTAACTAAAGGACTCATATTACAAATGACCGCCTTTGTGGCGAGTTGGGTGAAAGCCCGACTGCACGGCGGAAAGTTGCGAGTTCTTAAAAAAAAGTTGCTAATAAAATAGGTATTTGTTTCTGGTCTAGGTGTTTTCTATGTATCATACCATACATAATGTATGTATTACAAAAAAAGTAGGTATAGCATATAGTATATCCGTCGTCTAGTAGGTACACACAGTACAAACCTAGCGCCGTGTGTAACGTCGAGGAATATCTATATCAATGAAAATAACAATAATCTATTGTCTATGTCATTTGCCTTTATAATTATACTTTGCCTTAAATATCTACCTCAAAGTATGTAAAAGCCAGAAGAACGAATTGGAAGCCGTCTGCCAGTGGCTGCACCGGTCTACGTATCGGAACACGGGAGATTGTGCTTTCGTTTCCCTTCGTGAAATTAACAAGTCACGCATTTCTGTAACTAAATAATTTTAATATGTTTTACCATAACATATCCCGAGGGGCAGACAATTTGCAGCATTCTTTCGAGTAACAAGTTAAGTAAGAAAGTACTTTACTCACTTTTCGAATTACAGTAATTGGCTTTTGTCACGACTCAAAAACACGGGAGCAAAGCAAATGGGTGGTGTGTGTGAAATTTTAAATTTCAGGTTTACTTAATTGTAGGATTTTGTTTCTTATAACTAGCTGCGCCTGCGCCCCGTGGGTTCATCCCGCGGGAATAGCGGGATCAAAAGTAGCCAACCCAGATCTCCAGCTAGGTATAACTCTCTATAGGTAGGTAATGTAGCGGTAGCGAAATGTACGATTTTTGTAAAGCAAACTTTTCGGATCATCATTATGTAGAATTTCTAAATATTCAATAATATGTTTATCAGGTTTGTTCTGGATAAAAGTCAAATGGTCAAATTTTACCCGTCTCGCTTTCACGGTTCGTTTATGACGGATAGACAGACCGACAGTTTTAACCTTTAAACCTTTAAAGGGTAAACTGTTACCCTAAAATAGATATAACGGCCCCATAAGCATGGAGAAGGAATTCTGAATGCAAGGGACATTATACCTACCTACACGAGTCTAACATTACAGGCTACATTAGCTAGTAATAAATTCTTTTTTTTTTCTTTTTTTTTTTATTTATTTTAATCATAAAAGTACACGTTTTCTTAAAAACTAAACTCCCGCCAAACTGACGTGCAGTTTGTTGGCGAGTGCGCGCTCATTATGATATTTACGTGCACCAATGCATTCACCTACCCTCTAACTATCTACTGCAATAAATGACTTAAGTACATCAACGTACGTACATCGTACGTCGTGTCTTATCTTCCTACATAAATCACCTCTCCCTTAATAAAACTTTATAGAAGGAATCACCAATCAATCACTACCCCTAATAAAAGTCCAATACAAAATCTAATAAACTGTCTTTATCTATCAATGGCTTTACAAATCAAAGGGATGCACGAAACAAAAACATATATAAATATGTATAACTGGACCCCGCGGTCCGCGTAAGTCCCGATGCTGTGGGAATATCCGGATTAAAAGTAGCCTATGTTACTTCTCGATAATGTAGCTTACTATCGGTGAAAGAATTTTTGAAATCGGTTTAGTAGTTTCGAAGCCTATTCGTTACAAACAAACAAATAAAATATATTTCTTCTTTATTATATTATACTAGCAGTGCCCGCGACTTCGTCCGTCTATTTTTTTTGAAAATGTAATATAGCTATATATAGCCTTTCTCAATAAATCGAATAGTCGATTTCAGTGTTGGATAGCCAACACTGAAATAATTTTTGAAATCGGACCAGTGGTTCCTGAGATAAGCGCGTTCAAACAAACAAACAAACTCTTTAGCTTTATAATATTAGCATAGATTATAGTAAATATATATACACAGCTCACGCCAACAAAAATAAATATTAAAATTCTTGATTCATAATTTAATTAAATCCGTGTTAATTAGAATTTCTTTTCAATTAATTATTAATGCGGATTCATTCAAACTTTTATTCAACTAGCTGCGCATTGCGGTTTCACCCGCGTTAGTTCTAATCCCCTTTGAATATTGGGATAAAAAGTAGCCTATGTATTAATCCAGATCTCCAGCTATATGCATATTGAGTTTCATCGCACTCGGTTCAGTAGGTTTTGCGTGAAGGAGAAATATACTCGTTTACAGCCGAATACAGAAATGCCAATTTCTGTATTCGGCTAAAAATTGAGGGGTACTTAAATAATTAAGCAGCCTCTAAAGTCATATGGATTTTTATGAGTTTAAGAGCTGCTTACTAGTTTAAGTAGAACTCAAGTTTGGAGTAGCGTTTCTGTATTCGGCCCTTATTTACTTAATATAAGTTTAAAATACACGATAGATAGGTAAGTCGAATACGAATGTGTCTCGTTCGATTCGTTCGTTCGAAAAAAAGATTCGTGTCTTTATATGTATACATATAAAGACATTCGTGCATATGTGGTTGATGGGCTGTCGAGTGACTACTTAAGCTAAGTAATGCATTTGTCTCGCTCTCGTCAGTGGTTTTCAACATCTGCGAAAATGTGACAGAGATTTTACTTACCCAGAGTAATTATTCGATTCGTCCATAAATACTTAAAATACTTAAAAATAAATAAAAAAATAATATAAATAGTGTAACACTCGTATGTATTGTCAATTCTAAGTAATTACTTGTCTAAGTAATGTGTCTGTCACATTTTCGTTGACGTTAAAACACTAATCAGTGCGGGACAAGGCATTGCTTAGCCAAAGTAATCTCTCAGATTCGTCTATAAAAACGGGTGAAAAGTCAAAATACACGACAGACACACTGTCGTGTATTTTGACTTTTACTTACACACAAACTTCCACATTTAAAATATTAGTAGGTACCTACTATTTCAAATTAACATAAGTATTAATGATGCTCAATGAATTTGGTACGCAAATGTTTATTAAAATTTATTCAATTTTTAGTCGAATTAGTTCAATTAAGAAGCCCACGGCAGATTTTTTAAATAGATTTTAATGTCAATCAATTTTTGTAATTAATCTAAAAGCTTCGGAGAAATATCATCGTAAATTGATAATAATTTTAATTTGTAAGTGTAAATAAGTAGGTAAGTAATTAATTAGCAAAATCATTAAGGCTCGATTTCACCAAACTAAAATAAGATAGATAGATAGATAACTTTATCTGTACAACATAAGACAAGAAAACAAAAATACATAGAGTAATGACAAATGACTATAAAAGCTTAAAATGTAAGTTGCACAAATTGGCGGCATTATCGTTGAAAGCGATTTCTTCAGACAGTGGATTTTTTAAACAGTAAATTATTTTTGTTGCCGCCATATCAATATACTAGCTGCGCCCAGCGGTTTTACCAGCGTAACTCCGGATCCCGTACAATTTCCCAAAAACCCATTCTTAGAGGATGATTATTCATCACAATGAACACACTCTCAAAATGTCATGTCACTAGGAGCAGCGCTTTGGGCTCTGCGTTGATATACATAGATCATTCAGGACTTTGAATTTTATATACATACCTATATAATATATGTAGATATATTAATGCCTTTTCTACATACCTTAAATAGGTCAAGGCATACGCCATATATCTGTTGACACGCTATGCCTTACAGAATTACAACTAATCTCATAAGACGGGATTAACCAAGATTTTAACTAAACTACTTGGTAATTAAAGTTGATAGCTCTTAATACGACTATTAAGTTTTAATATAATGGTCACTTCAGAATGATTATTGAATTATATTGGTAGAAATGCTTGTTATAAAATTACCTTTGACAATTTTAATAAGTGCCGTCCGAGTTGAAAACAAAAATTAATTAACGGATTTGCTCGATTTCTCGAGGTCCTGATTGTTGTGAAAACACGATTACAGAAAATTTTCTCGATAGAATAAAATCTAAATAAACTTCCCTAAATTTTACAAATAAATAGTTTTTATCTGTCAATATTTAACTTAAACTAATAAAACTTTGTAGATGAACAATCTAATTGATTTTAGTTCAATGCAGGGCTTCGTTGATTTAAAATTTAAAATTAATGTTTTATTATCTTGTAGGTAATTGTTTGATTTTAAAAGCTCTAAAATTTTACGCACTAGCATCTTAGGTCCTTTATTAACACATCGGAAAATCGCTAGCGCTATCCCTGTCACGCTGTAAAGTCATTGGGTTTATATTTGGCCCTTAAGAGATTAAAAATGTTCGATGGGCGTCGTACTCATTATTGTACCACGATTTTAAGATGCAGGTTTCTTCGCGACATTTTACTGTAATGAATTAATATTAATTTAAACCTACTAATTATTGAAACTTTTGTAAGATAACATTACCAATAAAATTGATTGCATTTTATAGATATCATAAACAACTAATAAAACTAGGATGTTTAATTAAATTGCCTATAACTAATTTACTACTGAAGCAGTTTAGAGTTTAGAGCAGTAAATAAAAATATACCGTTACTTATTCTTATGTTTTATCGTCACGTTACCTATATTTTAGTGTTTGATTTGAAACTAGTTCTTAAACATTTTGTAAAATGTATCTAGCGGTAATTAAGTCATAAAAGAACTTGTTAAAACTAGATTATAAATACGCTATTTAACATATTTATTTTTACAATTATTTTATTTGCTTATAAAAAACCTAACCGTGGAATCGGCTCACAAATAATATTGAAATATAGTGAAATCGTTTACAATTTCATGTAGGTAGGTACCTAAATACAATTTAACTTTTGAAAACGAGCTTTTTTGTCAAGAACAATGAACCAATCACCAAAGGATTTGGACATTATCCCCCTTACTTATAAACGATGACTAACTTTATGTTACGTTTGTTTTTTACTGGGACATGAAGTTTCAAAGTTAACATACAGAGACAAACGTTACTTAAACTTAGTCATCATTTATAAGTAAGAAGGTAAACTTGTAAATTTTGATAAACAAGGCACAGATATCACGTTGGTTTGCAAAAAGTGAACAGGAAGACCTAATAATACATGTCTGTGTAATAGTGAGGCGCCATGCTATCGCCAAGTTTATCGATAAAACAATGTGGGTCACGTTATCGATGGTCGATAGTTCGATCAATAGCCGACGCGATTGGGCACTAACACAATAACGATCCGATAAGATTTTATGTGCGACTAATCTTAGGAAATGTTACGGTGTTATTTACATAGAAAACAAAAGAAATTCGTCGATTTGTAGTAAATATTGTAATGCTTTAAATAGGAAATCGGTGTAGGTTTTTCTCTAAACACTTTTTATTTGAAACGCTTCAAAAGAGTAAAAAATAACTATAAAAAAAACCGGCCAAGTGCGAGTGGGACTCGCCCACGAAGGGCTCCGTACATTTTTGAATTGAATGAAAGGTAAAATGCAGTTTACTGTTTATGACGTATTAAAAAAAAATTACTTGCTAGATCTCGTTCAAACCAATTTTCATTGGAAGTTTTCATGGTAATGTACATCATATATTTTTTTTAGTTTTATTATTCTCTTATTTTAGAAGTTACAGGGGGGGGGGACACACATTTTACCACTTTGGAAGCGTCTCTCGGGCAAACTATTCAGTTGAGAAATAAATGGTATTAGGAACCTCAATATCATTTTTGAAGACTGGCAATGTTCTAGATTAGTACTGTTTGTTGTTAATGTTTAATATTATAAATTATTTAGGTAGAATTATATTGTATTAAAATAGTGCTACGTAATTTTGGTAATAAATCATTTTGTATTTTTTGTATTGTATTGATACCCCACATGTATAGGTTTGATGAAAAAAAAATGTTTGAGTTTCAGTTCTTAGTATGGGGAACCCCAAAAATTCATTATTTTTTTCTATTTTAGTATGAAAATCGTAATGCGGTTCACAGAATACATCTACTTACCAAGTTTCAGCAGTATAGCTCTTATAGTTTCGAAGAAAAGTGGCTGTGACATACGGACGGACAGACGGACAGACAGACAGACATGACGAATCTATAAGGGTTTCGTTTTTTGCCATTTGGCTACAGAACCCTAAAAAGAATCAAAACTTATATCAAAGGTACTAAATATGTTTGAACCAATATTTTTTTAATGTGTTGGTTCATATTTATCACTTCCTTAGCTCAAGAGTTACTGAAACTATTTCGATTAATGCACTACACAGTTTTAATACTTACATGTTTCGTCGCAACCAAAGGGATGTAAAAATAAGAATGTATTACACCCTAGTTCTTCTTCTAATATATAAAATTTCCATGTCACAGTGTTAGTTACCGTACTCCTCCGAAACGGCTTGACCGATTTTTATGAAATTTTGTATACGTATTCAGTAGGTCTGAGAATCCGCTACTACCTATCTATAATTTATAAGGCAAAACAACGTTTGCCGGGTCAGCTAATAATATTATAAACGCAAAAGCTTGTGAGTAAGTAAGTACCTAAAGGAGTGATTAACTACTTTTTATCCCGATTTACCGCGAGATAGGAACTTACGCTGCTGAAACCGCAGGGCTCAGCAATTGAATATAAGTAAAATTTAGGTAAAATAATATATGTCCAACAAACTTATTTACTAAAACATACATTTGCAGTTAATAAACATTTTATATGACAAGCACTTCAAACCTATTTTATTTCATTCAAACCAATAATTAAAACTAAGTTACCTACAGATTACCGGGCCTTAATCGCGTATTATTATTATTTATTTTCCTACCTCGACGACGTTTCAACTATGGTTTTTATCTTAATTAAAACTTTCCATGGAAAGTCGATTGTAAAGAATAAATCATTACAAAAAATAGTTTTTCAGAATTTACGACAACAATAAACATCAAAATGTTCCATAAAACACTGGCGTAATTATTCTTATTTATCGATAATGGATTTGATAACTCTGGCGGTGCGGATAAAGACCTGACTGCCCGACTGCGGCACAGAAGGTTGTGTGCTTTAAGTATGATGGAATTAGGGTTGCCAACCGTACTATAATATATAGTATTGAATTATATTTCAGTTCTGCGTACTATATACCTACTTTTGAAAGCACAAAAAGTACGCAAAAATTTTATATTTCTGGCATAATTTGTAGAAAAATGTTTCTTTTATAAATTCCAGCCACATCTGCATTTGCAGAGGATGTGGAGGAAAAAAAGAAAAGCCAAAATCAAAAACGGTGCTCATTATTTAGGTACCTAAATATATTATTGTATAAATTTAATTCTATTAAATTTTGAACATTCTAGCTGGAATACTCTATTTTCAATTTGTATTTTCGTTTTTCTCTGTAGGTATAGTACGTGTGGTGATAAAGCAAATAAATGCCTGCCAAATATTATGCAAATAAAATTGTTATGGTGTAAGTACCATCCTGTAGGATTCATGTTATTAATTTTATAGATCACTAACTGCGTCCCGCGGTTTCACCCGCGTAAGTTCCGATCCAGTGAACATATATCGGGATCAAATGTAGCCTATGTTACTCAGGGTGAAGGTAGCTTTCTAATGCCGAAGAGAATTTTTAAAATCGGCGCAGTAGTTTTTGAGTTTTTTCATTACAAAGATACACGCACACACACAAAAATACAAATCTTTCCTCTTTATAATATTAGTGTAGATGTAGATTAGATCGATCAAATTAAATTTAATGTTATGCACATCACTAGGGATATGGAGTTACGACCGGTTGTTTGGTCTTGTATCTATAGGCTTCTCGACGATTCTTGTGGTAATTTTATGTTAGTGAGGAAAGTATGCACCACACTGCAGTATGGTGTGGGAATGTATGTGTGTGCATACACTTCAAACTATGGTGTGTGGTGTTGTGTTGGGTATGGAAATTTAATGGGGTTGAGTTAGTTTCTGCTTTAGAAAACTGGGAAAAACTTTGCCAAATACTCATACCCAACTCCGCGCCCACGCCGTACACACAGTTTGGGCAATAATATAAGCTGAAAGGGGGTTGTTCTAGACTTTTTTTTTTCACAATGACGGGCGGTATTTTGACTGCAAAATCAGCTGTTTTTGAAAGTACACATATTCCATGTTCCACGTGTTTTTCCTTTAAAATATATTAATATGAACGCTTATCAACTAAAAATAATAAATTAGAATATTATAATAACACAATTTCCATTTCAAATCAAAAGCCTAATACAATTAAAACACTAAGTAAGTATAAATAAATTTAGTCAAATAATCAACCTCAAAAATTGTTCCAGATTATTTTAGGCTAAACGCTGGAAGTCTCTATTACGGTTTATTAATGTTAATGTAAGCCCGTTGAATTTGTTCCACTGTAGGGCAAGTGCCTCCATTACAAGATAAGACAGTAATACGCCTCGGGTCCCTACACCGGATTGACGAATGTTATAGTGGTGAGTCTTGGGATAAAATATGTCGACTTCCTTATTATGTTCTCCTTCACTGTAACAGCGATATTAATAGCGCACATATATTTTTCTAATACCAGTAATTTTACGTTTCTTGAAACCAAATACTTATAAAACAAAATTAAAAATAAAACTAAATAAAAACTATGCCTACTAAATCTAAATCAGCTAACTCTTGGTGGAGGGGAAAGTGCCCAGAATACTGGCTGCATTGCCCCGTTGTATACAAATACTTATTTTCTGGGCAAAATACAAGCCAGGATTCCGGGCACCCGATGCCTCCACCAAACGTTTAGTAAACCAAACGCTCTCTGTACAGCTCCAGAGCTTTTTTTCTTAATTATGTGGCCACATTATCGCAAAAACGCGAAGATTCGCGTTGTCGCGTCACATCTGGCCAGAGAATTTATCCTATCGTGATATTTTAGATTCAAGAACTTCGTCGTAGATCGAAGACGAAGTTTTTATCGTGACAAGGCAAACGAATCTTCGCAACTCTATGTATAGCCATAGCATAAGAAAAAAAATGTGAGCCATCACGGGACGCCTGGCAGATGTGAAACATCGACTCGCTACGTATAGTACCTACATATAGCATGGCAAGGCGTCGCCACGGCCTGTATCGCCACGACAATTTTTAGGTTTACCCTCGCCTATAGATGTTTCACATCAAAAAATGTGAGCCGTCACGGGACACCTGGCAGATGTGAAACATCGACTCCCTACGTATATTTATAATAGTACATATTATATTCCACAATATAGGTAGGTATAGGTAAAAGCGTGGCGAGGCGTCGCCATGGTCTGTATCGCCACGCGAATTTTTAGGTTTACCCGCGCCTATAGATGTTTCACATCAAAAAAAATTGAGCCTGGTCGCCCATCGGGGTCCATCGGCCACCAAAAACTCCTCATATCTTTTAACTTTAAAAACAAATTGATTTCGCCTTGATACCTACTTGACCCGGCTAGCTGTCTAGCCAGAAATCGTTACGCAATCTGAACAGGTTAAGCCATTTTTTACGGTCCTAATGTATTCTCTAATCATCACGATCAGGTGCGATGATTCACCGTCGGTTGTTGATATTATGTCATCGGGCGTTTAGCCTTGGACTGTACAGTGTACAGGTCAATGGAATGAAAAGAAATAGGCACCAAAGGCTAGATAGTAAAGATTTTTAAGCTTTAGTCTTAACTTAGGGTTCCGTACCCAAAGGGTGAAAATGGGACCCTATTACTGAGACTTTGCTGTCTGTCCGTCTGTCACCAGGCTGTATCTCATAACCTGTGACAGGTACCAATAGGCAGTTGAAATTTTCACAGAAGATGTATTTTTGAAGAAATGCTCCTGTCAGAATTTGAAACTGAAACAGCTGAAGAAAACTGTAATTTAAAATCAACATAGGTAAAAGTTTTGGAAGCAACGTATTTAATGATTATTTATAAAGGACGTTAAACTTTTTTAAATATCAACATTAAAAGGACATCAAATTACGTATTTCTTAACACATAGTAGATAGCTACGTTAAAATTGATTGAAAGAAGACGAATTTAATCGGTCATTTTAAAAGGACAACGACACTAATTTTTCAAACTGAACATTCTAGTTATAATAAAATTAAGATACATATTTCCAATCATGTAGTCGATTATTTTTAAATGCAATGACGACGACATAAATTCCATTAAAACATTGACTGAGATTAAATCTTATAGTATACGATTTCTACTTTTTGTCTTATCTTCGATCTTTAGTCGATTATCATGAAACTAGTCGTTAGTTTTGCTACTGGGCACTATTAAATACTCCTATTGGAACCGCCCATTTAATAATGACTTTGATTATAATTATTATTATTGAATGCTTTTATTTTTTATGTTTTTTAAAATGTTGCCGTTTGGTTACGAAACATTGTGTACGGACTTTTTAAAGTACATACCAAAGAAAGTCAATAAAAATCTTTTACAATAATTACTTATGTATAGTTTTATTGCAAAGAAAAATATACTCAGGTTAAGAGAGAGTAGTTAAAATTAAACATTTGAAGCGGACAACTTACATAGGTACATACGAATAGTGCAAGTTAAATAATTAAAAAACTCACGTCGGAAAGACAACAACAAAAAATATACACAACACATTGGCCGTCGTGTGAAAGTTTTACTTTAAATTAACATAACATTTTCACTAACTAAATCTTTTGCTTAGGTCATGTGAAAATTGTGTTAGTTTATCTTTCAAATTTATCTATTTTATAGCTTCGTAAAATTATATTATTTTCTCAATTTATTTTGAAATATTAACAAGGGCAGCGTAAAGGAAACCTAAGCCAGTCATAACTTTGATTTCATATAAGTATCTTCTTAACAATGAAAAGTTATGTTTTGTCGTTATTTTTAATGATTTTCGTACTGTTCAAGTTATAAATAAGTAGGTAGGTATATAATATTAATTATTTATGTTAATTTTTTACATAAAACTGCAGTGAGTTATGATGATACTTAAAAATATAAATCTGCGTAAGACAGAGAATCTAGATACCTACATAGTACCACGAAACCTCTTTAAACTGATCGATATTTTTTAACTCTCTATACTATATACTACTAAAATAGCCGTTTTTCAATAAAACTTAACAAGGTTAACAAATAGGAGTATAATATCCATTGTCTAGTCACCGTAATACAAGCTTAGTTGTTTACCATGGGGCTAGGTGGCGCTGTGAGATGTTCACAGAATTTGTTATTACTTAGGTATAGAGTAGGTATAACAATAACCTAACCAACTTATTACCATACCCATACCTTGTTCTTGGCTTGTATTAAAATTTCCTTATAAGAAGAAGAAATAACTGCGTCTTAGCATTTTAATAACTGAATATCCTTGAAATCAACACTATAATGTAAATATTTTCTGCTCGGTTGTGCAGCAAAAATGTTACATTAAAGTATATAAGATATAGCTACGTGTTTATTCAACGCAAAAACGGAATAAATAGAAAAAATACCTGGAAAACATGTGTGATACATTTTAAACCAATTATATTCGTAAATTTGATGTCCGAGTCTGTTTTTCTTATCATATATCAGAGAAATGTAATTATAGAAGCACCTTTTTTTAATAAAACGGTGACAAAATACGACATCTGTCTTTTAAGCTCTTACTTAAAATGACATAAATAAACCTCGCTCTTGCATCTAACTCGAGGGTAGAATACCTTGAGTTTTTGTAGCCATCAAAAATTTGACACATCACAGATATTTACTAAATAAAATTTTAGATTTAACTTACTGTGTAATGAAAGCCGACCTAAACAAAATAAATACTCAGGTTTCAAGTACCTATTTAAGTAAGAACTATTAAATTATACTTTTGATAATTATAAATGCGAAAGTTTAGATAGGTATATTTATTGATTACAAAAATAATATAAAAAACTTATTTTTATATAGTAGATAATCAAACCAAGAAAATTAGATATTAAATACTTCAGCGGACCCCAAGCTCCCGAGATGGATGCAACCAGAAACATTTCATAACTCAAGAACGGCTGAACCGATTTGGTTGAAATTTTTTGGGGAGGAAGTTTAGTACCGGGAAAAGGACAAAGGATACTTTCAATCCCGTAAATCCCGCGAAATCAGGACTTATGCGGGTGAAACCGTGGGGCGCAGCTAGTTTGTAATACAATTAATTATATCTAGTCACATACCTAAGTATCGAAGAGTCGTTAACCCATTGCTTTAGCGTTCCCCGATCAGGAATGTTCCTCTTGGCATCTTCGACTCATTGCCGGCGAAGGACTATAGAAGTATCTGTAGAATGTTTATTTATAGATGTTACCTAGGCTCGTATTGTCGTGACGTAATTAAATACGTTTGTTAATTACTATGCTTTTTAGTTCGCGTTTTATAGCTGGATATCAATTTTGTGTCCGTTAAAATGTGTAGTTAATTTTAAAATGAGAAAATCATAGACTTTATATAGGACATAAAATAATGAAGGTTTATATTTTATCGTTTATGAATCTAATGATTTAGTAACACAAGGTAGATCTCGGCCTTTGAAAATTTAGTTTTCCTCCATCCCCTATCCCAGACTATTTATTATTTTATTAATTACATTTTTTTTAAATACTTTAGCAAGAGAAAATATGTTTTGACGGAGTCCATTTATTATTCAGCCAAAATATTGCCATCTAAATAATATGACATTCTGGTAACTGATTTTTATTAACATTTACTAATAAGCCACATAATATTTATTAAGGGGTATTACACAGTAATAATTCAAAGTCCCTGACAGATTATTATTTTAAATTTATGGGACCGATGACTTATGGTTTCGTTCACCTCTGCAAAAACTGTAGTTAAATATGTTTATTTTGTCAAACAGAAGAAGTAATAGAATATGCAAATAATATTTTATAATGTTTGTATATTAAGTGTCAAATATGATTGGATTTTATTTCCATTTATGATATAATTTAGAGCTTTCGACATTCTTGTTAGATATTTTTTGAGTAGTTAATCATTTTGCTATTTTATAGCTTGTGAATTTTAAATTATGGGACTATTTATTTCGCACTACCTCAAAAATAAAATATATTTTTCTGTCCATTTTGTTAGATTAAGATACTATACCAAAGTATCATTAGGAAAAGGTTCTCCTATACTAGTATTATACAAGAAAAATAATAATTTATTGTTCTAACATTGTACAGTCTATACTCGTTTCGAACATACCATAATTATTTTAATACATAAGTTTTAAAGTAACCTAAGTTTTCAAATAAAAATATTTTCAGTTAAGACTTTTTTGTCCTTTTTAAAGTACAACAATTGAAAATCACATTTAACCCTTTAGACTTCTATACTCAACCTGTACCAAGTACTCGTAATGAAATAAGAAGGTAAACACATACACATTTAAATGGCACAGAAAATGTTGACGACGCAATTAAAGTAATCTGCCATGTCACGGAATTGGGACAGCATGAGTCACGAATAATCACCCTAGGTTTCTAGTTTTAATAGATCTAGATTTAAGCTAGACTGACAACATTCAAATTAGTTTTATAATAAACCTTGAGATTGCTTGTCATTAGGCAAACGACTCTAACGATGTTTATTTAAATGTTCCTTTTAAATGACAAAATGTAGTTTTATGGTGTCATAGTCAAATCATCCTATTTAATTCAGAACTGCAAAGTGGAACTCATTACTCCCTTTAATATTCCCTCTTAAGAGGAGTATATACGCCAACGACCTTGAAACTGAAAATCCCTGTCGGGCTCATCGAAAATTGTTGATTATTTCATGACGGAATGTCGTAGAACTTTTTTTTGTGCACAGATTGTAGGTGACATTGTTTCCTACATTTTGGTGTAGTTTTAAGACAAGAACCTCCTATTGGTGCAAAGCCTATCCAAATTTTAGACAAAAAATGTCTGATTTGGCTAAAATGTCGATAGGCTTCAATACGTTTCGACATATTTGTATGGAAACTGCACTAAAGTATCGGAAACAATGTCGCCTACAATCTGTACACAAAAAAAAGTTCTACGACATTCCGTCATGAATTAATCAACAATTTTCGATGCGCCCGACATGGATTTTCAGTTTTTCAGAATAGGGCCCTTAACTACAACCTTGGAGTCTTCTAATCTAGGGTGAATAGGTTTCTTCTAGGCAAACATGTTATACCGTCGACCTCATCGTCGCTTTCCATCAGGTGAGAAGAGGTCAAATGGCTACCCTATCTTATGTAACAAAAAAGAAAAAAAAATCGTTTCTAGGAAGACATTTTCTAAATAGGTACATTCATTAGTACATATTTAATACATAATATTATAGTCGGATAAGTAGACTTGTTAAGTATATTTATGATATTACATTTATTTTTGGGTCATAATCGCGTTGCTTTTTAAATGTATCAAGTATTTTCGAACGCCCGATGTTTTGACCTCAAACACGGGTAGACCCGATTAAAACCAAAGAATAAGTTTAATTTCATATCACCATCACGAAAACCGAAGAAAAAATAATAATTTAAGAACTTGTCAGTTTTAAACTGTGAAAATTGTGTTTAGTAAACTGTTGTAATTTATGGTATTTATTCTTAAAAATTAAATACCTACCTACTTTAATCGAACATCTGCCAACAATTAATTGAAACCAGAGATGACCTTTCCTTTATGGTTGACGACCTTTACGAAGGCACTTTTATAGCACGTTCCCCTATAATTTAATAAAATAGTCGAAAAACAATTATTGACCCTATTTGATCTTTTAATACCTATTTATGTGCCTACTTACGTACTTATTATAACGACTTTGTTTTTTAATTTATTTCTAAATTGATTAAGTACTTAAATTTATTTTGAGGACGAAATCAAACTTTTGTCATTTAAAATCTTCACAAAATAACTTCGGGCGGTTTCGCTATCGCTTACGAAGTGCTATTAGTTATTTCTAAGAAAATTACTAACTATTTCTGAACCGTTTTCGAGAAGGTAGAGACGTCCCAGTGAGTGGCGCAGTGGTTAGCGCACTCGCCCGGCAAGCGAGGGGCACAGGTTCGAATCCTGTCACGGGAGAATTTTTGATGATGTCTCCTTGTGAAATATTTCTACGTAGAGACGTTTCAGTGATATAATACACACCCTAGTCACAGCCAGTTATTAATAAAAGCATCGATGATTATTTAACCCCTTATAAGTGCGCGTGGGCAATCGTGCCGATTTATCAATATGGAAATTATCTGCACTCTTTCATGTTAACCGAAGCGATTTATTTCAATCACTTTTATAAGAGCAAATCATTTAGTAGAGTTATTCAACGTGTTAGGAGGACGGTAATATAAACCGAAAGGGGGTGGTTTTAGACGTCGCGTCTCGTCTATACTTTGTTTAGACTAGGATTAGATATACGTTTTCCTGAAGAAAAAATGTTAAAAACAAAGCACCAAAATGTTAGATTATAGTCTCAAATTAAAAAAAAAAGTATACTATAGACTAAAGTGGCAATGGGCTGGCCTATAATAGCCTGCCCATTGCCACTTTTAGTCCTTGTCAGTCAGTCGTGATTACCAATAGATAGAGAAATTGAAGACGATGGTAAAGGCATCGCAACATTTTAACCAAATTACAAAACCTTCATGGGTTTTGTATTTTTTTTTAATGTTGCGATAATAATAATTATTATTGAAATTGTCAGAAAAATATTTTCTTCTTATATTTTGACAAACGAACTGGATTACATTTTCAAACATAATTCTAACTGGGTTTTTTTTTCTCCACTTATGCAACGAAGACACTGTCATGCTGCCAGTGTCATGTTTTTGATGGCGATATAAAGTAGCTACGAGTCAGTAAAGATATACAATCAGTTTAAAAAAACAGAGAACCACAAACAGTGTTCTCGAGGGAAAGTATTCCACTTCCGAAATCATAATTCCTCTCATCACGAATTTAACAATATAGCAATTACAAATTATGCAACGATTCTACGTTTTTTCGGCCTTTTGTATCTTCACAAACTCTCACGCATGAGCTTTATGTAGGTAGGTAGATAGGTACCGACAAATTATGTTTCGTTTAACATCGTTTACCATCAAATTAATTTAATGATCCATCAATTTGCGTGTAATATGACCAATGCTGTTTAGGGTTATCGCAGAAGACAGACTAAACAGTCGACCGATTGTTCAACGATCATCAAAGTATGTCAAATAATTTTTGACATTTTAGGATACAAAATTTCTGAGAGCATAGGTACCTACCGTTTTACCATAGTACAAGGAAGTAATTTTACCTATATGCAAACTTGCCTGATTTCTGAAGACTGACTTTGACAAGTCATGTGTCAAATTTCCTACATTTATGTGACCTTTCCTGCCAATGAAAGAAAAAAATGTTTAAAAAATGGGTAATTAGGTACCTACTGTAAGAGCGCCGCGATGTGCCAATTACTAGGTAAACTGTCGTTTTACATACATTTTCTAGTCAATAAAGTTTCCATTGCAATCCAGTTGCAAGTTATAGTTTCTATTTGAGCGTATTGTTTGCAGTTGTAATAATGATGTTTAAATCTAATTTTAGACAAATAGATTTAAATGGTAACTACCCCATGTTACCATATAAACTATTATCTTCTTACCTACATTTTCACGAAAAGTCGGCCGATTGTGCATTTCGTTTTAAATTGCATAATCGGCCGATTTGGCGCAGTAGCCAGTCTGCGTTCGTCCGTAACACGAGTATGTACCTACTAAAAAACAACAGTTAAATACGGTAAGTAAGCCGGTTTATTTTGAATTTTCGATTACTTGGTATTATCAATTTTTCTGGCAATTACCTACTCGATTGTGTCAATCGATAAACGCGCGACAAGTGAAGGGTTTTAATGATTTTTAAGAGGAACATCTTGTTCCGGTCTGCGAATTTATATTTTTTTTGTAAAAAACAAAACAAATTGAAAATCGAAATTTAATTCTATTTTGCAATACGCTAGCACGTTGTTTTGTTTTCCAGCTGTTTTAATCCTTATTCAGGCTTTTAAACCATCTTAAATTTGGATTATTTGGACTTTACAGCTGCATTCAAAGAAGACGATTTCAAATCCTGAGTAAAGTTTAAGTAGTTGAAAAACAATTTCTTAGGGTCATAGACCGTTCACACATTGCCGATTACCGAGCCAATAGGCTTAACCCAAAGCTAAAAGCTTAAAGTAAGCCGGTAAAAAAGCATCATTAGAAACGACCCTTTACTAGCCTAACCCTGCGTACTACGTGGGCGATCGGATGCGAACGCGAAGCGGCGCGGTGCGGCGCGGAAACAAGGAACAGTCGATAGCTATTGAAGTGTCCTACGTGACCAAATGCACGTAAAGTGCGATGCGGCGCGACTCTCGGCTGTTCCTTGTTTCCGCGCCGCACCGCGCCGCTTCGCGTTCGCATCTGATCGCCCACGTAGTACGCTGCGTATCAGATTTTTAGTCCTATTACGCATCTAACTTTAAGTCAACAGAGGCGGTAATCGGCAACGTGTGTATGGTCGTTATGGTAAAGTGCACGTTAATCGACGGCTATTGACCTCTACCGGTTTTCTTAGGACTGCTTGTACCGAAAATAAATATGCCAGTGTCCGGTCCTCCATGCAAATCTGGAGACTTATGGGGGTGAAGAATGACTAACAAGAGGTACGATATTTTCGTATCTACTTGTTTTTGTCACTGGCCTAGCCGAACCTGCCGATCTTAAATGGTCGTGCGGGTTAAGCAACGCTAGGCGCGGTCAACAGTCATTACTTAGATGGGTGTGTGGCGAAAGTAATTTTGCCACACACCCATACCACAAAGTAATTCGAACTCATCTGTGCTTCGAAAGGCTCGTTGAGCAGTTGGTCCCGGTTGTTATTTCTGATAGCAGTCGCAGCTAAGTCAGTTATAGGCCACAAGCTCCTCGGACTTCCTTTTGAAAAACTATTATTGTGTAGGTACCTGGATAGGGGATTTATGTGTTTTTGCACTTTCGACACGTGGTGGTCCAATGTCATGAAAGATCTTAGAACTCTAAACATAGACTTAGAGACAACCTAGGACAGGGCGTCCTGGCGCAAGATGCTAGGGAGACTCGACCCCAAATAACGGGAAGAGGGAAGGAAGAAGACGAAGAATAAGCACTTTTAACCATTGATATACTTATACAGTCACCCAAATATTACAGTAGGTACTTATGTATGTACCTACCATGTATGTTAGATAACATAAATAAGTGATAAATATGATGATACAATCTGATAAAGATTTCGGTAAGAACAAAGGTATTTTTCCGAGAATTCTGTTTGTAGGCGTCAAAATATCACGATAAAGTTAAATTTAATCTAAAAACTCTATTTAGCAGTAGGTACAATAAAATAATCACTACGACCGTGGCGCCCCAATATACTATTAATACTAGTAAGACTGTTTTTATGTCTAGATATTTAAGTTTTTTACAAGTAGGTAGGTATCAGTGAGCGTTTTTTCCATACACAGCCTCATAATTTGGGACATGATTTTCCGACGTGGGTTCTCGCGATGCCTTTGCCGTAAGCTCAATATTAATAGCACACATACCTACACATATTTTTATTAAAGAAAATACATTGGTGCGCGCTGTGGTGGGATTCAAAACTAGGAATGGAAATCGTGGTATCTACCACTAGACCAAGAGTCCAGCGAAATCTTTAAACTCATGAAATTTTTCACTTCACTAGTACCTACTAGAATAGACTTTCAGAATTATTTAAAGGTTTTCAATATATCAATTCATACTTGTGGTAAACAAAACTACCTAGCTACATAATTGTGATTTCTATTCATCAACTCACATGACCATGTGTATCAAAACAGTCGTATAACCCGCGTATAACAGTGAAATTGTTCGGTCACAGTCCCAACACACGCGATCTGATAATCGGACCAATTAAACGCGAGCTTGATCTCAGAATCGAGATGGCCGAGACGATTTCATAAAATGTACAGGTTGTGGGTTTGTTTTACATTTTTGTTTACAATTTAAAGCTTGTGTTTGACCCAATATCTCACCAGATAGTAAAAGAATGTTGGAAGCCCTTATACTCGTAGCACGGTAACTGCATGATAAGATTTTACATGATTTTCATTTTAGCCTCAATAAAAACGACTAAGGACATTATAAGATTAGTGTTATGCTATTGTAGTTCCATGTATCACTACTACTACACTATTCTACTATATTGAGCCAACATAATGTTGATAAATTTTTATTTTTTTATTCAATCAAATTTATTCCCATGATCATTCAACGAGTTACTACACTACCAATATATCGCGATTATAAAACCATTAGGTTCTTTAAGAATACTTATACATAATGTTATAGCAGAGTTTGAGCATCCAATAACTCCTATTTAGACCTGCTATAACTCTTCTTTGCGAAACTTAGCGCTTAATCGTAGTTGGGCTGTTCATTTGTGCTTGAAATGAAGGTCTAGGTGCGTATTGGAACAGTTTGCTTGCCTCAGTGATCTATTTATCCCTCACAAGTTTAGGTGTCTTTGTTACACCTTACATTGCCTGAATCCGAAGCGATTGCCCAACCCGATACTTACACAACACGCTTAGCTCAGCTTTACCATAAACAGAGCTCCGGCTTGGCTGTATTAACATGCTGACATTTTAATTCAAATGTCTCGAAACATTAGTTCCAACTTGTCGACGTAGAAGTGACATGGTTTTAATGGGGGCTTTAATTTTGTTGTTGCTTCATTTTGTTTTAAGGATTTGTAGAAAGGTGTTTGCTTGTTCGCGATTTGTATTGACAATCTCTATGAGGTCAACTTCTAATCACATCAATAGATATTATTTTATCTTCTTCTTACATTCAAATTATTTGTAGTCAGCACATGCCATTGACGACGACACGAACGATTCGGCAATATGTTACGCCTGATCTCCTGTTTTTTTCATTGAGGAGAAATCCGACCATAGGAACTTTCTTTCACCGTTCCAGGGGAAGCAGTAAGGATGTGTAGGGCTCCTTACTGGCCTAAGGTTGTAAGTGGCCTGGGCTCCTACTGACCTAGGGTGGTATAAGTTTTTATATTGCATAGGTATTTTACGCAATAGGCAGGTTCTGAAATACAATAAGCAGATCTTATTAGGGACTGAGTGATGCTTTAGTTAATGATAAACTGTCTCCAATTATTAGTTCTTCTTCCTTATGGATGTGAATACAATATACCTTTTTTTTCCTCGCTAGGTTGGTAACGAAATTCAATAGAAAATATTCAATGAACCTCCAAAACATTCCATCTTCCAATCGGATCCATATTGAAATCAAAGTGATTCAAACTGTAATAACAAGAAGCTTAATGTATTTAAAGATTATCATTTGATTATGCACTATTGTATTCTATGAACTACATACATCAACTGGCTGAATGTTGCATTCGCCTGTGCCACGAGAAAGCGTTTGATATATCTGTGGTTGTGATTTATTATCTGTGGAAGGCAGCCATGTTTGTTTATTGCTTAAGTAAACTTAAACACTGAAAATTAGATATATATTTTCATTTATTTAAAACAAATTTAAAACTTAAATAACATTCGAAACACCAAAAATCACTAATATTTGTCTGGTGTACGAATAAGTGCGGTGACTGCATGCCATAGTCTACAAAAGTTAAAATAAATATGGATAAGACCAAGACCGTTGCAACATGGACGAAAAATGGATAACTTAGTATTATTAATTTTGTAAAGTAGGTATATAATTTTGTACTTACTCTATAGTGATATTAATAGATTTTTCTCTTTTTTCAGGTAATTTATGCATCGATTTCAAATACTGCTTTTAAGATTGGAATTACACTGCGTAAAGGTGCTAGATAAGTATACCTATACTCACTAAACGCTTAAATTACTAAGATCCTTTAGTAAAACGTTCTATTTCTTGTTAAAGCAATTCTATTCATAAGTCAATTTACCACCTCCGAACAATCTCAATGGGTAAAATGTACGTTTTGTAACAGTGAGAAGTTGACATTTCAAATAATTCCATCCCGTGTCACAGAATAATTAATAGTGAGTACATGCAGCCCGTGTGAACCATTTAGCAAGGAGGTTCGTTCTAATTGAACTCTTTGCTTAGGTTTTAAAAAAGTTAATTCATTTAGAAGTATGGGAACATCTCACTTCCTGCTGTAATATACCAATGAAGGTATACCTACGGATGAGATTGTAAAGTTTTTGTTTAGTCCCTGATCATACAGTTTACAAATACTTCCTGGTTGATATTGAATGGGATAAATAGGTGATTTGTTGATCACTTCACATGGCTTATCCATTTACAGAGTGAAGTGAGAACCTATGTAGTGTGTTTTTTTTTTGAATAATTTGCACAAGTTGGATTTCAGTATAAATTTCTTGGGTAAGAATTTAATATATGATTTTAAGGGTCTACCTACTCTTTACTGCATACAAACTTTAAAACGTAGTCAACTAATATTTCTGAATTTTATTTCTATTCTAATCGGGCATGGTCAATTGGTCATGGCATCAGATATAGTTATTAAGTTTAAAATTTCCAGAGCGGAAACAGTCAACTAACGTTTGTATGAAGAACCAGAAGGTAGACTTTCCTCTTATTTAGTTTGATTTTAATGTCAACTATAGTTACGACGAGGGTTAAAATAAAAAGCTAAGGCACACAACTTTAATTAAACTTTATGACAAGCTCGGCCATTTCTGTTCCTCCGTTGATTCTATATTATTAGTCTATGGTATTATTACCCAAACTGTGTCAATAATAACCATAAACAATCTAACCAATCTAACCTTTTACCGCGGAAAAATCTCATAGAAAGTTTCCCAAGAGTTTTTTTTAATAACCAACTTTCATACACGTTTAATTGTAGGCACCTACCTTCGGACGTCCGCTGAATCGCGGTAACGACTGCAATTAGCTATTTCCAATCATAACATCAAACCGTGCCGGCAATTAACAGTCAATCATCAGTCAATTACTTTAATAGATGTCGTTTTAGGGTTCCGTATCTCAAAATACCCTTTATCTCGTTTACCTATTAGGGAAGTCTAACTACCCTTTTCTCCATACAAAACTTTACAAACGTAGTCGACTGTTTCCTCTCTGGATAAAGATATTAGAAAAAAATATGTTTATGCCATAAGTCCTATAAGAGCCCTAACCATGCCCCTTCGTTTCGATTTTTTTAATATTTTAATTTTTCATTATTTTATTTTATTCTAAATTATAAATGAAAAAGTCATGGCAGATATAGGCTTTATGGCATAAACACATTTGCTCTAATGTCTTTATCCAGGGTGGAAACAGTCGACTACGTTTGTATGGAGATAGAGTAGGGAGACTGTCCTCTTAATAGAGAGAAAACTATTTATGTAGGTATATCTAATGTATGGGTAAATCATAACTGCATTGATTAGGAGCGTCATTTTAGGGTGGGAATGATTTTCCCTAACTTCCCTAATGTGCGAAAGCTTTTTTACTCCTTCAACGCAAAAACTACTGAACCGATTGAAGTGAAACTTCGAATGTAGACACCTGAAACAAATCGTTTTTTCTCGAATTTCCTGCAAAATCGAGATTTACGGTAAAACACCGGAGAGTACCATTATAGACAGATAAATAGATAAAGGCAGACAGAGAAAAACTTAAATCTAGTGTGGCACAATGGGCGGCCTTGTCGCCTAATGGCGATCTCTTCCAGTCAACTAATGAATGGTAAAGATATATTTTATGGTATAATATTATGTTGTGGCCCAACAAGGCCATCCTTTAAAAAACAATAATAAGCAGTTATTTATTGTTTTAACACTTTATACAGCAGTTATTTTCACATAAAAAATACATCATCTCTTTACGAGCACTCTTAAAAGGTTAACACCTCTAAAGTACTATGTAATAAACATTATTTAAATTAATTTTTCACCAAATAAAACCTTACATTGACATTTCCACAGTTCAAGTATACAGAAGCCTGTCAAAATTACTAAAAGATTGCAAAATTTGATAACAGCCAGTAGTCTGTAATACTAAAATTACATTATAACGGCCTTATAAAACCGATATGAGCCGCAATGAGCTATAAACACGATATTAAGCAGCCTTAATAAGAGCGGTTAGTATTCAATTTCCAAATAATGCAACCTGACAATCGGATCACCTGATAACCTCTCCGGGCGCCGATCTTGACGTCGTTCGATACCTATCGCTCGATATCTCACGATCGGTCGACACCAGACGCACGATAAATATCGCGACGAGCCACGAGTACATACATAAGAAGCAGTTGTTCAACAATTCGTGCAAACATACGAATTTGGTGTCACGATTGAGACACAGATTGAGATCTTTCCTGTAGCGGACGTCTCTTTACTAGAAAACAAGCAAGACATTTTTTTTTAACAGACACCTGATTTCCGAATTTTAATAATAAAAAACGGTTTTCGCGATGCCATGAAGATAATAGGAAATGAACTTCTTTTTTGTCATAGTCGCATTGTTTTTATTATATTAAGCATTTAATAAAACCGAAAAAAAAGTTTTATTACATGTTTCTTAAATTATTTGCTCAAGAAATTATATTCTACTAGAATTTATTATCAAAGAAAAACTCATGTTCCCAAAGTTAGCAAAGTCCCAGATTAGTGGTTATAGCACTCGACCAGCAACGTGAGGGATACGGGTTCGAGCCCCGTTTTTGATGATTCATTTTATCTTGATAATATTTTCCGAATGTTCTCCGCAATGAGTCTAAACTAGATTCGATAACACAACCCCCAAATTAATACTGATTTCCATATGATACTTTCTGGCTTGGCGACTTGTAAAAATATTTTATTCGAATATTCTTTTAGCAAAAAAAAACATTTCTCACACTTTACACATCGCATCGGGCACGCGTCTCGATTTGTTATTTTCTTTATTTTTCAACCTAAACCTTTGGTGGTCCCATCATTTAAGTAGGTGTAATGGTTTGCCACAATAAATATATTTCATATTTGTATTTTGGGATGTTCTCAATGCTCAGCGATTTAGTTGCACCTCAATAAATAACGTCAAGATAAATATTGGGTTTTTCAATTCACAATCACCTCGTTTTTTGTTGGTAGTTTTAAATTAGGACCATCGGCGCTGAAAAGGTTATTTAAAACCACTTCTTTAGAAACGTATTCTTTTTTTGACAAAAGAGTTATTAAAGCAATTTTTTTTATAATCGATAGATGAGCGTCTGACCTCTATCTCATTTCATCATCATCATCCAAACGATAATATGTTTTCGGGTGCAACCCTCTCGAGAGCCCGTGAGAGATGCCTCTGTACCTCTGGACATCTGATGGTAAATAATGATGTGATGTAAGATGTAGCCCGCTCATGTAGAAGAAGGAAGATGGCAGTGGAACAAGACCCGACCTAACTCTATTAGTGGCTGCACCGGTATTTCTATCAGAACATGGACGAGTCTGCTTGGCGCTACGGCTGGTAACAAGCCGAAGCCTTCCCACAAAGAATGACATATTGACCCAGTCTACAGCGATATAGGGGGAATCCGCAATGAACGGACACTATCAACATCTCAAGTTTTTGATCAAAAATATTTTAGATTTTTTGGGTGTTAGCGCCATTGATGACTATAGGTAAGGGTCTATGGTCATCAATGGTGCCAATACCCAAAAAACATAAAATATTTTCGAAAGTGACCGTATCAAAACACGTCCTTTTCATTGCGGATTCCCCCAACACAAGTTAGTAATATACAGTGGCACTCGAATACACTAAATCCACTGAGCAATCTAGTGAAGTAACTGAACTAACAGTCCACTTTAGAATCCAGGTTTTTCCAGCATAACTGAAATCATGTGGACGGTAAATATAGTGCCGTTTCAGTCCAGCTCTACTGGGTTACTGGACTGCAATCATGTAAAACAGGCATAAGTTTATATTCTGTTTTGTTGCATACCAACTACCAAGTACGGATTAACTGTTTCTACCTTGATATTCTCTCAAATTATTTCTCTACTCTACTAAAAGTCTTAAAACAATGCATTTGGCATCATTATATTGTCTGTTTGGAACAGAATTACGACAGTCTGGTACAATGTTGTAAACTGTGATTCTAAGTATAACAAACATTTAACATTTTAGCGGATTAAACAGAACATCATTTTAAATATCTCTACTAGTTCTACTCTACTAGGCTCGTTTGAACGCATCTCTACAACAGAGACTTAGAAACGCGAGTTTGAATAAAATTCATAGGTACGCCGGGAATAAATTTTTAACAAACTTCAAAAAAGGAGGAGTATTTTTCCTTGAAAATATTTCTAGTAGATATGCCTAGTTAGAGCATTAAAAATAAAAAAAATACGAAACAAAGGTATTCATCTTTTCAAACAGATCCACTAGTAGGTATCGTAATTTTTCTATATTTTTTTTTAGAAACTGAATTATCTAATATCTATAAAATAAAATTTGAGCAATATTGAGTTTCAAAAATTCCGTATCTAGCAGTGAAATTCATCACGAACTGTCTTCTGAGAGTAATATAAATATCTTTAGATTTTTCTTCTGCTTTCGCGATGTCGCGTGGTGTTTATTACTTTTAGCATTGTTTCAACGCTCAACCAAGCTCGAGCTCTAAACACCACGCGCTAAAACCGAAAAATATATTTTGTTTAAATATCTTTGTTGCAGTACGAATGTTAACTAAGAATTATTGTTGACCATTACACGGGCAGGTTCGTAATCCGACACTTTCACCGCACGCTCCTTTCTTTACTAGCGGTTTTGAGAATTGTACCCTTTTCCAGTTTCTGTATAAGTAACTATTATATTCTCTAATTGTTATTTTAATACTGCATAACTGAGTTGGATTTTCTAAACCGAGTTGATTGTACGTAAAGCAGAAACTTTCGCATTTATGATATTAGTAGATTTATGTACTAATTGTAAAGGTGTTTTATTGTTCTCGGAAAACTACTTTAATAATAAACTTTCCAGGGCCCTGACTCTCGTATTTAAATTGACCATAATTTTATTTTAGCATGATTATAATTTGCTAACAATATAGGTACACTCAAAATTAAACGGTATCTGCAGCAACTGGATTGTAATCAAAACTTTATTGACTCTAAAATATACGGGATTATCGAAAAATGACAAATTGAAATTGAAGATTGACTGCAATGATATTTATTTTAAATTTTGGATATTTTTAATTTGTACGAGAATTGCTCATTTGCCCAACAGAAGCGTTTCGCCGGAAATTTGAAATCAAACTTCCAAGGCTTTTAAATTTGGTTGGGTTCGATTTTATTTTATAAGACAAATCATTTATCTGTAGATTGAAAAACCGGCCAAGTGCGAGTCAGACTCGCTTTTACGGAACCCTAAAAATCAACCCATAGAATAACAAATCAAATAACTTTCTTTCTTTAGGCACTAGGTGTAAAGTGTTATTTAATTTCTACACTACCACTAACAGTTCGTTGCAGTTGTTATATTATTATAACCTACGCAATAATGGTCGGGTATGATCAATTAAATTGGCCATAAAAATGTTTCCCATGGTTGCTTGAATCATTTGATGGGTTTAATTTCTTTCATTTATCACTTACTTAATTGGAATGATAAATTAGCTGTAATAACAAATAAGTTATTTTATACTACGTTACATATACAGGGCGAAGTGAAATCAACGTAGCGTAGCCGGGCCATGCGCAGCAGTTAAATATCATATTTATTTTGATCTATTTCTATTACTATTATAAAGCGGAAGAGTTTGTTCGTTTTTTGTTTGTTTGTTCGTTTGTTTGAACGCGCTAATCTCAGGAACCGCTGGTCCGATTTGAAAAATTCTTTCACTGTTGGATAGTCCATTTATTGAGGAAGGCTATAGACTATATCATATTTAAAAAAAAATATCGGACGAAGCCGCAGGCACTGCTAGTTATTAAATATTCCTCACAACTTACATTAAACCACTGAGATATTACGTATCTGTCAACGTTAGAGAAAACATGTAATGTGCACTTTACCTGATTCGATCCGTTAAACGGTGTAATTTTACATTTAAAAACTGATTCTCGCACTTTATCTAGGTAATTTGCATACCTAATAACTGCTGGTTTACCGGTAAAGGGCGGAAGTCCCTGCAGCGCTGACAATATTATTACGTCTATCGTAAAAATGAAATTATATTCGCTGCAGGTGCTAAGATGTAGTCGATGAATGACGTTTGTAAAACGTTAAAAGTATCATTGAAGTTGGCGGTAGCGTTTCTTCAGTGGCTGCTTTCAACTGACTTTCTTATAAATAAATAATAAATAAATAAATAAATAAATTCTGTGAACAACACACAGCGCCATCTAGCCCCATGGTAAGCGATGTTATTATGTTATCTTATGTACTATCATATCTACTATTAGAGTTGAGATCAATGTATTTATTGCATACAATTCTCGCAACTTTACTTGAGTATTTATTTCGATCGTCTTTATTAGTTTTTGTTTTGATCGTCCTTTGTTTTTATTTCGATCGTGTTTAGTTTGTTTTTTTTATTTAGATATTTAGCCGTATTACCTACCAAAGGCATATAAAATTAATCGTCGCGTGGTGTGTACCATTTCCGAAAATATTTGTCATAAGTACCATCAATGTTACAATCTGATGGCACCACGGCATAGAAGAATACTCAGGTAGGTTTTGCATTTGAGTAGTTTTTTTTTAAAACTCGGTATATTTATAAAGTAGGTAAGTACAGAATATACATATAATAGAACATCTCTTTATTCTGTCAATATTTTCAAGTTCATAACTTCGTCAACACATGACCTAAATCAGTTCAAAGTTAATGGTTTCACCACATGTGGTAAATTACAGGAGTTACGTCCATTTGCGTTAAGTCCATAAGTTAAATGAACTGATCTGATGAGTGACAAGTGCTTGATCGGTTATAATTTATGGTTTTACGGTTAAAGGTGTAGTTGTTTCCCATTGCTGGGAAAAAGGTTTTCCCTAACGTATATACAGGGTGAACCATTTAAACGGGCCTTCAGGGGGATATCCAAAACTATAAGGGATAGCGAAAATCTCTTATAGTTTAGCGTTTTTCGCTATCTCTTATAGTTTAGGATATCCTCCGGAAGGCCCATTTAAATGGTTCATCCTGTATACTGATCAACAGATATACTAGGTATACATGATAATTTTGAAACATCTTAAAACTAGGAATTAAGATGTGTGATTTCGCGCCCTACGATGAGAAAGAACCACAAGAAACTCATTACAAATTTTGCCATAATACAAATTGTATTTTTGTTGCAATTCAAGCTAAATCTCATAGACGATAGCAAATCAAACTCACAATTTAACTAAGTTTTAAATTTTATCCGTTATACCCGACAGTTTTATTATTTGTGAAGTGAATTAAATTCCAAATGGCCAAATAGATGTACTATTTGGCTATTTGGAATTTAATTCACTTACAATTCGCAAGGGCGGGTAATAAATGATAATGGAACAGCTGTCTCTATTAATTGCATTAATTGCAATAAACTTTATGCGGGTATAGATACGTCAACGATCTATACTAAGTTATTCTGCGAACAGTGACCTCGTACGCACTTAGCTCCCTTAGTGGGCGAAATACCTTATGAATCAAAAATTCCCCACGCCAAAAAAAAAACAAAAATTCAAACTACCTATACACCAAGTTTCGTGAAGATCGATTGAGAAATACGACTTGTAGAGGAGAAGGAACATACTGACAGATGAAAGAACATTTTGCCAGACTTGAAACAGAGACGCTTCGTTTGGACAAAAAAGCTACATCCCAGATATTCCCCTAAAATGATTTCTACGACCGTGGCAAATATTTTTGATTATTTTTCTATGTTTCGCATGCAAAAGGTATCTACTAGCAGATACTGTTGCAGTTTTTTCAGAAACAGGTGATTTTCAAGTAAACTTTAAGCTCAACATTTTCGGAATCTATGTACTTCGAATTTCTAAAAGCCCTAGTACAAAAAGTTGTTCGCCTAGACGTGTAGAACAACGTGTCTGAACAATGCAGCTGTTACATAAACTCCAACATCCTGTATGTAAGCGAAAATTGTGGGTTATTTTCTTACGCAATGTTTTTGGATATTTTCGTTTTTGGATATATCGTCTCGTAAGACTAGTTAGGTACTTAGTTTTTATTCGAGTGAAATCGCGGGATGTAGTCGGTTTAGGTACCTGCCTATCATAATCTTAACAAGTCGTTTGTAAATCCAGGTCACTGGGTACAATGTTAACCACATCATTGCGGGTAATGCAGCTTTAACATGTACCTATAGGTACCTAGTACCTACCTACTGCTAGTTTATTCTTGTTGTTGACGAATAAGTAGGGCTTAACACACTCTGGAACTTAGGAAAAACCTACTAGTATAAAGGTGAAAGTTTGTGAGTGAGTTGGTGAATCGATTGCTATGAAAATCGAAAAGCTGTAAAAACTTAATAACACATTTTTTTTATTTATTAGGTACCTATTACAAAAGAAATTCTTATAAAACATTAAAACACCCACTAAATCTTATTGGTTTGTCTAGGGTGCTAATTCCTCATTCCTACACAATAAGTTAGTAGGTACCTAAGTTAACGGGCTTAGTTAGGTAAATCTTCACGCAAATCTGAATCTGGATTATCAGATAACCTACTTTTTATCCCGAGATTCCCACGGGATCGGGACAGCTGCGATACGCAGCTAATTTATAATATTAGTAGCACAGTAGGATATAAGACCACGTACATTTCTTTCTACTTAAATTAAAAAAAAACGTTTTGGAAATTAGAAATTATATTGGTCTCTTGTGTTGTAGTAGGACATGTCCCACGATAAACTATCAAGATAACTAGATCACGTTCGCGATGTTATCATTTACATCTAAACTTGAATTTCTTCTACAAAAGTAGTTCCGTTTACTTTCGACCAGATTTTCCTAAATACTTGCGACTTTCCCGGTTTAAAAATCTCCAAAAACTGAAAATCGATATTCAGTGACTGAACTGACTGGTCAAATATGTAATTTAGAGCTTTTTTAACCTTTGCAATTAGATGGTCTGCATAGAAAATACAAATCCTTGTCTAAGACCAGAGCCTCTACCTTCTAATTCTACGAATGATAAAACGAATGATAACTCCAGAAGAAAATCTGTCATCCTTCCGTTTGAAAATTTTATTTTCGGACGATTTTGAAGGACGGATGACAGATTTCTTTTCTTTGGTTCGTACGTTCGTAGAATTAAAGTACCCCAGCAGTCCAAGACTAGGTATACCAAATATCTTTATCTATAAAATGCTTTGTCCTGACTGACTAATGTATCACACCGTGTAAACCGCTGACAGCAGAGAGCTGAAATTTGGAAAGCATCTTCTTAATATGATGTAGGCTTCCAATAGAAAAGGGTTTTTTGAAATTACTACAAGATTGGAACTAATGCGGGTAAAACCGCGGAACCCAGCTAGTCAACAATATAATTCACCAAACCCCGACACAAAACGTCTCATTTGCGAACCATTTACCACTAAATGGCTTTATTTGTAGCCCGTGTACTTTAAACTTAAACGTGTGGTACTTTAAAACTATTCGTTCGACGTCCAAGGATAACAAACGACACCAAATACAACCTAAACTAACAGGTGTGCGATCAGATTACTATTTCTATTGGCGATTGTCGGTTCAATGCGCATGCGACGCTGAATAAATCTTTGGAGACACTGCTGATCTAATAGGCTATATTCCGTTTTTAGGGTTCCGTACCTTAAGGTAAAAACGGGACCCTATTACTGAGACTTCGCTGTCTGTCTGTCTGTCTGTCTGTCTGTCCGTCTGTCTGTCCGTCCGTCCGTCCGTCCGTCCGTCCGTCCGTCCGTCCGTCCGTCTGTCCGTCTGTCACCAGGCTGTATCTCATGAACCGTAATAGCTAGAAGGTTGAAATTTTCACAGAAGATGTATTTCGGTTGCCGCTACAACAACAAATACTAAAAACAAAATAAAACAATTATTTAAAAGGGGCTCCCATACAACAAACGTGTTTAAAAAATAACAAGGAGTTTAGTTCAATGTGAGGTCGCTTCTGATTGGTCAGGACAAATCGAGTTGGTCATGGAATTCAAAATGGCTGCCCTATCTGTCAAATATACCAGTCTGCCTTACTTACCAAAGAGTTTCTTATAAGTTTCAGATTTTCTTTGTGCCAAGGTTTTTTTTTTTTATTGAGTGATTCGGTCGTTTGATGGGAGTAGAATCGAAGATAAATATTTCATATTTTCCTATAAAATTTAAAAATTGGTTGTTGTAAACCATTTTAGGGTTCCGTATCCAATTGTGATAGTGGTACGGAACCCTTTGTGCGCGAGTGTCGCACTTGCCCCGTTTTTTTTAACTTTAAGAAGACACTCTACCTAATCTTTCCTCCATACAAACTTTACAAACGTAGTCGACTGTTTCCTCCCTGGAAAAGGCATTACAGAAAATGGATTAATGCCATAAAACCTAGATTAGCCATGACCGACCATGTCCCTTAGGGTTACCCCATCTCTTTCCGTGGGTTTCGTAAAAGGCGAGTAAGGGATCTAAGGCAGACCTTAAGTTCTCTCCGCGCGGTGGCGGATAAACTGCTTGATCCCGGGTTGGTGTCAGGGAGGCGGCCTACTGTGGCGAACCCAAATAATAATTTGGGGTTTAGCAGACCCTGGACTTCCGAGAGAGATATAACTGGAAACATCGCTCATATGTGAAGAGGAAATTCTAAAAAAAAGCCTTCCTTACATTCAACCCTGTCACTTTAGCTCACTCGATGGTTGGCATGCCCCGCTAGAGAAGGGGAGGTCGTAGGTTCAAGTCCCGCACGGAGCATTGAATTTTGGATCTAAAAGCATTTTTTAAATGTATTTTTTATAGTTTAGTTAGATTATTTAAAACTGTTTTGAAATGATTGCTTTCTTGTTTAGGTACAATCGAGAGAGTTGGACTTCGAAGTCTGTGAGTTATTAAATTGTAAACCCTAACTAAAGTTTAACATTTTAACCAGGGTTTATGGTTTAAGTTAACAAAAGTAAATAACTAAGGCTGTAATCGTCATCATTATACCTACTAATATAATAATACAAATTGTTTCAATCATTTGAACAGGAGCAATTAATAATCATGTCCATGGATTAATTTCATAAAAATGGTTAGGTACACGCCATATTACGCAACATATATTTATTTTATTCTTCTATAAGGAATTTTCGAATTCGATAGGATTTTCAATAATCTAGACCATCACCGATGGCTTTTAAGAAGGAGTCCATGGTCTGTTGTGTGATTTTTAACTCAAAAGATTAATTTAATAACCTAGATTAGGTTTTCTCAGATTAGATTAAGTTAGATTAGATTTTTATTAACCAAAAGATTGATTTAAAACTTATAAGCTATCACAATCTCGATCTTTGATTTAGATTTAGATTTATTCGACGAAAACGATCGTTTCAAGACATTTTAACACGAAATAAATTGACATTTAAATAAATGAATGCAGTTACAAATGTTCCTAGAGCTAATTAGAGGCAATTATATTAACATAGGTTAATTAACCGCAAGCTACAGTTTAACTTGGGTTAAATAAAAGCTAGTATACGTTCTTAACTAATTGTACAGACCTTAGCCAACCAGCGCAGATATAAAACACTAGTAGTGCCCTGCAGTTTTAACCGCGTAAGTCCCGATACCGCGATTATAACGGGATAGAAAATAGCCTATGAGTTAATTAAGATCTCCAGCTATCTGCATATCAAGTTTCATCGCAATCGGTTTAGTACTTTTTGTGTGATTGAAACACAAAAAAATATTTGAATAACCTATATGAATTGGACACTGCAGAGCCTCAACCGCTGGTTCTAGAGACATGAAAGTTCTAGAGTGTTCTTTGTGGCGTGTAGGTGTCCGCTAAGACAGATAGATAGATTAATTCTTTATTGTAACACCAATATTTAAAAAAAAAAAACAAAAAAAAACATAAACAACTTATGTCTAGGTGGCACTATGGACGGCCTTATCGCTTAAAGCGATCTCTTCCAGGCAACCTTGAATGGACCTAAGAATGGATTTTCCGAAATTCCCACTTGATCGGGACTTACGCGGGTGAAACCGGGGACCTCTGCTAGTTGCCTACTAATGGAAGAAGAAAGTTCGATCTGTAAGAAATAGACACAACTGTACCTAATAACACCGTCTCGCCTCCACTGTAACCGTGTTTCCGACAAAAAAACTAACGACTTCAAAATTGATGAGTTCTCTAATTCAAGATTACTTTAATGTCAGTTGCGCGTGACCTTACTGTTAATAATTGTTTTTAATAACGAATTCAATCAATCATTGATCTAAGCATTTCACCTAGATTTTATTTGAGTCTTATACCTACTATACCTACATGTTTTCAAAATTATTTGACTGACACACTACGAATATGCCTACAGGCGTGCCAGTTACGTTATCCTGACAAGCTGGCACGTGCAAGTTAGCTGCATATAGCTGTTATATAGGCTTAGAACGCACTGCGCTTAAACGCCTGCGTTTCCCCGTAGATCTGAAACCGCAAAAAATGCAACACATAGCTTTCTATACAAGCCCACGCATTCGCGTTTTTTTCAATGACTGAGTTTGCGTGTTGATACGCGGTTCTGCGTTTTCAGCTATTCGTAAACCGCTTGCGTTTAATCGCAGTGCGTTCTGAGCCTTATGCAAGTGTGCTAGCTACAGGCATAATAATATAAATTCCCGCATAAAATATATGCCGGCGAGCTGTCGATTATCTGTTCACAAAGTTCAATTTAACGTTTCTTATTGGTTTTACTCTAGATTACCTCGTTTTGATATCAGCAAATTATACGGGTGGTCTGGCAAATATCTAAAATTATAACCTGTCCGTTCTTATTTTATTTTCAGCCAGCTTTGAGATATTGCTGATTTAATAAACTGAATCTGTTAGTAACAAAAGGTTTGATATAATTATTGATAAGTGAGGGTTTTATTTATTACTTGCTGCGCCCCGCGGTTTCACCTGCGTAAGTCCCGATCCCGCGGGAATATCGGGATATATCTTACTAACTGACCTGGCGAACTTTGTACCGCCTTAAAAACCTCCCCGCCAGTCACAATTTTTAGCCAAATCGGTTCAGCCGTTAAGAGGAGTATATACGCCAACGACCTTGAAACTGAAAATCCCTGTCGGGCTCATCGAAAATTGTTGATTATTTCATGACGGAATGTCGTAGAACTTTTTTTTGTGCACAGATTGTAGGTGACATTGTTTCCTACATTTTGGTGTAGTTTAAAGACAAGAACCTCCTATTGGTGCAAAGCCTATCCAAATTTTAGACAAAAAATGTCTGATTTGGCTAAAATGTCGATAGGCTGCAATACGTTTCGACATATTTGTATGGAAACTGCACTAAAATATCGGAAACAATGTCGCCTACAATCTGTACACAAAAAAAAGTTCTACGACATTCCGTCATGGAATAATCAACAATTTTCGATGCGCCCGACATGGATTTTCAGTTTTTCAGAATAGGGCCCTTAAGTTATAAATAGTTTAACTACACGACTCTCTTATATATAGACACTAGCTGACCCAGCGAACTTTGTTCCGCCTTGGAGGCAAAATATGATATGTTCGTGTCCTCGTTTTAAGCTACCTCCCGACTAATTTTCAGCCAAATTGGTTCAGCCGTTCTTGAGTTTTATATAGTGTAACCACGACATTATTTTATAGATATAGATATCTGGTTTGTTAGTCATAATTAGTACTGTAAGATAAAATACAAAGCAATTCCCATAAATTAAAATCTACAACCCCAACAAGACAAATTGGTGATATATTCCAAAAAAACATTAATTTTTATCACCTGTTAATCACTCGACTATCGAAACACAATAATGTCAGATTGTTAAACAATTTACACCGGAGGGGGTTCGTTTTCACTTTCCTTGTCTGACCTTTCAGCTTGTGTTGAGACAGAAGGAAAAAATACATGTTTATGACGTTAAGAACGTGTTACATAAAACTTGGACTGGGTTTGTATAATGAAGAGAAACGATTCGTTTCAGTTACGGGCAGCCCGGGCAGAGCAAAGTAAGCATATGTAATAACTAATATGGTATATCCGTTGTCTAGTATACCCATAGTACAAGCCGAGTGCTTAGTTTGGGGCTAGATTGTTTTGCAATATATATTTATTTGTTTATATACCTCTGAGAAAGAGGTCTGTAAAGATCTGGTAGGGTACTAATAACATGCTTAATGTAACTCAATAAGTAATATTCCCATATTTACCCTTTGGGTACGGAACTCTAATAAAAACCAACGCAATTAAAACTGGAAAAATAAGTTTAATTTCAGGACAAAGAATTTTTACAAGACCTAATATTTTTCCAAAGAAGATGGCTATGGTATTCCCCGCCCGTTGTATAAGGCCAAAAGGGGTTTCCCACCGGCCGCTGGTATCTCCCACCGATATGTAGACCGCTGCAGCCACTAAGAAAGACGAGTCAGATCTAGTTCCACTGCCGTCTCCCTATTTTCTAGATCAGCATCGTACATCTTAGACCATATCATCACTTAACTTTTTAAGTGAGATTTCCAGTAGTTTTAAACGCTTAGTACCATTAGTCCCGGTCAAGATCTAGAAATGAAATGGTGGATGCGCAAAAGTCGATTTTTCATAGAACTCGCATGTAAAAAGTATACAAGTAAAAAGTCGCAAGGAAAATTTTGACGTGGTAAGTTCGCGCACTTACCATATCCACGTCAAAATTTTCCAAGTTGTTTGCTGGGACCTGTATATCTATCCCAAAAAAAACTAAACATTTTGTGAAGTTTGACAACGTCTTTTCGCAACGCTTGTATCAATTTTTCAGCACCGTCTTGTAGAAATGACTATACCCTACCTAAAGTTACCGTCCGTTAACAAAACGAACCGTATTTTAAATCAAGAAACCCAGCCTTCCAGCATAATCATTATTTCATAATCATCACAAAATAAAACCCTATTCATTTTGTGAAGTTTGACAACGTCTTTTCGCAACGTTCCCAACAAAAAAAAAATATACAAATATCAATTTTTTAGCACCGTCTTGTAGAAATGAGTACTCTACCTACAGTTACCGTCCGTAAACAAAACGAACCGTATTTTAAATCAAGAAACCCAGCCTTACAGCATAATCATAATTTATCGATGTTTTCGTTACATAAATTATGAAGGGCAGTGT
This sequence comes from Idaea biselata, assembly GCA_958496205.1. Taxonomy (NCBI): domain Eukaryota; kingdom Metazoa; phylum Arthropoda; class Insecta; order Lepidoptera; family Geometridae; genus Idaea; species Idaea biselata. The sequence continues at coordinate 17,687,293 of OY292400.1, read as the reverse complement.
CGTGGTTGATGCGTAATAAAGAGTTGTGGTTATTTATGTTATCTCCAAGCTTACAACAATAATTATAAACAGCAGAAATAAATTAAAGTGCGAGATTGCACTGAGCTTTAAGGTGACATTAAATTTGGAGGATGTGTTCTTTGTGGTGTGTAGAAATCCAGTAAGAAGATAGATAAATAAATAGAGTAATGCTTTATTTGACCAAAAAATTACAAACAAATGGGTATACTTATAATGGAACAGAAAACGAAACTTAAAAAATTAAAACGCAAAAATTAAACCAGAAATAATTTACTAGGAGAAATACATAATCAAAAATCCTCCCATGACAGGATTCGAACCTCTGCCCCTCGCTTGCCGGGCGAGTGCACTACCACTACGCCTTGAAAATGCCTTGCGCAATAAAACATAAGAAATATAAAAAAAAATAAACCTTTATTCAACTAATTAAAACGGAAGTTTACAATGGGCGGCCTTTTCGCTAATAGCGATCTCTTTCAGGTAACCTTAAAGAAGAGGGGTTTAGAAGATCTCTCGGGATCGGGGCTAACGTAGATAAATATTTATAATTTATGTTAGTGAAAATGTAATAAAGGTGTTAATGTTTTCTGCTAAAGAATAGCAGTAAAACATGAATTTTATGACCGATTTCTTTTGAAATAGTACTTTCTTCTGATAGGTAGTTAACTTTTAAAATTTATTAGTTAATAATATCGTTTCGTTAAGAGTATATTTTTATTGAAAATTACGCAATTTATATTTAACTGAATGTCAAGTAAAAGTTACTTTTGTAAGTAAATATAAGTACCTACACTACGTTTTCACCCCAGTAAGTCCCGATCCGTATGAATATTGGGATAAAAAATAGCCTACTCCAGCATCTGCATACCAAGTTTCATCGCAATTGGTCAGTAGTTTCCAGTAGTTCAGTAGTTTTAATTAAAATACTTGTTTACTTACTTATTTACATACAAATTTACATCTTTAAAATATAAAAAGTAGTAGGATAGTTTAACGTTTCATAAATGAGAAAACTAAAGTGCCAAAAAAAACAATTTGCTTTTTTTCACAGTCGTAGGTAAAGTTTTTTTGCACGCGAATTAATAATATATTTAATAACTTATTTGGAGCTATTGTGTCACTTTTTGTTCACATAAATTAGATTATTTAATAGCTTATACACAAAAAATATCGTTATCTGTCAAATTTAAATACCAAACATAACAATGATATCATGTAGGAAGCCGAAAAAACATAATGAGCGAATCAAGGTAGCTCTAACGTAAGATATTATGCGACTAACATATAGCTTGATACCTACTTAACAAAGAAGGTAATACCTACTGTATTATATTTACGTATATGGTATATTGATAACATTTTCTCGAGCTTCTTGGTGCTTCAGAAAGCAGAAGGCCTGCGGCCTTATTCTGTATTAAAACACTACATAGATCCGATGTAGACTCCAGTCAACTTTTAACTTCAACGGCGTTGAAACCTTTGAAGTTAACTCGGTATTCTAGAAGCCAATGACGTCACACAAAACAAAAAGCCTGTAGGTTGCTACAAGGCACGTCACGTGACTTCTTACAGAATAATACAATACTACGAATACAAAATAACTCGCGAACCGTGTAGAAGCTAGCCGGCGCGGTTTTTTTGCGGAATAAGGCCGCTGGTTGTAATCTCTGTTAGCAGATAGATAGATAGATTAATTATTTATTGTAACACCAAAATAAAATAAATACAACAAAAATAAAAACTTTAATCTAGGTGGCACAATGGCCGGCCTTATCGCTTAACGCGATCTCTTCCAGGCAACCTTTAACTGGTCAAGGAGTGAAACAATATGAACTTAAGTGTGTTTAGACACGAGAAAAGGTAGCAGTTGTTAGGTCAACTTACAGACCCTTTCACACGGGATCGAGACTTACGCGGGTAAAACCACGGGATTCAGATAGTTACTAATAAAATTATATTTTCGCACATGTTTTGGTCAATAGAAACAAGGTACCTACATTACATTAGTTACCTTTTTACTCTTTTAGATTCACTCGTAGACAGCCAACCTCATAATGAAAACCCATTAATATATATACATAGCCATAGGATATTAAATCCTATAATAATCCGACATAATGATAAAATATAGACACAACTTTCTTAACTACCTCAAGTAAAGAGTATGATGGGAACGAGAATTAGTTATAAATCGCTTTAAAGTAGGTATGCGCAATGCGCATGCTTCGCTCAATCTTGCCCTAATGTCATTTGTCGACGTCCAAACAAAATAGCCACGGAATATATGGAATTCTTCAAATGTGAGATAAAGGCACAAACTCGGGTTTAATTACAGAACCATGATTTACGAATCGCTTAATTTGAAAGTGTTGATTTAAGGGCGGATGCAGATTGCCTACAGAGTTTTTGATAGGCCGATTATTCACTTCAAAGTTAGTCGAAATAGTTTTTTCATTATGATATTTTCACATGATCGTTTTGAATCTTCTTAGGTCCTATTAACAATTTTGTGTGCCTTCGTGGAGTAGAAGCAACATTTGTTATAAATACAAAAAGTAAAAAAGGAGGTGCTGTTTTTAATTTGATTTGCGCGGAAATTGATTAACTATAAGATAGAAAGTAAAAAATAATCTTCGTACAAAACGTGTAAAAACTATCACAAAAAATATCAATCCTGCGCCTCTTTTTTCAGCCTCATACATTGTTTTTGTTGCTGCGCTGCGATCGTCCGATTACTTAATTTTAAGTCTACATTCACCATCACTTTGGAGCTGAGATTGTGTACAGAAGTTATCACTGGTCTCGACTATAAATCAGTTTTACTTAATGAAACCCCTTTCCGAATTAAATTCTCTGTATTTTTGGCTCCGGCACGAAAGTTATTAACGAAAGCATTGCTCGGTGACTGCAGTTATTGATGACGTGCTGTTTTGATGTAGAGAAACCTTTATTTATGGTTTGTTAAGACACTTGTTAAATAATAGACTACCCTTACGTATGAGACAGACAATCATGTTCAAATTAAACCGCTTCTACCATTGGTGATCGATGATGCACATATATTTTTTGTGGGGTAATCAATAAAACATGCTCTTCTATATTTACCTCTACACCTGCTACTAATGGTTCCAATTTCACGTCATAAAATCACGGCCATTTACAAGCAATAATCTAATTTAAATTCCGGAATGGCGTCCTCACTAACGTAATTGTATAACAGTAGGTACAAATCTATGTGTTGATACGAACACAAATTATATCATTAACCTTCGATAGAGTTTCAAGGGTCATTAATGTGTAAATTGATTGATAACTTTACCACGTGAAGGCTTTAATAATGGGTATTAGGACTGCATCTGTATTCCTAAAGCACAGTTGAAGTGCAAAGCTGATTCTAACAATAAATATATCTTTGTTTCAGACCTCGCGGCGATCAGACAGCTGCTGGACAGTGAGACTGGTGGTACAACGTGTCCCAGTTGTAACATGCCCTTTGACAAGGGCAAAAAGAGAAAGCTGATCGATACATGCGGACATGAACGCTGCTACTCGTGCATGTTCAGAAACCAGGCGTGTCCTTTGTGCGCGAGGAACAGTCAACGACGTCCGATGATGGAGCGGTATACGCCTTCACCTCAACGACCCGACGACTATCAGAACCCCATGCGCCTCCCCAAACCTCCGAAGCAAACCACCAATCTAGTACAGAGTTGTCCTACACCCCCGCACACTAGAAGAAGATTCTTCCTCAGTCCAAAGTCCCTCCGGAGCCCGTTCGGGCAGCGGGCCAGTCGCCATTCAGTCGAGAACCACGTGCCCCTTTCTGGTAAGTTCAAAATTTGCATATTTGTGAGCTAGCGACTTGTATTGCGCAAGGCATCACGCAATCAGGTTCATTTCATTGATGCCTTGTTGGGTAAACGCCACTTCATTCACTATCAAGCCTCTCACTTCCCGCTAGCCTGTATCGAAACGTCGAGGATTCAAAGCGTTGTAAATACTAGGTTTGAGTGACAGTTGCGTCAGGGTGCTCCCACGCAGCTCCCGCCGGATGTACGTAGGGGTTCCGCAGGGAACCGGTCTAGGGCCTACCTATTTGTTAGTCAAACGTATAAATTCAAAACTTTTGCAACAGCCAGACAGCGGGCCGGCTCCGCTATCGCACGATCTGTTACATTTTCTATTTCCATTTATTTATGTATATACCTTCTGTTGTAATTGAAATATTCCCTTCACAGCTGGATATCTATTGGCTAGTAGACTATTAATATGCTACGGCCCTTGCCCCTTTGATTAAATTATCTATTAAAAGCAACATATCTATTTGTCAATACTACACGTCACGAGTATTAAATTAGTATTGCGTATGATTCTTGAATAGCACTGGGATTTGAACTAGGGTTGTGGTGTTAACAGGGCTGCCGGAGGAAGGTCCTAGAAGCGCAGCCTGGCACAGCCTGGTCTTCAATAAGATCAGATCGCTGTGGTCGGCACACTCCTCGGTGCCTCAAGGCCTCAACCAACTGACAGGCACGATTCAATCAACTTTATAAGAATTTGGACTCCATTCCATTAAACACTCATCTAAATCATTTACGCATAGTAATTTGCTAAATTCTCAGACAATAAAGAGTCTGTTTAAAGTTTAAATTGATTCATCGGGATCGAGTCCACATTCCAATCGCATCGGTTTCAGCACGGTCGCTCGATTTTTGCACATCTTTTTGCCTGTTTGCATACAGCGCTCGATTTATGGCACCAGCTTTGTTTTTGCATTTGTGTGTTTGAGTTTGCAAGTTAAACGTGTGGTTTTAAACAATGCACATGGTCATTTTCATTAACATTATTAAGCAGTTGATGGCTCTAAATCATCGCATGAGTGATGATAAGTCTCGGATAACTCGAATAGACTTGATGTTAAAAGTCTTGTCGATTTAGAATGATAATGAAACGACAATAGTTCCTGTGGGCGGCTGATAGATAGATAACTGATACTAGACATAAGATAAATCTGATACTTATAACTTTCTGATTGTAAATGTAAATTAATGTCCGTTCTATACGAAAGGTAACAATCAATAGCTTTTTATTGACATAATAAACATACGAGTATAAAGTGGAAAAACGTTATCTTACTAAGAGATTATTAGGTTTTTAGAAATTGCTGCCGAGATAAATATTAGATAGATGCATATTAAAATACTGTAAATAGTAATAAATCATTTTGATACTGGTGTTAAATATTTTATTTCTCCCGTATTTTCTATTGAATAAAGCGTTCAGTGCGTCGGTAGTAAATAATAACTATTTTATGGATTGCTTTCGTTAGATGAAAGATAAAATTGATATTAAAGATAAACGATTTTGTGAATACCAATATATTTGGCGACCTCTGTGGCGCGTCGTGCGAAAGCGCAACTGCAATGCAGGAGGTTGCGGGTTCCATTCCCGCCGGGTGCAAGCATTTATGCTTAAAGAATAAATATTTGTGTCTGGTCTGGGTGTCCCTCTATGTATAATATATATGTATTTACAAAAGAAAAATAAATATAAGTATTATATCCGTTGTCTAGTCACCGTACCACAAGCTTAGTCGCTTACCACGAGTCTAGATGGCGCTGTGTGTTGTTCACAGAATTTATTTATTTATTTGAAACACCCACAGTAAAAATACTAAAACCTACCGACCTAAAGTACCTACCTTACCTGTCTACTTTTTTTATACAATAAAAATTTGTTATTATATAAAAAATAAGTATTATAAGTAGACACAGTAAGTTTTCTAAGTAAAGCACACTATACCAATGGATACAACTTTATTTAAAAGTTATGCTAGGTTTTAGGTTCCTTACAAAATTACTTAAGAGGACAGTCTGCCTACTCTTTTTCCATACAAACGTAGTCGACTGTCTCCTTTCTGGATAAAGACATTAGAGCAAATTATTATTATACCAAGGGTCCTATATCAGCCATAACCATGACCCCTACGTTTTGTACGTCCTCTTAAGACGAAATTGGGGCACCCAAGACTAGTCCAGAGGCTGGGGCAGGGAAATGGCTTATGCTACAAAGTGATATATAACAGATATCTATCTATATAGTTTATAACTTCAAAACAGAATTAAATCAATGACTCTACCTTACTCGTAGGTCTGTAGGTTGTCTCACCTTGTACCGAAGCCTACAAAGTTAAATTACCAACAGTAGATAATAATATATTAAAACTCTCGTCAAAATACAGTGACATGATTAATGAATGCAGATTTACGCCCTCTGGGCCATTCAATGTTGGTTTCTCCTTCGAGAATTTGTAGGTGTCAGAGATTGCAGTAGGATATTGGAATGACATTTGATTATTAACTAGTTGTTATACAAGTCGTACTTTGACCCGTGTCTAAAATTGAATGACTTTATTAAGTTGTTGCTTAACTAATAGAACATGATAATAAACTATGACAGCTGTAACATACAGCAAAGGTAACCTGTGTACCCATTTATGATTCATTTGTTGGCCTTCAAATCTTTTCTAGGGATTATGTTCACGCGATGTTCACTTAAAATTATAAGACTAGCTGACCCGGCGAACTTGGGTCAAAAAGAAAAGAATAAGTATCTCCTGATTCAAACCTACGTCCGCAGCAATTTTCAAACAAATCGGACCAATTTTCGCACCATTTTTTTAATAAATAGTGTAACTAACACAACTCTTTTTTTATATATAGATTTTGAGGACTTTCCAGCGCCTCAAATAGTGGTCACGGGTTGTCCAAAAGAAGACGTATATTGCTTAATTCGCTGAAGTCCTGATCCGGCTGGAATTTCGGGATAAAAAGTAGCTATCTGCATACCAAGTTTCACAGCAATCGGTTCAGTCGCTTTTACGTGAAGCGGTAACAAACATTTATAATATTTATTAGTAGGATGCAATAAGAACCACCGGATCTGCGGTCGAACGCTGCCTTATTCAAAACCATGGTCAAGTTTATTCACTTCGAAATTCCTCTCTGAATTTGGTTCACGAAGCACCCCAAAATGTAACACTACATAAATCTCAGCTGGTTTATGGCCCTACATACATAAAACTTTTTATCGGACGATTGTGTGAACGGGACGATTTGGATACTTTTCAAAAATATTGGTACACAAATAAGACTGCAACGAATGGAGGTATAAGGCCTTTGCCTTATAGTGAGACAGTTTAAGCCCCTAATAAGTATCAAAAAAAATTAGAGAGGGCTTGCAGGTGTTCTAGTCCACAGTCGTGACCCAGACTATTGTAATTTACTCCAAATGGCAACTTAAAAATAAAAATTATGCGACCAAAATCCGGGCAAACGTTTAATACCTTACCAAATCTAAACAAATAAAACACTTTACCAATCCTATTCCTTAAGCCTTGTCCGTTCACTGGTTGCCTGGACGAGATCGCCATTAGGCGATAAGGCCGCCGATTGTGGCACCTTTTTTTAAGACATTTTCTGTGTAAATATTTTATCTGTGTTTTGGTAGAACAAAGCTTTTATCAATCAATCAAAGTTTCTCTATTCAAAGATTGAAAACTATTGACCGACAGAAAGTCTTTCGTCTGCATAAATCTACCGGAAGCTGGTCAAATCATGCACGTCAGGGACACCTGTTGTATTTACTACCAAACTATGACATGAGAATTGGGTGTTATTTACGTTTTTATAGACAGATTATGTTATAAAAATAAGCATAATAATTTCGTGTTTATGTTTTTCTGAAATGTCATTTTTATGGTTATATCTTACTAGGATTAGACACGAAGATTTACCTACATTTTGGTGTGAGAAATTCAATTTCCTTTAACATCGCACTTCGCTACTTAATCGGCAATGAAATGGGAGATTTTATATCATTGCTAAGTGCTAATGGAATTTAATTAAATCCAACTCTTAATACGTTAACTTTGCCTTTCTAATAAACTGTGCAAGTTAATGTAGTTAAATGTAAAATAATATGGGGCCTATAGGAACTAGTGGAAGCCCTAAGTGACACCGCTTCGCTTCGAGCGTGGGAGAGCGCCCTTTTTGCCGACAATCCAGAATCCGAACAAATAAACTAGAAACATTTACTGGGAATGGTTTTTTTTTTAATTGTTAACAGTGTTGTGTAGGACAGAGGCAGGAAAGGTATTTAAAAATCAAAATACTTATAAATAGACGAGGAATGAACTAAGTATAGTAAAGCAATAATTTAAGTTAAGGTACTCTATTTTTTTTCTACCGACACCGGTAGACTAATTGGTCAAGTCGTGCTCCCGGATTGAGTAAGATGCGGGTTCGAATCCAGCCCTGCGTCTATCGTGCGTTGTGTTTTTGCAGAAGTACCTATTGTTTCTTTAAAATATTTCTAAACTTAGGTAAACTTTTAAAATTGACAGACAGAAGCAAGACCGCCACAATGCATGATCCAGCTAGTACGAGATTAGCATATGATTATTAATAGACCTTTCAAAAATATACATCAGTGACGTCATAGCACGCAATACCTGTTACGTTACAAATTTCACTAATTCAATACCCCACGCAGAACATCGATATATTTTCCACCTGTACCCAAAATACGATTTTAATTGACCACGGGTGCTTGCCCACCCTAAATTCAAATAGAAATAAAAATGAATTATCTCAACTCAAATAAATAGGGTGTACTTATTACCTATAATAATTTCACGCGACCGTGTCGGCGCGGCGTCTGTTCCCACGAGCGAAGTTGTTTCCGCAGGTGCACCGGGTCGCGTTACTGCGGATAGTGTGCCCGCGCCTTAACCTTGACTACGTTTATGTAACGAGGATTTATTGACGTAATCGATTGTTTTATTCGATAACTTACGACCCGCCTTCCTTTGCACGGGATACGTGTTATAATAAAATTATAATCCTTCGTAAGGAACTTATCTACACCAGTCATACTCAAAGTGATCTCCGCGGAGCCTTGGGCCGCAATGAATATGTTAAGGTTGCGCGAAAGTAGGTATGAAAAATTATTTAAAAATAAAAAACCCGACTGCACAAAGTAGGCTACTAAAAAGCAACAAAGAAACAAGCTTAATAGACAAGTAGGTACCTACTAGCCTTAGAAGGATGATTTTTGCTAGACCGGGCCATGTCCGGGCCGGGGCGGGGACGGGCTACAATTTTTAACCGACTTCAAAAAAAAGAGGAGGTTCTCAATTCGGTTGTTATTTTTTTAATGTTAGTTACCTCATAACTCCGCCGTTTTGGTATATTCGCCTTTTACGACGAGCGGGGGATAGGTACCGCAGCCATATTCTTTTAGATTCGGGCTACGGGGCCCGAAAAGGCTTAAGAGGACAGTCTACCTACTCTTTCTCCATACAAACGTAGTCGACTGTTTCATCCCTGGATAAAGACGTTAGAGCAAATATTTTTATGCTTTGCTTCAAATATTTTTTGCAAATATTTTTATGCTATAAAACCTATTTTATAGCATAAAAATATTTGCTTCATTTTCTAATTAGAATAGAAAAAAAATCAGAAAAATTTAAAATGAAAAAAAACAAAACCCCCTACGTTTTGATTTTTTTCATTTTCAATTTTTCTAGACATGGCAGATATAGGACTTAGGGCATAAATATATTTTTTCTAATTAATTAATCCAGGGAGGAAACAGTCTACTACGTTTGTATGGAGAAAAGAGTTTGTAGTTTTGTTGGTAGCAACAATTAATATTATTAAGTATTTTATATATATAGATATAATTTTTTTCTAACAGTATAGTGCAGTGTGGTCGACCATGACATCATTCTTCTAACTAAATCGTTATTGTACTAAATACCGCTGTGATTGTCCATTGCTTACAAAAGAACGGACATTGCCAAGGCTAGTTACAGTGTTTATTTTTTAATCTATAGGTGTGTACCTACGTTATTATTATAAAATTAGTTTATCCGGACTGACCATCAATACCTAACACTAACGTATAGAATGGGACTCTTATTCGCCATACTACAGATGCAGATCGAGGGTTCCGTACCCAAAGCTTTATTTTTGAATTTCTCGTGCTATTTTAGGTAATTTAAAAATCTCCATTTCTGCTGATTTTCGTTCGATATCGGACTCCTGTGGCGAGTGATTGAAACCACTCGTTGCGGTCGTGCGATTTACATAGAAAAAATGCCGATATCAAATGAAAATCAGAAGAAATAGAGCTATTTTAATCGCTCGAAATAAATATAAAGCCCCCAAAGAAAAAATACGAGACCCTTTTACTAAGACACCACTGTCTGTTTGTCAAGCAGACAGTATTTCTGCATAGGTACTTCTTTTTATTTATTTTTTGTTTTATGATTGTTTTGTGTAACTTTGATTTTCCATAAGTTAATACATTGTTTGTGTTTATTTAGCATCGTGCTTTAACCCAAGAATTTTATTTTTGCATTAAATAATTACGGTATTTGTATATATCTACATTTAGCATGGTCAAAGTTTTATAATTCGTTTTTGTTTGTATTCTGCGGTGGTTAGGAGATTATACCAGCAACACTTTCTCTGTACAAAATTATATCCCCTGGGGCCTTATTCTCAGCTCTAAATGGCAGGAGCTAACTCGTGAGTTCTTAACTTTAGATTTTTTAGTTAAAACAATTTCAAAATACATACTTAAATAACATTCCGGAAAGCGAAGCTGGTCTAGAATCTTAACTCTGAATTAACGAAGTGAATTCAAGTAATTTTAAATTTGTTTTTCTCTATCTAGACGACGAAGGAGGTCACGCCCGTGATTCTCGGCGGCAGAATGACCTCTACATGAGATTGGGACTTCTGCTCGGCGAGCGAAGAGGTTCGCGAAGCAAATCCAGAGAGAGCTGCACTTCGCTCGCATCGCTCGATGCTCATACGCTAGCTTCGCATAATACTAGTCCGGTAAGTATCAGAAAATTAAATTAGAAGTAAAATAAAAAGTAAACGTTTCCAATAAACAAAAATCATTTATAAATCAGATCTCATATGCCGAAGATTATATTATGGTAGCTGTCTTCGCAGAAGTTTTCTACTCACCTTTAGAAAACCCCTTAGATTCCTTAGAACCTATAGTTAAGTATACCAAATGTCGTCCAAGATCGGCGAAAAATGCGACTTGTAAACTTTAGGTTGAGATCAATGCTTGTAAAGTAGACGCAACAAACAAATGGGTGAAAGCCAATTTTCGCTTGACAGCAGAAACCAATAAGCCAATCAAGTTCCTCCATGCTTCGGAAGGCACGTTCAGCAGTTGGTCCTGGTTGTTATCACTGATAGCAGTCGTAAGGTCAAGTTAGACGCCTTTGGGAGACTTGAGAACTCTAACACTAGGTGATCCACACCACTATGCGAAAAGAAGAAGAATAATGGCCAATTAGGGTAATCTCTAATTTACAATTCCAGGTGTCAACACTAACTGGTTCATCAGAGGTTGACGCCGCGACTCCTCTAGGGCGCGACTCGCTCGGCTCCCTCGCCTCTATGAGCCTGTCTGCCGCCAGCAATTGCTCCTCATCCAGTCCTGGTAGTAGACGGCATTCTGTTAATGGTAAGCTTATTACTTTAAAAGCTGCTGTATCCTTTTCAGGGTACAATGGACCAGGGTTAAGGTTTAGGATAGCTTCTAAACCGTCTCATTTCAATAAGCATATTATTTCTAGTACTTGTTCAATATTCTCCAAGATTCTATTTCTCCATTATGTATGATATGCCAACCTTCAAGGTGAAAATTCTTTGTCACAAAATAATAATTTTCAAATACATTCTCGAGACATATTCCAAGATTATAAGAGTGTCTTTCATCCCAAAGTTCTTGGTAACTGACAAAGAAATTTATCGAATCAAATCATACAAACCTCTGTGACTCAATGTTCCATCAACTGCCTTTATTTTGAAGTATAAGTAGGTAGATTTTCAAAATAATGTTTAAAATCATGTGACTGCCATGTAAAAAATCTATCTTCAGCCTTACAAAATGGAAGATCAGAGGAACTGACTCGGATGTCCAGCGGTTTCTTCAAGACGCGGAAGACAGCCGCCAGGAGATCTGCCAGGGTCAGCACTAAACAGTCTGCCAACTCTTCAGAAATTAAAAAAGGTATATAACTAAGTGATGTAAAAATTTTGCTCTTATATGTCTGGGGTTTAATCAATTTAGCTATCAGATTATGTAGTTATATTTAAACTTATTGGTGCCGTTACGTGACTTAATATACTAGCATTCTTGATCTTACGTCTTCAATTCGCACGATCTTCGGCATTCCGTGCAGTGAGATCATTTGCACTCATATCACCCCTTACGACCGCGACAACATCGAGCGAGCAATTCTTGGGTCTTCCCAATGTGCCGCGGCCGGCTATGTCAAGACATTTTTACTGGTGCCTTCGCCTGCGGTGTAGTTTAGGGTGTGGCTGGGTTCTTCTTTACTCCTAAGGTTGCTAACAAGATCAAAATTGCGTCTAAATCTAGGGTAACCCTAAAAACTATATAAATCTAACAAATGTTTTTGTCAATTTTCCAGTACACCCGTCACCCCAGCTGACTCTTCGACCTTTATTCTTCGAAGTGCCATCAGCTGATGGCGGGTACTTTGCGGGACGACAGTGGCTCATGAGAGATATGGAGAAAGCACTTGATTCTAGCTCCGCAGGTTTGTACAGTCTACTGATCTTTACTTCAGAAAAATTGGTATTTACAGAATGGAATGAAATCTATGGCTTAGATGGGTTCAGACTTGAGACATATTGACCAGAGATATTAAAAAAGTGACTGTGACATACGGACGGACGGACAGACAGACAGACGGATAGACAGACATGACGAATCTATAAGGGTTCCGTTTTTTTGCCGTTTGGCTACGAAACCCTAAAAAGGAAGTTTAGCAGATTTTGCAAACAGTTCTGCTTATTTCTTCGCATAAGCTAAAATAATACCTATAGGTGCTAGGCAAGCCTATTCCAGCTAATTATGAGACAACATTAAAGTAGCTTGCTCCCGCTGCAAAAATCATCTAGATTAGTAGGTAAAAATCCGAACTATCACTATCACCTCTCCGCCACGCCGGCACCAGCCAAGCCGATATTAAGAAATTCCTCGCGGGTTCGAATCCCACCAAGAATGAATTTGTAATAACAATGAAATAATTATTAATAAGAAACAATGTTTTCATTTCAGGAGTTTTAATATCAGGCTGTCCAGGCACTGGCAAAACTGCCATGATACTGCAACTAGTAGAATACTCTTGCTTCGGCCGGAAACGGAACTACGAGTACGAGGAGTTGCGAGAACAGTCTGACATCAGAGAAATGCTGCCTGAAGAACTTACTGCTGGCCTTTTCAACCATCTGGCGTCGTGTGTTGTGGCTTATCATTTTTGTCAAGTAAGTTGTTGGTCTAGTAGTAGATACCCCAAATTTTATTCCGATGGTCGTAGGATTGAATCCTGACAACACCGCACCAATGTGTTTCTTTAAGAAAAAGTAAGTATGCTATTACGGAAAGCGCAGCGTTGGACGTCCACCAACGAGATGGACGGACGACTTAGTTAAGGCCGCGGGTTCACGATGGATGCAGGCCACTTATGACCGAAGCATCTGGAAATCTATGAGGGAGGCTTATGTCCAGCAGTGGACTTCTTACAGCTGAAATGATGAAGTATGCTATTTATATCGCTTTTACGGTAAAGGAAAACATTTTAAAGAAACCAATATGTCCTAAGGCTCACCACGGTACGAAGGCATGGAACATTCACCAATCAGGAGTAGGCTCCTGTGGCGTCCTACTGCTTAACCCCTCTAAGAGGAGGCCCTTGCTCTACGGCTTAACAAATAAAAGTTTTTAACTGTGACCTTAGGAAAGAGTCATTATCAAAATTTGTGCTACAATGTTAGCCCAAATAAAGCGCAAAATGCTAAGATATCTGTCTACAGACACTTTTCATGACATTACAATACCATACTATAGTATTTATTTGGCAACATTACCAGAACTATTTAAGTAGGTATCTGAGAACAAAAGAACACTAACTAAACTAATTTAAACACTAGACCTAATTTAATTGCTGTTCCCTTGACTGTATCTAGAATAAGCACTTAAATTAAATACCGCAACGGTGTTTCAAAACATCACGAATAACCACCAAGATTCAGTGATCACGATGTTTTGTTTGTTTATTAACTTGAAGGTTGTTCAACTTAGGTATTACTTTACCGAGTACCTACCAGTATGTAAATGTTTCTAACGAGCCGTTGCTAACAAAAGTTGAATGTGGACTTACCAGTTGGACAACCACTACGTGCAATCACTTGAAACACTAAAAGGCCTTAAATGTTTGATCGCTTGAGTAATTTTACCGTTCTTGTTTCAGGCGGATAATAACAGCACGTGTTTAGTTGGTGAATTCGTCCATTCCCTCGCAGCTCAGCTTTGTCAAGCACCAAGACTCCAAGCTTACAGAGAATATCTTCTGAGTGAACCACATTTACTTGCCTGTTTGTCTCTAAAGGAATGCATAGCAGACGCAGATCTAGCCTTTATGAGGGGTATCATTGAACCTCTAATTTTCTTACGAAGAAATGGAAGCATAGATTCAAGCAATAGCATTATTTTAGTTGATGGACTTTGTGAAGCGGAGTATCACAGACCAGATCATGGCCATACTATAGCCTCATTTTTAGCCAGACATTTGCCTGAGATGCCGGTATGGCTCAAAGTCATAGCCACAGTCAGAACACAGTTTTTAGAGTTGACGAAACAACTGCCATATACGAGACTTTGTTTGGACGAATCGGATAATGTTAACAAGGATTTGTTGGAGTACTTTCATGCAAGAGTCAATGGAGCGCCGATTATAGAAACAAATATCAAATGTTCTACCGGAAAATCGGAAGGAGTCCACAATTCGGTGATGAAATTCGCACAGTATGTGCTGCATCTCAGCCGAGGATCGTTTTTGTTCCTAAAATTAATCTTAGACTTATTAGAAAAGAGCCATATCGTCGTAAAGTCGACGAACTACAAAGTCGTGCCGATATCGTTAGCACAGATATTCTTACTGCAATTCAATTTACGATTCCCGACAGTACAATCGTTCGAGAAAGTGACACACATTCTGAGCGTCTGTTTAGCGGCGCTCTACCCTCTGACATTAGTTGAGATTTACTACTCTGTGAATTCATTGCTCGTTAACCGTTTCCTTCCATGGGAAGAGTTCTGCCACCGATTCGAAAGCCTATCAGACTTTCTAGTGAAAAGGATGGATAACACTTATATGTTTTTCCATCCGTCGTTTAGGGAATGGTTGATCCGCCGAGATGACAATGAGAGCTCGAAGTTTTTATGTGATTTGAGAGCAGGACACTGTGGAATAGCCTTCCGATTATCTCGTGTACAGGCTCCTTTAGATTCTGACAAGACGATGGAATTAGGACATCATATTTTAAAGGCACATATGTACAGAAATTTGGGACCAGCGCAGCTAGGGTTATGTCCTAGAGATCTACAAGCGATGATGATAGCAACAAGTTCGGTTAATGTCGGGGAAGCGATAGCAAACTTACGAAACATTTACACTCCAAACGTGAAGGTTTCACGCCTAATGTTGTTGGCTGGAGGATCTCCAAATCAAATAACCGAATGTTTAGGTCATGCTCCGTTACTATGCATGTATGCGTACCAAGGAATACTTTCAATGGTTGGATTGCTCATCGAATTTGGGGCTGACTTAGAAATGGCAAATTCTCAAGGATGTACTGCTTTATCTTTGGCCTGCCAAAGGGGACACACTGATGTTGCACGAAGGCTTATTGCAGCCGGTAAGATTTATTTTTGCTCAATCATTTAACTGCTTAGTCTTAATTTTGTTATTCCATATCTGCAACTGTCAATATTTGTTACAGGGTCATCACTGAGCCATACAGACACAGCGGAACAAACCCCCTTAGTCCACGCAGCAAAGAATGGCCACAGAGATACAGTCATTTACCTCCTTGGTTGCCAAACCGGTAGAGATGACAGAAACTCCTTGGACATAGACGATGGAAGCATTGAGCAACTAGTTCCTGGTTCCAGGCATGCTTTAATAGCGGCAGCTCAGAACGGTCATTTGGATATTGTAGAGTATTTGCTGGATACTGCAGAATTGATTGTAAGTACCTTTACTGACAAAAATAATCGAAATTTAAAAACCTACTTCAAAAAAGAAAATATAACTCTTACTTGCAACGTTAAGAACTCCACTGAAGTCAATTTAAAATGACGAATTACAATGGTACTTTTTTAGATAACACAGTTTTACTAACTGTTTTTAATTTCTTCCAGCCCGATGGCATATGCCCAGTAACAGGCGAGACTGCCCTCACAGCCGCCTGCTCAACTGGCAACGCTGCCATCGCAGACGCTCTCATCATTCGAGGAGCCACTCCTTACTCTTTAAACGCTCGCCAAATGTCCCCTCTCGCTCTAGCAGCCAAGAATGGAAGAACGGCCTTAGTTCTAAGACTATTGGATTCTGGAGCCGATGTTATGGGTTCAGGAGGAAAAAGTCCTTTGATATTGGCAGCAGCTGAAGGTCATGCCGACGTGGTAGAGATGCTTTTGGATCAGGGTAAGATTCGAATATCTACTTCAAATCAGATCATAAAATTGCCCGAAGCTAGGGTTTTTATATCATTGAACAAGCTGTGTCTCACGGTCCCCCGCACAAGTCCCGTATTACGTAAGAATTTTTAAAACTGCTTTCTCTTTACAAATCTCAGCGCCCTTTTATCAGCGGTTTAGGCTGTGTGTTGGTCCATCAGTCACACAGTCTCAACAAATCCGTATAAAGATATAGATTTAAATTCCGAAATAGCGTCAAGAAATGTGTAAACCTCAATGTTATTTTCGTAACTTAGGTGCTGACCCTGATGCAGTGGACAATGATGGAGTATCTCCTCTCGGCTGGGCGTGTCTTCGTTCCAGAATACCCACTATGATTGCGTTACTTGATAGAGGTGCTACTATTGGTAAGATTTTCATTTAAGAATTTGACAACTGTAACTGGTTAGGTAATAATTTGTTGGGAAATAATAAAGATGGAATTGAACTATTAGGTGATATGAATATAACAGAAGAGAATAGAAGAAGAATACTCCATAAGAGCAAAAAACAGGAAATGATGCTTTATCAACAATTTTTTTGACACAGGCCCAAAACTACTTTTTAAATAAACCATGTAATACCTAAAAACTACAACAATAAACAAACACAAACATATGTCAAAAAGGCCACCCCGGATTGCTCCCGACCTCCGACGCAAAGGATTCTGAATTTGGAGGAATTTCTGATTATTAAACCATTAATTACGATGTTGTTTATAATTTCAGATCAACCAGACGGTAACGGTAGAACCCCACTAGGCCTCGCCTGCGGTGGCCCAGCAGAGCTGGTCGACATATTACTGGAACGAGGAGCCTCTTTGGAGAGAGTGGATCATAGTGGACTCAGACCTTTAGATAGAGCCATTGGACAGCGAAATGTTCCCGTAAGTAAATTTGTTGGAACTACTGGACTTGTAGAAATTAAGACAAAAGAAGTAATTAATAAGGTTGTATTGATAATTTTAAAGAAGATTAGAGATATTTGAGAATTTTAGTAGGACACGCTTTTTAAACTCACGCGATTTCCTTCCATAATTATTATTAGAAACAAGGGGTCTAGATCGCGTAGTAGATAATCATTGTTATTCATTACCTACCTCGTCGTTACAGCAAACGGGTCACACCAGCCGTGGTCGCGAGAAGACCCATTTTAGTAGGATTTGAAAACAATATAAATTTTGGGAAAGCTTTTAAAAATGCTTAATGTTAAACTAATGATTAAAGAAAGTGTTCTTGATTGATTACAGGTCGTCAACTGCTTTTTAAGAAAAGGTGCAAAACTAGGCCCTACGACATGGGTCATGGCATCAGGCAAACCAGAATTTATGTAAGTTTATTCGTACTATATACTTTCAACATCTACCATCGATCATAAAGAAATCATCCCAATATTAAACTGTATCTTGTCTTGGAATATCGAATACATCCTATACAAAGTTCACATGAAAATACAAATCAGTTTCTGCAAAATAAATCAACTACTGTAATTAAAGCGCATCTAGTTAAAAGTCTTGTCACTGTGGCCACGATATTTTTTTTATAGAACGGTTAATCTTTAACATAATGTTGTATATTTTCCCCAGGCTAATTCTCCTAAATAAGCTACTAGAAGACGGGAACATGTTGTACCGCAAGAATCGTCCATCCGAAGCGGCTCACCGCTACCAATACGCGTTGAAAAAGATCAATCCATTGATTAACGATGAAGGGATATCGACACCCAACACAACACCTGTGCCACACGAGCATATATCGGCTTTTGTACAGTTGAAGACAAATCTGTTGTTGAATTTGTCGAGGTGTAAGAGGAAACTGAATGTGAGTATGCAAATTATACTACACTACAAGTACTACAACTAAAGTGAGAAATTATCTACAGCCTAATTTGAAAATTCATCTTTTACCATAAATTTTTAGTTCGTTAGCCAGCACTATGTAATACATCCTCAAAAATTGCAGCCAGATTTTTGACCATTGATTTTTTATGTAAATATTTTCTAATCAAAATCATGTCAACCTTGTTAACAATTACTTAGGTATACAGATATGATGTATATTAAAACTTACCCATTATTTTGTCTTAGGAACCATCCGAAGCTTTGGACTTAGCAGCTCGCGCCTCCATCCTTCGACCAAACGCTTTCGAATGTGCATACGCAATGGCCCGAGCGATTCTAGCTTTAAACAAGCCCTCAGAAGCCCTTCCTCACGCCAGACGAGCCTTATTACTAGCTCCACAGACAGATTTCTCAGCTGTCCGAACATTAAAAGCTTTACAACAAGAGATTCTCACAAGGATCAATGCTGGATCCCATCTTAATGGTGAGACACGGTCTATGAGAAACTACGACAGCATAAGCCTTAATTTGCCTTGAAGTATTGTTACTATGGAATTCAAAACCTCAGACCCGCGAAACCTATCTGATTTTCGAGATTGGCTCAGTCCCAATTTTGGGGTTATTTTGTGGGATTGCATTCCGTTTTGGTATCTTTTGCTTAGACATCTGTATAGATAGAATTATTTATATTTAACTTCATGATTGGACTTGCAAAAATGAAGTCTTTTTTAGTAACTGTCTGTTTATATTGATTAAATTTTGATAAGCCAGAGGCTAGTTTTAATATCTTGTTGTTCATCTGTATTCTCTGCAACAGTTTTATCTAAATCTTATTTAATTGCTATTTTTTTTTAATTATGTACCTACCTAATGATTTGTAATGTAAATATTATGTATGCTACATTATTGAATGTATATTGTATAGTGACTTATATACTTTGTATTAGTTTTGTATCCTCGAATATATTTTGTTTGCTTGCTTTCTTATGTTATTATTTTATATCATGACAATATTAAGAATTAATTTAAGGTTACTAGAATTGTAGTGCCTTCAAAACGCAATATAAAAGTTTTATTTTAATTTTTTGAGTTAAACTCACTTGCCCGTTCTCTTGCTTTGTAATTAATTTATTAAGAAAATCTTTCGTTTGTAACTTAGTATCCATTTTGAGTGATCTAGATATAGTTTTAATTATATTTTAATTATTTATTTCCAGAAACATTGAATTGATTAAGTACAAAAAATTATATAAAAGCATTTTGGTATAAAAATACAGATTTAAATTGTTAAAAAATATATTTATAATTTAAGACTGATCAAAATTGGTGACATTACAAATTGAATATTACTTATTGTATAACTTATAAGTATAAGTATTTTAAGTACAATAGTTAGATACTTTATCAGTAAATAATTATAATATACATTTTTCATATTGCTTCAAATTGTTCTGTGTTTTATTTCATATCATTAAAACTTATTAAATCACTAGATATGTCCCACTGTTTCATCCATGGAAGCTTCCACATTTATTACATTAAATGCTTAACATTAGTAGATTAATTATTTTATTCTTGGCAATACAACTAAATTATCATTTTTAGGTTTTTAAATTCGGAAATCTGTTACTATATGGGAATCACAGTAGATTCTACATCTTGTTCTTTAGGAGTAGTGGTAGAAATCGGTTCATTTGCAGCAGTTGCAGTGGGAGAAATAGTAGAATATTTGAAATTTTGTGTACCACCACTACTTTTCCAAAACGGACTGGATAATAAATAATCATTATTGGATCTTATTAGTAAATTACTGTTAGGAATCCTTATATAAGTAACTGGAGTGGAAGAAATAGGTAAAGCGGTTGGAACCGTTACAGAGGGAATGGTAGAAATTGTGGTAGTAATGGGAGAAATCGGCTGTTGACTGTAAATTTGTGGACTTTGAAGCCAAGACCCACTTCTTAAAGTCCCATCATAAGGTCTTAATACCAAATTAGTATTTTGAACTCTCATGTATACAGGCAATAAGACAAGAGGCTTTTTCTCAACTTTTGGTATCAAATCAATGGTTTCAACTTTGGGTGCGTATTTGGAAAACAGGCCGTAGTTGTATAAGGGTTTTTTAATGATTTTCGATGAGTATTTTTTGTGGATATGATTATGTGCGTTGTATTGTGAAGAAGAATAAACGTGTTGAAAATGTTTCGAGTCTTTTTTTCCATTTTTGCTGGTAATTGGTATTGATCGCATGTCTTCAAGAATCTTTGTGCATTGTGCTGTCTGACTCCATTTTGATGTTGGACATGTCTAAAAGATATTATTGATGATTAGAATACATTATTATTTGGTTTTCGCGATTTTGGTAAGTAGGTATAGTAAATTTAAGGTAAGTAGGAAAAGAATTTATAAAAAATAAATATTTGTGTCTGGTCTGTGTGTCCCTGCTATGTAAAATATGTATGTATTTACAAAAGAAAAATAAATATAAGTAATTAATTATATCCGTTGTGTAGTCACCGTAACACAAGTTTAATAGCTTACCACGGGACTAGATGGCGCTGTGTGTTGTTCACAGAATTTATTTTTTACCTATTTATTTTATTTAACTAATTTTTCGGCCTCGTCTAAAGTCTGCGTACACAGGAACGTTTTGATACGATTAATATCAGATTTTGGCAGCGTTGTAAATCTTTAGTTTTAGGCCAATTGTTAGGTATATGTAGGAAATAAAGTGAATTAATATTAATACTTACCAACAACTTTGTTTCCAGTATATTCAATAATTTCCTCGGTGAATTGCAGTGTTGTTTGTAAAGTCTAGCGTTTTTAAAGGCATCTGTTAACATGATGGTATTTATCGCTGATAGATGGTACATATCGTCCTGAGGTGGGTTTTTGAGTAGATCTTTCATCTTGAAGTAGTCCATGAAACCGTACTTGTTTAGGACACCCATCTTTGATAATACGCAGCTTGTTGATGGTGTTAGATCTTTGCACTAGAAAATGGAAATTTGAGTTTAATAGTAGTTGACTTGTCGTTGCCGCGTTGGTAGGATAATGCAAAAATAATGGGAAGGTATAGTTTTTTGCCTATGTTTGTCTCTAAGAGTGATTAATTCCTTATTCGAGACCACATCGATTTTTGTAATAATAAAGATTCTAAAAACGACACTATTCTCGGTAACTGTAAAAAAGTTAAAACTTAAAAAAAAACAGGCTCGATTTGAAAGTTATCTAGCAGAATAGTTTTACAACTATTGATCCACATTACGGGAATATTTTAGATGATATATTTCTTATTTTTCACTTCTGACGGCCCCTATGGCGCGTCGGACGAAGGCCCGACTGCAATGCAGAAGGTTGCGAGTTCGATTCCCACCTTTTGTTTCTGATCTGGGTGTTTTCTATGTATGAAATGAATGTATTTACAAAAAAAAGTGTATCCGTTGTCTAGTACCCATAGTACAAGCCTAGAGCGTAGTTTGGGGCTAGATTGCGCTTTGGGTAACGTCGTCGTTTGTATTGATTATTATAAAATATTTCTAAAAATGCAGTGTATAGCTAGAATCAACTTACCCCAATCTTAGTTAGCTTGTATTTCTTAGTAGCATTATAGGTGGTGATTTGAACGACTCTACTCAGGGTGTATCCAGGGCCCGTGGAGCCACACGCTGTCAATATCGCCGTGTCCACTAATTCTGGTACAAGGCATTGACTGCGCCGGTTTTTCTGAAAGGGAACACCTTTGAAGCAAAGGCTACTAATGGCAAATTGAAATGGAAAATATGTAAATATGAAAAATGGAATATTTTGAAAAAAGGTTATTTAGGATTTAGTAAATGAATTTAAAAAAAAATGAAAAGAGAGTGAAAATGAATGAAATGATGAGTGTAAATATGAAAAATGGGAATATGTGGAAATATGTTTTTAGGATTATCCATATCTATTCAAAGGGTAAGCACGAGACCCTTAAATTAAAGTTTTACTGTGTCAACTAGCCCTATAACTGGGCTTTCTTGTGTGACTTTAAGCCGTGAGTTTCCTCACAATGTTTTCCTTCACCGTAAGAGCGATGTTTATCGCACACATATTTTGTTGCAATTAAAATATATAGCGAAGGTAATTGTTATCAGCTAATAACTTACAGGTCTGTACTTCGATGAACTTATTTGACATATTCTGCCATCACTTGTACGAGAATGTCTGAAACAATATCAAAATCGGTCAACCTAATAATCGGTGTAATAGTTTACCTTATGCAATTCAAACCTTTCGAACATCAAGGTTATTTCTAATCTTCTTCTCATCTGAACCATGTTCCCGGTTGCATCCCTCTCGGGAGCCCGGGTCCACTCATACCCCATGGTAAGTTATCAATAGTCATCATTGACCATACCTACTGGATCATCAATCATCATCCTACATCGAGGTTATTTCTAACACACACTACAATAATCTAAAATTAGATTAAAAATGCTTATACCTAGGTATATATTTTACTTACTTGCACGGGTCGCTTCTGGCAGTTTTATCACTTTTGCCGGAGGCAGGGCAGTTCTGAAAAATGAGAAATATACGAAAATTTTATTTTCAGTGTTTATTTTTGAGTAAGTGGTAAAGGCAAGAGCCTTCTGTTTTGCAGTCCAGGTTTCGCCCGACGCGCCTTTAAGGCCGTCATTACATTAAATGATATTTAATGAGCGTATTGAATGCTCGAGTGGTGGCGTTTTATTTACGGCAGTAAGTACTTTTAAGCTTTAGTAATTAATCAGTATGAGTACCTAACTTACCAGTACTCTACATACCTACCTCAGTCAATACATCGAAAACACAAGCCTAGACCTTGTTGATCTCACATTCTCCTTCGTAGTCTTGAGTTATTTCCAAACATGTAGTAAATACATTAACTTATTTAATTAACGTCAAGAATGCTCAAGTGTTGACGTTTTATTTACGGCAGTGGCGTCACGAACGAGCAATTGTTGATCTCACATTCTGCTTCGTAGCCTAGAGTTATTTCCAAACATGTAGTAAATACATAAACTTATTTAATTAACGTCAAGAATGCTCAAGTGTTAACGTTTTATTTACGGCAGTGGCGTCACGAACGAGCAATTGTTGATCTCACATTCTGCTTCGCAGTCTAGAGTTCTTTCGAAACATATAGTAAATACATTAAATTATTCAATGAGCGTCTGAAATGCTCAAGTATTGACGTTATATTTACGGCAGTGACGTCACTTTCCAGCAATTCGGCCAATCACGAGCGTTTAGCATGAATTTTAAAACTTAAATTAAAGCTTTAGTGAGTAATCAGTATGAGTTACCTCCCTTACCAGTACCCTACATACCTACCTCAGTGAAAACATCGAAGAAACAAGCCAAGAACTTGTTGATCTCAAATTCTCCTTAGTAGTCTAGAGTTCTTACCAAACATATAGTTAATACTTACATCAAATTATTTAATGAGCGTCTAAAATGCTCAAGTTTTGACGTTTTATTTACGGCAGTGACGTCACTTACCAGCAATTGTGCAATTCACGAGTGTTTGGCATTTAGTATAAGCTTTAGTGAGTAATCTGTATGAGTTACCTCCCCTAGATACCTACCTCAGTCAATACATCGAAGACACAAGCTAAGAGCTTGTTGATCTCACATTCTCCTTCGTAGTCTAGAGTTCTTTCCAAACACGTAGTAATGACTCTTCCTTTAGCTCTCTCCCAATCGGGGTAAGTCTGCGAGAACGAAATAAATCAATATTGCAGAAATACTACAGAGCTAGCCTCAAGCAACTAAGCGTGTTCATAATATCCGATATTTCCACTGGTTTGAACCTAAACTGTAGGGCATATTAATGCTAAGGATTAACCCATTTTTTACAAACTTCATGTCACAGTAAAAGACAAACGTTACATAAACTTAGTCATCGTTTATAATTATAACTCATAAATAGAGTCCGACCGAAACTGGTTTTCCGAACTGGTAACCGAAACCGAAACCAAATATTTGATCGTGGGTTAAGTTTCGGCCGAAACCGAAACCGAAACTCACGTGGTCAAGTATAAAATTCCTGGGTGCATTTTACTCATTATTTTTCTGCATGAAATGGACACACAGTATATTAAGTTTGATGTAATCATTTATTTAATATAATAAAAAAAAGTTATTATTATTTCAAATTAAGTTCTCAGAGGAAAATGTTCAATGTAATCAATGACGTTGCCGCGAGAAACGAAGTTAATCGAGCCTGCACGACAACTTCCGAAATCAGTTTCGGTTTCGGCAAAAGTTTCGGCCAATTTTGGCCGAAACCGAATCGGTCGGACACTACTTATAAGTAAGGGAGTAAATGTATAAACGTACAAAGATGTGACTAATAAGTGTTTTAGTTCTTTGTATGTTTTATATATTGATATATTTTACTGTCTACTTTCAAAATAAAATAATAATCTAAAACAATAATTACCGTAGTGAAGTTGTCCAATAACTTCGCAAACAGAGCTAAGTTCACGGCGTTCGCGTCATTTAATATGCCAAGTTTCTTGAACACACACGTTGTTTTATCGCACTGGAAAATAGAAGAAAGAACCGGTCAAGTACGAGTCGGACTCGTGCACGAAGGGTTCCGTACTTTATTACAAAACATAGTAAAGTAGGCGGCAGATTAGTTGAAACAAAATGGCGGATGAGCAGAAGTCGATTTTTCATAGAAAGCGCATGTAAAATGTACTGCGCGAACTTTCCCCTTTTAAGACAAAACTTTTCAACTTATCTGTCGGTCACTATAGGTATGTTATCACCCTTTGGGTATATACGGAACCCTTAAAATCTCGTTGATTATTTGTTCTCTAGCCTCGTTCTTCACTCGTGACTTGATATTTTTTTCTGTTTTTAGTTATTTGTTGTACAATATCTGTAAAAAATTTAAATGCCTAGCTCTCACAGTTCATGAGACACATCCTGGTGACAGACAGACGGACAGACAGACAGACCGGCGGACATCCGAGTCTCTGTAATAGGGTCCCGTTGTTACCCTTTGTCTAGGAACCCTAAAAAGGCAATCCAGATATGAGTAGGTACTTCTAATACTTACGCTCTGTGGCAGCAACATCATATCTGTATGGACCGTGGGTCTTTCAGAAGTGGTCGTAGGTTCAGTAGTTGCAGTACTTTTGTCAATAACCAGCCTATTTTGACCCTCCCATCTCAGCTTGAAGTCACATTCCTGACGCCATTCTGGTTTGATTAAATTAGATACATCGCAGCAGTCTAGAGGGTCCTGATTACTCTGTTGAAAATAAACATAAATAAAATATAATTCTACTATTATATAAAGGTGAAAGTATGTGTGTAATGAAAATTAAAATGAAAATATATTTATTAACCAAATTAAGAGTACATTTTTAGGAATAGTTGCGGCCCTCACACTAGACTATTGTCTGTATTGTGGGGTACCAAAAAAGCGATTTACTATGTTAATAAACAATTGCCGTTCGGTCGGTAAGTAACTTTATAATAAATCCCATCAAAAATATGCTTGTAAAAAAAGCAAGTCTCGCAATTTAGTTCTTCTACCGTAAAAAGTTGTGAGATCCATGTAATTTCCAAGTCGGTTATTTTATTGAGTCCCTACATCGTAATTAGCTAATCTGACAACATCTTATAGAGACTATAATATCAATATTTAAAAAAAGCTTTAAGTAAATAGATCAACATGGCAACATGTATACTTGTGAGACAAATTGTGTAAACTTTTTTAAAATATTAGGTTTCTAGTTTTATTAACAACGAAGTTATAGGAGGCCGCGGGGCGCCGGCGCCGCTAGTAGGTAGGTACTTACATAAGACTGTTCATCACCAAAATCTTCAATCTTCAAACCGTCAGAACGAGTATGATCATCATGTATTCTCCATCTC
The DNA here is from genome assembly GCA_958496205.1 of Idaea biselata. Taxonomy (NCBI): domain Eukaryota; kingdom Metazoa; phylum Arthropoda; class Insecta; order Lepidoptera; family Geometridae; genus Idaea; species Idaea biselata. The sequence goes on along the minus strand of OY292400.1, from coordinate 17,660,871 downwards.
GGGGTCTCAGTCGTAGCAACCTCGTCGTAGTGGAAGGTCGGTTTATGGTTGTAGTAGGCCAACATTGAAGTAAAACCACATTCGGATAACACAGTCGAGTTGAATAACAGAGGTACGTCGCAGCATGCTGTGTTGAAATACTGAAATAAGACAAATCCTTATGATTAAATTAAACTTATTTTTCGAGCGGTGTTTATTACTTTTAACATTGTTTCAGTGCTCAACTTTTCTTCAGGATTGACTGACCTGTATAAGTTTCGAAACGTAGAGCGTTGAAACAATGCCAAAAGTTATAAACACCACGCGATTTAAACCGAAAAATGAATTGAATTTCCCAACATCGCAAAAACAGAAGAAAAATCGAATCCTACTGATATTATAAATGTTTAAGTTTGTGTGTAAGTAAACGACTACCCCGTCTCCTCGCTCGGGGTCACCACGGGGAGTGCTGCTACCCCATCACTCCCCGTGGTGACCTATCTCTTTCCGTTGTGACCCATTTCTTCCCGTGGTACCCAAAATCTTGCCGTGGGTGTCGTTAATTGCGATTAAACTTGATGGGCAGATAGATAGATAAATTCTACTGGTATTATGAAGGTAAAAGTTTGTATGTAAGTGAGAGAACGACTACCCCATCTCTTCTTGTGCTACCCCAACTCTTCCCGTGCTAGCCCATCTATCTCCGTGGTAACTCATATCATCCCCGAGCTACCCCATCTCTCTGCGTGGTAACCCATCTCTTCCCGAGCTACCCCACCTCTTCTAGAGCTAACCCATCTCTCCCCGTGGTAACCCACCTCTTCCCGTGGTACCCCATCTCTTTCTGTGGGTGTTGTAAGTTCCAATAAAACTTGGTATGTAGATGGGTGGAGATTTGGATTAACGCATAGACTTTTATTCTTGCAGGATCGGGACTTACGCTGATGAAACCGCGGGGCGGTACGTTTAACAGTTGGTCCCGGTTGCTATCTCTGATAGCAGTCGTTAGGTCAAGTTGAGGCGGCCTAAAAACTCTAACACTAGGTGAGACACACCATTACCTATACAAAAAGAAGAAGAATGCAACAGAATTTACGTACGTTTTTCAAAAACCACACTGGTCTAGCCTCTTGTTGAAGATAAGAATCCATACTGTTGTATCGACTGAAAACATTACAATATGGTTTGAATACGAAATAGGTTCCGACCACGATTAGTCATTTGATTTGATTGGTCAAATCGATATTAAAATCGATTTTATCTTGTGCTATATAAGGCGAAGCATTGGGAGGCAAGGGGCTTTAAAAGGTGCTTATTTTAGGTGTTAGAGTCATAACAGGATAACAGGGTTTGCCGGTCAAAGCTAATCGCAGATGGCGCTGGCATAGATGGTTCCCTTGTAATTTTGTGTTTGAAAATTATGACTTAAAAGATAATATTTATCACCTTTGTGTAAACATATTCCCAAAACCAACTAGAGAGTTGACTGCTGCGCATCCATCATGAGGTTTTTGGAATTCAGTTGGACATTTCTGAAAGTATGAACAACAAAATTAGATACATCTCAGAAGTATTGAACCTTAACAGTAGATATGACATCAGAAGAAAGACAGTTGAAGGTCACAGGGGAAAACATGCAAAGTCACATTATTATGTTTTTTGTTGCCATTCTATAGTACAAATGTGGTAGAACCAAACACCAAAACATACATACATACGTTTTAGTGACATTGCATGTTTGTCCCCTGTGCCCTTCAGTTGTAAACAGCCACTGTAGTAACGCTACCGCAAACTCAATGATTCTTTTGATGTTTTGATCGTCATTCATCGACTTCATCTTAGCGCCCACAGCGGTATACCTACTGATTTCATTACGTTATGACGTAAGAATAATATCAGCGCTGCAGCGGCTTTTTTTCTTTACCATAGTACTCACATTTATTAACTGGTCAATCGTGCAATATAACAATGCTTGTGGACAGGTGTTAGTATACCTCCTGCTTCTGTTATTGTAACAAGTTTCTACCACCTCCTGCCAAGAGCGGGGGCAAGAGGTCGTAGCGCCTTGCACAGTCAGTACTTCAATGATTAGTTTGATTGTTGTATTGAAGAAGTGTGTTGTGTCGAATCAACACATGATGTCCGGATGTCCGGTAATTTAAAAAAAACCGGATATCCGGAAATTCTTAAAATACCATATACCCATGTGTCTCCATATATCCGGATCTGTCTGAACGTACCATTGAAGTACTGACCGTGCAAGGCGCTGCAGAACACGGGAAAAGTCCTCCCTTAGGAGGTAGATATTACAAGTAGCAACGTACATAAGAGTTTTCATGGCAAATATCTTAGTTCTTTCCCATAGTACTTACATTTATTAGCTGATCAACCGCACAATGCAACAACGCCTGTCCAGGACAAGTGTTAGTATACCTCCTGCTTCTGTTATTGTAACAAGCTTCTACCACATCTCCTACAACCTCCTGCCAAGATCCTTGGGGCAGGAGGTCTTGGAGCACGCGAGTAAAGTCCTCCTTAGGAGGTAACCCGTCTGGGAGGTTTAGTTTATTGTTAATGCAGATCCATTGGTGACACTGAAAGAAATGTGGTTGGTAAAGGTATCTCATGGCAAGAGAAAAAAACTAAAAAAAAGTATATGATGTGCATTACTATGCAAACTTCCAACGAAAATTGGTTTGAACGAGATCAAGTCAGTAGTTTTTTTTTAAAACGTTAAAATCGTAAACCGCAATTTACCTTTCAAAACAAAATCTGTTGTTTATGTAATGGTACGGAACCCTTCGTGCGCGAGTCCGACTCGCACTTGACCGGTTTTTTTTAACTGAGGTACCAAATAGTACCAATTTGGTACTAAATCTGACAATATAAAGTTTTAATATCGGAGAGTTGGTCCCGCTAATATCTTATCGACCTAAGTCGTGTTGTATAGTAAAAATCTAGACAAAAGATGAATTTGTAATCTTATTCTTTAGTCGGAGTCACTATGGATTTCATAGTGTCTGCGAGCGAGGAACCGAGTCTCATGTATTATGTGGGCCGATCCCGGCGGCACTGCAATGCCGGGCCGACCCGTGACGGGAGTGGAGCGAGCTCCGAACATCCCGTCGTTTTACAAAAATCAGTTTAATATACTGGTCCTCCAATGGAGGAACTTTCAGATATTAAGCTGAAAAGAACAGATACTACACTTTGATCTTAGCCAAAAGGCCAGAAGCGATACTGAAGGAAAATGTACGAGCGGTGGTCTATGCGAGGGGGCGAATAACGATACCGCGATTCAGAAAACACGAGCCAAAGTTGTATTGCCATCTAGCGGCGCAACGCGTAAACCGACGCTTGCCCTAACCACAGAACAGAATACAAGAATATTAAAACCCGGCCAAGTGCGAAACTCGCGTACCACTATCACAATTGGGTACGGAACCCTAAAATGGTTTACATACAACAACCAATTTTTAAATTTGATAAGAAAATGTGAAATATTTAGCTTCGATTCTGACTCCCATAGTACGACCGCACCACTCCAAAAAAAAAGAAAAAGAAAAAAAAACTTTGGTTCAAAGAAAATCTGAAATTTATAAGAAACTCTTTGGTAAGTGAAGGCAGACTAGTATATTTGACAGATAGGGCAGCCATTTTGAGTTCCATGACCAACTCGATTTGACTCGACCAAGTTTTTGAAACACGTTTATTGTATGGGAGCCCCTTTTCAATAATTGTTTTATTTTGTTTTTGGTATTTGTTGTTGTAGCGGCTACCGAAATACATCTTCTGTGAAAATTTCAACCTTCTAGCTATTACGGTTCATGAGATACAGCCTGGTGACAAACGGACAGACGGACAGACGGGCAGACGGACAGACGGACAGACGGACAGACGGACAGACGGACAGACGGACAGACGGACAGACGGACAGACGGACAGACGGACAGACGGACAGACGCACTATGGAGTTCCGTAGAACAACGCCTGATCGAAAATACTCTTTGAAGTTGTTGCAAAATTCAATTGATTTTTTGTTTATTTTAACATTAAAACCTTCTACTTTAATATGACATACTATTTATATGTAATTATTCCATTCATCAATTACAACTTACGGTAGATTCGAGCAACACCGAAGTTCTACCAATGATGACTCCTAAAAAGTATAATTTTCAGAGCAGGATTTGAAGCCTTAGTTACAAGAATAGCTATTTTATGTTACATATATTTAGAAAGGTAATTTTATACTTATTGATTAATATAAACACCAATAATTTTATATTTTGCGAAATTTTTTGACAGTTTCACGTACTTTTCAAAAACACACCGAGAAATGCGTGTTTCGCTACTTCATCGAAACTTTTAACAGTTACCGCCGTTTACCACTCTTTTAAATTTTGTTTTATTATGTGCATACGACATTAAACTATATCATATATTAATATCAGCTGCGGATATTTGCGGTTCTGGAAGTTATGAAGCATTTAGTGCTAAGGCATCCTTGAATGCGTTTTCGACGGAACTTAATTGATTGTTCTATAACTAGGTTTGTGGTTCCTATTTATCAATTTTCCGCTCTTCTATTGTGTTAATAACATTATGTTAATAATTTCAAAGATAAGGGTTGCATACCACCCGTAATAAATATTCCATGTATAAAGCAATGTTACAAAAACTTTACATTTATAACACTCGTACTTAATTTGAAATTCAGTTCTTTTTTAATTTAACAATGACTACTTTCAAGTGTTCATGACGCAAATTAATAATGTTTTATATCGAAAACATAAAAAATATCGTATTCCGGAAGAGAGCATTGATTTCATAATAAGTGATATTCAAAGGAATTTAATTACAAAATTCAATGTACGATGGGCTCATGCATCACGCAAGAAGGATGTGTTTCTAAGAAATAATAGTGATTGGCTTGATAAAGAATATTCAGTGTTCCTGCTTGTTCCAATGACAGAGGATGAATCAACACCGTGTACGCCTTTAACTTCTTCTGATAAGTGAGGGAAGACCATATTATTATGTTTCTTATTAAGACTCTTTTGAATCGACTAAAATGCGTAAAAGTACTGTATTACTTAAAGAATACGGATTTCAGCAGATCTATGAGACATATTTGAGTGAACTTATAGAATCAAATATTGTGGAATTAATGAGGTCTGCAGACATAAAAAAGAAGAAGGGTTTTCTTGAAATAATAAGATCCGATCAAGGTAAATTATTAAATATTTTTTTATTATTTACTCATATAAATGCTTGAGTTCCCAATGAATATTATTATTAATCATTACTATCTTACAGGTAAATTGACGTCTAACGATGAAGCATTGAGTGTTTTTATCGACTTGGATCTTACGAAAGCACAGTTTATGTATCTAACAAGTATTCGTAAACCATATGTCAAAAACTTCATGGAACTAGAAGAAGAAACTCTACAGCTTTTGAAGCTGAATCAACTCGTTTCGTATCCAATAGTGTGTGATAGTGGTACACTATCTAAGTTTTTAACATATTATTATGGTTTATATCGTTATTTTTATTTGTTTTTTTTTTTTAAGAAAGTACCTAGGTAAAATGTTTATGTTTGGTTATTTAGTTAATAAAATTGAACTGTACGAGTTGTTTTTATTTATTCTACTAATCCTTAGGAAATAAATACGACTTACTAGTGTATAAATGAGCGTAACTTAGTCATATTTAAAGTTTCATAACAAAATTTTGAATTAGAATGCAAGTAAAGTCACGAGAAAACGCTTGTATGTTTTGAATTGCATATAGATATAAAGTCATTTTTATGTACTACATATATGCAAACCTTCAAGTCTCTAACTCTAAAAACAACAAAGTTACAGATTTTTAATCAGCAAACGGCCGAAAAAATCCATAGTGAGACGGACAGACAGACAGCGAAGTCTCAGTAATAGGGTCCCGTTTTTACCCTTTGGGTACGGAACCCTAAAAATAAGAATCGTAGAAAGAAACGCTTACGTTGCGTAACGTTGTCAAGGACAATATAGTACGGAACCTTTCGGGCCCGAGACCCACTCGCACTTAGCCGGTTTTTTTACCCTTTTATTACACTGTTTATTACGCATCGACTCGCTCGTCAAAATATCCCTCTCTCTCAATGAGCATTCTTAGTACGCATTATTTTTCCAACCAATTCAAAACATTAACTTTGTTTGTATCAACATACCTACACTGATAACGACGCATAAAGACACGGTTCTATCTGTTCCTACAATGTACTTAAAAATTAGGTTTAAAATTGAGTTAGATATGTTAAGTTACGTTTTATGGTCAAACAATTGGGTTACTTTGATCTTTCGAATTAGGTAACTTAAAAAATCAATACTCACCAATCCGGCCTTTCTCATGTAAGCTTTCCCAAAGCTATCTGCAGCTAGAGTCTGTAAATGGGACACAATTTTTTATTATTATTTACACAAATAGGTATTCTTAAAAATAAATATTTGTTTCTGGTCTGGGCGTTTTCTATATTTCTGTATGTATTTATAAAAAAAAGTGTAATTATGTAGTATATCCGTACAAGCCTAGTGCTTAGTTCGGGGCTAGATTGCGCTGTGTGTAACGTCGTGCAATATTTATTTATTTATTATTATCTACAATACAGTTTATGGAGCAGCTGCTTATATATATTGTTCTACACGTCTAGGCGAACAACTTTTTGTACTACGGCTTTTAGAAATACGAAGTAGTTTCCGAAGAATTTGAGATAAAAGTTTACCTACTTGAAAGTCATCTGTATATCAGATTTGGGGGTCGTTAACTTTTTATTTAGTTTGGACTACACAATCTTACATTAATCGCCTTTGTTTTCAAAAACAGCTGTTTTTGAAAACTGTAGGGACTTGCGTGGTCTAGTTGGTATAGATGTTGGTACAGACCCAAAGACGCGAGTTCAAGCCTCGCCGCAAATGAAAATTTAACAACGCGTATTTTTCCTTAAAAAAAATGTACATGGTTTGTATACTTAGCTCTAAGTGACATATAGGCTACCAGCAGAGTCCACGTAAGTCCCGATTCCGTGGGAATATCAGGATCAAAGAAGCCTATGTTACTCAGGGTGAATGTAGTTTTCTAATAGTGCAACAATTTTTAAAAAATAACATACGACACATATTAAAATTATCATTTGTATTTACACACGTAAATACAAATGTTTCCTCTTTATCTTCTAATATATAAAATTTCCATGTCACAGTGTTAGTTACCGTACTCCTCCGAAACGGCTTGACCGATTTTTATGAGATTTTGTATACGTATTCAGTAGGTCTGAGAATCGGCTACTACCTATAATTTATAAGGCAAAACAACGTTTCCCGGGTCAGCTAGTATTAGTATAAAAGTATAGATTTAACTAGACAGATAGGTAGATAGATACTTACCGTATGTAAAAATAATAGAAACCACAATAACTTCATGTTCACAATACGAACGTTCAAGAAGGACTGTCTGCTTGTACACGAGTTAACTAAATGTTGAGGTCTAAGGTCAAGACACGCTGATAATGATAATAAAATATTAGGGTCCCGTACTCAAAGGGTAAAAACGGGACCCTGTTACAAGTTACAAGACTCCACTGTATTGAGTAAGAGACCACCGTAAGAGCGGTGTTGGTCTAGTGGTAGATACCACGACTTTCATTCCGAAGGTCGTGATTTTGAATCCTGGCTGTGTCAATGTCTTTTTCTTTAAGAAAAATTTAAGTGCGCTATTAACATCGCTCTTACGGTGAAGGAAAACAACGTAAGGAAACCTACAGCTTGAAGTCAAGCAAAAAGGCCTAGTTATAGGGCTAGTTGCGGAGAAGCACAGTAAAAACTAAACTAACTAAGACTCCATTGTCCGTATGGGTCCAGATAGCCTATTCCCGTAATAAATGATCTAATTAAAATTATCATTTCGATATAATTTCAGTCAATTTTATTGGCATATTTGACCTTAGTATATCAACTAGCTGTATCCCGCGGTATTACCCCAATAATATGTCCAGATCCCATGGGATTTTACAAAAAAAGAAAAGCCTGGTGACAGACGGACAGACAGACAGCGTAGTCTCAGCAATACGGCCCGTTCTACCCGTTGGATACGGAACCCTAAAAAACCTACTTTCTGTGATTTATTTGTGAAAACTATTTTTTTTTTCTACCAGGGTTGTACCAAAATATATATATTTTTAAAGGCAATGAAATAAAACACACTAGATATTTCTTTAACATAGTTTATTGGATTAATTCATAAATTAAAAAAACCATCCAATACGGACTACTTAAATAGTACAAGCTCAAACACAGCAAAAAAACCTGATGGCCAATTCCCGTTCTAAAATCGTCCAAAATTTCATTTCAATATCATTGCATCTTCAAATGAAGAAATCTTCAATTTCAAATGTAACGTTGGTCAAATAACATTTGACCATAGAATTGGACTGGTCTCTATTAGAGACTAGAAGAAGAAAGGTCGCCTTTTCTTTGTAATTGTTATGATATTGAAATGAAATTTTTGTCAAATTTAATACGGGAATTAGGGCCCTGCTAACTTTATTGATTAAAAGTTACGCGAGCGTCACAAAAGTTAATTTACAACTAAATCCACCAATCAGAGCCTCGTATTTCATTGGCGCAATAATAAAGGCATGCTATTGGTTGAATTTAAATTGATTATTCATAATAGACCAATCAGAATACATGTCACTCTAAAGGCATTTGCGTGAGCTAAGAATAACGGCGTGCTATTGGTCGTTTTAAAGTGGTTTTCTAATCAACCAATAGGAAATCACCAACTTCTTGATGATTTCCTATTGGCTTATAGGCCAAGTAAATACACCAATCTGAGCCTGGTATTTCATTGGCGCAATAATAAAGGCCTGTCATTGGTTGAATTTAAATTGATTATTCATAATAGACCAATCAGAATACATGTCACTCCAAAGGCATTTGCGTGAGCTGAGAATAACGGCGTGCTATTGGTCGTTTTAAAGTAGACATTTCTTTTCAACCAATATATTGGCCTGATTATTTTTTGACAGCGATAGTCGTATCACTATAGTTGTAAAAGTATGAATTACTCACATAATTTCTATTCTACTAGGTTTTTTATTATCTAGAATTTCAAGTAGGTACCTTGATAGGTATTTCCTTTGAAAGTCGGCAGTTTTTGATCTTTTGGAGGTAATTTTCTGTTTTGTTGAAATTCAACCTGTAATAAAGAAAATATAATTATTTATTATTGTTTTAGAAACATGGGTCTAGATCGCGTTGCAGATAATCATTGTTATTAATTACATCGACGTTTCATCAAACGGGTCACACCGGCCGTGGTCGCGAGAAGGCAAAACAATAATGATGGACGGAAATCATGTAAGTTTAATAAAACCCGGCCAAGTGCGAGACTCGCGCACGAAGGGTTCCGTACCACTATCACAATTGGGTACGGAACCCTAAAATGGTTTACAACAACCAATTTTTAAATTTGATAGGAAAATGTGAAATATTTAGCTTCGATTCTTACTCACATCAAACAACGCATCTCTTAAAAAAAAAACACCTTGGTACAAAGAAAATCTGAAACTTATGAGAAACTCTTTGGTAAGTGAAGGCAGACTGGTATATTTGACAGACAGGGCAGCCATTTTGAATTCCATGACCTACTCGATTTGACTCTGACCAATCAGAAGCGTAGGAGTTTTATCACATTGTAATAAAACTCCTAGTTGTTTTTGAAACACGTTTGTTGTATGGGAGCCCCTTTTATATATCTGTTTTGTATGGTTTTTAGTAATTGTTGTTGTAGTGGGTACTGAAATACACTTTCTGTGAAAATTTCAACTGTCTAGCTATTACGGTTCATGAGATACAGCCCGGTGACAGACGGACAGACAGACAGACAGACAGACAGACGGACAGACAGCGAAGTCTCAGTAATAGAGTCCCGTTTTTACCCTTTGGGTACGGAATGGAACCCTAAAAAGTGAAATGCTTGGTTACCTACATAGTTGTGTGATCACAGGAAGGCCCCGAAGCCGAAGGCGCGCTTGATGCTGTCGAAGTAATACCGGCGCCAGTTGTCGCGGGTCTGCTCCACGGCCGCCGCCGGCACCAGCTCCTGTCTCAGGCTCACCAGCGTGTGGTCATCCTGGAGCCGACAGGTTCACGTTATAAATGCAAGATCTTAAGAGGATAGTCTCCATTCTCTTTCTCCATACAAACGTAGTTTAAATTTTCCTCCCTGGATAAAGACATTAGGGCAAATATGTTTATGCCATAAAACTTATATCTGTCATGACTATGCATCTACCTTTTAATTTTTTTCATTTTATTATTTTTTATTATTATTTTAATTAGAAAATAATAAAAAATAAAAATTTCATTGTCATGCATGACAGATATAGGTCTTATGGCATAAACATATTTGCCCTAATGTCTTTATCCAGGGAGGAAAATTTAAACTACGTTTGTATGGAGAAAGAGAATGGAGACTATCCTCTTAATGTTCCCGGGTCTTCATCGCGTGATTTTTACTTTTTATTTTCTTACCTCGACGTTTCCCCCCGTCCCGTTTCTCTTGTTACATGGTCGAAATGTCGAGGTAAGAAAATTAAAAAGTAAAATCATGCGATTAAGACCCGGGACAAAATAAAATTATGAGTTCCAATCGTGTTAGTTTAAAAAGTTTATTACGAGTATAAACCCAGCACCAGGCTTGTTCTATGGGTTAGTTAGTTAGTTTCGCTGAGCCTTTTCCGCACTTAGCCTTACAATTGGGCCATTGTACGTGATTTCTTAGAGGGCTTAAGACGCCACGGGAGCCTACCCCGCATTGGCGAATATCCCATGCCTTCGGACCGTGGTTTATCCTAGGACATGTCGTTTTCCTCACGATGTTTTCCTTTACCGTAAGAGCGATGTTAATAGCGCACTTAATTTTTTTCTTAAAGAAAAAGACATTGGTGCTCGGTCGGCCTGGATTCGAAACCACGACCTTCGGAATGAAAGTCGCGGTATCTACCAATAGACCAACACCACTCTTGTTCTATGGGTTAGTACCCACCCATAGTACAAGCCTGGTGTCTAGTGACAACGGATATACTACATATTTTACTTTTTTTGTAAATACATTCATTATGTAAACCACTTTTGACGGCAAAAAATAGGCAAAAGTACTTTTGGTCGATGCCCTTAGTTTTTTTTTTTTTTTTTTTCTGTGATGATCTTGCAATCAGTCCTGGGACTATGAGCAGATGTGTTCAGCGAAGTGGCTTGCAGAGTGAATTCTCCTCATTAGGCAGATTCTCTCGTATGTGTTTAGGACAGACTATCGCGGTCCATTATCTTCCGTTTTTTTAGTCTTGATGGACTTTGTTTTTTGGTCAAGTGAACTGCCAGTGGGTTCGGGTGGTTATTTAGTCTTTCCTTGTAAGTTCCAGAATAAGCTCGAATTTCCTCCTTTACAGTGTTGATGTTTAAGTAATGGTGAACCTCAGAGTTCCTGATAAACCATGGAGTGTTGGCAATTTGTTTGAGCATATAGTTTTGAGCTCGTTGAATGAAATTGACACTGGAGTCGCAAGCTGAACCCCACAACTGAATTCCGTATGTCCATATTGGCTTGATTGTTGTCTTGTAAATAAGGAGTTTGTTGTCTATGGACAGTTTAGAATTACGGCCAAGTAGCCAGTGTAGGGTCCTAAATCTAATGTTCATTTGGTCTCTCTTAGCTTGTATGTGAGTTTTCCATGTCATTCTGCGATCCAAGTGTACGCCGAGGTAGTTTACCGTGTCACATGTGGGTAACGAGTGATCTCCGAGGTTGACCGGTGGGCAATCACCTTTTCTCAGGGTAAATGTGATGTGAATAGACTTCTGAGCACTAGCATTTATTCTCCATTGTTTGAGCCACTTGTCTACGTCATTTAGGCCCTCCTGAACAGCTTTCGAGGCTTCCATTGGACTTACATGAGAGGCTATGCCTCGATGCCCTTAGTTAAAACCACTTTTGACTGCAAAAATCAGTCACAAACGTTTTTAACTAAGGGCATCGGTCAAAACCACTTTTGCCTATTTTTTGCAGTCAAAAGTGGTTTTGACTGGTTATGAGTTTTGACTGTAACATATACATAGAAAACACCCAGTAACGAAACAAATATTAATTTTTAAGCATAAATACTCGCACCCGGCGGAAATCGAACCCTTCTGCATTGCAATGCGCCATAGAGGTTGATAAGTTCTGTATTACATGTATGTTTACCTTCTCTTCAATATTAAATGTGACTTCAGAGAAGTGCTGGTCTGGCCACTGCTTGTATCTCCAGTACTGCACAATCTTCTTCCCCGGCACAAGCTCTCGGAACTCCCCACTCACATTCCCACCGAAGAGAGCGAACTTGCCTCCTTTCTCCGCTTCCATTTTTACATGGCCCTGTTGGATTGTTATTTGTTATTATTTGGGGTAATCGGACCCCGGGCTCCCGAGAGGAATGCAACCGGGAATATCGCATGGATGAAAGAGAAAGTAACTGGTGATAAAAGTCTCGTAACGTCTTAATGTGTTGGATCATGGAAATTTCACACAGATTCCGTACAAGCTCATAGGTCTAAGCCTGGGCGCACTTTAGAAACGTTTGTGCCAACGTACAAGCAATCCCACCCTTTCAAGTACTATGGGAGCACGCCGACTGCATAGGAATCAGTGTCCACATGAGTAATTTGTATGAGGTCTGCACGCTTTCATAATATTTGGAAGTCTCCATACTTTAGCACACAAATTAAACATATACAATACATAGTCCAGCCAGCCTAAAGACACATCCTAAATTGATTGTTTAGGATGTGTAAAACCATTCAAACCGAAACCGATTCTCTTTGAACCTTTTAAAATATAAAAAACGAAACTTTCAAAACTAACCTGTGTAAATGCAGTAACCATTTCTATTCTAGTCATAGCATCGTAGAACTCCTGGGCTCGGCATTGGAACTTCTCAGACAGCTCGATAACCTTTGTATCTAATTTGCAACCAACTTGTTTGCTCGTCTGAGATACTACAGGGTCCATTGTCACTTTCTTGTTGAAACCACTGGTTATAGTTGAGACATTATCGGGTTTGATTTTCGATGCTTCACCTTGAAGAATAAAATTATTTTAACAATTAGCCTAATAGTAAGCCCTAAATAGGGTTCTGTATTAATTTTGAGTATCTGAGTACTATTTCATCATCAGACCCACCCAGTGGTTAGTTGGGTACCCACCAAACTAACCACTTTGCTCAAAAACTTCATAGTAGTGCATAAAAAATGTGATTTTTTTAATACCTATGTTTGCAATGGTTGGTTTATTGTTCATGTTTACCTTTCTTAGGCAGAATTAATCCTTTGGAGAATTCTTCCTTGAGACTCCGGAGATATTCACTGAGTTGTTTCTTGATCGCCTCCTTGCCTTTATTGTGCATAAAAGCTTTTAATCTTTGAGCCTCATCCCCGCTCGTTTTAATTGTAACTGTCATCTGAAAAATTATAATAATTGGGTTGAATGCTTTGGTATTCACATCACACAGGAGAAAAATTATTTTAAAAGATTTTTTTTGTATAGAAGCCTATTTTAAAAACAACACATATGTGTTTGATTCAGCTCCATGCTATGAACCTAAGGTCCATAGCCTGTGATAGACACATGGAGGTTATAACAAGTTTAGACCAATAAGTTTCAAAGTAAACTTGAATAACAAGAAATATAAAAATTCCATTGCACTTGTACTACAAGCTATTTTCTGCTATTGAAACTCTTTGGTCTAGTTTGACTGTAACTAAAGATTGATATTCCAATAATTTCTTAAAATCTAACCATATTATAATAATACAATACGCTTTACGTGACCTCGCACAGCGCGAATTCGTTATAGTGTGATCATTAATATTCGCGCTAATTTACCCCGCTTTACGCGATCGCATTGATTGCAAGCAATACAAACAGTGTTGCTTGCTACGTAAGACTTTTGCAAGAACACAAACAAAATGCTTCTCAAAAAAACACAAGATAGCTGCTTCTCAGTGGTTAATCCAAAAGATTGAATAAGTACAATTAACTAAAATTTAACTAAAATAACTTTTCTATTCACATTGATTGGCTGATTCTATTTGATTATTTATGTGGCTTATTATTTCATCTTCCCCCTTTGAACACGAAATTCGCTTAACAAGAATTTGTCTGGAAAGCTCACGTAAAGCGGAGTATTACTGTACATGGAATAATATTTATTACAAATCATTTTCTGGAGTTCCTCAGTGCTTTGGAAGGCACTTTAAGCAGGTACCTAGTCCCAGCTGTTTTTCTCTGATAGCAGTCGTCAGGTCAAGTTAGGTGCCAATATATGAAAAGAAGAAGAATTAAAGATTGCATGGGTACTCCATAGCATTGTTTCTCAATTGTTTGAGGATCATAGAAATCTACACTAATATTATAAAGAGGAAAGATTTGTATTTTGTGTGTTTGTCTGTATGTTTGTAATGAATAAACTCAAATATACTGGACTAATTTCAAAAAATTCACCAAAAGAATGCTACATTATCGAGGAGTAATAAACTTAGTAGTGTCAACTTACATCTACTTCGCTAATATCGTTTTCTTCAGATAAATTAGGAATATGGATCTCCCCCTTCACAATTTCACTGCCGCCAGACAAGGTGCCTTCCCACTTTAGTTTGATGTCCCATTCATAGAAAAATATTAACTTTCCTTTCCTATTGTTAGCAGTAGCTTCACCCTCTATCTTTTCCACTTCAGAAACTTTACAATCAATTCCGTTTTGGGCTATTTTCAAGTCATTTAACAACTCCTTGAGCCGATCCTTCGACCAAGGTCCTGCATTTTTCTCCGTCCAGTGCCAATTATTCACGTTAGTTGCGTCAGGGCGCTCCTCCACAATCCACCGAGGATCCCCTTCGCCCCATTTAGCCATTCTTGTAATACTGTAACTAACCGTAGGCAGTCACAAGGTCTGGAAACGGCAATGATTCACAAAAATTTGAGTCAGTCACAGACCGTTAGTTTTCAATGAATACTTATCACGATCACAGTAAAGTTTAATCAGAATAAGTTATCACAGTCCCGCTGTATGCTGAAAGTCGTGGTCACTTGAATTAGCTCAACAAAAATCCCGTAAATTCGAGAAACGTCTCGCTGATCAACGTGAAACAGCCATGCTTTTTTTTTCGTTCACTGACTTTGGGGAAAATCTAAATTGACAGAAGTAATGTTGCCATACTACATTCGATGTTTTCCATGTCTGTATTTTATATCATTATTCAATCAAAACCTTTAATTTTAACTTTAGTTTTGCGTTTAGGCTTATTATTATTAGGCACAAAAAACTTATAGTTTATGTGTTTACGAAGCACGGTGAGAAACTTTAATTATAATTACTATTATTGTATAAGATAATTTTTCCCATTGATTGGCAGATTATTTAAAACCTAGCAACATTTACCAATTTCTTCAAGTTTCTAGAAAATTGGTACCAACATGACAGTGCAAAATTATATTACTGATCTGTCATTTTTGAAGCATCTGTCAATGTAAAAATAAAACCGTTCCATTTCACGCAAGTAAGTAAACTGCTTTTAGGGGCTGGCAAAAACATTTCAGTGCTTTCTTTTGCGTAGGCGCTAAGAAAAACATAAATAATTTCCTCAACTGATTTTATAAATACGAAAGTGGAGGAAAATAATACCTATAACTTTCTCAATCTTCTATTTATACTAGAGATGGGCCGACTATGTTTTTGCCGACTAGCCGACTAGTCGTTTTCGAAACTACTAAAAAATGGTAAAACCGTGGCACAAATTGCCGACTGTCAGCACCTACCGACTATTCGGACCGTCCCTAATCTTACTAATCTTACTAATATACTAATATATAATATTATAAATAATATAATAAAAGTAACTCTGTCTGTTACGCTTTCACGCCTAAACCGCTGAACCGATATTGATAAATTTTGGTATAGAGATAAATAGGACCTTGGAGAAGGACATAGGCTACTTTTGATCCCGTAAATCTCGCGGAATCGAGACTTACGCGGGTGAAACCGCGGGAGCAGCTAGTTTATAATAGTTTATGTATGTCTAATGTCTACTTAGTGTAATTACTATAATTTTACTTGTTGTAAGGTTTTACCAAAGGGTTTTAGGTATATACTTACCGAACCTATACAGCTACGGAACAACTTGTGGTTTTAGAAGTCTTTCGATAACAGAGTAAGTTTACAATAAAATTATAGGCAGTAGGTTGGTACCTATACCTACTTGGTATTGTAATCAAAATTAGATTTTAATGTTGAAAAGAAAATTGGTAGATCCATATTCCATATAGGTACTTAGGCAGAAATATCGATAGTATGTAGATATAAGCCTACCATATTTGCACAGGTCATATTCCATTTGCATTATTTTCGTCTCCACTATGTCCTACCTATACCTACTAAGTACCTACTCACTTAGGACTACCAAACTTTATAATCATAACATTAATAAATAACTGTGGTACAAAAGATCAACATTTTCGTTGTAATTATTAATAGAATTTGAAACAATCCGTAATACGAGGCCTATATTATAGTAGAGGTTAGATACTATTTAATGAATATAGGTACAAGGTCGATTCGTAAAATATAGCCGATCAATTGGTCGAAATGTCAAAGTTATCTTGTGCGAGTGAGATAACGAACAGAGGAATTCGAAACTCAAACCAGTCAGAGTAGTTCCTTTTCATCGGCGCCCGCGCAGTACACGCGAAACCGCACGCGTAAAATAGAAATTAATTGAAAGAAAAAAATACAAAATGATCCCATTACGCCGTGTTGGTACTAAGGTGCGCGCGAGTGATTTAAAAAAAGCTTCATAAAGTTTGAAATTAGAATTCAAATTAAAAAGTTGTTCCAGGTTTTGGAGCAATGGCGAGCGCCGATTGCTGTGGCTGCGAAGTCACAGAAGAAATGTTACAGCACAGAGGGACCACGACCTTTGACCCTGCTCACTGATGATGAACTGGCTATGAAAGAGACAAGTAAGTGATCTATCTACTAGAATCCGAGATGTTATCCCACCACACCGCTCTCTGGCTAAGATATTTCCATCTGATTCCAAACTTATTAAGGTTCATGGCCATATGTGTTTATATAAAGACTAGAAGCGCCCCGCTGTTCCACCCGCGTAAGTCCTGATCCCGCGGAAATATCGGGAAAAAAAGTAGCCTATGTATTCTAGGTCTCCAGCTATCTATAATTCCAAGTTTCATCGCAATCAGTTTAATAGCTTTTGCGGGAAGTAGTAAAATAACAGTAGGGTTTTGCCTCCACATCATCATAAATTAATTAAGTAGGTATTTAATTTAATTCCGGAGTTCCATAGCCTCATGCATGACATAAGTAACGACCTACTTTGAATATGCTCCGAAACTACGCGACCCATTATCATGTAACTTATTTATTAGATATGATGATGATACAATGAATCCTTTTAAGTACACAGGTTTCTTCTATCCAAACGGTGCTTAAAGCTTATGGTATGACTAAAACTGTGAGCCAAAAATGAGGTTTTACATGTTATGTGCCATGCGCCCGCGCAGTCCACAGTAACTTCACTGTTGCGCGACACTCACTTAGGTACATAGGTAGGTAGGTATACGGGTAAACACGATATGAATTAAGAATGCGAATTATGTAGACAGGTAGGTACCTATACTCACTTATCCAACTAGGTAGGTAGGTACGAAACTTGACGCAAAAACATTTTATGCCGGTCCTGTTTAGAGTTCCATATCTACCCAAAGGGTAAAAACGGAACCCTTTTACTAAGACTCCACTGTCCGTCTGTCTGTCACCAGGCTGAATTTCATGAACCGTAATAGACAGTCGGTTTTTTACCGATAAGATCCAAGATTTAGTAGTTAGCAAGTAGCCATGGGGCACTACGGATTCTGTATCTTTTTTCAATAAATAAATAGAAAAATAAGAACCCACAATAACAAAAGACTTTATATAATGTAATGTAGTCCTATGCCAGAACTTTAGGTACATTAGGTTACCTACTACAAAAACTCGAAAAATAACACCATAGGTACTTAATTGTTTTACTTAATTTTAAGTACCTACTTATAATATTAAATGATCCCAATAACAAGCTTAATGCAAAACAGGCAATTAGCATGAAATTAAACAAAAAAACACATCATTATTAACACCATAAGAATAGAACTTAAAAAATAAATCAATAAATGAGAAAACCTAAGTTAGGAACGGCCTACCTAATACATATAAGTAGGTAAGTACATACAGTTTTTCCTTATACTTATGTATGGTAAGTATATAGGTAGGTATGTATTATGTACAATAAGTGTATGATACTTCGCCTAAATCATTATTACACCTAAGTATAGGTACCTACCTATATTCTACAATAAATAAACGCTCCGTACGATAGATAAGCCTTATCATTTCAAATGAAACATTTCAAGCAATGGTTCGCACACTTAATTTTACTTAACAACGACTACAACTATCAACACTCAATAAATTTTATGAAAATTTGGATTATTAAATAATAATTAAGTTGTCTAGTCTAGGTCAGGAAATTCGCATGAGAATTTAGAGAAGAATAATAAGCAGAAATCTGTAAAGATCTCGAAATGTAGGGCATTATTAAAATTAAAATAATTAAAAAAAACGAGATTAATACCGAAAATTTAATTTAATTTTAAGCTCAAAAGAGGAAGCCCATTCATGGGCCCAGTTTTGGCGCCGTGTCAGACAGAACGTTATGTATTTGTAAAAATATATTTTAAATTTTGAGGTTTATGCGATTTGTAGCCTAGAATCCTAAATGGTACTAATTAAACGTTTAACTGAACTACCGCCTCCGCCATTGCGCCTTTCATATTGCACCAAAACGACAAAATAATCTATAAAGGAGTTTCTATTACGATAAACTCGAAAGTTTGCGTGCTTACCCGACCTCTTTGGTTCGATTTCAGCAATGTAAATAGTTAGATTTCTCATTATCCAGGGTGAATAAAAACTAAAAGCTTACACAGGATAAAACTACAATTATGTGCCGAATATCGAATAGTGCTAAATCCGTTCAGACACGTGTCTATTTTGAGCATTTTCTATAGGGGCCTGGAGCCCCTGGGAAAATGAACAATTTCCTTTACCATCATCTGCCCGCGGGGTCATTCCTGTTTTATTATTGTCTAAAATATAATTTCAACGTCATTGCAATTGCAAACCATACCCTTAAAATAACACTATAACTTGAAACCATTAAGTTATTTATTATGCACCTTCTAGCGGAATTTCGCGGTTTCAACCCCGGATTTTCCAAAAACTCTTAGTGGATGCCTACACATCACGAAGAACACACTCTACAAATTTTAATTTCATGTCTCTAGGACCAGCGGTTTTATATGGATCAGTCAGGACATTTAATTTTATATATTTACTCGTAGAAGATAGATAACTAGACTAGCTTGAAACTGGACTTTCTTCATTATTCATTTCACTCCTTAGTTTTTTCTTCAAGTACCTATTATAAAAAGGTAAATACGCCTACATAGAAGATAACAAACATCAGATAAAAACGTTATTTATTCAGGTACATACCCCTTATCAAAACTTTATTTAATCAGATGGTAACGAAGCGTAAAAAATAAGAGACTTGTTATTCTAACTGTTACAATGTATAAACTTTAACAACACACTAATCTAGCATAGCATTAGATTAACACAATGTTCTTTGATAATCTCCACCGTGTAGCCCCGGCATAGAAGAGGGTTACCTTACCCCATCTCTTCTGAGGGAGACTAGCACACCTTAAGTTAGCCGTGGCGAATAAACTGCTTGGTTGCTCCCTAAGAGAGCTGGAGTCAGCTCCAGCCCTCCTAGGGACCAAGCAGGCGGTCGACCGCTTTTATTTGAAAGGTGAGAGTCCCGAGTAGGTCCCATACAATTTAGGTAATGATCTGATAAGAATCTTTGGAGTGATGAGCAGAATAGCATCCCAGAATGCAGTAAATTATTTTTTTTTTAGACTTCTACCAATATAATCGGCCTTTAAAGAACTAAATACAGATAAATGGAGCACTAGATACCACCTTCTCATCAGAAAACTCCGCAATGATTATATTCACAGTAACAATTTTAATGATTTTTAATGAGTTAATGTAGATAATTGAAACCCGAGAACAAGAATTAATCTTATCAAGACATACCCACAAATGACTCTCACGTCATGCATATCATAATGATGTAAGATTTAAATCCTAGTAATTAGGCATGTTTTTCCAACGTAACCTAACTTTAATTTCGTTTATTTCGAATCCCTAAAAATCAATTAGGTACTATACCTACCATATTAAATATAAAATTACATTTTATGTTAAATAATATGTTATTTTCATTGAACTTCGAAATGGTGCACATTGTACTATCTAGACAGGTAGGTACTTTACTGTTTTTGTCTTGCGAAGTAAATGACCTTGTCCATGACAGTATACATACGAGTACAATTTTACATACTATAGGTATACCTACGTGTAGATAGGTGAGATACCTACGTAGAACGTACCTACATTAGATGGTAAGCTGATAATTTTGAAAAAGAAGAGAAAAATAAAGGTATATGTAGGTAAGTTTTACCTACCTAATGCAACTTTTTACTAAATTTATAAGATTTATGCTACGAGGAACAAATATTGAATTTATGAAGAGAGTTTTTTTGGTTGAACCTTATTTGATTTATTTAATGTAGGTAAGTACTAAGTAGGTTTGAATTTTAAAACTTACTAAAGTCGAATGCTAATAATATAGTACAATGAAATGATTTTATGTTGTTTGCCAAGTAGCCTCAGCATAGAATAGGGTTACCCCATCTCTTCCAGTGGGTGTCGTAAAAGGCGACTAAGGGATCTGAGGGAGATTAGCAAAACCTCTTTCCGTGCGAAGGAGGATAAACTGCTTGATCCTTAAGAGGGTTGATGTCAGGCAGGCGGCCGGCCGTAAAAAGGTTGCCAAATCTAATTGCAGAAGGTCAATGATGGATGACTTACCGACTGCGTCAACCCCAAATTAAAAAAAAAACAATTTATTTAGCCGACCCCGGGCTCCCGAGAGGGATACAACCGGGAACATCGCATATCATTCATAATCATAACACAATATCACAACGTTACCTACCATACCACCTACCAAATAGCCTAAAGATAGCAGAAACCCCACCCACAAGAATGAATGTGACGAAAACTCTACAGCATAGCAGTATAAACTGCGATATAAAAATATATGTACCTATTTAACAAATATCTTGTTGGCAACAGAGCAGATAATTTCGCTATACGTACCTACTTACCTACTTTTTGATGTACGTAACTGTTTGATAAGATTAGTTCACAAAAACAAGCTGAAATACTATGATAAATGAAGGTTGATGATCAAACTCTTTCGATATTTTGCTTTTATGAAGGCCTTGATCTTGAAATATTGTATCTATAAAAAGCTTTGTCCTGACTTACTGATGGATCAACACGCAGCCTAACTGCTTGTAGTAGAGAGCTGCAATTTGGGTTCTTTACGTAAGCATCTGATATGGGTTTTTCGAATTTCTTATAAGATCTGGACTTACGCGGGACACACCCAGTTCTAAATATAAGCTAGACTAGACCACAAATTTATGGAATTCTAGTAATTTCGGAATATACCTACAAACGGGTACCTATATCTTATCCCTCTGCCGAAAAACCCAGTTTCAATAGTGAGATGTGACATATTACAATGGTTAAAAGTTTACTGATTATATTCAGACAAGATGACGTAGGTATATCTTTTAATGAAAATAATCTTTTAATGAAAATAATTTAATGAAAAAATTAAAAGGGAACTGACCCCAAATATAGGGAATGCCCATATTTTGATGTCGGCTCTCCTGATACTATTATTATAAGATACTAGATCGCCATTAATTAGTATTTTATTTAAACAGACACAAGTACATGATAAAATTAATAAACTATCGCCATTATATTATGATCGCCATTGCTGGTGTTAAATCGCCTGCAATGGCCTAGCGCCTGTTGGCAAATTATTCAGTCTTTTCTTTCAATAAAAATGCACTGTTTAATTTTTGGAATTTGTTTTTTCCAGTCAGAAAATTAGCCACAGAACAAATAGCTCCTCTAGTCAAGAAGATGGAAGACGAGCACAAGATAGACGACAGCATCAGGCAGATGCTCTTTGACAATGGGGTAAGCTGAATTTATAATATTGAAAAAAAAACAATCAATTTAATCAACAGGTACTCTCTGTATGATCTAGCTATACGCAACACACATCGACACTTAAGTAGGTACCATCTGATGAGATATTTTTATTAGTCTAACGCTTACAGGAAGCGTCAAAAACGGAAAATTACTTTGAAAACAACAAATACCAACCTAATATCAACGACAGACATGGGCACTAGCCCACGTCCTTATCATTTTCACAAACTGCAACCTTGGAGTTTGAGTTTGGAAAAATGCAACCATTTCCATGGCATTGGTAGAGTCAAGTCTAGAGTAAATAAGTACCTATTTCTAAGGAGAGGTTAAGGTGTAAGGATGCTTCGCGTAAAACCCATAATCTAACTTAGCAAAAATTATATTCCAGCTGATGGGTATAGAAACTCCAACAGAATACAGCGGTTCTGGATGCGGTTTCCTCACTATGATGCTGGTAGTGGAAGAACTGTCGAGGGTAGACCCAGCAGTTGCAGCGTTAGTCGACATTCACAATACGCTTGTCAACTCCCTGTTCATGAAACTTGGGACCGAAGAACAGAAGCAGAAGTATTTGACGAAACTCTGTACTGAATATGTAAGTAAGCCAACATTAAAATTAAAGGCATTTTTCGGTTTCAATCGCGTGGTGTTTATTACTTTTAGCATTGTTACAACGCTCAACGTTTCGAGACCTTTCCAGGTCCCTTCTTCAGGATTGACTGAGGAAAATGTCTTTAATTTCAATATAAGATCGCGAAAACAGAAGAAAAATCTAACCCAACATTAGTTAAAAGGTAGTACTTAGTTAAAACCTTGGGACTAGGTAGGTAAAAAACAGGAGAATTTGAAATAGCGATAATAAAAACGAGGTCGAGCTTATCACTTTCATAGTAAACTTTACTATTATACTTACTATGAAAGGAAAACAAATAGTGCAAAGAATTAAGTCGTTTTTCGGTTTTAATCGCGTTATGTTTATTACTTTTCCATTGTTTCAATGCTCAATTTCGAAACGGTCTCGAAACAAAAGAAAGAAGAATCCTTTGAAGGATTTTTCTTCGGGATTGACAGGATTTATTGAAGGATTAATAAAAACCACGCAATTAAAACTAAAAAATGATTTTATATATTCAATCCAACCTCACGAACAGAAGAATATTTATGTCTTTAATCTAATCAAACCTTGAGACCGCTATAAAAACCCTATGATGGTTTGAAGCATGACTTTTTGATCCTGGATCTACGGAATATATTTGTGACTCTTTAGAATTATCTTGATCCCTTGGTAGTTTTCAAATCTATTATTATTTCTAATTTTCTGTTACAAATTTTCAATCTCCAGGCCGGCAGTTTTTGTCTCACGGAACCTAGTTCCGGATCTGATGCCTTCGCCTTGAAGACAGTAGCCAAGAAAGATGGAGACCACTTCATCATCAACGGATCCAAAATGTGGATCTCTAATTCTGACATCGCTGGAGTGTTCCTTGTCATGGCTAATGCTGATCCTGCTAAGGTAAGTTCTGGAGTCTTGTAGTTGGCTCAGAATATAGTTTATCCAGCAGGGTATAGATAGATAGACCCCCAGATATTCCTGATAAACTTTTAAGGTTCCCCAAACAAAGAGTTTATTAGGAGTTATGATATCTACTAAGAATATTTTTTTGTTAGCTCGCTTAGTGCGCTGTCGGCCGGGATTCGAACCTACGACCTTCGGAATGAAAGTCGAAAGTATCTACCACAAGACCAACACATACAACCTCCCAAAAACGGTAAAGTAGGGCTCGTTATTCGTAACTAAACCTAACCTAACAGCAAATGATAAAGATGAAAGTAAATTAGGTTTTAGTTAATACTAGCAGTTTCCCGCGGTTTCACCCGCGTAAATCCCGATCCCGTGGGAATATCGGGATCAAAAGTAGCCTATGTTACTCAGGGTGAATGTAGCTTTCTAATGGTGAATTTTTGAAATCGGTCCAGTAGTTTCGGAGATTACCCCCAATATACATACATACATACATATATGTTAGCAACGTTACCTCTTTATAAAATTATAAGTAATAAGTATAGATAATAGCAAAAACATGGTGTTAATTTAATTTTAATTTCAAAAGCCTGGCTATATATTTCTATGGCATTGATAACGGCCGGCTGCACAAAACAAAGATAACTGCTCGTTTGAACATACCTACCTACTGTGAATTCCGAAGGTCAAGTCCATTACAGACAATGTAGTAACTCGTACTGTTCATTAAGAGCACTGTTTCCATACAAATTATATTCTCTTACTAGCTGTGTTTTGCGGTTTCAACCGCGTAAGTCCCGATCCCGTCAGTCAGTCAGAACAAAGCATTTTACAGATATAATTTCCTTTCTGCCTTGAGATATTATACTCCTTTACTAATGAAGGAGTTGTTTATCCTGGATACCTAAGTAACTAATTATACCTACCTACTTACATTATACAGGGTGTCCCACGGCGATGCCACACGGAGGGAAAGTACCTTAAATATTAAAGATAGGATATTTTACTGCAAGAAGACATCGTTTTATTTTTAATAATAAGTAGAACTGCATTCACAGATTTTTTAAAAATCGCCTATCTCAACTGGGAATCGAACCCTCCAAATGTGATAGAAAAATTACTATTTTATAATAGCGTTTGAAAGGGCTACTCATAAGCATTATTTTTTCCTAAATAACTTAGCATCTTAGGAAGATCATGAAATTTGACATTTTATTTAAAATGTTGTTCAGGGAAATTTCCTCTGACTTCCCTACGCCATGCTTCCTCCCTACGCCAAGCTTCCAACAATTAACATTATCAAAAAAAAAAAAAAAAAAAAAAATTTCATGATCTTCCTTTCATTTAAGATGCTAGGTTATTTAGGAAAAAATAATGCTTATGAGTAGCCCTTTCAAACGCTATTATAAAATACATGTAATTTTTCTATCACATTTGGAGGGTTCGATTCCCGGTTGAGGTAGGCGATTTTTAAAAAATCTGTGAATGCAGTTCTACTTATTATTAAAAATAAAACGATGTCTTCTTTTAGTAAAATATCCTATCTTTAATATTTAAGGTACTTTCCCTTCGTGTGGCATCGCTGTGGGACACCCTGTATAGGTAGATTAGGTATAATTAGCCCATTAAAAACAGTTCCTTTAAATCATGTCTCCAGTCATTTACCCACTATTTTCTAGCAACCTAAGGACAGCACATACCTACACAACAATCCCATAAATTGTACCATACCCTTTTTTAAGCATATTTAAACCTCCCTTAAGTCTAAGGACATCAAACTTTCAGGGCTACAAAGGCATCACATGCTTCATCGTGGAACGTGACACCCCGGGACTGAGCGTGGCCAAACCTGAGACCAAACTCGGCATCCGAGCGTCGGGAACCTGCATGGTGCACTTTGACAACGTCAGGGTACCGGAAGCGAATATCCTTGGAGAATATGGAAAAGGGTAAGAGAGTTTACCTTGAATAAGCCATCTAGCCCCAAACAAAGCCGCCAATGAGGCTTATAAAATAGGCATGGAGTACCAGAAAGTTAGTTTTGCTGGGCATTTTCCGCACTTGGCCTCACAATTGGGCCAATGGCAGTACCAGAAATGTAGCATAATTAAATTGGAATGACTGTTTAGATTCCGAAATATACCAGCGGGGTAAAGATAGTTTAGCAGATTGTGCAAGCAATTCTGCTTTTGGTACCTACATACACAGTCTGGTCCGCATGGGTATGCCGGCCGTTTTAACCACAAAGACATTGAAATCCAGAAGCTAGCCTGCAGATATGCCATTGATTTAAAACTAAAACTAGGAAAAGAAAGGAATTCTTCTAAAAAGGCTGAATATTTCTAAAATTCCTGTAGGTACCCCTACCCAAATGCAAACAACTCTCAGAAGTTGGTAGATTTGTGTTCAAGTCTCAATTCATAATGTTTTTTTGTAGTTACAAGTATGCGGCCGGGTTCCTGAATGAAGGTCGCATCGGCATCGCGTCGCAGATGATCGGACTGTGTCAGGGCTGCATGGACGCCACCATCCCCTACACGCTCGAGAGGAAACAGTTCGGCAAGAGCATCTACTCTTTCCAGGTAAATGTTGGGATCATGTGTCTTGCACACATAAATACCCAGAGGCTTAGATTACCTATAGATGGTGGGTATTCTAATGACGTTCGAATTTTACTCCATCATTTTTAAAGGTGTGTGAGTATTTTCCCAAACAGTTTGACTTTGGAACTGGTGAAGCTCGTCTGTGAGAGGCGATTTTGAAATGGATCACTATCAGGGGACCTTTCTCCTTCTAGTCTCTAATAGAGACCAATCCAGTGTTGGCTTTGATATATCAAAACGGTCTAGCAGAAGATAGGTAGGTACATGCTAACCCTATGTCCTTGTCGAACTAACCGACCGACGACAACTAAAGTGCAAAAAGGATAGCGGCTCATCGACTCTCCTTTCTCTAGTATCAAGCGGGACCGTTTTTTCGACGAAGTGCTATTTCCTGTGTATGTATCAATTCTGAGGGACAGATGGCTTTGTCTGACAAATTTTAAAATTAGTCCTAAGCACTACAAAGCGGGTTCAACGGGACCCCGGACGATTAGGTTTATTCCACTTTGATCACCTGGGTGATATCACCCAGGTGATTTCAGTCGACATAATAGTGTCCTCAAATCACCTTGGAATCATATCACCCAGGTGATTTCAGTCGACATAAGTAGTGTCCTATGATCACCTTGGAATTAAATCACCCATGATTTGAAAGTTTTTATTAGCATGGTTTAGTAGGTGATAAAAGTCCACTACACGAAAATAAAAAGTCGCCTTTGATCACCTGGGTGATTTAATTCCAAGGTAATCATAGGACACTACTTATGTCGACTGAAATCACCTGGGTGATATGATTCCAAGGTGATTTAAGGACACTACGTATATCGACTGAAATCACCTGGGTGATATCACCCAGGTGATCAAAGTGGAATAAACCGACGATTAATACTATGCATATATGTAAAAGCGTCCCTAAGTATACCTTGGGTATAAAAGGAGGAGTCCGCTACACCGTCAGGCTCAGGCCACTCCCAGGAGCAACCGTCAGGGATCTGTTTTAGACAGATCGCGTCCCCAAACGCTAGTTCGGTTCTCTAAAACGAGAGCTGCCTCGTGCCCAAATGTCACTACCAGAACGGCTTCAGTAGCACTCAAGTTGTACAAACCATTCCCGCAGGGCATCAACTACCAGATCGCACACCTGCAGACGCAGCTGGAGGCGGCGCGGCTGCTCACCTACAACGCGGCCAGACTCAAGGAGCACGGCTTGGAGTTCGTCAAGGAAGCCGCGATGGCTAAATATTACGCCTCAGGTAACATAGAACGAGACCTTCTCGAGCTCATCCGTGCTTTGGAAGGCACGTTAAGCTGTTGGTCCCAGTTGTTGTGTCTGATAGCGTTAGGTCAAGTTAGAGGCTTTAAGACGACCTGAAAACTCAAACACTAGGAGAGCCATATACACGGAAATACTACATGGAAATAAAAAAGAAGAATAATTCGGTATTGAATATGCGCGCACATATACCGTTATCACAAAAAATCACGCTTGTCGTATGGGAGCCTTAATATTTATTTTATTCCATATTTAGTATTAAAATTTGTTGCTTTTGAAAAAATGCTTTCAAAAACTTTAGTACCCGGCGGGATTCGAACGCGCGACTATTGGTAATCCGAACCAACGCGTTAAACCGCTTCGCCACGGGCTACCCGTGGCCAACGCGTTAGTATTCCTAAGTGTGGATTAACACTAAGAAATAATGTTTACTTAAAATTTGTTGTTATAGCGGCAACAGAAATACATCACAATCATCTGTGAATCTCTCAACTACCTACCTAAATCCACCATTTTACCTATGAAAAGTGTATTTTTAAACTACATACACAATGCTTGCGTTTTTACTTACTTTAAAACCCCTTTTTTTCAGAAATCGCCCAAACTCTAACCTCGAAATGCATCGACTTCATGGGCGGAGTCGGCTTCACGCGCGACTTCCCTCAAGAGAAGTTCTTCAGAGACGCCAAAATCGGAACTATTTACGAAGGCACAAGCAATATGCAACTGCAGACCATTGCCAAACTGATCGAAAAGGAATATTCCCAATAGAATTTTACATTTATTCTTCAATTTGAACCCAAAGTGGTTAACTGCATTTGGCCATTTGAAGCTGCGCAATCTAAAAACCAGGGACAGATTATTAAGTTTCACAGAGCCAAAAAATGAGATGTTAATGTAAGCTTTTTATAGTGCTGCAAGAAATTAAATGACATCTTGTCATTTACAGAAGGTGTGTTCTTGGTTTTTAGACTGCACAGCCGGTCGTTAATTTGTTTTCTTGACACCATAGCGGCGCTAGTAGTCGTTAAGTGTATGAATTTCAGTCTTTAATTTTATTAAATGTGTTATTCAAGCCATAAAGACTGATGTAATAGGAAAGTACTTTTACAAAGTACTGTTTATTTTATACTACTTTTGGTATATTTTTATATCTGTCCAAAATTATTATTACAGACTACAAAACGCTTTGTAAATAAGTAGATACATAAAAATGTTCATTCCTAATTTTAGAATAAAATATCTATAATAAATACCTATAATTCTTATTTTATTTTTCCTAAATGTTAAGAACCAGCCAAGTAGGTGTCAATCAGGCTTCACACATAAAAGGTTTCATACCATTAATACAAAAAAAAAACATCTTTGTTCTATAATTAAATAGTATTGATTTAATTTTTTTTTCAGCACTTTAGTATATTTTATTTTATAGCGGCAAGGCAACTAGCCTAGTCTAGCTATCATGGTTTATAAGATAGAGCCTGGTGTCAGACAGAGGGACAGTGGAGTTTTAGTGAAAGGATCCCGTTTTTAACCCTTACCTAAAATAATTGAAATAAGACAAAATCACATTTATGATTATGCTAATTTATTAGCAACCATAATAATATTTACATTGTTACTTACAAGTACTGTTCCAAGATCAAATACTACCAACTGATTTAATCATTTTAAAGACCATTTCTTCTTTCAAAATAGTTGCTATTTTTGTACTAAATTCATTTCTACTGGTCGAAAGATAGAGTAAAATTTACTTAGGATCATGAGGCAATTTAAAGCCGACAATCTTTGCAGTATCTTCAATGGATCTCTCTCCTTTTCCTTTAAATTCAGCGTTGATTTCCTTACAAAGTCTTGAGTTCTGCAGATAGTTAACATAAGTTCTAGCTTTGAAATGCATTTCGTCGATAGCCTTGCATAACTGCTGATCTGTTGTCTGATGTTTACGGTACTCAGCAAGTACATACTGCACCATCTGATTGTCTGCTAGTTTTTTCGACGTACTCTGTTTACGTAATTCGGACAGCAACTGCCTCAATGTAATCAACACTGGTTTGCTTGTTATCGATGCCATTTTACCTTCAAATAGATTAGTTATATGGTCAGTTTTTTTATCATTAATGACGTGATGAACTCTTCGGTGTTTTCATAAGCAGGTTTGGAGCCTTTATGCCAAAAATCACTGTCAATTTTTGATAGATTTTCGACTGGGAAGTGATGAAGCGCTGTGTCGTTAAATATATCGGTAAATTTAAAGGTATTTTGTAAGGCTACTTCCTTTGAATGAGGATGGATTTTGTAAATAAATGGGACCGATTCAGATATGATTCTGTTTGAATTGTTGTCAATTAAAGTAGTAAAACTATTGCATATAAGTAAACAATTGTGTAATTTGACGCCCCAATTGCACCAGAGAAAATTGTTGGTCAGTTGCTTCGGGCAATGCGGAAAATAAGCAAGTGTAACACTGGTATCTGATATTGTGTAATTGCCTTCACAATTTTCTTCAATAAGTTCTAAATCCAACCTTTTTAGTATGTCGCACTCGCTTTTACTGAAAATAGGATCATGTACAAGCACTTTAGATGGAGATAAATAGTTTTTTACGCTTAGAAGGAAGGCTAATTGGTATCGCGAAATTTGGCAGTTAGATATGCGTCCTAATCCGAAACACACTATTTCTACGACAGTTTTAGCTTGTAAAACAGTACTCACAGCTTCACAGAACTCTTTGAAATACTCAGAAGCCTTTATATCTTCAACAGCAGCCAGAATTCGTCTGAAATAGAATATATAACATAACCTCTACATCGAAACACTATTTTGTCACAAAAATATACAATTCTTACCCAAAAACTTTATCAACATCCACAAAACTGTTTTGCCTCACAAGCTGAAGATTTTTGGGTGTCTTCGTCTGTTTATTTTTAGAATTTCGCTTCGTTTTTACGATTTTGAATCCATCTTGGTCAACATCTGATTTTGACATTTTCACACACTTTCAATCTGTCATCCATCCGTACTTGTAAAAAAAAACAATGCTACCAACCTAATAATACAACCAAAATTGCGTAAACCGGAACGCAAAAATTACAAAAGAGGTTTTATTCGCGCACTAAATCCATTTCAAACTGGCTGATTACAGAAATGTAGGTATAAACACAGAATACTTAAAAATAGTTGGTATAAAACAAAAAAACAAATCACCATCAACGTTTTTTTTTAATTTATTGCACGTCTGTTGTAACTATTATTGGCTTGTGTTTAAACACCGCTCAAAAAGTACCTATTTTATTACCAAACACAGGGGCGTCTCTAGCGGGTGTGCATGGTGTGCACAGCACACGGGCGCGGCGGTCTCAGGGGCGCCGCGGCGCCCCTGAGACCGCGGCGCCCACACCCAGCCCCCGTATCAGAATCGCATTTCGGAAACTATGAGGTTTATTTTATTTCATATTTATTTTTAAAAATTCTATTATGGTCTACATTAGGTAGGTAGGTATGAGATGGTAATCCGAAATAGTATATTAGGGCTAAATGTCGCATCGCTATTTACTCAAAGGCGCGTGTCGGGAGGGTGATTCTTCGACCGGAATATTTTTTTGCTTATTTTTATGAAAAAATATTAAACCCTGTGCCAGAGCAAATCTTTTGTACTTTATTAATTACTTGATTAATATAATAGAAAATGGTAAAAGAGGCACCACTGTAAAGCACTGCCACACGGATAGGGCGCCGCCGTATAACGGCGCACAGGAGCTTCGCCCGACTCCTGTGGTAATGGACGAGGGCTACCGGGCGGGTACGGCCAAAGACGGGAGCCCCGAAATACAAGGTGAAACTCGGCTTCGCAACGTGGAACATTCTCACGCTAACCGGACGCGCGAGGGAGCTGGCCGACGTACTCTTCAGGCGGAAGGCAACAAACTGATCTACACGGGTGCACCTGGTGGAGAGAACGGGGTGGCTGTGGTGCTCGCTGAGGGATTGCATGGCGATATCTTGGAGGTGAATCGCTTTAGCGATCGACTTATGTGCGTGAAGGTGCTTATTGGGGGGGTTCCTACTTACGTCGTAAGTACTTACGCGCCACAAGTCGGTTGTAGCGACGCTGATAAGAGGTGGTTTTGGGATAAACTCGGCGAGGTCCTTGGGGCTATCTCGTTGTCACAGGGAATCGTTTTGGGTGGTGATCTGAACGGTCATGTGGGTGAAATGGGGATGGAATTTGAACGTGTTCATGGAGGCTACGGATATGGCGGTCGGAATGGGGAAGGGGAAAAAACCCTACGTACGTCGTACGTGTGCCACTGCCGACCTGGAACTCGTGAACATGCCGTCGCTTTAATAACCTTTTATTTTGTACCTTGGTATTAATTAATGGTTAAATAAACTACTTCATATTCAAGACAAATTCAATACCTTTCTAGGACCTTTTGAATTATTCAATTAGGACATTTCATTCAAAAGATATCGGTGTACCTATGTAGGTATCTATTGTTTCCCGACATATTTTTTCAACTTCACAATAAAATAATATTAGGGGTACCTACGTCAAGTTAGTACCTACTGCTGTTTGTACCTTTATTATTCCATACTGGAATCACTCTTAACTCTTACTAGAGGGCGTCAAGGAGATATTTGCACACGGGCGCTACATGACCTAGAGACGCCCCTGACCAAACAATTCTAAACAGTTACCAAAATGGATAAATGGTCACCAAATTACGTTTCCTAAAATATTATGAAATAAAACAATTTTTTCGTATCAATGACTGTGATAAAAATATATGGACACCTTTAGAATACACTCTAGACTAAAGATTATATATTGTCACTACTTAAATGTTACCAATTTTATTATACCATGAGTTCTAATTTGGTAATTTTTGCTGGGCTAAAAAGCTAACGATCGCTAGAATATTTCTCGAATACCAATTAATATACTGGGCTATAAAAACATTATTTAGCAAATGTTTATTTCATTTTATACAGTGTGATTTTCATACATCACGCCTTTTTTATTTACAGACTATGGCGCTTTGGCGACCGCTGCCGCGGCACGCTCGCTTCGCTCGCTCGCCAAAGCGCTGCGTGTAATCATGTTATGTAACATTAACCTTTTTTTTTTTTTAACGTGGAGAATCGCCTTAAGACCGTCAGGCCGCTCCCAGGGGAGAGCGGCCCGGTGTGTGGGGGTCCCCCTGGCCGAAGATGGTGGGTGGCCAGGGTATACCCACTAAACTCCACGGTGTCCTTCGCTCCGCTAATGTGGGGGCGGACGGTAACCGCTCTCGCATTATTCCGTACCGCCCCATTGCGGGCGGCCTTTTCAGGCCTCCTCTCTGGCCCTTAAAAGGGCCAACCCTCGCGAGAGGCGGCGTTGACACGCCGCCGCCATCTCGGGCTCATTGGTTGGCGACCGACCCCCCCGAGTCTGCCGCCAAGAGCCGGGTTGGGCGGCAACCTGCGTTGCCCGCCCGGTGTGTGGAACTTTGGGCCCACGAGTGCCGGGGAGCAGCTCGCGGACCCGTTCCCCCTCTCTGGTTTTGTAAGGCAGTGTCCTCTGCCGCTTTGGTCAGGCAGTGTGCTCTGCCGCTTTGATGAGGCAGTGTGCTCTGCCGGGCCCGGCCGGTAAAGGCAAGGCCCCCATCACCCACCGCGGGTCGCGCGGGAGTCCACCGCCCACGTGCCCGGCCAGTGAAGGCAAGGCACCCACCTCCAATTTGGGCGGGTATACTCCGCACACACCAAAAGAGTGTGTGCGAAGTATACCCGCCCGGTGCGCCTCTTCGCTTCACCGCCCAACATGGCTGGATTGCCATGGTGGGCGGTTACTGAGCCCTCTCACCACGGCAAGGTGGACGCACGACGAGAGGGCTAACATTAACCTAACCTAACCAAGTCGGGGTGCTCCGTATAGTTTTTTTCGTGGTTTAGAATGTATTTTAGATGACTTCAAACTATTTTGGAGTAAAATTTATGGTAGTAATATTAATCTTTGAGTTAGGCAGAATTTGGTGACCGTTAATCCATTCTATGAATCAAAAATAATATTTGTGCAAGGCTTGCGATTTTTTTGACGTTATTTCATTTACTTTGGATCATAATATTAAATACCTAAGGGCCTTTTTAAAAAAAGACAATTATTTTTTTTGGAGTTGTTTATTTTATTTAGTGCCTAGGCTTAGAGTCTTAAAAATAATTTTGGTGACCGTCTAAATTATACCCATTATATTATGGTAGGTAAGTACCTAGATTATTTCAAAATAATAACGCCTGAAAAATATTTTTAGCAACATCTCATGAAGTAATTTGGTCGACAAAGTGTAAAAAAGGTACCTACCTACCTAAGAAAAGTAAATTCCTCTGCCTAGAGTCCTTCTTACCGAAACAAGTTCCCCAGACACAGGCAACGGACGAAAAAGACGGACTGTGCCACCCTAAATAATTGAGAAGAAGAACAAATAATATTTCTAAAGAACATAGGCGGTCTTGATATCACCCAACAAAAACGTCTAAAAATGAGTGTATAACGAATGAATTTCAATACTTTTTTTTGTGGTTTTTGACACTATTAGTTTATTCAAAAGGACGAACGTTTTTAAAATAAAAAAATAAGTTATTATTACTATTTACTTCAACTTCCGATGCACCATATTTAGACTGAAACTTTTTTTTTCTTTTTTGGCCCCGGACTCTCGAGATGCCATTTGTCGAGATACTGAAACTTAATGTCAAAACAACTTAATTATGTAATGCTGTTATTGTAATTGCGTGTAACGTCTATATTTTAATCACGTATGTATTTTATTTTCTAATATCAAAAAACACGCAACTGTTTTTTTAATTCCTCATTAATCCAACATGGCGACAACGGCCGAGAAGGCTATTTTAAAATACTCTTATCTTTTTAACTTCGGTGATATAAGGTGTTTTAGTTAGTTTTATGTATTCTGGGACTTCTGTAGATTCTTCTAGATTTTTTTTGTATCTAGACGCCTAAGTTTTAAATTGATAAAAACGTTGTTTGGCGACCTGCCATTGTTCTTTATGATGAGTTAGTATGGAATTGAACTCATTTTTCGGATAGTCTACCCGTGAGCAGAAGGTATATGTTTATGTTTAAGGTCTTTTGAACTTCAGGTATATTTTTTTATTTGAGTCTAATAGCAATGTATATTATCACTAGTATTTTATAATTTTTAAGTCCTAGTGGTATCTACTAGTGGCTTAGTTAGAGTACTTACAGTAGACACAGCTGCAATTAAAACATGCCATTAAAATACACGTTAACAGCTGTGTTTACTTTTACCAACGCTCGTTTAATAAGTACTTAACAAGGCACCGTTACGTATCGTAGGTAAGTGAAGCAATTTCCCAAAAATTGAGACCAATTCCTCATTCCCATCGAACGTCCTTCAACAGGTATTTAGGTCAGAAAAATTGCTTATTTCCAACAGTCGTACCAACAAGGCGTATTACGCATAAAGAGGGGCTATTGTCTGCATTGTGTTCGGGACAGGCGAACCTGTGTCAAAGAGTTTATGGACGGTTTACATGTTGTCAATTGACGAGGCAGTAAGCCAGTGGCTGTCAATTTAACAGGCCGGATAAGATAGTAAAAAAACCGTCCAAGTGAGAGTCGGACTCGCGTATGAGGGATTTCATTATCACAAAAATATCACGTTTGTTGTATGGGAGCCCCACTTATATATTTATTTTATAGTATTTTATTTGTTGTTACAGCGGCAACAAACACACATCGACTGTGAATTTCAACTGTGTAGTCCAAGTGAGAGTCGGACTCGCGTATGAGGGATTTCATTATCACAAAAATATCATGTTTGTTGTATGGGAGCCCCACTTATATATTTATTTTATAGTATTTTATTTGTTGTTACAGCGGCAACAAACACACATCGACTGTGAATTTCAACTGTGTAGCACGGTTCATGAGATATCCTCCCGGTGACAGACATACACACAGACGGACAGTGAACTCTTAGTAGCCTAGAAGCGTCCCGTCTTTACCTTTTAAGTACGGAACCCAAAAACAATACGTCAGTTCACTCATACGATATTTTTTTACTGGCTTAGGTTACTAGATAGATCCCCGGCAACCGCAAATGTGTAAAAGGCCCATCAATTCTTTATTCCTGTCACGGACATATTGTATTCGTTCCACCAAATAAGGTTACAGAGACAACAAAACAAGCCCATAGGTGAGTTTTGAATTTCGAATTATTAGCTACCAACACTCCGGCGTAAGACGACGCGAAATTAAAATTGGAACTACCCGCTAAATTAAATAAAAAAACAAAACAAATTGCAACACTTTCTACTAACAAGTGTTTGAAGGGAGAACGCATAAACCGTGATTTTAATTAATTCGATTCGCCTCGTTAAGTTTTATGTAATATTTTAATGTTAGGATTTTAATTTTCGTTTTTATTCAACTAGTTTTGCCGCGAATTTCGCTAAAGACTATCGTGTTTCTGACCCCTGTTTTACAACTTTTGTGCAAGTCCTAGGTAGTCGAATAAATAATGTTTTTCTAAGTGTGTTGACATTGTCTAAGTGAAATGGAACGGTACACAGTGACTCGAAGGTCGAGTAAAAGGAAGAATCCTGGAATTTTGGCCAAATGGCGAAGAAAATACGTGAACGGGATTTTGAATAAAAGTACTTGGATGACTAGTGGATATGACCTTAATGTAAGTACAAACAATATTTTTACCTAACTTTGTATTTTTTACCGATTTCCAAAAAAGGAGGAGGTTTAAATGTTTTTGAGGGTTCTGTACCTAAAGGATAAAAACTGGACGCTATTACTGAGACTCCGCTGTCTGTCTGTCTGTCCGTCTGTCAGGCTGTATCGCATGAACCACCATGAACCGTGATAGCTAGACACAGACAATTGTTGCGAAACTTGGTAAATTGCAAGTTGAAATCCCTGTTATCGCATACCTATAGGTGAACATTTTGTTTGAATAACAAACTAAGTGGCCTTTGATTTACTAAAATCGAAGTTAAATCTCTGTATGTTTGTGTATCAATCACGCAAAAACGAGGCTAAATGGATCGCTTTGGTCCTGCTTTGTTCACGTGTCTTTATCCAGGGAGGAAACAGTCGATTACTTTTGTATGGAGAACGAGTAGGCATACCTATCCTTTCCTCGTAATCGTCAGCGAAAACGTGACACCTACAGCATTGCTTAACTAAGGATTCGCTTAGGCACAAATCCGAGTACCTACCAATAACTCCTTTTGTTTTTTCTACAGTATAGCCTCGCTCGTCTCACTTAGCCTACCTATTTCGGGTGTCACAAAAAGTTTCGTAGTTCATTGCTATGCTCTTTTTGCGATTAAAATTGCTCAACTATTGAAATGTCCTTGACATAATGTTACTTTGATCAATCTATGACCGGTTTGGAGTGACCTAGGAATGTGTATACCTACCTATCTTCTTTTTAAGTCATAATATTAGGTTGCGGAGATGACGCGCATTAAATAAATCTGTAAGAAGGATAACCGCCTTCTCTTAGAATTTTTTTAGAAGCAAATTATGTGTGGCAGGGAAAAGATTTTCTCGAGCTCCTCCGACGCATGACCTCCGTGCTTTGGAAGGCACGATAAGCAGTTGGTCCCGGTTGTTATCTCTGATAGCAGTCGTTAGGTCAAGTTAGAAGCATTGAGGCGACCTGACAACTCTTAACACTAGGTTGTACACACCACTACCTACATAAAAGAAAACAGCATTTTGCATAAAACTTAGTTCTATTTATTCCTTACAAGCTGGGATAAGTCCCAGCCAATCTTGGGTGTAACTGCTTACAGTTACACCCAAGATATTCTCGATCCCTTGGAAATATCGCAATATAAAGTAGTAAGTATAATTCCAGAATTCCAGCTATCTCTGTTCCAAGTTGCATCACAATCGATTCAGGAGTTTTTGTGTAAGTAAAGGACAAACATACATCCATCGACCATCCTCACAAACTTTCGCGTTCGTAACATTTAAGATGAGTATTATTATAATTTGATATAAATGACAGCGCAAACGTAAATAAAAAAAGCATTACTTAACACATTAGATATTCAAAGCACCTCATCACTTTCTCTAACTAACTAACTAGTTAGTAATATTGAATTATGTCTCGTCTAAGCATTTGCATAGCGCTGCTGGTGCGTGACCGGGCGCTTCCTTGAGGTGAAGACGAGCGACGTAAAGCGAGTGAACATTTGAAATGCAGCGCCTGTCTTGGTATGGTTAAGAGCGCTACTGACACTGTATTTTATATAGGTAAACTAGAGCAATATTAAAGTTATTCTAAAGAGGTAAGTAGGTGAAATTAAAGCCGGACTTTTAGTCGTGTTCCTAATGTCACATCGATTGTTTTCAAAGATGCGACTCTTTCGCGTTATGAAAACCATCGGCGTATATGTTTTTTCAAAGTGGACACATCAGGGGCACCCTTCATGTCCGAGACATAGCAGATAAATTGCATGAATGCCGCTTACGGTGTGGTACGGTCACGTTTTACGAAAACCGGCTCCTTACGTGAGGAACTTACGTTTTGCTATGGCGCTTCCGCCCGGCCGCGGCAGATTGGGAAGACCTAAGAAGTGCTGGCTTGACGTCGTAAGATCGGATATGCGTGCTAATGGCCTCACTACGCGGGATGCCGAAGATCGTGGAGACGATAAAGTAGAAAAGCGGACCCCGGGCTCTCGAGAGGGATGCAACTAGGGCATGAATCCCGGGATCCCGGGATATCGTAATCCCGGGATCTCGGACGCAAAAGTTCGATATTATAATCCCGGGATTGAGTGATCCGATATCGAGATTTGAGCAATTTACTATTTGGGTATAAATTAAGGTTTTTAGCTATATTTTTCCTCATGGAATGATTGAATAGAACTATTAAAATTAAACCCAAATTAGTCTACCCCTGAGGAAGAGATCTGTAGAGTTTTAGAAGCGTAGGGAATTGGTAAAATGTTTAAAACAATAAAAGTAACGTGATTCATTGCAATTTTTAAGACAATTATTTTTTATACAAGCTCGCATGCAATTTTTTTCTGCTAAAAACATTTTAGTGGTGCGCCTAGAATTTGGCGCGAAAGTTTAGACACTTTCGGGTTTAGGCTATTTGTCCGCCATGTTTCCAAAATGATGGGGTGGACGGCCCTCGGGGTAACTTATTTACGTAATGAAACCACTAGAGTCTTAAATATATTAAATATTTTAGATTTAACACATTTTTATTGTGTTAAATTTGCTTTTTTTAACGATATCTAAAATCTCAGTATCAATCCCGGGATCCCGGGATTGAGCCCTTAATATCGATATCGTCCCGAGATTGAAAACCTTCCGATATTGCATGCCCTAGATGCAACCGAGAACGTCGCTCGGATGATGATGATGATGTTTTGCGTAAGTGGCGAAGGCCGCGGCTTTAAGGCGCACAGCCACACAGGTGCCTTCTTACCGCAATACGCATGCGGTAAAATATCGCAGCAGTGTGTAACTTCGTAGCCGTCCCAATACAAAATGTACTAAAAATCGCTTGCCGTGCGAATGCGCTAACCACTGCGCCACACGGGAACCCACGTTACTATTTTTTCTTGTATAGGTACAGTCAGCAACAAAAATAGATTAAAATCATTTGTACAAAAAATCGTAAGCAATACGTGTGTTACTTATAATGAAAATTAATTAGTCGATACCTGATGAATGTATACATGTGTCATAGAATTTTCTCCATAAGCTGCCCTAGGAAGTTATCGGTATATGGCCACAGTAGATACCTAGTACTTACCCTGCCCTAATATGTCATAAAACAGCAATTAATATGGGTTCCTGCAGTCTTACCATGAGCCCCGATTCCCGTATTAGAAAGATCTAAAATATCCTTACAATATCATTACAACTTAACTTGTAACTTGCAAATTAACTGCAATCAAAATTTTATATTTGGTTTTCCATAAATTTTAGAGACAGAAGTTGGAACACACTTTTTAAACTTACACGATTTCGGTCCATCATTATTATTAGACACGGGTTTAGATCGCGTTAAAAATAATCATTGTTTTTAATTACCTCGACGAGAAGACACCTCGGGACCACGGCCGGTATAACCCGTTTTCCGAAACGTCGAGGTAATTAAAAACAATGATTATTTTTAACGCGATCTAGACCCGTGTCTAATAATAATGATGAGCATAAGTTGGAATTGCAGATCAGTTGCAAATCACAATGTAATCGAAGCATGACCAAAGTTGGTGACGAAGGGTTTTGTAGTAGGTAAGTACCTAAGTATAAGTAAACAAGAAATCCTGTTTACTAGGAAACCCTAAAAAGATGAATGTTCGAATGAAGTTCAGTTGTATTGTAGGAGTTGTACTTAATAGTCCAGGATTTAACTTAACAGTCATATTGTCCTTCAAATTGCGTGGTACGTTATCCCGGTCCTACGCTCAAAATTAGTAGTACTGATCCTACCTCTGTTATCTACCGAAATCGAGAGTTTCGTATAGGAAATTGTTGGGCGTCTCAAAATGAAGCTACTCACGAAAAACTAGCTTGATACACGCTTGGTAGTAATCAATTTGCAAAAATGTACCACGGATCCTGGACTATAATTGAAATACAATTGTAATGATACTGAAATAAAAAGTTACACAGTTATATTACGGGAATTGGGGGCTGATCTGTCCGTTCGTTCACCTACCATACCAATCCAATGCAACAGGAATTACATCTTATTCCATTGAACTCAACATTATACCTACGTTTTTCTAGAAGGAAACTGCAGAAACTAGTACTAGTAGATAAAATATCTAGATATACTAGCTAATAGTAGATACCTATCTATCTATACCTACGAATATTATAAAGAGCTGATGTTCGTTGGTATTATGTATGTATTTATGCATGTATTCGACGACTTCTGTGGCGCGTCGTGCGAATGCCCGACTGCAATGCAGAAGGTTGCGGGTTCGATTCCCGGCTAATGCAAGAATTTATGCTTAAAAATAAATATTTGTATCTGGTCTGGATGTATCTCTATTTATATTAAGAATGTATTTACAAAAGAAAAATAAAAATATTAAGTACCTATACCTATTTGTCTAGTCACCGTAACACAAGCTTAGTTGCTTGCCACGGGGCTAGATGACGCTGTGTTTTGTTTACAGAATTTATTAATTTATGTATGTATTTTCCGGGTGATCTCTGAAACCGATTCCAAAAATTATTTTAAAAATAAAAAGCTACATTATCGAGGAGTAACATAGGCTACTTTTGATATTCCTACGGGATTGGGACTTACGCAAGTGAAACCGTAAGACTCTGCTAGTTTTGTTTAAGCCAATGATCAGGTTTTGCCGGAAGGTAGACCCGCTGTTAATGTTTTATACTTAACTAGGTAGTTTTTTTACATTATTTTGTTATATTTTTGTCCAATTAAAATAATACGAAAGTAAAAGCTAATTTATAAAGTTCTTAAAACTACACCAAAATGTAGGAAACAATGTCACCTACAATCCATATACAAAAAAAAGTTCTACGACATTCCGTCATGAAAAAATCAACAATTTTCGATGAGCCAGGCAGGGATTTTGAGTTTAGCGGCTATAGGGCTCTTAAATAATAGATTTAAAACAAAATACGGACGGACGGACAGACATGACGAATCTATAATAGTTCCGTTGTTTGCCATTTGGCTACGGGACTCTAAAAAGTAGGAGTCGTGAGAAGCGCGAATGGTTCCCAATTCAAATTATTCACACAGTAGGGGTAGGCCACGAAACTATTCAGCCAGACACAGATTTTTTTAGTCACGAATGACCGTTGACCGTGACATAGGTACCTAACTTAAAATAAATTTATGTAGGTAAGTTTTTTGGGGACAAAAATGATATTCCATACAAAAAGGAAAAACCCCTTTAATCCCTTTACATTATTCGATTCCGGTGATTTTTTTAGTGCATAATTATAACTCTGAAAAAACTATAGGTACACTGACTCTGTGTCAGAAACTTAGATTAAAATGTAAACATATTATAACTGTCAATATCAAAGAAAAAAGTCAAAAAAGAGCTGTCAATTTTAAATGTATGTATGATGTAAAATAAATGTATGAGTTTTTTGTTTACATTTTTGATCTTAGATTCTGAGACTGGTAAACTTTTGTTTTATTAAATCTAACAATGCTGAGGCATTGTTCAAACGTTTTAGTTACATAATACGTGCACAAGTATATCCTATTTTATACTAGTAAATTACATTATTATATTTTTACTAATGCGGAATTCTAACTAGGAACTTCTTGCATGTTACATGAATACGATAAAGTACCATTTGTAATACAAATACAATAACGCACCTCCATTTCTACATGAGACTAGCTGCGTTCCGCGGTTTCACCCGCGTCAGTCCCGATCCCGTGGGAATATCGGGATCAAAAGTAGCTTTTGTAACTCCCTAATAATGTAGCTTTCTATTAGTAAAAGAATCTTTGAAATCGATCTAGAAGTTTCGGAGATTACCCCCAATATACATTATACATACACTTTACCAACGTTACCTCTTTATAATATTAGTACCTATAGATTGGTAATCAACCGCAATTGCATTAATTAGGTTGGTAGGTATTATTCTCACGAATATTGTCTGGTGTCGTTACTCGTTATACTTAATTTAGTTGTCAATCTGTAGTATCTTTTTCTATTCTAATACTAGCTGACCCGGCGAACTTTGTTCTGCCTTAGATGGACAACAAAAAAAAAGTGTTCCATGTCAGTCTCCTGGTTTTAAGCTACCTCCTTAGCAATTTTCAGCCAGTGTAAAATGTTTTTGTTTTTTGTGTTTTTGTACCCAAAAAGGCCGAAATAATACATATGATTAAACTTGCTAGGTAGGTACATAGTTACATAACTTACGTACTTAATTTATTTTTACGAATTTCTTTGCATTAAACCTTATCTTTAGCATTTAATTTGAAAAAAATATCTCAAAGTAAGTCCGTACATACTGACAATCAAAATGGCCGCCTAATTAATAAAATTAAACGCTACATATTTTAACTTTTCTTATTTTCACGCTTTTCTGATTTCACTTTCATTATTTCGAGGTCAATGCGTAATTAATGCATCCGCCACTTATCTCAGTCAATCTTGAAAAAGGTGAATTGCAGCTCTAAACGAACTTTGTAGGTACGTATCTACTAGCGAATTCAGTGACAAGGGAAAGTAGACTTTATATCGATGGTTTAAGAATTAGTTTTGCATCAGAACAAGTATTGCGACAGTCAATACAGGCAGTGGTTGAAGTCATAGTTCTGTACTATAAACATTATGTCGGCGCTTAGTTCATTGCGCGATGTTAGGCGGGAAAGGTTCGTGTTATTTGCTAACACATTAATTAAAAAAAAAAACAAGAAAAAAAAGAAAAAAAAACTTTATGTAGGTATTTAACTCAGAAAGATAAACCATATTTAAATTTTAAAACAAAATACCTAAATGGCATTGTATTAATGGAATAGTGAAAAAGTGTCTCGAACTGTGGTACCGTATTGGTATTTAAAAAAGTGAATTCAAAAGTACCTAGAGTGAGTTGAAAAGTGTCAAAATGCCCCAGATTTTCTTCAAAAAAGTCATGGTGGTCGGGGAACCGAGCAAGGTAAGCGACTTTCACTTTCCGGTGCCTTTGGCGTCAAATTCAACTCCAGATTTTAGTGTACCTACCTAAGTACACGTAC
The DNA here is from genome assembly GCA_958496205.1 of Idaea biselata. NCBI lineage: Eukaryota > Metazoa > Arthropoda > Insecta > Lepidoptera > Geometridae > Idaea > Idaea biselata. The sequence continues at coordinate 17,617,385 of OY292400.1, read as the reverse complement.
TGATTTCGTAACTTTATGCTTGAAATATTTTAAATAGGTAGATATTATATTTTTATTTTTTATATTTTTAGCCGGAAAAGGTCAAGGGGACTAAGCTAAAAACAGCTCCCCCACACAGGTGCGGTATTGCGGTATCGCTTCCCGATTCCTTACGCGTTTTGCGTTTTTGCGATATCGATTTTAGTACCGCATGCGAAATTATACCACATTACCTACTTTACATTAGGTATGGTAGGTACGTTACAAAAATAAAAATTCGTTTCTTGTCTCGGTGTATCATAATATGTAAGTATTTACAAATAAAAATAAAAATATGTAGTAGGTACCTACATATATCCGTTGTCTAGTACCCATAGTACAAGTTGTTAGTCCGGTTCTACATTGCACTGTGAGTAACGTCGTGCAATATTTATACCTATTTATTATTACTGCATTATCGCAAAAACGCATGCGATATTACCTCATGCATTTCTGCGGTAAAACCGCACCTATGTGGGGGCGGCTTAAATCAAACAGGTGCTACGATTACCGCTGTCTGCGTAGGTAGGTAAAATATTTAAAGACAGACAGAGTATAGGTAACTACCTACTCACCAATTAATTAAGAAAACCTACGACTATCCATTAATCACAAATCCACCTAATCCTCTAAACCTACGGACCCGCTTAATTCAATAGAAGCGCCAGGCGCTACAAGGACTTTGCTCCCACAAGTCCTACGCATCATTAGCTGTGTATTGAATGAGTAACAATAGATATCATGGGGAGGTATCCAATTAAATAGGTAGGTAGCATGTCGATCGCCTTCTATATTATTAATTAAGTTAGTCATCAAAGGAATTAAACATGTCTGTCAATGCTGTCAGTATTGTCAGTACCTATAGTTATTATTAGGAACTTACATAATATGTATGAAACATAGGTACAAATGTTCAACAATTAGGTACCTACCCAATACACAAAATAGGCTCTAGAAGTAAAGGTGAGGCGGTGTGTCACATTAACTGTAAAATCTGAAATAAATAAATACAGTGCCTACCGTTCCAAAGTGGAGACTCATCTTGTCATATTACCATTTATCTACGATAGATTAATAATGCTCTCCAAGATGAGCCACGAGCAGATGAGGTAGGTACCATATATCTACAACCACAATGAATAAATCTGACATGCATTCAGCAGATTAATCCATTGTAGATATAGGTACTCTCTACGATAGCTTATTTATCGTAGAGGGAAGATTTTCCAATCATAAATATTTCAAAACGGTTGCCCATAGTTTAAAAGTTTTTTATAAGATCTTATATAAACCATAGGGACCTATGTAAATAATCAATATATCCTACCTAGATAGAACTGTTGAATTGATCTTGCCATATAGATAGGTAAGAAGTATATTGTGTTGTGTAGTATCTATTTCTTTAATTTAAAAATTTGTGTTTTCCAAACAAGACAAAGCGAGCGCAGCCACTCAGTCACCGCAATTATATTTGCGCGACGCTTTTTTTAATGTTTTTCATTTGATTACCTATATTAATTTCATTTCCTACTTTAGTGGACTGGACAAACACGTTAACTAGATAATTGGCTGATCAATAGTTTTATAACCAACGGTGTTAGTGGGTCCCCCGAACCATTCATCACGCGTTCGATTAGAAGGGTCTTGTGTGTGTTCTCTGTTGTGTTGTGTAAGATGATTCATTAACCAATTTACCTCTTTTTCTAGGAGTAGGTATATTTTTCTTTCATAAATATTATAAACATGAAAATACACGAGAAACAGATATTCAACCTAAAATACTTGTCCCAGGCGGGAATCGAACCCGTAACTTCTGCGTTGCAGTCAGGTATTCGCCCGATGCGCCACAAGGTCTATTATCATCATCATCCGAGCGATAATATGTTCCCGGTTGCATCCCTCTCGAGAGCCCAGGGTCCGCTTCCCTACTTTTACGTCTCCACTTCGCACGATTTATTTCATTTTATATTTTTAGAAAATGATAAAAACCAAAACGTAGGGGATGACCATACCCCTGGCTGGCTGCATGGCTGATATAGGTTTTATGGCATAGACATATTTGCTCTAATGTCTTCATCCAGGGAGGAAACAGTCGACTACATTTGTATGGAGAAAGAGTAGGTAGACTGTCCTCTTAAGTGTCTGTGTAAAATACATAAATTATGCAGACTAGGAAGTCTAATCGGAAACTAGGTTTACGTCGTTTCTAAAGCTAGTTAAGACGTAACGAAACAAAAATTAATAAAACTTTTCCTTACATACTACATACATAATAAAAATACCTGATTTTAAGATCTTGATTGTAATGTAATAAATAATGCTGTGGTGAGAAATTAATTGCAAAATGTAGTCGACGCGACCTCGCTACTTCGATCGACTTTTCTAGTAAAACTTGTTTGTTCTAATGCAATAGAATTTATATAGGTATACATCACAGAAATGAATTATATGGACAGGAGGTCTCGCACTGAATTTTGTGCCTATTTGATCTCCAGCACTATTAGTTCCATGGACGGTCACTTCAATAGAAAACGCGCGACAACCTGGCGCAAATCAAATCGGCACAAAGATCTAATGGCATTTTGTATGGTATAGCAATTCCAGCGTACTTGTATAGTATCAGTTCAGTGGTATACATACACATATGTAAGTAGGTACATGACATGGGTAGTTTGGGTAGGTACCTGTTTTTTAAATAGAAGATAAGTACCTACCAGCAGCGAAAGCTACTCCATGGGTGTCGCAAAAGATTTTTAGGGGAAATTTTAAAATTGTTAGAATATTTTAGTAAAGTGTCAAGATGGCGGAAATCAGTCATTTGTAGAATCGGCCATTTGTAGAATCGATCATTAAAATTTGTATAATTAGTAGAGATGGGCCGACTAGGGGTTCTGCCGACTAGCAGACTAGCCGACTAGTCGGTTCCAAAATTGCCGACTAGTCGGCCGACTAGTCGGCAATGCAGATCATTAAAATTCCGAGATATTTGGGTTAATCATGATCGCTCTGCGATTGTTGCTATTTTTGGATAAATTTGCACTTCGAAAGCTATAATGTAACTTCCGAAAAATGGTTGAAATAAAAATAAAATTTGGAAAAAAAAATGGAGCTGAGGCATAGTTATGACATTTACACATTATAGATGTTTAGATGATGTATGTAAGCTATGACGTGTTTTGTTTACGTTTTTCTGACTACCCACCTTTTAAACTGTACTACTAATTAAATAAATATTGGTTTTATTCATAATTGTTAGTTGACGACTAGTCGGCATAATTTGCCGACTAGTCGGCACCTGCCGACTAGTCGGTTAAACTGCCGACTAGTCGGCTTTCCCGACTAGTCGGCGACTAGTCGGCCCATCTCTAATAATTAGTCATTTATATAATGTACCCTTTGGCTACGGAACCCTAAAATCACAATTTTAGCATCAAATAACTTAAGATGTAATTGAGTTCATACGTAAATAGTTTGTTGAGTTGGTTATAAGTTTAAAAATAAATCTATAGAGATCAAAACCTCTTTTTTCATGAAAAGTGGATGTGGCGGGGTTGGATTGTAGACGACACAAATAAGCTACAAATTACTCCGTAGTAAGCCTAGGCGGTTTCACCCGCGTAAGCCTAGGCGGTTTCACCCGCGTAAGCCTAGGCGGTTTCACCCGCGTAAGCCCCGTGGTGCGCCCGTTTTGCGGGTGAAACCGTCTGCGCAGCTATCTAATAGGAATCACAAGGTACAAAATTTAGAAACAAACAATTCCCATAGCAGACAATTACCTATGTTACAGACCAACAGACCTACATTGTTATGTCACATCATAAGCCACGGTTTACGTAGAAACTGCACGGTTTTTCTACAAATGTGTTTATAATAGCTCGTCTCACTTGTTCACTCAAATTACCCCAAAGACCTACTGACATCATGGCTAGGTATACATATATACTTAGGTATGTAATAGGTGAAAGACTGTAGGTACTGTTGGCTAGGTACAGGCCTTTTTAGGGTTCCGTACCTCAAAAAAAAACTGATCTCTTATTAGATTGCTTGTCTGTCTGTCTGTTCGTGTGTCTCAACTGATTTTCTCGGGAAAACAGGAAGATACCTACTAAGGTCTTCAGTCCCTATTAGATATTGTTTCAAAATCAAGCACCATGGTTCTTCTTCTTTTTTTCGTGTGGTAGTATGGCTAGGGTTACCAGATCTCCGGATTTGTCCTGAGATCTCAGGAATTTTGGACATTTCTCAGGATTGCGGGCGGATTTCGCAAATCTCTTAAAATCTCAGGATTTTTAGAAATTTCAACAAAATACCAACTTAATTAAAGATTTTTTGAGTAAAAAGTAAACAAACTAAAAATAATCATTCATTATTTATCTAATTAGAAACCTACTACTGGGCATTTTTGAATTCAATCAGCATTTCTTTACGACTGTATTTTATAGTATACTTCAATAAATAGTGCTGCTAAGAGATACCTACTTAATCAGTTTTACCATACCTAATATTTAGTAACTTATCCGTTGGTAATATTTGCATTAAAATTAACACCTATTTATAACGCTGCCAACCCCCCCCCCCCCCCCCCCCATTACGAGTATTAAAATTGTAAATAAGTATGGGAAAAAAAAACAAAGTGTGAAAAATCTCAGGATTTTTTGGTGGAAATCAGGACTTTTCTCAGGACTTTTGTTTTTTTCATCTGGTAACCCTAAGTATGGCAGATTTAGTGTTAGAGTTGTCAGGTCGCCCCAAGGCGTCTAAATTGACCTAACGACTTATATCAGTGATGATAATAACCGGGACCAACTGCTTAACGTGCCTTCGAAGCACGGATTTTTTCTACAACAAAGCGTTAAAGTATCCATTCATCAATCGTAAATACTGGTCCTTTACTTTTATGGCTCCTAACGGGATCGGAACTAACGAGATTTCACCCGCGTAAGTCCCGCGGGATTTTCCAACATCCCTTTCTTAGGATATCCATAGACACCACTAAGAACACACTCTTCAAATATCAGTCTCTAGGACTGGTCCTAGACCCAACCGCTGCGCGGTGACGATTTGGGCTCTTGCGTTGATATACCTATAAGTCAATCAGGACATTGAATTTTACATAGTTTAAAGATAATACTAATAATCTTACGGTGAAGGAAAAACATCGTGAGGAAACCAACATGTCCTAGGACTCACCACGGTCCGAAGACATGGGATATTCAGTGTTTTCTATGTATCATACATAATGTATGTATTTACAAAAAAAAAAGTATAATATGTAGTATATCCGTTGTCTAGTACCCATAGTACAAGCCTAGTGCTTAGTTTGGGGCTAGATTGCGCTGTGTGTAACGTCGTGCAATATTCTCTTTAAAAAAAAAAAAAAAAAAAAAAATACTTACCTACTACGCCCGGCTAATAAACACAGTCTTATTAACTTCAAACGAGACACATTCAAAATTAACAAGGCAAATAGCCTAACACAACTGCATCTTATTTTAGCTTCAGGCGCACTCAGCACTGCAATAAGAAAAACTTAGTTTATAGCCCGAGACGACGACGCGACGATGCTGGTAAAGGATTGTGATCTTTATTTATGAAGACTGATGAGTTTGACAAAAAGTTTGAAGTGAAGCTTGAAGCTTGATTGATGGTGTTAGAGGATTCTTAACATTTGGCGTTAATTATTTAGTAAGAGGGTTTGTGTTGTCTTAAAGATCCATGGCTGCAGCATAATGAAAAAAAAAAACGTCGTCGCATCATCGTTTTTAGGGTTCCGTACCCATGGGGTAAAAATGGGGCCCCTTCTACTGAGACTCCACTGTCTGTCTGTCACCACGATGTAACTCACGAACCGTGATAGCTAGACAATTGAAAATTCCCAGATGATGTATGTCTGTAGCCGCTATAACAATAAATACCAAAAAACAAAATAAAACAAATATTTATTATAAAACACCCTTGGGTAACTACGATACGATCTCTTAATTCCATAAAATAACCACAGAATAGGCGATATTCTCTTTGCTAAAGTGTGGTAATAATGGTCCATAAAAACAATAATAGGTTCAGTACCTATCTTTTTTTTTTAGTTAAAAAAAAACTTAACGCCTGTCAAAATATAATTTCGCAATTAAAATATTACTTGACATTGGCTATAATACAAGACCGGGGGGGAGCCATTACTTGCAAAAAAAAACTGTTTCGTAATTCTATGATCGAGCGAAATTAAAATCGGTTGGATAACTATACTCACTTTCGATTGATAGTTACCTAGGTAGGTAGATATAATAAATAAGGTAGGTAAATAGACATTTCTATTACACAATACTAACGCAGATGTAATAAAATGTAGTGACAAAACTCATTAAGACGTTAACAGGCTTAGGTATGTAGGTACAACATGGTGAAGATGTTGTGAGAAAGCTTTTACGCAATGTTAGTTTTTGTGGTACAGGTCAGTAAAGCCAAGCGGGGTCGACCAATACGTACCTACCTACATAGGTTATACCGAGTGTTCTGAGAAGGGGGTATTAAGCCGAAAGGGGGTTGTTCTAGACGTCTAAGCGTACAACTTTTGAAATTTCGAGGTAGTTTTCGATTTTTTTGAGAAAGTTTACATGAAAATCAGCTGTTTCTAAAAGTTTTAGGTTATTGGCCTTGAGGTGTCCTTTTATTTAGTTTGGACCAGTACGATCTAAATGTTAATTGCCTTTATTTTCAAAAACTGCTAGTGTTTTTTAGTGAATCAACTTCAAGATTTTCGAAAAAAAGTTCGAATTTTCACAACTTGTTCGCCTAGACCGCTAGAACGACCCCCCTTCTACCTTATACCCCTTCCTCGTAACACCCCTGTAATACCTTACGTATCGAAACAAAAATACTCAAAAACTTATTCACTGTTGCACCAGGTTATTCCCGGTACAACACTCTACCATTTATACAATACTAAATAGTAGGTTTAAAAGCTCGTTAAAACAAAATTATTATAGTGCCATCTATACTTATAACTATCGGGCATTTATTACTTAGCTGCTTCTTCAACTCTTTACTTAGAATAAAGGACCAATAAAGTTCCGGACAGATCTCAAAAGACAAATCAAATAACCAATTTGACCTTTATGTCCTCCGCTACAGCTTATAACTGGTACCAAACACCAAAAGGTCGAATACTATCACGTTCTTTGTTATGTATCTACTGTACATATGTATGACAAGTTGAATTAGAGTTTTCTCTTTTCAATACTTGAACCTTACTTGAATAATTTATTTAATTATTTATTTATCAATTATTATTAACAAAGACAGACACACAGATTAACAGACAATGCAGTTGCCGTTGCCGAGTTTTGGGCCACTGTACTGTGGCCCAAAACTCGGCAAATACTGTGTAATGTGGACAGTTTGATGCCGTTGCTTGACACGAAGGAGAAGAATTAACAAAGTATTGTTATTGAAAAAAAAACTTTGTAGGTAGGTAGGTAGGTATTTCCATAAATACGTTCTCGGTGGGAATCGAACCCGTGAGCACTGGTAATTCGAACCAGGGCTTAACTGCTCCGCCACGAGAACGATAAGAATGCATTTAGGTCTCGTAATGACATCTACTAAGTTAACTTTACAATTATGCAACTTTGCTTGTAAAGCGGCTCGGCTCTGCTTATTCCTTTTAGAAATAATTTTAATTTGGGTCACCGTAGGTAGAGTAAAGGCATCCTCTTCTTAGAGACGTTAGGCAATAATAAGGCGCCACGGGTGCCTGCTTCGGATTGGCAAATGTCACATGCCTTCGAACCGAAGACAAAATACAAAAAAAACATGCAAAATGGCGCGAAAAACATAACCCTTTCCTCACAGTCGGGTATTGACAATAATTTATTTATTACTTCCTACTCTTTTAATACAGCCTAATTTAGTTTTCTTTTTTGACTTTCATGTCCATTCAGGCAAGTACTCACCAATGACCTATTTACCTAACCATGTCTGTTCGGTACCTATATTTACTCCAATTTCATCAACATTTTTTAGGTGCGAACAATCCGCGGCGACCTTTACGGCTAACCCGATCTACACGGTTCATTTCGTTCAACTAAGCCTTATGACCGGTCGACTAAACGGTCCGTCACTCAACTCGACGGGATTTCACTTTCTGATCATAATATTTTCACTTCTTGAGTCAGTGATTCGAAAAGGCAAAACAGTTGAGTTTCGGTTACGCTCTGTGGTGATTTTGATTATTGTTTTTCGTATGTTTCCGTAACCTTCTTTCTTACACTATTTGGATAAATAAATATTGCACGATGTTACACACAGCGCAATTTAGCCCCAAACTAAGCACTAGACTTTGGGTACTAGACAACGGATATACTACATATTATATTTTGGAAAAAAGTTTCTTATCGCGCGTCGCGAAAAGGGTTAGACGGAAAAAAATAAGACCAAAAGTTGTAACGACACTTTTTGCTATAGTATAGGAACTTCGTTCCATCCGGGTGTCCCTTGACACCTCTTAAGTTTTTTTTGTAAATATAGTATACTTAAGTAAGATACATAGAAAACACCCAGACCAGAAACAAATATGTATTTATTTTTAAGCATAAATACTTGCGCCGCCCGCCCGTCGGGAATCGAACCCGCAACCTTCTGCATTGCAGTCGGGCCTGTCCCAGACGCGCCACGAGGTCGTTTTCTCTTCTTCTTTTCGTATAGTGGTGTGGCTTTTCCGGTCGCCCTAAGGTCTCTTACTTGACCTAACGACTGCTATCTTAGATAACAATCGGGACCAACTGCTTAAGCCTCTCTAGTAGGCCATCAGAACTGATTTTTCTCGGACGTTTAACTATACCTACAATTTATTTGAAACATCAGTTTTGAAAACAATGCTTCTTAAAGTTTAGAATATTTACTAGGTCCTGCATGATGTGAAAACACGATTACAGAAAATTTTCTCGATAGAATAAAATCACAAACTTTCCTCTAAATTTTACAAATAATCTGAAATCTCAATGAATAAAGCTATACTGACTTTGACCTTAAGGTCGTGGTTTCAAATCCCACGATAAGAATTTTGGAATTAAAAGCCACAAAGCTGTAACAACTTAATTTGTACAAGCATTAGTTTTTTTAATATAGACAAAATGGTCATTTGACATGACGAGACAAGTGAGTGACTGACAACTGAAGCGGATGAGTGATGGACGACTGATGACTGATAAGATTTTCGAAAGTCTTTTTATATCACATTTTATCAAAATATCACGCGCCGTATAAACTCAGAACCGTGACTACCAATACAAATTCTTCACAATAGATTCTCAAAGCATCTCGAATGAATGAATAAGATTGGCGAAGAGGTCTTATATGGTCGTATAAATGTTACGTAGGTAATAGTTATGTGATATCGTAAATAGTTATAGTAAACATACCTAACAGATAATTATTATAATCTGTGAATAAAATTAATCATTCCATAGATAGGTGCATGAATCTAACGTAACTCAGATGTAATTAAAAACAATGGTGCCGCAAGGCCGCAACTGTACTATGGACCACACAACTGCAGCCTTAAGTTTTGGGAAAGCATTTTTTTTAATATAATTAAGCAGTTTTACCACAATTTACGCAATGCGCTGTTAATTTGTTTGTCTGGAAAAAAAAACGGCCAAGTGCGAGTCGTGCACAAAAGGTTCCGTGGAGCCCAACTTAAACATTTATTTTATTCTGGTTCTAACAACAACGGCAGCGGCAACAGAAATGACATCATATTATGTAAAAAAAATAACTGTCTAGCTCAGTGATTCCCTAAGTGGGGGGCGCGCCCCCCCAGGGCGGGCGCAGAGACCTTTCCAGGGGGGCGCGGGCCACGCGGGATCGCTGAGAGAATGCATTCCAGACTGCTCGATATGACCGATGAAAATTTTTGAAATTGACGCCTGTCAAGAATCTTTGGTATACTACTTACCAAATACCTTTGGTATGGCTTTGTAAAACTTCAATGAGCAATAACAATACTTATATTGCTTATTTTGGTCTGAATAAAAAAAATAATAATAAAAAATTATTATTTTTTTTATTCAGACCTGATAATCTGGACTGTAGGACGGGGGGGGGGCGCGGATTTTTTTTTATGGTCGAAGGGGGGCGTGGCCCAAATAAGTTAGGGAACCCCTGGTCTAGTTATCTTTGCAGCCTGGTGACAGACAGACGGACAATGGACTCTTAGCAGAGTCCCATTTTCCCCTTCGTTTACGGAACCCTAAAAAGCAGCTGAAACCAAATAAAGAACATGTAAACGTTCCGTTTCACGTTCTATATAATCTAATTAATCACTTGATGTTTTTTTCATGCTTTTTATTTAAAAACCAGTTTGAAACGAACCTGAGTTACTCTAGTTGTATAATTTATTAAAACTGAACTCGCTCATGTGAAAGTACACTTGGTTTTTATCTAGATAAATGCTTGGTAAAAGCTTTGGATATCTCGTGTTGATACTAGTATAGAGCTTGGTATAAGTGCATAGATTATGGAATGGATACCGTTGTTAGTGTAACTGAGTAAGCCTAGATTCTATCTAGATTATACCCAATTTATATTTTGAGTTGGGTTTTAATTGATTGCATTTTAATAATATTTATTTAGATTTTTCTTCTGTTTTCGCGATGTTGTATTGAAATTAAGGATTTTTCGGTTTTATTTGCGTGGTGTTTATTCCTTTTAGCATTGTTTCAACGCTCAACGTTTCGAGACATTTATACATAGACTCTTCCTCAGGATTGATCCACGTGATTAAAACCGAAAAATGTCTTTAATTTCAATATGATTAAGTATGTTTAATTATAATTACAAATAATCATTTAGATACCTACATATTAAAAAGTTTGTAGTTCAAAACAATATTATGAACATCATTTGAACATTATGATTTTTATAAGTCACGCAAAAAGGCCCAGTTATAGGGCTAGTTGCGGAAACATACAGTAAAATCATTAAATTTTTATGGTTCACTATTTTTTTTATTGTTCTAAAGTAATGGTGTTGTTCATAACGTAGTTTTAGCAATGACATTGTCTAATGATGAATTAATTGGCTTTAGTGATACGCGAACTCAAAAACTAGCATTAGGTATATGTAAGAAAAAATATAAAATCTGAGTAGCTGCATCTAGCAGAATGATCAGGAGCTGTTTTAAACTCTAGTTCAACAAGGTACATACATTTTGCTGGTTTTTAAGGTCGCCAACTTTCGTTAATACTTACGTTAATATTGTGAAATATTTTACTTATTAAAAAATACGTGAGTACCTAGCTGTAAAGTTTACCTTCAAATTAAACAGTTACCTAAGTAGTTTTTGCTACTATAGTCATTCAATCAAATCACTTTAGGCACACCTATTATTACGTATTTGTGATTGGCATACATTAAAATAAAGCAGTAAATAACTTAAGACAAATTAATCAGTTAATTAATCATATCATGCCTTCTGCAAAGCCTATCGCTTTAGAACCTTGAAATGCCTTGAGGTTCGTCGTTTGACTTTTACTTTCCATTTATTCTGCTTCGAGCTGATGATTTCGTCTAGATGAAATGTTATATCCTGTTCTTGACAAAACTTGGTTTACTCTTACTGTTTGCTGTGTTTCCGCAAGTAGCCCTATAACTGGGCCTTTTTGCGTGACTTTAAGCCGTGGGTTTCCTCACGATGTTTTCCTTCACCGTAAGAGCGATGTTGATAGCGCACTTAATTTTTTCTTAAAGAAAAGACATTAGTGCGCTGTCTTCTCCAGTATTCGAAACCACGACCTTCGGAATGAAAGTCGCGGTATCTATCACTAGACCAACAACACCTCTCTTTAAACGTGGTTCAAAGATTCTTGATATCCATACCGTGTGGTGCGCATACGGTGTAGGTCTAGTGGTAGATACCTCGATTTTTATTCCAAAGGTTATGCTTTCGAATCCCGGCCAACCGATGTCTGTTTCCTTACGAAATAGTTTTGGACACTATTAACATCGGCATAGTTCTTACGGTGAAGAAAAACTTCAAAAGGAATCAGCGGAGGAGGGTCAGCGTAAATTAGCCCCAGACATCGTTGACTATGCACCTAATAATGTCCCTGACATTACACAGCGCCATAATTATTTTAGATAGGTAATTTATGGATTAAATTAGCCTGCGCTGTATTGATCATCTAAAAATCCTTACTAATATTATAAATGCGAAAGTAACTCTGTCTGTCTGTCTGTTACGCTTTCACGCCTGAACCGCTGAACCGATTTTGATAAATTTTGGTATAGAGATAGATGGGACCTCGGAGAAGGACATAGGCTACTTTTGATCCCGTAAATCGCGCGGGATCGGGACTTAGGTAACAGCGCTTTCACGCCTAAACCGCTGAACCGATCTCATAAAAATCGGTCAAGCCGTTTCGGAGGAGTGTTAGTTACCGTACTCCTCCGAAACGGCTTGACCGATTTTTATGAAATTTTATTTTCGTATTCAGTAGGTCTGAGAATCGGCTACTATCTATAATTTATAAGGCAAAACAACGTTTGCCGGGTCAGCTAGTTTATGATAAAGGCCATATATTATTAGGCTATGCTGAGATTTGATTTGGTCTCAAGGATTTTGCATTTCTGCTCCTATAGTTGGTCCCAAGTTTACATTTTTGGACCCAAAAAAGATCAGATATGAATCTTAGAAGTTATATCTTACAAGGGGAACACATAATCAAAATTAGGTAAATTACTCCACCAGTTCCACATCTCAAGTTTCATTGCAATCACCTCACAAACATTCGCCCTTATCATTATCACACACAGTAGGATAACCCCTTATTCAGATGGGTATCATCTATAGCTAGATCTTCAAAAACTTCATAGCTCCAAATCTCGAAAGCCTGACCTCTAAACACACGATGCATTTCCGATACAGTTGCTCCCATACCCTCAGCAGTATCTTTCTACGCTCCGTCGAGGCGCGACGTCCGTGCTACTTACGACTTTTTTAGTTAAAAACCGGTTGATTTGATATAAACTTTTTGTTCTGTGACTGTGTTGTGTTAAAATAGTTTTTAAAGGATTTCGGAATAGTATTTTTAGGTAAGTAATTGTATTTATTCTCAGATTTGAAATTGTAAAAGCATTGAAGTGCAAGGGAACCGGTTTTGGTTCTGGATAACTTAATTGGACGGTTTTTGTTGGCATTAATTTTAAGTACGTACTGTCAGTACTTTGTTTGTACCTATGGATATTTGTGTTATTCCAATAATAAAGATAAATTAGGTTTTGTTTTCTGTTGGTTATTGGCTAGAATTATTTGATCTGTTAATGTTTAGATAAGTAATTACTAAATATTTATTTAACCATATCACCAACCAAATACGTCGATATAGGTCTAATTCGATATGTTTCGAAATCGTTCCATAGTAACCGGAGCAGCCACTAAGTATTAGTCTAAAAAAAAATAAAAGCAACGCTGTTAAATCAATTTAGTTCAATTTTATAACTTAGTCCATATTATTATCGTCATCTACCATGTGAAAGTGTTAGGTATTAATAATGCAGCTTTTTACATTAAATACGGTTACAAAACCATAGCTTACCTTGTAGTTGGCGTATAAACCCTCGTATTCATTAGAAATCTAGATCCAAAGTCTAGTAGTAAAATGTACTTACTACTGTAATACAAATACCTACCCTACCTACCTACTTAGCTAAATAAAATCTATATACTTCGTTTTTAGGGTTCCGTAGCCAAATGGCAAAAAACGGAACCCTTATAGTTTTAATTGTAGACTACGATTTGACACGTCTTTCTAAAGTAAAAAATGTCAAAAACAAAGCACCAAAACTTCAGATTATAGTCTGAAATCAAAAAACGTAAATAAAATAATGTAAAGTAATACGTAACATGATCCACTTTTGAACTTTTTAATTCGAAAAAGGACCAAGAAGGCTTTATTAAATTGAAACCGGTTTGCATGCACTGTAGATCCTTTTGCGGTATCACGTTTTCTTTATTACACAAAGAATTGCAGAAGCCTACATTATTGTTGTCCCATTGCCATCTAGAGGTGCGCCATAAATTGGCCATGTCATTGAATTGTTAGCGAATATTCCGTGATTCATTGTCGTTTTTCGTCTGTGAATTTACGTTTTTGATTGCTTTTAATAATATTAGTTAAATCTATTTTACATAATATTAAACTTTTTTAGTTGAGCGTTTTGTAATTCAAAACCTATGGCTGTAATTTTGGCACCTCGTTATGATTTTTTATTTTTATGTTTTATGGACCTACTAAACTAAGGAAACTCGATCCTACTTAGTTAAGTAAAGCTGTTAATTTAGGTAAATTAATTAGGTATACCAAACACGGAAATTGGTGGAATAAGACATTCGACTAGACATCCCATACCTATAGGTATACCTACTTATTGCGTACCTATACTTTAATCAACTTTATTTAAGTTTTCTGTTATTCCTTTCCTAACTTTTGGCACAGTATTATAATAGCTTTTGGTTTATACAGTTATCCTTATTTATAACTGACTTCAATACCTACCTATTACCTCCTTCTTTGTTACTGATTTTTAGTGGTACCTATTCAGTATTGTTTTTGTCTCTTTTTTTATCTGCATTACTGGTTTAACATTGAATAGACGCCATGCATGACCTCCAAACAACCGTTACTTCGATGAGAGTTTTTACGTTACCAATCACAAATATATCAGTAGGTACATTCTGGTACATACACTTCCGCCTCCGTCCTCGTTCGCAACTTGTTAGGTAGGTACTTCTTGAATAGCTGTGGTTAAAATAACTTGCCTTTATATTGCTTGAATGGGCAAAACGTGATGTTTCGTCTACAGAGTGCTGAATTATTGAGATTCTTGAGATTATTTAAGTTAAAGTTAGAGTCTGGTTGCTAAGTAAGCTAAAGTTATATTTGATTGTAATTTCAAACTGTCATGCATGTTTGCTCACGCACACGGGATTTCGATACAAATTCCTCAATCACGCGGGGGAATAAAAAGGGCCTTGTATCTTGTAAATACAGCGTCAATTAAATATGTTTAACTCGAGCAACTTGAACCTACATAACATGATTTTATTAAAACTTCCTTTCCTTCCTTTCATTTCCTTGGTCGTTTTGTACAATTTGATTCCATGTCCTTTCTTTATCCTCTTCTATACAATCCCTCTTTTAACCAATAGTGTCTCAGGCAACTGATTCCAATCTCTCGCAGTGCAAATGAGGAAAGACGATGCGAGACGCTTAGTGCAGGTCTCAGGGGACATCATAGATCTGCTTCTTAGTAGATTTGGATCGAGGAATCGTAGGTACCTAAATCTTCAGTAAAAACCTCATTTATCCTGCTTATGCCTTGAGGTGCTCATTTTAAACACAATAACTAACTTTGACAATGTTAATAAAACTCTCAATTGTCTCTCATCCCAAGACACACGTTAAGCAACCCGCTAAAATTTTCCACCAAATCTCACATGAAGGACTTTGAGCTACACAAAGCAAACAGGTCAGTGGACTACGATTGGCTATCTACAGTATCCTATGAGCCAATCCTTTATACCTCGGCCACCACAATGGAACACTGTATCAATTACAGAATCGTATGAAAACGTTCTCGTCACGCCGCTTGCGTCTTACGCCATCTTTTGCATATCTGTTGGAATATGAATGAAATGTGACATTGCTCTTAATTGTTACCTTCATTGTTGTAAAATTACTCAGTACATTAATTTAGAAAATAATTGAGATTCTGTTTGTGTATTTTAATTGGCGTTGTACGAACTTGTTCAATCTAAAGTTAAAGTCATTTTCCCGGTTTAAATCGTAAAATGTTTTATTATATTACGTTTTTTTCATTGCCCTTTCGTTTCGAGGTCTTTTCAGACCTCACCATCTCCAGAGCTGCGAAACAGAAGATTTTTTTGTATTCAATCTTATTATTTTTTCAGATCATTTGCTAACTACTCGCCCTGGATTAAAACTCCATCCATGGGCCTAATGATATTTAGATTTTGCTTTTCAACTTCATCTACTAGTAATATAGATGGAAAGCCTATTTCTATTTCTCTTTATATTGCGATTTCGGACCTCAAAACGAAAAAACAAACATAATTTTTGCGTCGCGCAGTCGAGTAAAAAAGAACCCTTTTATGATCACTTGTTAGTCCGTCTGTCTGTCTATCTGTCTGTCTATCTGTTCATCTATCGTATAAAAATACGGAATCCTCCGCTCGCGAATCTCACTCGCACTTGACCGGATTTTTTGACTGCGCTTTCAAAATTGTTTTACCCGATTTGGTATTGTTCTAGAATCTAGAGTTCTAGACTATCTAGACAGGTGGCGAATTCCACAGTGATGTAACATCAGATTAAATTTATAACAAAATCTAGGTCAACATTCTAAAGATGGTCTTCCGTGTGCATCTTAAATTTTGATCAAAGTCATCTGAATTTAATAATGTATTAAATTAGACAGACACTCTTGGAGCTATAAAATAGTCTAAGATAGCTTGAAGACCTACTTTGAAGTGTTTGAAGTTTGTAGGTATGTATGTTTTGAAACTGTTTACACGACTTGGATAGTCGTTAATAACATTCTTGAGGGTATGATTTTAATTACACGTTATCCTAATTTACTTTATGACTGTGGGCATAGTTTATGGCAGCTTAGCTTTAAAAAGTTGCAATAGAACTTCTGACACTTAAACACAAAGACACTTAAACACTTAGACACAAAGCTAATAAGCTTTGTGTCTACAAACTACGAACTAGTCAATGAAAGTGATTATTGGTTGAAATAAGCGACTTTATTTAATTTTGCATCAAAGTAGGCCAGTGCAGCTACTAGAGAAACGAGTTGGTTACCAATAGTTTTGTTTTTTTAAGTAAGTTAAGACTATGCTAGAGCATAGTCTTACTTAAAAAAGTTAAGACTATGCTCTATGCAGGCAAGTAGGTACCCATGAGTTTTTTCAAATAAAATAGTATAACTAAATAGTGTGACTCAGACAGAATATAATATAGTAGGTATCAATTTTATGTTCGCTTTACGACTTATTTTTGCAATTCTGCATACAATTTCACACGAATTATACTCGTATTAACAAAATATAATTAGTAGTTAATAAACAAAATAAACAATAAATGTAGCCCAAAACGCTCATATTTCAAATCAATCCTATTGATAATTAAATTAATTACAAAATCTTACATTAATAAATCAAATTTTAAATACATTCATGATACGAATACTAATGAATAATATTCTTGTGAATATTAAAACATTGTTTTATTGGATTCTGGGCTCGTATTATGTGGTATATGTTAGATAACAAATATGTAGTGACATAATATCAATATTTACATAACATAGGTTTCATCTTCTCTTAAATATGCTTTTACACTTCTTCTTCTTTTCGTAATGTGTTAGAGTTGTAAGGTCGCCTTAAGGCCTCTAACTTGACATAACGATTACTACTAGAGTTAGAAACTAGGAGCTACTGCTTAACCTGATTTTTTTTTCCATGCACCATTGAGATAGTATGTACTAGGACTAGAGGGGATGTCTCAAAGATAATTCATGTTCCTTTACACGGAATAAATTAAAGCCAATATTGTAACGTCAATCATAATAATGAAATGACAATCGCTGCGAGTCCATCGATTTCATCGATGAATGACGTTTAAAACGTTAAAAATAATTATTGAATTTGAGATAGCGTCACTTCAGTGGCTTGTTTTAACCGTCTTCCTTATAGTGCCATATCTACTGTTAAGTTTAAAATCAAAGTTTGTTGAACACATTATCATCATCTAATTAGAATTATAAATAAAATTTGGAATATGAAAAAAAACGTTAAGGGCATAATCGTGGCTGATATAGGTTTTATGGCATAAACATATTTTCTCTAATGTCTTTATCCAGGGAGAAAACAGTCGACTACGTTTGTAAAGTACTTATAGAGAAAAGAGTTGGTATACTTCCCCTGAAGCAGTGATATCGATTAAAATCAAAATCCCTAATTGGTGAACCGATGAATGAGAAAGGAGCTTAACGCCAATGTGGGCCATCGACGAATCTGTGGCTGCACAACGGGACCGCAGAATACCGGTTGCCTCTACTCTAATAATCACCATCATAAGTGAGATAGTGCTAACTGCTAATACGATGACTGGATCTAATAATCGTGTACCACCTATATTATGTATTATGATAGTCGTATTATTATTTGTTTTTATTATAAGGAATTGTATGTAACCATTGAGATATTACGTACTTAGTCAGTGTATATATACCTACCTAATATTTTTTACAATGGCATGGCAATAGATGGCATTTTCTTTAGTTACCTGTACTTAATCCCTATAGGTTAAAAGAAACTAAGTTTAAGTAACATTACAATAATAAATTATTTACGTAATGAACTGTAAAAGATTACTTCTCAACTTATTTTCGGCAGTAGGTACTAATATAATAAATGTGGAAGTTTGTGTGTACGTAAGTAAACATACTCGTATAGTTACATGGGTATGTTTGTTACTCCTTCACGAAAAAACTACTGAACCGATTGCAATGAAACTTGGACTAAGTATTTATTGGATTTACCTTCAATATTAGTAATATCAATATAATTTTCTTGGAAATGCATTCGTAATATAAAAGGACCATTTTTCATTTGAAAACACGTAATAATCGTAGTACATCACGTAGGTACGCTGGTACCAATAAGTACATGATAGTAGGTTTTCTTTCATCAATAAAAGACCCATAAAAGGTTAATTTAGGTAAACGATGGAATGATGTGATGGTTGCGTGGGGCAGAGTGAGGCCGTCGGATGCATTATTCTTTTAGCTCATACATAACATCCTGCGCGTGGTTGTATTGTAACCTTACACTTGCTCCATATAATCAGGGTTGGCAGAATCGTCAGTTCATAAATATTAGGCCTGTTACTGACCTTTATATATACCTACCTCATACCAAAGATTCAAGATCTATGCTCGCCAATAAACTCAAAATCTCTGTAGGATTCATCGAAAATTGTTAAATATTTCATCTCGGAATTTTATTGAATATTTGTTTATGTGGATTGTAGGTGTTGTTTCCTACATTTTAGTGTAGTTTCCAGACAATTATATCGTGTTAAAGTCTACCCATATTTCAGGCTAAACACTTAGTTTTGTCTGTCAATTTTGCGGAAATTAAAAAACATAGCCCAATTTGAGACCAAAGCGAATTAAAAGTCTTCTACTTTTTTAAGTCACTTAAAAAAGTGTGATATTGAAAACATGATTTTCCGAAATACAATGTTCCAGATGGGACTCTCCACTCCACGTCTCTTCGTCGCCTTTATTTCTATTGTAAAATTAACTGTCTTTTTTTCGTGACGAGAACTTTCAAAGTTTACAGACAGAAACAAAAAGTGATAAAATTATCCGAACTTTACTCCACGTTTATTAATCTAATGTCAGAACAGTATTTAAAAAAAACTTCATTAGAGAAAACCAATCAATAGGTGTTATAAAGAAAAGATCAATTATCTTTTTCATCATTGTTTTCTACAAATATTCTCACCTTCCGGAAAGTCGGTTAAACGTTGTCATACAGTTATCCATACATACAGTAGACGCCTCTATAAAAGAGGTAAGTGTACCAGCTTTCTACCGACTGCTGGGTGCATACTTAGTTACTGATAAATGTTATGCCCCGGGCAAAAGTTTAGCGGTAGGTAGGTAAAGTTACCTAGCTGTTTATTAGATTGCGCACTTTAAAAATAGAGTAATTTGATTTAACATTACCTACTTACATTTAAATGGTTTATTATATATTTATTTTATTTTGAATGTGGTAGGCTATGCATATTGCCATGTCATGTTATAGAAAATAGTGCCCGCGGCTTCGTCCGCCTAATTATTTTGAAAATATAATAAAGCCTATGGCCTAATAAGCTACCTAATAGCCTTCCTCAATAAATGGACTATCCAACACTAAAATAATTTTTCAAATCGGACCAGCAGCGGCTCCTGAGATTAGCGCGTTCAAACAAACAAACTCTTTAGCTTTATAATCTATCTAAGATATAAAATTTCCATGTCACAGTGTTAGTTACCGTACTCCTCCGAAACGGCTTGACCGATTTTTATGAGACTTTGTATACGTATTCAGTAGGTCTGAGACTCGGCTACTATCTATAATTTATAAGGCAAAACAACGTTTGGGGGGTCAGCACGTAAGTCCAAATTCCGTTGGAGAGTCAGCATAAAAAGTGATTCATCAAAATTGTTTCAAAGAAAAAAAATAGTTTTCTTTCCTAACAAGCTTTAAAAGCTTATAAAAACATAGACTGTACATACCTACCTATTATAATTAGAACTACCTACCTGTCAGATAACGTTGAAGAATAATGGATGGTATTTTTAATCTAAAATTATCTACAACGCGATCTAGACCCGTAGTTCTAACGTTCTAATAATAATAATGGACAGAAATCGTGTAAGTTTAAAAAGTGTCTAAACCAACTCACCACAAAAACTTTCCATTTCCAAGAAAATGTGCCATAGGTAGCAGTGACAGTATGCTATCGTTGAGTTGATTTGATTCCTCGTAATCTGATTGTATTAGCAATTGTCTGTCACTCTGTCTGATTCAATTAAATCATAATACCTACATAAGTAGATATATCTACACTACACTAATATTATAAAGAGTTCAGTTCATAAATATATTTGTATTTTTGTATGTGTGTGTGTCTGTATGTTTGCAATGAATGAACTCAAAAACTACTGCACCGATTTCAAAAATTCTAAAGCTACATCGAAAGCTACATTATAGAGGAGTAACATAGGCTACTTTTAATCCCGATATTCCCTCGGAATCGGGACTTACGCGGGTGAAACCGCGGAACGCAGCTAGTAAGTAAAAAAATCTAGTAAGTATAAGTGCCTAATTCAATGGTGACGAGCGAAGTCATTTAAGCTTTAGTTTTTCATGAGATTTTGATGAACTATGAAAAAGAAACGCCTATCTTGATCTATCAGATAGACAAAATGGCGGGTCAATGTACAATACATTCAATAGAAGATCGAGATAAATGGTAGGTAGGAAACATATTAGATTTCTATACCCCGCAGTTAAGTTAAGATAAAAAAGAAAAGCTGATCGTCCACCGCCATCTGTCGTTGTTAGTGTCGTTGTTACTCTATTTCAGAATCTTAGATCAAAGGTGTAAACAAAAAACTCAGATATTTATTTGAAAGTGACAGCTCTTTATTGACAGTTCTTTGTTTACATTTTTGATCTAAGATTGTGAAATAGAGTACCTACAGGTAATCTAAGGCCTGAGTATTTTGTAATCAGATTTAAACGTAGGTAAGTAACCAATACGTCAAGATTAGCTGTCTGTGAAAGTATTGTCCCATTGTACTTACTTGAGAGATAACTGTACCTACTTTTGTTGATGATATACGCGAGATAATCACAGCTATATCTTTCTCAAGCTGTATTCTGTATTGTATTTTTTTTATTTTAATAACTGTCCCGTTTCACAGAAAATACTGCTAAGCTTCGTTAATTCAAATACACTCGTAGTGTTCTGCTATTACGCCATAGGGTGTCATTTATTGATTGTGGATAATAATTAAGTAGGTACCTATATGATTCGCTTTCAGCGATAAGGTCACCCATTTGTGAAACTTACATTTTAAGTTTTGTCTTTACTCTTTGTATTTGTGTTTTATTTGTTGTTTAATATTGTACAAATAAAGTTGTCTATCTATCTATAACTTCCCCAGATAATATATGGACTGTGTCAGCATATGAGAGAGATGAATGAGAACGATGAGATGATCTAATAGAGGAGATTGAAAGAAAACGACATCCTGCACCGACCCGAAACAAATTATAGGGTAGGATGATGATGGTGATTGGCGAATCTGTTTTGCGAAATACATACCTACTTATTCGAAGAAATTAAAAGTGGCCATCACAATAGCCACTTTTAATCATAATCTGATTGTATTAGCAATTGTCTGTCACTCTGTCTGATTCAATTAAATCATAATACCTACATAAGTAGATATATCTACACTACACTAATATTATAAAGAGTTCAGTTCATAAATATATTTGTATTTTTGTATGTGTGTGTGTTCTTTCTAATGACATTTACGTTATACATTCGTAGGTAGCTACTTCAATTCGTAACTACGTACCTACTTTATAACAAGGTCCTCAGTTTGAAGTTTGAACCCTGAGTTTATTATAAACTACACTATAAACTTTGTTATATTATGATGATTCATCATACTATTATTACTACACAAGTCGAAATTATTTTCAAAACATCTCGTAGTTAATTGATCAAAACATTAACCGTTGTTTTTGGTATCTGTTATTCCTATTCCTTTCCACTAGGGCTGGAGAAAGGCTTGCCAATGATATGCCAGATCGTCGTTGGCTCTCCTAAACTGCCCACGTCAGATTGTCGTTGGTTCTCCTAAACTGCCCACGTCAGATCGTCGTTGGTTAGGTTAGGTTAGGTTCCTCTGAACTGCCCACGCCACATCTTCTGGTTCCTGGTTGCCACTCAAAAATGTACTGTCTCTGTTTTACTTACGAGGTACTTGCTTACCCACTTACACATCAGGGCCTCACTTTAATTCTACGAACGATAAAACGAAACGATAATTTCAGAAGAAAATCTGTCATCCATCCGTCCGAAAACTTTATTTTCTGACGGTTTTGAAGGACGGATGACAGATTTTAATTCTTTCGTTCGTAAAATTAAACTATAGTGCGTTTCATCTTTAATTACCTATGCCGTCATGTTGGTAGCAAAACAAAAAAGTCTTGCCTTAATATCTTGAATGTGCTATACCCTAAACCTTGAATACAGGAAGATTCGTTCATTCATTCTTTATATACAAATCCCCCTAAATTCAAGGTAGCACATATTTTATTTTGTATTTTGCACTTTTTTGTTTTGCTACCAACATGACGGCATAGGAATTTAAAGATGAAACGCATTCTACCCCTCCAGCATGGAAGTTCTTCATACTATGTCTGATACTTTTTGAATATATTAATTATGCTGCATGCAATTAAAACAAATCACTTTGACTGCTGAAAACAAACATGTAGTGTTTGCGATATTGATTCAGCGATTTGCAATTTTCGTTTTTGCGTTTGATTTTGCGATTTTCAATGTCAATGCCAGCTGTCAAAGAGTTTCGATCAAGAAAAACACAAATAAATAATCTTAGAAAAACACATCGTCACTATCAACTGGTGAATTTGTGGCCAAACGGTCACCTATTTCACCTATAGGTACACTATTTATGTATAAGAAATGTTTCCACAATAGAATTGCTGGCCAAATAATGGGCAATCCTGTGAATTCCACACAATCAGTCAACTCGAAAGCATTTGTGGCCATCTATTACAATGTCCTTTGACCTTCCCACGGCATGCCTCCGCCATTGATTGTGACATGTCATCCGTAGATGCCTACTGTTGACCATGGGAGGAATATGGGACAGCAACATCTTATTAAATTCATTCCTCGTACCTATAACCTTCAATCAATTTAAAAATAAAATTTTAATCGTTTTTAAGTTAGCGTTTTTGCCTTTTTTGAGGTTATTATAGTACTGGTACTGATAGGTACCCATTTTATGGATTCTAACTGGACCACCAAATCTATGTAGAATCGATTTTAACACTCTCACAGCCAAATACAGAAACGCCACTTAGGTGAAATTGAGCGGTTCTTAAATAATTGAGCATCTCTAAATTTTAATCATACACTGGTATGCACTACATTTAATGGTAATCATCTATCAACCAAAAAAACTATATCAAAATCGCTTCATCCCGTAGCTACGATGCCACAGACAGACAGATATACAGACTCACAGACACCTGTGTGTGAGGTGAGTCACAGACACCTGTGTGTGAGGTGAGTCACAGACACCTGTGTATCTCTGACTCATCTTAAACTTATTACACGAGGGGTGTTTTCCGTCGCATCGGGGTTAAAAAGAAAACTAGTTTACAAGCAATATGACATCAAAATATCAACACTAGCTGCGTCCTGCGGCTTTACCCGCTTAAGTTCCGATCCTGTGGGAATATCGGGACCAAAAGTGTCAGGTCTCCAGCTGTCTATTTTCGAAGTTTCATCGCAATCGGTTCAGTATTTTTTAGTAACAAAGTCACATACAGACTTACTTACATACATAACTTGCAAACTTTCGCGTTTATAATATTAGTAGGATTAACAAACCATCCCCTAAAGAAATTAAGGTATTTCAATTACACTTGATAGACAAAGGGAGGACGAATAAATAGCTAATATTTTTAAGGGGCTATTAGGGGACAACATTTTAGTTTTATTAAAACACGTTTCGTGACTGCAAATTGGTTTGGGCTCCAAAAAATAAATGACTTGCATATCTAATTTGTTCCGAGTGAATGAGCGAAGTTATTTGAGTTTCTGAAGCCGTTTTTTAAACTTTAGTGAGTTATTTTATAGGGTTTAGTGACCACTCGAACTAAATAGTGGGAATTCATGGTTTTTAAGGAATCACTCTAAGTGATTCTTCAAAAAACATAACGAAGTAAACGCTATCGTTTACTTCATCACTTTATTGCGTAGGTATTGCGTTGATTTCTAAATTTCAATTAATCAAATTCAAAGGATAACTGTATCTGATCCTTCTTCAATTCTTTTCTATATAAAGGTTGCCTGAAAGAGATCGCTTTTAGCGATATGGCGTTTGTTTTGTATTGTACCATTATTGTTAATTTAGTCTAGTTTTAAGTTTAATTTTATTTGTTTCTGTGGTTATTTCATGTTATTTAATTCTTTTGAATTTCATTTTGGTACAATAAAGCGTCATCTGATCTAATCGAATCTATGTACGTGTATATTATTATTCTTTCTTCTTTAACAATATTTAAAAATTCAACAATATGGTTCAACTTTTTTTTAATTACACTGTTACGCTAAAGCTTTCGATGTGTTTGAAATTTCTTGCTGGACCGGTCTCGAGAAAAATCTAACAATGCTGAGACATTGTTGAAACGTTAAAGCCATAGATTACGTGGCCTGTGTTAGTGTACACAGGTAGCCAATATCACTTTAAAAACTATAAAAACACCTCCTACTCTTTAGTTCTACTCATTACATTATATACAAAATAGTTTGATAATTAGGGTTGCCTTTACTTTTCTGACTAGGATTTTTTATGTTATTTTTCGTGATAAGTACGTAGGTATACAAATTATACATGAGGTATTCATAAAAATATGGTATTAGCAACCCTTGAGAATGGAAATTAAATATTATATAAAGCAATTAGTAAATACCTAAAGGACGGATTTTAAGGGAGGGCCATAGATCAATCAGTTAGCCAATTTTTATGGTGTAATGTAACGGGGTGGCCCGTCGTCTAACTAACAATGTCATTTTGTAATTTTTTTCGACATGACCGATGGCGGTAAAACGTGCGCCAGGTCAGCTAATGTTAAAAGAAACAAGCAGAAGTTGTTTTGTGGCAAGTAGCTTAGGCAGCCCTAGTGTAAATCAAACATGGCCGTGAACTCTCCGGATGTGAAAGAAAACAGACTCTGTTGTTGGGAACATCACTAATTAACTACAGGAGCAACTTGTTGTGGTACTAAAATAATGTCGAAACTCACGGGAGTATATTTTGAACGAAAACGTTGAAGTTGTTTAACGGGTTATCACCACTAATATAATAAAGAGGAAAGATTTGTATTTGTGTGTGTGTGTGTGTGTGAACCCTAAAAACTGAACCGTTTACAAAAAAAAACATTGTCTGTCACCAGGCTGTATCTCATGCTATCACTATCACAGTTCGTCTAAAAACAGAATAAAATAAATGTGTTTTATGCTAACTGTCCGACTCGCACTTGGCCGGTTTTATTTATGACATATAACCTAAAATACCCATACTCAATTGTCTTGTAACTACCAATGATGTTTTCAAAACTACCAACAATATGTACAATATATATAGGTACTAGTTAACTAATAAACTTTAGTCTTTGCAATCTCCAATCTGCGTACACAGGAACGTTTTGATACTAAAATCGTTCTTTGGTACAAAATTCAATTCCCTATGTTTCAAACATTTGAAACTACTGTATTTTTATAATAACGAAATCTATTTTGAGTAGAATCAACTTCTTACAAAGGGGAAGTCGAGTGGCCTTAAACATTCATGTTCCATTCTTACATTGTTAATACAATTTATTGAAATTGCTTTAGTTATGTTATGGCTTACAGGAAATTGTGTGAAATAAGCACTGGAAGTGAACAATATTTTTGATGAGCTGTAAGTACCCATTGTTACACGGATTTATAGAAACAAAACCATATAGTAAGGACATTGATAATCAGGAGATATGGCATCCGTGTAGCCTCGGCAAAGAATAGGGTTAAAATACAAACACACATACACACTTACAAACTTTCACCTTTTTAATAATTAGTCACATTTTACAGAGCGAAACATTTTCCCTTTTTGATGACTAGCTCGCGTCATAAAACTCGATATTCCTAAAAGCACTTTAGTTTTTTTGGCCCCGGACTTACGGAGTTACCAATTGTCAAGAACAAGTAATATTACTTCACGGTTTCCCAAAACACTCAGGCATATCAAGTGGCCAGTTCAGCCAAGCGTATCCAACCTTCCAGACGATTGACGCCCGGCCCGGCCGGTCCCACGGGTTCACATCCTTTTTTATAACCAAGTAGGTCCGTCCACTTTCTTGGTAGCCAGTCCTAAGGAATTTTGTAAAGAGTTTTAAATTCAACGTGAGACTTTTTGTGTTGTGATTCTGTAATAAAAACTTTTTAGTGTTGTCTTTCTTGATAGCCAGTGCTAATTTTGAGAGATTGTGTAGAAGAATCAATACTTTTTGTCGAAGGCTCTTTGCTTATAATTCCGAAAGAGTTTAAATCAACTTAAAAAGTTTTGTCATGAAGTTTTTTACTAGCCAGTCTCTTTTTTTCTCTAAGCCTTTTATGTATTCATACTTTTTGGCGTAGGTTAGCACTGGCCACTGCTAATTCCGCAAAAAGTTTCATAAATCAACATAAAACTTTTTGGACTACTGAAACTTTGTTTTCTTGCTCGCCAGGATCAATTTTGTAGTCGCCTTTTATGACACCCACGGGAAGAGATGGGGTAACCCTATTCTATGCTGGGGGGGGGGGGGGGCTACACGGCAAACATCTTTCATAGATGTTTGCCGTGCATGAAGAATGATATTTACCTATCTATTCATTCTTGTGCACCATTCCATGGTTTTCTAGATCAGTGACCTAATTTATTTCCAGTTTTGAAACATCCACACATGATTCCATCATACCATCAAAGCCAAGCCTACCACGGAACTACAATTACAAATTACAATAAAAAAGCCTTCGATCTACCATCATCATCATCATCGTGATTGGAACTTACGAAACTTAAAACCTCATCAGAGATTGAGCAATGTTTTCATCTCGAACTTATTAAAGCTAGAAGAGTATAGTCCAGCCAGAGGGAGATGAATGAAAGGTCATTGTACTCGTGGACCTGCAGAACTGGAGTCGTCAAAGATGCCTATTAGAGATATTTCGTAATATTAAGTGGTAGAATTTTATTCATTGAGACATTATGTACCTACTAGTACTAGAGGTAGATGTCTCAAACATAAATTATTCCATGTTTCTTTAAGAGAACAGTCTACCTACTCTTTCTCCATACAAACGTAGTCGACTGTTTCCTCCCTGGATAAAGACATTAGTGCAAATATGTTTAAGTATGCCATAAAACCCATACCTGCCATGCCTATGCCCCTTCGGCTCCACGCACGCCTTCCAAAAGTCCGGGGCTCCATAGCCCCGTGATACTGGATGTAAAACAAACAATGTTTATTTGTAAAGGTAATTTCTCATTGGTATGATTTAGCAAGGCCACCGAGTTTTAACCGACTTCCACGGTAAATAAATGTACAATACGTTGAATCAGTTATGCATGACACCCGGATATAAGGTTCAATAAGTCTCTACCTCTGAACAACTACTTCGAACAATAACTAAATAAACTTGCGTTTGTATGGTTTGGTTTGTAATCTATATATTAATCAACACTTCGCTCAGATACAGCGCAAGCAACTTTCAATCCAAGCTTTTTATGGCGCTGTAGTGCCCGGGACATTGTTAGGTGAAGTAGGCTTGCCCAGCACCTATACCACCCTCCTAGCCTAGTCAGCCATGCCCAGAGGAAAGAACAGGTCAATACGTCTGGAGCTAACTAAGCCGTGGGTTTCCTCACGATGTTTTCCTTCACCGTTAGATAGATGTTGATAACGCACATAACTTTTTCTTAAAGAAAAACACATTGGTGCGTTGTCGGCCAGAATTCGAACGCATGACCTTCGGAATGAAAGTTAAGGTCTACCACTAGACCAACACCGCTCATCCTTCTCCCACCTACTCTCTAATTGCATAAGCCATTTCGCTACTTACTCCTATGTACGAATACACATCTAGTTTTGAAAGTAGGTACATAGACACTTAGTTTTCCCACAATTGTATCCGCTTGTTTATATTTCGAAAAATGTTTTGAGAACTTTATCATAATAGCTGTAAGATTTGTCATTCCCAAAACTTTCTTATGGGCGTTATTTAATTAGTCGAAACAATTAGTAGTAGGTATTTCTCAGAACATCTGGGAAATACACATAAAACTTTATGGACTTTACTTAACGGTAACGTACTGTTGTGTTTGTTTTAAAATTAAAGTGGTTTTCTTCATTGAAAGGGTAACGTATTTTTTTCATTTCAAGTCATGATGTTTTTCTTTGATTTTTAATTGATAGGATATATTTTAAAATTGATAGTCATGGAGTTTTTCTGCTGTGATCATGTGATTTACTATGTCGCATTAAAACTATGCAACCGGGGTAATTTTATTATAAAAAAGTTAAAAGATTGAAATTAAACTCATTTTTCGGTTTTAATCGCGTGATGTTTATTACTTTTAGCATTGAGAAAAATGGGTGATGGGTAGGTACTAGGTACATAATGTTAGCTGTTGCTTGTTACTTGATTTTTAATTGATAGGATATATTTTAAAATTGATAGTCATGGAGTTTTTCTGCTGTGATCATGTGATTTACTATGTCGCATTAAAACTATGCAACCGGGGTAATTTTATTATAAAAAAGTTAAAAGATTGAAATTAAACTCATTTTTCGGTTTTAATCGCGTGATGTTTACTTTTAGCATTGAGAAAAATGGGTGATGGGTAGGTACTAGGTACATAATGTTAGCTGTTGCTTGTTACATAGCCTATTTTGTAGATATGTAATGTACCGTAAAATGGGGCTATTCGGGATTTTAGCGATATTTGGGACAACAGAGGAATTCGAACTATAATACCCAGTGATGGGTTGTAGGTAGAGCGCAGACGACTGATCATCCTTGAATTCAAAAATATCAATATTTAGTTACTCAGCGACTCCTGCGAATATTTAAATTTCGAGAATTCCTTAGTCATCCCAAATATCGCTAAAATCCCAAATAGCCCCGTTTTACCGGTACCTATTTTGTTTTAATTATTATATTCTAAATTATTTTTCTTTTCTTTTTCAGGTATGTTGAGTCAACAGTTTAACCAGTACAGAAATAAAGCAAGTATACCTAGGTACTTATTATTTTAAATTTAGTTATGTATTTTTACACTAAGTCAAAGTAATATCGCCTAAAAAATGATGTAAAAACATGGATAATTCAAAATTTCGAATACCTACAGATGTTAATTTGTAACACCAATCCGAAAATCTAGGTAAGTAAAGTATCTAACGAAGAATTTGGTTAGTTCAATTTAGATCTAAAGTAGATAGCCTAAAAGAGTGGGTTGTAACGATTTGCAAACACTATTGAACTAGAATTAGTAGATAACAATTACTCTTCGAAGAAATCGGTCAACGTTTTCGATGACTAATATTTTTACTTTTGATTTTTTATTTGCACATTCATGGCCCAGCCCGAGCGGTTCAAGTCCAACTCTCAACTCCCAAGGGATCGGGACTATTCGGGACTTACACGGGTGAAACCATCCCGTGGAAATATCTGGATAGAAAGCCTTTTTGTCAACCCAGATCTAAAGCAATCTGCATACCAAGTTTCGTCGGTAACGGTTCATTACATTTTGCGTAAAGGAGTAACAAACATACGTACTACTTCTTTTAGATTATTTCAGAGAACGGCACGAAGTATACTAGGCACCATGTGTATGTGCGTGCAAATTCCATGGTCGGCCCACGCACCCAGGGCTCTAATATTTTTTTAGCAAATCTTTATGCAGCACGTGTACATGGTTATACACGGGACACAGGACCCAGTTCTCTAAACCTACGCATATATATGTTATATCGTCCCCAGCTATGACCAGCAAGGGTATAAAGTGAGGGGTCCGCTGTACCGTCAGGCCACCCCCAGGGGCAACCGTCGGGGATCAGTTATAGACCGATCGTGTCCCCAAATGCTAGATTCGGTTCTCTTAAAGGAGAGCTGCCTGCTGCTTGCTGGTTATAGGGACAGGCAACCCATTCTTCTCAAACCTATGCATATATGTTATAGCGTCCCCAGCTATGACCAGCAAGGGTATGAAGAGAGGGGTCCGCTGTACCGTCAGGCCACCCCGAAGGGGCAACCGTCAGGGATCAGTTATAGACAGATCGTGTCCCCAAACGCTAGTTTCGGTTCTCTGGTTATAGGGACAGCAGCATTTACTAAGAACATCCGTATGTATGTCAATCTCATGAACCGTGATAGCTAGACAGTTAAATTAATTTTTCAAGATTTTTCCCGTAGGTTTTTCTTCGAAAGCATTCGATGACTAAACCGAAAATGATCGCCTTTATTTATCTAGGACGGTAGAATGAGGATGCTTAGCCGGTAATAGTTGAACTGGTCACGTTTGCTTTTGAATCATGCTGAAGTGTTTTGAAATGATGCCAAATTGTATGAATAAGTTGTACGCACTCATTCAATGGCGCCCAGTGGAGCGGTATGGTTTACTATTTGGACTTTTAAAATAAATGATCTAGATTATACGGACTTGTGTATTTACCGATTTATTTGTAGAGCATTACCTCAAACCTAATTTTTGTGTTAATTTTTGTGAGAAAGGGACAAACTGAAAACCAGCGCTGTTGGTTGTTGTTGTTGGTGGGTGCACCAACACTCCTAGAAACCAATCAGTTTATTCGCCACCGCGCGGGGAAAATTCAAGCTTTGAAAGTCTCTTTGAAATTCAGATCCCTTATTCGCCCTTAAAAACCTTAAGTTAACTTTAGTTTTATTGTTAAAATTGACCACGAATCACTTGAAAGATTATTTGATCTAAAGAATACGGAAAACCGCCCCACTGTGTGAGTTTTCCATTAGTCACAATTACAAATCAGTTGCCAATGGCTACCAGACGTGCTAAATATAAACAAAACAAGGTGTTTGAACTCTCGACCTATTTTCTAATGTACGTACGGCAGTTTCCTATTTACCTAAGTAATTGGCTATAATTATTACCTATGTGTCTCAGTGAAGGCACCTAATAATATGCAAACATTGAGTGGTTCTAGAAATCTAGCTGATATACCTACTTGAGTCTACTAGACGAATAAGTTTTAGTCTACGACTTTGGGAAATTCAATATTTTGAAGTAGGTTTTGAAGTATATTTCATTTTGTGAGGTTTACTGGGAAACCAGCAGTTGAAGTCAAGAAAGATCAGTAACCTACGAGTATACACCTTTTAGGGTTCTGTACCCAAAGGGTAAAAACGGCACGCTTTTACTGAGACCCCACTGTCACTACTCGCACTTGGGCGTTTTTTTTTAAATCAGTTAAAATACAACTGTAGTCTCAAAGATCTAGAAAAGCACCTACCCCTCTGTACAATATAAATATTGAAATCTTCATTAAACTGAAAACTAGGGTTCATTTATGGCTCTTCTGAGTCGTTCATTGCTGAAGGTCGTGTCTAGGATGAATTGTCGATCACTTAGTGCACTATGCTCCTTCACGATTTCCTGTCCTCGGCGGCCTTAACGGCTTTGGCAATTGGTAGGCCAGTGAGTGTCTTAACCAAATCTGACCAACGACGGCCAGCGACCGCGTGATCTTTTCCCGTCAATCTGGCCAACAACCATGAGCTTCTCGAGGCTATTAGGGTTTCTACGGGCGACGTGTCCGAAATACCCGAGAATTCGCTGAAAGCAAAGAGTGGAAACCCTTGTGGTTATTCGTAGCTCGTAAAGAATGGACACATTGGTCCGGAATGCAGTCCATGGAATTCGCAACATCCGCCTCCAACACCACATCTCGAAAGCTTCGATCATTGCTCTTTCTTTCTTTCTTATCGTTTATAGCTACTACTGGTTAATTCAGTAAAAGTTACAATTACAATGAATGTCTACTGAGATTTACTACAAATTTGTTTCCAATGATTTCTAACTTTCGATGAATAGTAATTGAGTAGTTTGTCGTTAAAGAACGTATATTAAAAGGAGAAACGGGCACTTGGGCTCGAATTTTATGAATTAGGTACGAATATCTTGTGAAATTTACAATTTTACCAGCTATATTTTATAACTAGTTTCACCCGCTTAAGTCCCTATTTCGCAAGAATATCGGGATAAAAAGTAGCTTATGTGTTATTCCGGATAATATTAAAGGTGGATATACACTTTCGTTTCCAACCGTACATACATACATGCATGTCATAGTACAGTTATTTTCTCATCATTCAGGCATTGATACAAGTAATTATTTATTTAAATAATATCATTGAAAGCCTGACTCTAAACTGCGTCTATTGACCATGACAACAAGGTTGACAAATACAAGCAAAAAGTGCAAGGAAATACCGGCACAATTGTGCCGCGTCCAATTCGACACTTATATTCTTTTTGTACACCTTGTACGAATAGGTAATTCAACTATTTTATTGAGTAATCTATTATTAAAAACTTCCGGATTTTTTAAGGTTTTTTTGGCAGTTATTTTCTTATTGACGGAGTATTTATGACAGATCGAATTGTTGATTTTTAAAACTTCATACTTATAATTGAGCTAAAGTTCGAATCAGGCGCATTTATTTTGAATTTGAATTCATGTAAGTCGCGTCTGAAATTCATGCATTCGGTATATTTAAAATTAAACAGTTTCAGCGCTAAGGCGCATGACTTCTACGTAAACTGTGGTTTGAAATATAAATAAATATTTACATCGTTACACACAGCTCAATCTAGACACAAACTAAGCACTAGTCTTGTACTATGGGTACTAGATAACGGATATACTACATATTATACTTTTCTTGTGTAAATACACCCGGCGGGAATCGAACCTGCAACCTTCTGCATTGCAGTCGGGCCTTCCCCCGACGCGCCCCAGAGATCGTTCCAGTGTGACAAATCTAAATGATAAGAAGGTATTACCTACTTACCTACGACACTTTTTTGCGTTATGAAAGCATGAAATAACATTTCTCTTAATGCCGTCATCATAGCAAGAAACATCCATGACATAAAAAGAGTAAACTTACTTTACTGTGTATTGATAATGCAACTTCAATCATCTTCTCATCCGAGCAATGTTCCCGGTCCCCTCCGGGTTCCCTCTCTGCTAAACCCCAAATTAATTTAGGGTCGGCGCAATAGGTAAGTCATCTCATCATTGACCATACCTTCTGCAAATAGATTTGGCAATATTTAAACGGCCGGCCGCCTGCCTGACACAAACCCTCCTAGGGACCAAGCAATTAATCCGCCACCGCGCGGAGACAACTTAAGGTTTGCTAGCAGCGTTCCCGAACCTCCCGATTTAACGGGAGATCTACTGATTTCCAAACCAATCTCCCGATCTACCGTAAAGCGATAAAATTCTCCCGTCTTTTTATCATTACTACAAAAATCATCTAAAAACCGGAGCTACATCGGCTATTATCAACATAAGCAGAGCTTTTCCAAATTTAATTAACAACTAACGGTCGATCTGCAAAAACTTGACACTGAACTGAATGGAGAGAACTTCGGAATACTTATAAATAGTATAAATTCAAATGACCCAATAGAATTTTGGGGAGCTGTAAGGCAATTAAAGACTGGTGATGGATGATGAATTCCCCATTTTGGCAAAATTTGTTTTCGATATATTTTCACTTCACTTCACTCTTCGGCTAATGTAGAAAGATTTTTTTTTCTAGCATAAATTTATTGAAAACGAAACAAATTTTCATCTTCTTGAAGTTTGAAGGTCTTTTATATTCCAAGCGTCACATGGATGGTCTGTTGCTTTGATTTTAATATTGACAAAAGATGTTTGGTACTGTGCTGTGTCAAAAGAGCATTGGTATGACAACAAAAGTGACTGATTTTTTATTATAATTATTAATTTTTTTTTATAAAACTGCCTAATTTTATTTAGTCACAAAATCTCCCGTTTTCTACCGATATTTTGCCCACATTTCTACCGACTTATTTTTCTTTGGTTTGGTAACACTGTTTGCTAGTCTCCCTCAGATCCCTTAGTTGCCTTTTATGACACCCACGGGAAAACATGAGGTAGCCCTATTCTATGCCGGGGCTACACGGAACTGTGTATTAATCATGCAACTTCAATCTACGTCTATAAAATGCTCTGTCCTGAGTGACTAGTGTGACTAGTAGAGAGCTGAAATTTGGAGAGTGGGTTCGCAATATGATGGAGGCATCTGATAAGAATGGGTTTGTCGAAATTCCTACGGGAATGGGACTTACGCAGGTGAAACCACAGGACATAAATAGTGTCTTTATATATTCTAAAGCAAAAGCTCCCATAGCAGTGGAATTTGACTTACCATGGAGTAAAATAAATGGAATGTCCGCCTTCCAGGCTACAAGCTCCCCTGGGCGACATGGAAAACTCTAAACCGGCTCAGGACTCAGGTCGGCCGCTGTAAAACTAACCTGAGCCATTGGGGTTATACTGATCCGTCAAATATTTACCGCCATTGTAACCCTGGGCAAGTAAAGCAAACAGTGTCCCATCTGCTGGCATGCCCTTCATGCCCATCCTCCAGCACAATGCGAAATCTTTGTGATGCACCATATAACGCTGTAGAGGTCGCCTCATACTGGGCGAGATACAATATTTAAGGTCCCTGGGACGCGGTATTGACTCAAAGAGAAGACGAATGGAATGTAGCTTTAAAATTAAGTGAATTCAGACCTACTAGGAAAAGAGATAAGCGCCACACATGTTACACAGTACGTCATTACAACCAACAAGTAGGAACAATATAAACGCTTGTAGTATCATTCGCTTTCTTTGAAATGCTATACGCCATTTGTCAATGCCAGTTGCCAGCCCTCTTAGAACATTCATTTCTTGGTCTTGTCATATGACAAGACGCGCACTGACGTCATTGCTACTCATGAGGTTATCAACGACATCCGCTTACGTCACAATGTAATGCACAATTAACTTTAGCTATTAACAATTAAGTTTTTTGTCCTGATGTTTTAGTTAATACAAGCACCTGTCAAGCGAGAGACATGTGTCTATTAGGAGTATGTCCATGTTCTGCATAATGAGGTGACACTAATTAATTGGCAGAATTAATTAGGAACGCTTTGATTGATCGTTTTTAACACAGTGTACCTGTGTTGGCAACTTTATCATTATTACCGACCTAGATTTTTTGTTTACAAAGTGCTTCACTAATAAATAAATAAAAACCTGGTGTAAATTGAAGACATTATTCGGTTTGAAATCGCGTTTTGATGTCTATTTTACCCGACTGCGCGACGACGCAAGGAAGGGTTATGTATGTGTTTATCAGTCTAATTATGATATATAGGTATTTCTATTCCTACTATTCAAATCTATATCTGTTCAAATTAATCTTGTAAATATTTGGTTAAATTTTGATGGGGATCTCCAAAGTGATGAGCAGAATAGAATAAGCTCTTCTATATTAGATATATTTTATATCTAGTATAGAAATAGGCCGTTTATCTATAAGGTACTCCTTACCCACTGGTGCTTTTGGAACTATATTTTCTTCAAAATACGTTTTTTAAGATGGTTTAATAGGTACTATGTAGATATTCAATTTGAATATAATTTGTTAAATTTTCTAATTCACAGAAATATTATCCGTGATAGATATATCATAGGACGCACTTTGCCGCAGATGTACTGAATACTACTGCTACTGAATATTTTTTTATGAAGTATAGAAAATATTGTATTTCATAAGTGGTCAATAACTGTATCATTCACCCTAGATCCTTCCAATATAGTGTTCGCGAGGTCTACTGTTCAGTAATAGGGTATTATGAGGATATTACAGAATTCTCTAACTACATCCATTAAATAAAAGAGTTCATTCACATCACAAGACGCCAATTGAACAGTCGCCCGCAGCCGCGACAAATTGCTAGTTACCAGCACATTTTTAACTTAACCCTCAGCCCTTTCGTTAATTGATTGTTAGAGTCAAATAACCAATTGTATACCAATAGTAGGTAGGTATTGTATAACGAATCGTAACAATAGCCTTTGTTTCTCTACACGTGTGGTATGTCTGTTTGTCGTCTTTTTTCTGTGAAATTCTTATTAGTAAAGGTCGATAAGGTTTTTGAAACGATAAAGTTGAGACGTTTTATTTATAAGCGTTTATGATTATTAGTAGTAGTAATTATTGAACTAAAAGAAGAAAGGATAGGTATCTACTCGTTCTCCATACAAATGTAGTCGGCTGTTTCCTCCCTGGATGTTAGAGCAAATTATGTTTATGCCATAAAACCTTATATCTGCCATGAACATGCCCCTGGAATAGAAATAAAATGTCAAGTGAATTGTATATTTTGATGTATTGGCAATGGATAAACAATTCTACTTTACTCCTACTTCCTAATCCTACTAATGTTCTAAAGGTGAAATTTTGGGACTACTGCAAAAACTACTGAAGCGATTTCCATGATACTTGGTAGGCAGAGCTACCAGAGCTTGGTACTTGGAGCTTTTTATCTGGATATTGTTGCAGCTTGTTTCCTAAGATACATGCCTACACAAAATAGCTCATAGCTATGCTAGGGTTGTAAGTACTGCTGCTTTACTGACCCATCCCATCCAAAGGTTGCCTGGAAGAAACGACGTACGACGTTTTTACTTTTAAGCTTTCCGTGTCCCGTGTCTAATAAAGTCCACCTATCTGTCTAATAAAGTATTAATCTATTTACCTATCTAAGTTCCTAATTGTTTTTCTAATGAGTATGGCTATTGGAAATTTTTGAAAATTATATTTATAATAAGAAATATGAAATATTTTTTTCACGAAACGAAAAATATACCTACCTAAGTATACCTTTTTCATAACAACTGGGTCGCACAATATTATCATTTAACAAATTAATATTTGATTTGTGGCAATGCAAATATTGATTGAAATAT
This sequence comes from Idaea biselata, assembly GCA_958496205.1. Taxonomy (NCBI): domain Eukaryota; kingdom Metazoa; phylum Arthropoda; class Insecta; order Lepidoptera; family Geometridae; genus Idaea; species Idaea biselata. Next base: position 17,579,824 of record OY292400.1, on the reverse strand, counting down.
AACACCTTAAACAGCTGGCTAATGGATTCGATTGTGGCGATAAATATTATGGATCCCTAAATGTTATTGCAAAATAATCATCAGAAAAAGCTGAATAACATCTTTATTTAGGTCCACGTTATATAACTCTATAAATGTAATAAATTAGCAAATATCTCAAAATAAAATTATTTTCAATCTAGATCCAGTTCAGTTAGCTCATAAAATATTAATCCAATAAAAAGTTCATTCAACGGCCACATGTCTTCTAAATATCTGCTTTGATATAATATTATCTAAAATCATATTATTATAATAATTTAAGTATATCCATTTAGCATAAAATCCTTATTAGGAATAAAAACAACAGTTACACAATATAATATTCGTAAAATCATATCTTGCATAATGGAAAATAAATTTCGATAGATAATATAATACCTAGATTATATTATTATTTATTACCTAAATCTAAATAATAATATAACTATTGCATCAAGACTTAACAGTCTAATTTTTTTATAAACTTTTCATAATATTTCACAATAGGATTTCAAATTTTCTGCGTTAGCCTAATATAAAAATATAACGGTTCATTAGATACAGCCTAGCTAGACGGACAGACAGCGAAGTCTCAGTAATAGGGTCCTGTTTTTACCCTTTGGATACAGAACCCTAAAAAACGAACGCGATTATGCCCGTTGAAATAATTATTATGATGCGTTTGTAGACTACTTATTTTGCTCTTGCATACACGTTGGTTGCATTTTGAATGCGAATTTCTACCTCATTATCATAAATTTATGTAGATTGTGCATAACAACTTAGTCTTAATTATAAGTAGGTACTTACCTAGTTATCTTTAACTCTTGCAGATTCAGAATTCTCATTTTGTATTTTACATTCTAATTTTACATTCTTTGTTCATTTCAAATTGTTCTCGTGCATTTGAATTGTAACCATTTTTGTAATGGTTTTATTAATTTTGTCTTCTTGAGTTGAGTTATTTGTTTTTTTTTTAAATCATCATCATCACCATCAATTACTGTAGGTATATCCCTTTATGGGTCCGGGTCATTCCCATCCTACTCTATCGAAAGCCACTTTTCTCCAAGTTTTGAAGCCAAAATTTAAAAATTTTGAGTAACTCAATCTTTTTCAAATAATTTAGTTACCTTAAGGTATTCTTTGCCATACCACTCCAAAATCTTTTGTTTTGAAATAATCTGTACTTAGTTCTTTAGAAGCCGATTCTATTGGTAGAAGTCCAAAAAGTAGCAATTTACTGCATTCTGGGATGCTATTTTGCTCATAATTCCGAAGATAATTATTAGATCATCACCAAGATTTTATATCGGACATATCTACAAACATACATTATAAACACCTCCTCCTTTTTTCGTAGAAAATAAAAACTTCTGTTGTTTCCTTTTTAAACCTTGCAAGTAAAACAATCAGGCATAAAGCATTCAACAGTTCTTCGAAGCTACATCTCTACATGTGCAACTTCCTTCTTGTTTTGTTTGAGCGCAAGCGCATGTGTTTTGAATTATAGATGGTCGTTAGCGTTTCTTGCCTTCATTACACTGAGGTTAGAATATAATTGTAGCTGTTTTAGTTGCTCTGTTAATGCTAATTTTGCTAAGCGTCCTTATTTATGGTTAGGTATGTACCTAAGTGATTTATTTTAGTCATTGGGTTCCAGTTTTGTTTTATATTTCCGACTCGTTTTCCTTGGTGATTGCACCGTTTTCGTATCAGAACACGCACCAGTCAGTCCACTTGGCGCTACGATTTGGCTAGTGGATGGGAAACAAGGCATGGCCGAAGCCTCTCCCGAAGAAACCCATTTTAAGACGAGAGAGCCAAGAGACTACTTTTTAAAAATTAAATACTTACATCATTGCCATCCATGGTGTCTTGTCTATAAGTACCTACAAGAAATAAAAATTGACATTGGTACTTATCCAAAGACAAGCGTTTACCACCATCGTCAATCATTCCCTCGTTCACATCTAATCTCATCATAACGGTATCGAAAAACGTGACTTTTCATAGAACTTGTTTTATTTTATCTCCTCAAACAAAAGTGAAGAGTGACGCAATTTCGAACACAAAAAATAGGATGTCGATATTCGAACAAGCACTTTTTTCATTCAAGAAAACTCATAAAACCTATTTTTTTTAATGTGAGTTGTCGACATATTCAATATAGTTAAATGTATTTAGGACGCCGACGAAGCCAGCAAAGGTCAACGATAAAGGGTCTAGCGACCAAAAAAGGGCAAAAAATGAAAAAAAAACTAGTGTTATGCACCATTCATACAGTGCGGGGAGAAAACGTGCGTTTGAGAGAGCGAGGGAGATTGCATTCCTCGATCGTTGAAGCATTGGTGCTCCCGCACCATTCAGGCAAAGCGCGACGCAAGCGCAGCGCCAACTAGCTATCGCCACTCACTGTCTCTCGCGCGCTCCTTCCGAGCACACGCAGCGTCCGCGTCGCGCTCGCGCAAACCAAACGACAATTTCATAATCGATAATTCGAATTTTCCGGTGATATCATAAGTGGCACAATATTCTGGTGATTCGCATGTGTTGTGATGTGTAAAGAGAATCCGAGGATACTTTCACTGGACTGAAAGTTGTAAAACATTCTTTCGGAGAACCTCTTGAGACGGGACTGGAATCCGGAACACGGAAAGGTAAACATGAATATAAATAAACAAAATATGTTATAAATAAAGGCTTATACGCTAAATATTTTGATATTGACGTAAAACAGCCGTTTAATAATAGAATTGAAGACAATGATAGTGAAACTTTGTATAATGAAGGTGTTAACTCAAGCGGTGAAGACACAGAAACCATTCCTCATATAAAACGCGACGTCTCCGCCGTCTCTCGACATTTTACTCAGTTTAATTAACAAGCAGTTTCTTTTACATATTTCACAGCAACATTAACCAGCTTAATAAAATTTTACAGTTAGAATTACATATAGCGATTTTCACTTTGAGAACAACACTGTACCTAATGAATGCACATCTGTATGTTTGTAACGTTTTCACTGAATAAAACATGGCATTTGTTATCATTGGAAACATCTGATCTCGTTGTTTATGTTGGAGATAAGATACTAACATTTTCTTAAGGCTGTGTAATAATAAATTATGTAAGTAGGTACTGTATTTGTTGACAATATAGTTCAGGAATAATGTAGTTATAAATAAAGTGTAGGTTGGTAATTCATTGTATTTAGAAGGACATGTTAATAAAGGGGCATAATATATGAAATAATATTATATTATTAACAATGCAGGCAGATGATTAAATAACACATAAAACAATATTGATTGAAAACAATAGCAAGTTCATTAAGAGTATTGTAGCAAATAAATCTTGTTAATTTACAACCGACAGTAACAGGAAATCATTAACAAAATCTAATTAAATCTGAAATTGTTAAAACATACCATAAACATTTGAAGCCATAAAATCTTATATTGGTATAAGATTACCTACATATTTTTTTGTTTATTTTTATGTTGATTATTTTATTAAACCTAATATTAGGTACTCTTAATTATTACGACGTCATTCAGGATGTCTATAAAAAGAAATTATAAAGTTACAATAAATGTCGGAAAGCAGTCATGTTTTTACTTTAGTTAAGGGCCCTATTCTGAAAAACTGAAAATCCATGTCGGGCGCATCGAAAATTGTTGATTATTTCATGCATGACGGAATGTCGTAGAACTTTTTTTTGTGTACAGATTGTAGGCGACATTGTTTCCGATATTTTAGTGCAGTTTCCATACAAATATGTCTAAACGTATTGAAGCCTATCGACATTTTAGCCAAATCAGACATTTTTTGTCTAAAATTTGGATAGGCTTTGCACCAATAGGAGGTTCTTGTCTTAAAACTACACCAAAATGTAGGAAACAATGTCACCTACAATCTGTGCACAAAAAAAAGTTCTACGACATTCCGTCATGAAATAATCAACAATTTTCGATGAGCCCGACAGGGATTTTCAGTTTCAAGGTCGTTGGCGTATATACTCCTCTTAAGTAATAAAAATAGGAATACTATTACGTCACTCACAAAATACACTCAAAAATGATAAGGAGATGTCCAATTCTTATCTTTATTGAAAGATGTAGGTACGAGAATCAACAAGACAAATAACTTCACAAAAAACGTCCTACTTTTAGTCGACAACCGATATCGTCAAGATTAACTTCCATATCTAAAATTCCGGTTCATATCTAAAAAACGGTCACAATTTTTCTTCTAAAATATCGTCAATCAACTTACATCAGTCGACATGTTTTTTCCCGCACCCAATAATGGTATTTATGTCACCCTATCTTGTTCTTTGGGCTCAAACGGAAGCAATTTCGATTATTTGTCTCTTCCTATATCTATCTTCCTATAGCAAAGATACAAATATCTGATAATTTCCATTAGTTCACAATTTATCATGAGTAATCGTATCATTTAAAAAAAAAATATACTTACTTTGCTTAAAATGTGATTAGGTATTTTGTTTCTCTTTATTTTTGGAATAGTTTGCTACAATAAAGTATATATTTACTTGTACTTGACTTCGAGCTATTTTTCGCAAAGGATCTCCCAGGTTGGGTCACTTCTGCATGAGACGGTCCTTGATGTCAGGGGAGACCCGCCAAACATCATAAAGTCATTTATAAGTAGTAGTATACTGACTTTTTTTCTACTTTTTCCTTTTAATGCGATCTCCCGCTGTTCTTACAGAAAAATAAGGCCATCAATTAACCGTCAGTTGAGTTCAAATAACTTACCATGAGAAGATCGTGAGTATTTGTGAGTCGTGACTTTCGACGTCTTTAACAAGTGGAATTTCAAACCACTACGCTAAACAAACAACACACATAACTGTTTTATTAAATCTGGAACTGTTTTTTATAAACTCAAACGCATAGTTTGGTACTTACATTTAAAAAAGTTTTAATCAAATAGGTCATAGCAAATATGCCCACGGAAATATGTAGGTACTGAGGTCCTACTAAGCGTCAAATTTCTTCGCAAGTTATTGATAAGGGTTTTGGCACTTCGGTATTGTCGCAAAGAAAAATAAATATAAGTATTATATCCGTTGTCTAGTCACCGTAACACAAGCTTAGTCGCTTACCACGGGGCTAGATGGCGCTGTGTGTTGTTCGCAGAATTTATTTATTTATTTTACAAGTATCTACTGGATGAGTTTATTTGTAAATATTCCTTAAATGGGTGAAGTATAAAATACATTCACCTCGTTATAATTTTCATTACATAAAAATAAAACTGAACACGATATTAAAGAACATGATAAGTGAATTACAGTTAAAAATGATATAATACAGAATACAAGTGAACGTGCAGAACTTAAACACACGCATTTAAACTGTCCTTTTGAAGCATTCTGTCAACATTAAATTAAATAAGTACCTAAACATTCTCGAGCCTCTTATTAAATTACATAAGAATATAATGGAAGAAAACCCGAACCGAAGTGAAAGCGAGAATCATTATGTAGAACTCATTGACACCAAAAAAGTTCTATCAATCAAAACATTATTTAATTTCGAACCATCGATGATGCAATGATTGAAACGGAGACATTGGCTACATAATTTTGGAAGATTTTGGGTTTGTCTAATTTGTAATTTTAACCTTTTGACACGGAACTATGGTAAATCATGTCAGAATTTCCTTAAAAGGTGATACAATCGTATGAGGAAAGTAATATATTATAATCTATATTGCAACATAAAGGAAGTAGGTAAGCAATAATAAATCAATCAACAACAAAAAAAATGTTAATTAGATATAGAATTTTACGGCTGTTTGAAAACTTAAATTATACCCAATCTCAATTGTACTTGAGGGAGATATTAATTATAAGCCCAAAGATGTAATCATAAAAGAACACAAGGTTATATAAATATCTACTGGTAAATGTTAAGCTTGCTCTAAATAATGATCTTAATTTGATAAGCTACCATTATTATAATAAAAAGTTTTGACGAATAGCTGATCTGAAATAGAATTAAAGTCAAACATACATGCTTCAATTACATCGTGGAGTAATGGCCACATGGGCTCACTTTCGATAAATTTATACTAATAATGATCTAGCAAAGGGCAAAGAACTTTGTAACCCAAGTACCTTGCCGGTGGTAAATAGGTATTGCCAACACTACTTTATTATTATTTATTACAAAACGTCTAAAATTGATTAGATACGTCATATTAGTGCTACATAAGCGAAAGTATTAATAAGTATAGGTAGTTTTTTTTATAAAAATTAACAATAAAAAAAAATTGCCTTTGGTATCTCGTTGCTGACTTTTTATTTTATGGTTTATCTAATTCAGTTTTATATTTTAATTTGCTTAGTTAGAGTTTTAGTTTTGTTTAAATTTTTGAATTAATTTACACATTTTAGAAAAATATATGTCAATTACTTGACCTAAATTCCTATATAAGTTCTGTTTATAGGAATTTAGGGAGATGTTCAAAATTATAGTTGTTGTTTAAAAAGGATTGCGAGTCTGATGACTATAATAATTAACTTCTCAGTCAAGGGAAATGACAATTTCCCTATAAATGACGGCACGCCGGGGTGCCGGCGATACTTGAGGAGACATTGTAATAATAATTAACAAATGTACTACAAGAATTTTAAAAAATATTTGAATTAGGTATCTAGTACCTACCTATATTTACAATATATTTCTATATCGTTAAATCATTTTAGTGCTTAGATTTAAAAACGTCTCGTTTTATATTGGCCTGATTTAAAAAAAGTTTTGGAAATACTTGTGAAAACGTGTTACGTATACGAGTACAACCGCATCTGCTTACATAGGCAACACCCAAAATATTATTTTTTCCACAATTTCTCCAAACACCGCATTTATTTCCAAGTAAAATGATCGCGTGTTGTTAACTTCTCATTACGTATGACCGGAAGATGGATGCGGGTGCAGTTCGCTGGTCAGTGGTCACCACTCAACCCCGGTCATTTGACACTAACTGCCGTAATAGTCACTGGACTCAACAGTCTAATGGTCTTTGGTCAAGTGGTCAATGCATGCAAACGGTGCTCATAGTTGAACCCCCTTGTTTATTTATATCACCGATTTTATGTTGATTGACGGTTCAGCCGGTGAAGATAAAATATGTATTTATTTAGACTATTTTTTAATATTTCTTATGATTTGCTCAAGGCATTTTACTAGAAATATTTTTACAAGAAATGCTTCATGACAGGATTTAAACCTGTGCCTGTCGCTAACCACTGGGGAACCCACGTGACACGGTGAATTAACGTGCACTCTCATCATGCACTCTCCCTGTTTGTTTATCGACTACGGCTCGATTTGAACGTCATCTACTGGAATAGTTTTACAACTGTTGACTGGATCGGGTGGGAAACTTTATAGTTAATGATATGTCGTTCTTCCTCCAACTACATTTATTTATTTAAAATAAAATTGAGTTCACATATTACAAACAATTATAATATTACAACACAAAAGTCTTCTTCATAAAATAAATAATTAGATAGGTATGTAGATATTTATATCTGTTCACGTTAATGTCAATAAATCCTACGATTCCGTTGATTGTGAACACAAGAAATGCAATCGAATTGGAATGTGAGATCGTGACTAAACTATAAACTAAAACTATGCACCCAAATCTTGTTTGAATTTAAAACAAGTCTTAAATTCTTAACATTTGACCTAAACTCTACTGTCTTCCGCATGACGGCAAGTCTTAGGAATTCGTCAACACGTAGATATAACCCACTCCAAAATGTCTGTGACAATCGAGGAAATCGTTTCTGAAATAAATTCTCCCGAAGGAAGTTTTAAATTTAGCCGAGGAAATAGTTATTCTGAGGCGCGAACTGAAGCCGAATCCTCACTCAACATGTTCGCTCCCTCTATTTTTATTTGTGTATTTCGAAGCCGTGTGTTGCCAGCCACTTATATTAGATTCCCATAAAGCACCCGGAATGATAATAGTACATTATGATATAAGTGCGGTAAGTTGAAAATTACAGCCGAGGCGATATTGCTAGCCCGAGCCGTAGGCGAGGGCTACAAGAAAGCAGAGGCTGTAATTATCAAAGCGCACGTATGTCATACGACGTTTTATAACACATTTGCGAGGAAATCAAATAAAAACAATACAGCGAAAAGAAAAAGCGCGCGGAATAATTTTTATTTGTTCACAAATTAGCGATGCGCGGGCATCAGTGCTTTTTTTTTTTAAGGCAACGGTACAAAAACAGCCAGTATTACTAATAAAGTAAATTAATATTTTTTTGTTTCTGTTACAGATGTAATTTACTGTCAAAATGAATTAAATTAAAGAATTAAATGTTTATTTTTTATATTTTATCTCCCAAAGTTAATTTTATTCATAAAATATTGACCACTTTTCTGACATAAAAACTTTTTGATTTGCTTTCTTTGCTTTTTTTTTCTTAAGATTTAAAAAAGTACCGTTGGTTTTAGACGGAGCATGATAAACCGTACGTGTTACCTTATTAGAAAGAAACTCGTGCGTTTTACTTTACGATTACGCACAAGTACGTAATGACATACATTACGATATTGAAATTGGTGAAATAAGAGGCCCTTTACGAGCAAATGTGTTATAAACTTTATTACCATACTGGAGAAATAAATAACACTTCAGAAAGTACTTGTACTAAAGACTATTACGAATAATTGTTTGAAAGTTGTTTTTACATACATATGACTAAAAAGGAGTGGTTATGTGCCTTCGCTATTGCTTGCCATTACGTATTGCTTTTCTTTATGACATGCGCCGTGGAGATTTGATGGCTTTTTCGATTTGATAAATGTCTTGGATTTCACTTTTCGTTTCTTTGTTGTCGGTCTTTCTGCCATCATCATAGGTAGGTACTTGTACTTTTGATAAATGTTTTTTGGTAGTATTTTTAAGCTTTTCTTTGGCACATTGTCGTGACAGAGCAACCAACAATACTTACCTACTTTTCTATTATATAACAACAGTTATGTCCTTTCTATATGTAGGTAGGTATGGTTGTTCTTGTTCCTATTATAACTTCTCACAAAATATCTATCTATTACAACACAGCTTACGAGAATTTCTTGACAAATATATTTTACTAGCTACGTCCCGCGATTTCCCAAAAATCCTTTCTCAGTAGACACACTCTCCAAATTCCATTGGTCTAGGACCAGCGGTTTGGGCTCTGCGTTGATAGGTATATAGATCAGTCAGGACTTCGAATTTTATATATACCTGAAATTAAAGACATTTTTCGGTTTGAATCGCGAGGTGTTTATTACTTTTAGCATTGTTACAACGCTCAACGTTTCGAGACCTTTCCAGGTCCCTTTTTCAGGATAGACTATAATATATTATATAAACCTATAGAAGATAGCTATAGGTACTAAAGGTATATCAAGAATATATTTTACAAGCCCATTTTGTTCCACTGCTGGGATTTGACACCCATTAAATTGAAAAGGTAAGGAGGCCCTTCTCTTCCATCAAATTAAAGCAGGGGGTTTGGACAGAAAATCTATCAAGCTTGTTCAATGGAAATTTGTGGAAGCTCAATAAGCTCTGAAAGATACAGTCGCCTTTTACAAAACCTGTGGTTAAGAAACAGGCATGGCCCATTCTAATTCTTCCGTCCAAGAATGTTTTAAGAACATAATAAAACTAACAGATCACCAACAAAATATCATCAGAAACATCCGGATGTAAAGTGACCTGGGTGAGGTGTCTGTTACGAAAACGTCGCGGAAATGCGCTTCCCAAAGAGACAATAACGCGATCGTAAACGAAATATACTTTATTACACTTCAAATACTGGTAATAATTTATCGTAGGGAAGTTTATGAGAGTCGTAAAAAGTAAATGAATATAAGTAAGTGTGGCTATCAAAAGGATAATTCATCAAATTGTACTTGGTATACCTTAAAGCATACACGATATGATATAAAAAGACTATGAAATTCTAAACGAAATAAGCATAAAGAAGATTTTCCTTACATTAACATCACGGAAACAATATAATCAAGAAATATACAGTGGGTATCCTGGAGGTTTGATAACATACACACATAGGTATATTAAGCTCATATACTTGTGTTTGGTATACATATTAACCTTATAATAATATTAACAGGAACAGCAAGTACTTTTCATATAATGTTTATGTAAATGTAAAAGAATTAAAACTAAAATATAAATAAAGTGAAAATGAAATAGTGAGTGTATGCTGCTGTTGAACTTTATTTTGTAATCGGAACTGTGGTTAGTTTAGGAGTTAGTATTTACGTTAAATGCATTAGTATAGGTTACTTTGAAGATTACCCAACCTAAAATAGACGTAATAGACGAAAATAGAGTACATTCAAATCCGGACAGAAATTCTGAAAATAATGGGAGAAATATATCTGAAATATAAGAGAAGATAGACAGTTATCTTCAGAATGTGTGTTTCGTTTTAACATCCCACAATGAAAATCTGATTGTGGTTATGGACTTTTGATTAATGCTGACTATAATACATTATTTTATAAAAATAAGTTTGGAGGCAAAAGTCATCAACTTAAACTTTTCTATTGGCCTCTCGACAGGCTAATTAACGACATTTATCACATCACAGATGTGGCAAATGTGTGGGAGTTATAAAAATATCAAAAACGACTTAGTTATTCTAGTATGTTGTAACATTTTTAAACAAATGGCGACACAATTATTTAGGAAAAATATCAAATGTATTGACAAGTTTTTTGTATAGACCATTGGTAACCATCATAACCTACCTACGAGAAGTGATGTCCCAAACACATTCCATGGTCATTTAATTCGAAATAAACATACTGCATGGCTGACAAAATTGTTACGTAAATTGAAAAAATGGAAAATTACCTATGACGATTAAAACATCAAAAGCATCTTTGAGTTTGTGGTAACGTTACCACAGTAGCTGTTTACCACTGTCTTCTTTCTTACTGTTAAGGTTGATTTCAATGGTGTTGAACTCTAAACTAAAACATCTACACGATCAATAGTGCAATCCATTGATGTCAACACAAAATAGCTATCAAATCACAAAGATACAGATAAACCAAAGTTTCAATTGAAAACGTGTCATTGTAAAGAAAGATTTTTATTATTACATATTACATGAGTCACTTGAAGATAAATAATTACAATCAACATGCGATTATCAATTTCAAATTAGTAAGTGTTTTCGTATTGTCACGGACAGTGTATTGCTAAAGGATTGTTGTTTTTAGTGCAAAAATTGTGTGTGAATAAACATGTTTAATTTAGGATCCTATAAGTTTTTTGGTTCAGTAAGTTTTTATTTGATTTCTTTAATATGTCAATTGTTATTTTATTACTTACCTACTACTTATACTGTGAAATATTGCCTATTTCTGTTTCTCTTCTTCAATTTCGTTAGTCTTTCCTGTTATGACTATAAATAACTTTAGATATATGAGCAGAGTATAGATATTAATGAAATCTATTAATTTTTGGTGACATTATTTTGTTCTATCATCAATGTTTTTTACAGCGCTCGCGAAAAATGTTTTTGGTTTTCTATTTTGGGTATAAAATATAAATATTGTCAAATACTTACGGATCCTTAATTATTTCGAAAATATATTATACTAGCATATATATTATAGTCCTTATAAATCAGTCGAGTAGTTTTGGACCCAATCGATACAAATTAACATATCTTTCTACTTTATAACATAAGTTTAAATTTGAATTAGTTAGTTAGCTATTTAAGTAGATACTTGTTGTTGTCTTACATTTTAATATAGTTTGTAATACGTAAAGCATTTTCCCGTTCTTTTTGCCGCAATAAGTTGTTTTAGTTAGCTTCCTAGGTACGACTACTACTTAGTAGCTAAATACTTAAATTCCTTTATTAAGTCTATTGGTCTTATTATGTGTACATATCTGTTTAACTTTTATTTCCCAATAAAGCCCTGTACACTACCTCAAAACAGTATTTCCTCTTCGTTATCAACGATTGCAAGCACCTATCAAAACAAAAATTAGTCATTGTTGCTGATACATTATCATTCCATTTAAAAACGTACACGATTTCTTTATAATTTATTTAAGTAACTAGATAATTGATTTCTATAATAATAATTAATAATACAAGCACCAGCTCGCACACAATGTGCTACGGAGAAAGCGCGACAAAAACGTCAAACTTTACGTCATCGAAACGTCTTAGTTAAAATGCGACTATTATGTGATCTACTTTGATGTTTACTGTACACTGGAATAATACTGAGAAATACATGACAATTGGTTACTGTTTCTCAATGTATAATGCAGTTATGTACCTACCTTTTAAATGGGTTACGAGATATCTCGAAGTACAAGTAGGTACTGTCATGTTACCGCTACGTGAGATAATGTTCAGCCAATCAATCAATATGTAGACGTAAATACAAAAAAAAAAAAAACAAAGAAATAAAGTTTATTTGAAGAAACAAACCATTTTAAGTTTGAAATGATGAATCTACAACAACAAAACAAAATAAAGTAACAGAAAGGAGTGAAGTAAAGTAATAAGATTTATTGTTTCGCTGTGACATGAAAAGTGTTAACAAACTTGTTAAATTTAGATTCAAGTAGGTATTACTCTTTTCGATTAGTAAAGAGTAAGACACTTTTCATGTCACAGCGAAACAATAAATCTTAATATTAGGTACAATGAAGTAGCAATGAAGAACGTAAAACTTAAAATTAAACTAAAAATTATCTCATTTTTACTTCATCTAAGGAAACATTTTTTATCAAAATAAGAAAAGTTTTAGACTGAATAGGAAAGAATAATAAAAGCTCAGTTTACCCAAGCAGGATGTTAAAACCTGTCAAAACTGAGAAGGTAGGTGTCCCGTCATGTTTGACAGCTATACCGTTATTAGAAGTCAAAATGACGAGCGTTTCCGTTCTCTAATTCAAAATCAAAAATAAATGAAGAGTTATCTATCATCCACACTCACTACACAAAACGGCTAGATTGAAATAACTTGAGAGATACCATATTTCTCAAAACTGACTAGTCTTTTTTTAATAGTGTTTTCTTGCAAAAATCGAAAATCTTAAGTGTCACTCGATTCTTTATTTCGATTTACAATTTTCACAAGTTTTTCAAGACTGACTCGGTTGTTTTAAACAAAACTAAATTTAAACTTGTAAGTTTTGATAAACAGGATTAGCCTTATTAATAAACGTGGAGTAAGGTCAGAGTAATGTTACTACTTTTTATTTCTGTCTGTCAACTTTGAAAGTTCTTGTCACGAAAAATGACAAGTATTCTACTCAATTATTCAATCTACATCTATTTCGATCAAGATTAACAAGACTACTAGTACTACGCATGGGAATACCGTATGTAATAAAGCCTAGTACTACACTTAAATCATATTTTTATAATCTCCATACCCCATATCAAATGCGAGACGTGAATTCAATCTTATTTTATTCATGGAATAAAAACATTAACTTCTCATACCACCTATGAACTCGAGAAGTCTCAAAGTCACAGTGGCAGTCGGCATTACAACCTGTTTGCACCGTTAGAGCCTCTCCCACGGCGATCATATCTATTCTATGCTTCTAGATACTTAGGAAGTAGCTACCTACCGTTAAAACTGTAGATTACTTGATAGTTTTAATTGAGACAGTGCCAAGTTTAATTGTGAAATTCAGTTTAGAAAGAGTTTTCTGTTTGTAAATGAAAGTTTGCACAATTATGGCTGTTATCTTTGTAACATCTTCGTTTCTGTTACTGACGGATAAGGAAGGAAATTTGCGAATAGCCACTTCATGCGTTAGTTAAATTGTAATTTTGTGAAATTAGCAAGTAAAGAAAATGTATAATTAATAAAATTGCCGAGTTCAATAGACAGCGCAACGTGCGAATGGCAATTGATCAGTGGTACGCGGACTACTTAGTAACTGTTACATCTTCTTCATCACAATTGTTGACTTCTGAACTTTGCGTCTGAATCGACTGGATAATTAGTTTACTCAATGTGTTATTCTTCATCTTCTTGTTAAAATTCTGTTTTCGAAATTCAGACAATGATATTTTGTTGAAATGTCCTTGGACCGATCATAACTTTAATTAAAAACCTTCTTTGACTTCCTTTTGCATAGTTGTATTGCAATTTATATCATTCCATACTTCATTAGTAATTTTTACTCTACCAATCAGACCAACACCTGTATTACCTATCTAAGTTTATGATTGATGATTAAAGATTTTACTATGACTTGACCTAAAACTTATATTAATTTGCAGGCTTTGTTAATGTCATTATTTTTCGCTTCGTAACCACTTCCTATCCTAAACAATACAAGGTCGCGCTACCTTCCATATTCAAATCTCGAACAATCCAATAAAAAATAGCATTCAAAATTGGAATAACCGTTTCGCCAATCACCGCAATCTGTTTTTCATTGAATATGTCAAGTGAGATGAGGTATCACTGAAATGAAACTATACAAGTACGCTGGAAATTAATATTAATAAATTATTAATACTTAGGTATTAATAATTTATTTCAATATCTAAAAAATGTTATGCACATAATGCAATTAGTTAGTAAGATAATTAAATTAAATATATATCACAATATTGAAAATTAAATTTTTCGCTGGAATTGGTATACCATACAAAATGACATTAGATCTTTGTGCCGATTTGATTAGCGCCATGTTGCGCTAATTGTCGCGCGTTTTCTATTGAAAGTGATGGTGCAAAGTGCAGAAAGTGGAGTAAAGTGCAGATCAAATAGGCACAAAATTCAGTGCGCTATGACCTGTCCAGCGACTTGTACCATGGAGTTCAGTGTGAGATGAGGTATATAAGAAATTATATATATTATATATTATATTATAGTATATTTTGTCCATTAGACAAATGTCACGGTAGCCTTGAGAATTTGCTGAAGTAAAGTGCAGACGACCTCAGTTTGTGATGTCATGCGTGGCAGAACCGTGTTATTGCTTCAGTTTTTTTTTCTAATGGTTGCAAAGTTATATTATTTCTTATGTGTTGAGATTTATCTGTCTTCGTGTCATCTAAATCACGTATGTTTTCATCAAATAATTGTAAAACACGATTAAAAGGCAATGTCTTTCTTGTAAAAGTTATTGTTATATTGTATTCAATATTCCCTAAGTTGAGGTTTAAATTAAAACGTTATAATACGTAGGTATAAAAATAAAAAGTTTTACTTACTCAAGTACACCCAGGACTCTATGTTTCTTTTTTAAATTTTTTTAAGAGGATAGTCTCCATTCTCTTTCTCCATACAAACGTAGTTTAATTTTTCCTCCCTGGATAAAGACATTAGATCAAATATGTTTATGCCATAAAACTTATATCTGTCATGACAATGCATCAACCATTTTTTTTTTAATTTTCTAATTAAAATAATAATAAAAAATACAAAAATAATAAAATGAAAAAAATAAAAAGGTAGATGCTTAGTCATGCATGACAGATATAAGTTTTATGGCATAAACATATTTGCTCTAATGTCTTTATCCAGGGAGGAAAATTTAAACTACGTTTGTTTTGTATGGAGAAAGATCAAAGACCAAAAGGTAGTAGGTACAGTTATAGCCATTAATATTACCTGTGGTTAAAAGTTATACTTAGGCTTGATCAAAAATCTGCGATGAAAGATGTCTTAAATAATTCCTCTCTAGAAGTCTAGACATAAAGAATTAATACCTATCTTTGTAAAACGTCCATACGTGCAGCTATGCAACAAAACTCTAATAAAAAAAAAACACTTTTCAAAGGTGACCGGTCAAAAGTGCCCACACGTTTAACCATAGTTCGTTTATGGGAATGTTAACCTTATGCATATGTAAATAAAGTTCAAGATGAGTCGACACCGGTTGACATTTAGGTTTTTGTATAAATTTAGCGTATACATTTAGCGAGCTATTTTCGTTTCGTACAGGTTTTAAAAATAAGTTAGGACACCTAGTTGTGTAAACTTAGATACCCATTGGTAGGCTGATATGAGGCGCCTTCTTTATATCAAATTGCAATTTAATGTATTTTTTTTGAAAAGTTTACTCTATTTATAATAAAGTAGTTTTGAATAAATAATCCTTATTTATCTACTTCGGAATAAATTCAAATACCCAGAAAAAATGAAACCATAGATATGCCTACATTGTTCTAACAAAATAGTAAAATTACAAATTTGGCATTAAAATTCTCAAAACCCCCCATTTAGAGTGGTAGGTATCTATTTATTAAGGTATGCATGAACTTAAAATAACACGGTATCTATCACAGACTGGACTAGAATATATCGATTTCTAATTTAGAAGTCAATTAATCAATAGTTCTTTTTAAGCAATTGAACAAGTTAATTCAATCAATCATTCAATATAAATATATGTATTATATTGAATGATTGATACCTGTACCTACCCTTGAATGAAGTCCACCATTCACTTCTACTACTCTAGTTTCATATTAAACCTACTTTGGTTAAGTTTCTGCAAAGTAATCTAAGAGTAAGATAATTAAATTTCATACATAATCACTAAGTAATTACTACTTACTTTTTATATTCTCTACTTCTTAGGTTCTTTCTAATATAAATTTAAAGAATAAAGTAAAGAAAAAGAAAGTAAAGAATATGACATATTTTAACAGTTTTTTTTATGCACAAACGAACTCGCAACGCCAGTTACCTATTCAAACAAAAACTACTGAACCGATTGCGACGAAACTTCTTCGTGTGTCCTGAAACAACATCTAGGTTTCTTTCAGGTAACAGTTGCAAGCTTCAACATTAAAAAAAATAAAAAAAAACTTCAGGTTTATCTGACTTACGTGAACCTGCGTCTCGCAGCTAGTACAAAACAAATATCTACCTAGCTAGATCTATATAGATGCTTTAACTTCAACAAAGCTAGTTCGTAGTAATTTTATAGCTTCAGCATCACGTAGGATTGTGGTAACCATCTAATAGACGTTTCGTAATAGGCATTAGTCAGACTCGACGTGATTCATTGTAAATATCTGCTTTGAGGTGCGCTGTAGGTATCATTATAAACAAATTGTATTTGGTCAAGTCTACAGATGTAACCTCTACTTCTGAAATTGGAGATTGGCTGAATTTGTCAGAATCTGTAGTCTGTAGATACAATTTAGAGGTATTCAATGATGTGTAAAGTGTAATATTTTAAGCAAAACCGTATCTTAACTTACCCGGAAGTAGAGGGTTGCAACTGCAAATATCGCTAGGATGATGATGGAAAAGGAAAAGCGCGTCCGGATGCATCCGGCTGCGTTATTCCCAGTTGCATCCCTCTGGGAGCCCAGGGTCCGCTTTCCTCTTACGTCTCCATTTCACAAGATCTTCAGCATCCCGTGTAGTGAAGCCATTTGCACGCTTGTCACCCCTTACTATACGGGCCGTCAGGCTACTTTTGACCCGACATTCCCATAGAATCGAGACTAGGTGGGTGAAACCGCGGGTCGCAGCTACTTACTTACAAAAACCTGTCACATATCTACATTCAAACCTCATAATCCCATATCTAGTCCTATCTCGAATGCTACCTCAAATGGTTTTTGCGAAAATCTACTTTCTTCAAAACACGCAGTATATTCCTAGAGAAAATATGTGAAACTTCGTCACAAGGCAAACTTGTTAACTCTCCTATTTAGTTAGAATGTTTAGTTAGTCAGTTAACTCTCTAGAAATGCTAGAAATAGTATATTTTCACTTTTTTTCTAAATGCTACCTTTATGAGCAGGAAAGCCGCGAAGACTTGTGATTTAGTTTGGTACCTTGTAGACGAAAACTGGTAGTTATTTACTGGTTTAAAACCGGGTTCCATCGCGAGCGGAAGTTTAATACCCAACGATGGTTTTCAACGTCATACGACTCTTTCGGGCTCTTACACATAGGTATACGATGATAAAAATTAATAGTTTTCTGTACAAGTTCACTTAACCGCATTTGCGTAATCCCACGCAGTGCTTACCACCCACCTTGCTGTTCAGTTCGTATTGTCAACTACAGTGGAACCTGGTTAAGTGGACCCTGGGTAAATGAGAAACGTCTGTAACTGAAATTCACAATGAGGTCCTCATAGTTTTACTTTGAATTGCCCCTGTGACTCGGGATTAAAAATGTTGTACTAAGATTTTGATTAATTAAGTAATATATTTTTTCGACAGTTACCTCTATGAGTTTTTTCTTGTATAAGTGAGACAATTTTGGGGCCTGGCACGACTTGAAATGGAACACACAGCAACATAAAATAATTAATTACATTGGAATTTCCACCTCTATAAGTGAAAAAACAGTACCTATTTACATTTATACCTCTATAAACGGGACTACCTTTATAACTGAAACTAATGACATTTTCAACCTACCTAAGTACCTATAGTTCAATGAGAAGCCTCTGTAAGATGATTCTGATAAAAAAACTCAAGGCCGCTTGAGATCCCAATTAATCAGGTTTCATTGATTAATAACATTCTTACAAATTACATGTAAAAACATAGTAGGTCCATAGATAGATTACTTATTATTACTTAGATACTCGTTAAATGAGAAAAACTGTAAAACATGTTAGCAATTTTAATTTAAAACTCTCTACTATACAAAACAATAGTCTTAGAGAAATACTTCAATAGAAAAAGCGAGTATTTTTATTATAAGTTAAGTGTTACTGAAATTAGTATCAATTACAATACTTAAATTAACTTTGTTATTCGAACAATAGCTTTTAACGTCACTTCTTTGTCAACAAGTTAAAATATTATCTTTGTTATTTATTACTAAGATGTTTAAATGAAACTGCACTGAGGTACACTCGTACACCCAAGTCGAACAATTTAAATTTAACCGATTTCAAAAAGGAGAAAATATAAACATTCCGTCATTAATTTAATCAATTATTTTCGATGAACTCAAGATGTCGACTGTTTCCTCCCTGGATAAAGATATTAGAAAAATATGTTTATGCCAAAAGTCTTATATCAGCCATGTGTGTGACGTTTTGATATTTTTCATTTTCTATTTTTTTTTCCTATTCCAATTAAAAAAAGAAAAAAAAACAAAACGTAGGGGCATAGTCATGGCAGATATAGGTTTTATGGCATAAACATATTTGCATTATCTAATGTCTGTATCCAGGGAGGAAACAGTCGACTACGTTTGTATGGTAAAAGAATAGGTAGACTGTCCTCTTGATAACACCATCCACAACAGCTACAATCAACGCTGATTTTTAACGCACCGTAGGTATGATATGGTATGATCAAGGAAGACTTCCTACAAACCTGCCCCTAAATATTTATGATTTTTGAAATCGGTCCAGTAGTTTCGGAGATTACCCCCAATATACATACATACATACATGTTACCAACGTTACCTCTTTATAATATTAGTATAGATAAGGGCAAGAAGAAGAAGTAAGTATATCTACCTATACCAGAATTAATCGACTATGTATAAAAAGAATAGCCTAACTGCACTTAAAGGCACTCAAAACACTTGCATTAAATCATTATGTCTTTTACGTAACATTTCAAATTATTCTAACTCACAGATTATTTTATATTAACTGTAAGATAACGTGAGAACATATTTAAGCATGCTCCCACAAGCTTATTGCCATGAGCTTTAATTATGTTAATGTTTTTGAACTGCCGTTTTTGTGAAAGGGCTTTCTGTGAAGCCGTTGGTGGATAATTATCCAATTTCAACGGATGCATATTTCTCACAGCTTGCTTGTTTGAGACGGGATTAGATTGGTTCTTTTTAAACGCGATTTGGTTCAGAAAAGTGTTCCTATAGACTTAAATTACCCCCTGTAGCGTTGTACAAAATTCGTTGGACAGCAAACTTTTTCTTATAAAATGCCTAAATCATGGTTAAAACCAGGTCTGGTCTTAAAATTCATTTTATAATAGCAAGGTTTAGGTTTACGAATATATATTGTAGGAACAAATATTGCAGGATGTTGCACACAGCGAAATCTAGCCCCAAAACTAGGCTTGTACTACGGGCACTAGATAACGAATATAGTAGGTACAATAATATACCTAATACTCTTTTCATAGGTACTTAGGTACATACATATAGAGATCACGCAGTATCAGAAAAAAACATGTATGGTCAGCATTAATACTTGTCCCCGGCGGAATCGAACCCGCAACCTTTTTAGCCGCACAGAAGCCGGCAATTTAAAAGAATACCTTCATAATTAGGAATACTATTCAAGCTTTGATGCTTTGAGCTCCAATAACATAATATTGTCGAATTATGAGATCGACAGTCCACAGCTTCGATGCATTATCATATTTCCAAAACTAAACGTCACAAAAACTTATTTTTTAAAATAAGTTAGGTAGGTATTAACTACTTTATATTAAAGTTAAGTAATGCAAACTGATAATAAACGTCACAAAAATAGACTATAGGTGGGCAAACTAGGCTACTAAGTACTTAATAAATTAACACTAAGTAAAAATGTTAGTAACTTATTTAAAACTTAAGTGTTACGGAAATCTCGTTTTTGTCATTACAAAATAATAAAATGTGAGTAGGTTGTACCTACAATCATTACTTACCATTACTTAGGTCATGTTGGCTTGCATTCCATCAAATACGATGATATTTGAATGCCTTCCGAACCGAAGGCAGAACCTTGTCTGAGGTTAAGGGGAAAGTCTACCTACTCTTTTCTCCATACAAACTTTACAAACGTAGTCGACTATTTCCTCCCTCGAAAAAACATTAGAGAAAATATGTTTGTGCCAAAACAACCTAAGTATATCAGCCATGCATGACCAATGACCATGCCCCTAAGTTTTGTTTTTTTTATTTTATTCAAATTTTTATTGAATGCATCTTTAAAACGAAAAAAACTTTCAATTCAATTCATTTATTCATTCATGCATGATACACTTAAGGACTCCCTTAAAGTTTAAAAGCAAATCCGCAAAGCGTAATTAACACAAAACTTACTTTACTAACCTACTTAGTAACAAAACCATAACCCTTCCGCACTCGGCTCTTAACTAAGGCTGCCTTATCAACAGTAACGTGCTTTTATATAGCAATTACTTCTGTAGCCTACGTGACGCTAAACCCATAAAGCAATGGTAATGAAATACCTACTCCAATACCTAGTACCTATATTGGGAAACTGCGATAGGTAAGTGAGACAAGATTCCATATTCAGTGCGGGCCGTGATCTCATGGGCTTATGTCATTGGGCTTTGCAGTTGAAGAACTGGTTTTTAGGGTTGCATGCTTTAAAAGTTATGCGGTTCAAGGGTACGGAATTGTTAAAAGGAAAGGATAACTAGTGTTTCTCCATACAAACGTAGATGACTATCTTCTCCCAGAATAAAGAAATTAGAGTATAAACGTTTACTATGTCATAAAACCTATATATCTACCATGACCGACCATACCCCTACGCTTTTTTTTTAAATTTCATTACATTTTTTCTCTAACAGTTTTATCCAGGGAGGGAAACAGTCGACGACGTTTGTAAAGTTTGTTGAAGAAAAGAGTAGCTTTTTTAAAAAAAATCTGCTTACATGCATGCAATTATACTTGTTATATAATTATAATATACGTACAATTTTATTATAATCAGGTATGTTATTTTTTTCGATAATTTTGCAAAGTTTGCTAAAGATTTTAAAGAGTTAGTGATTTCTAGCAAAATTACCATAAATTTATGAATTATAAAAAACATAAAATGTAAAAAAGGTAGTCTCAATCGTTTCCGCCAAGTTAAGGTACCTAACCAATGTAGAAATTGGTATAAACTTGACGGAAATCTGTATAAAGTAGGTATCCGCTAATCTCGCTTAGGGCTAAATTACTACAAAGTAACCTACAATTACTAGCTATTTGTTGTACCTATGTTTATACTGTCAGGAAATGAATACAATTTAATACTTGGGAAGAACTTTCTCTTACACAGGACGTAGGTTACCTATTAAGTCTAGATCGCAATCTCTGGGTGTACCGCACTGATTTGCAATAGATATCTGCTGTGTAAGAAGTTGTAATTATAATTGGCATTAATTGAGATAAAATGTCACTCTCGTCTTTCCACAAATTCCGTCGTGAAATAATCAACAATTTTCGATGAACCCGAACGGGATTTCGAGTTTAGCTCGAAATATATACGAGCAACTCCGTCAGGTTCATCGAAAATTGTTGATTATTTCATGACGGAATGTTGTTTAATTTTTTTTTGTGTATGGATTGTAGGTGACTTATTTCCTACGTTTTGGTGTAGTTTCAAGACAAAACTTCTTGTTGTTTCAAAGTCTCTCCACATCTTACACAAAAAAAATATTTTTTTAGCTAAAATCTGGATAGGCTTCAATACCCTTCGACATATTTGTCTGAAAACTGCACTCAAATGTAGGAAACAATGTCACCTACAATCCGTAGTACCTACCTAAGAATAAAATCATAAATATTCCGTCATTAAATAATCAACAATTTTCAAAGAATCCGACATGGACTTCGAGTATAGCTCGTATATATACCCCTAAGAGGACAACCTACCTACTCTTTCTCCATACAAACGTAGTCGGCTGTTTCCTCCCTGGATAAATACATTATAGCAAATATGTTTATGCCATAAAACCTATAACTACCATGACCATGCTTTGTTTTTATTTCATTTTCTAATTAGAATAGAAATAAATTTCAGAAAAATAATAAGTAATATAAAAAAAAAAAAAAAAACGTAGGGGCGCATGGTCCTGGCTGATATAGGACTTATGGCATAAACATATTTTTTTTAAATCCAGGGAGGAAACAGTCGACTACGTTTGTAAAGTTTGTATGGAGAAAAGAGTAGGTAGACTGTCCCCTTAATAAGTAACTAAAGCTGCGTCCACACGTGGCAACTTGATATTCTAAAGCTGTATACACACGTCGGCGTCGGTTTCACCTCGACCCGTTCCAGTTCAGAACATCTGTCGACCCGAATTCTGATACTTTAAATGGCTATTGTTATCGAACAAATAAGAGTTTTATTCAAGTAATTTCAATAACTATACCTACCTACCTAATATAACAACACGCAACCTATTCAGATATCTACTAACCGTTTATACGAGGCGTGGCTCGAGTATTATATTATCTACACTAATATTATCAAGAGGAAAGATTTATATTTTTGTGTGTGTGTGTCTGCATGTTTGCAATGAATAAACTCAAAAACAACTGGACCGATTTTAAAAATTCTGTCTCCAAAAGAAAGCTATATTATTGAGGAGTAACATAGGCTACTTTTAATCCCGATATTCCCACGGGATCGGGACTTACGCGTGAAACCGCGGGATGCAGCTAGTAATTGATACAAATATAACCTATCTACTCTCTCATACGAGCGATATTCCCGGTCGCATCCCTCTCGGGAGCCCGGGGTCCGCTGAACCCCAAATTATTTGGGGTCGGCGTAGTAGGTAACTCATCATTGACCATACCTTCTGCGAATAGATTTGGCAATATTTTCACGGACGGCCGCGTGCCTGACGCCAACCATCCTAGGGTCCAACAGTTTACCCGCCACCGCGCGATTAAAACTCAAGGTTTGCTAGTCTCCCACAGATCCTTTACTCGCCTTTGCGACACCTACATGAAGAGGTGGGGTAACCCTATTCTATGCCGGCCGGGGCTACATAGGTTGGTAGGTACCCATAACGACCTATTTATTGTACCTAACCCTAAATCGATGTAGGATTAGGTCATGGTCATGAAAGTATTTTTGTTGCCAAACAAATGGACTTACATTTTGTATTCACAAACGCCCCTTTGCTTTGACTTGCGCTTGTGAGTGATTGTTAATCATCGTCCTTTTTTAGGGTTCCGTACCCAATAGGTTAAAACGGGACCCTTTTACTAAGACTCCACAAATCCATCTGTATGCATGTCACCAGCGTGTATCTAATGCATGAATCAAGATAGACCCGGGTTTAGATCACAAATAATTCTCAACTGTCTATCTATCAGGGTTCATGAGATACAGCCTGGTAACAGACAGACAGACAACGGCGCGGCGTCTCAGTAATAGGATCTCATTTTTACCCTTTGGGTACGGAACCCTAAAAACGGGAATAAAAAACGACCGTCATTTCGAAAAATCTAACTAACACCATTAAAGAATTTGACAGACAATTCCTAACTAATTAGATCTATTATTACAACGATACCTAGTAATTTACACTGAGTGAAATTTAATTTACACTTAATCATGAAATGAGTAAAAAGGAACGTGAAATACGTCCAAATTATGAATATTAGCACCGTAACAGCGTGGCACACTTACCTTTTACATTGGACCAAGTTTACTTACCGAGTCATCTCCTATTGTACGGTTCGCAATGAAATCAGTTGTTTTCTAAAGAAATAATGTGAATATGTGAATAATAATGTGTATAATATGTGAATAATAATGAATATCCTTTTACCCGACTGCGCGACGCAATGAAGGGTTATTGACACATGCATTAATTTTCTTTTTGGTACTTAAGTCTAACTTAAGTTAATAAAAGCGCCACTATACGAGCTTAACTCGGAAAATAAGAATAATGCGTTCCTTAGTTTAAACGCTGACTTGGCGCAGATGGTTACCACGCTCTACTAGAGAATAGGTCGTGAGTTCAAGTCCCGCAGGGAGAATAGAGTTTTGGAACAGAAAGCATTTTTTCTAAATGTAAATAAAAATGCTAAATTCGTTTAGTTTATAGATGTTATGTTGGTATGGGGTCCATATTGGCTCACATAAAATTTTAAGTCCTATTGTTTGTCTTACTACCGATTTGAATTCATAATAATCACTCTTCATAATTTTATTTATCATACTTTTTTTATTCAGACATTTTTATTACTACCATCGGAGCTCATAATAGTTAATGATCATAATTTTTTTATTAATACTGTTACTACCAAGAACAGTTTAAAATCATAATTTTTTTCTTCATAACATTTAATGATCATATTGCTTTAGTTTATAATTATTGTTACTAAGAACATATTTCAACTCATAATATCGTTGTTCAGAATAGCTTACTTTATAACAGACATTCATCATAATTTTTGTATTAATAACGGCACCTTTAACAAAACTTTTTATGAACACCCCAATCAAACTCTTTGTGAAATTATAGATGGTTTTTGACTTGTCTTCTGGCGATCTTCTTTTTGAAACGGAGTTAACTCATAATGTAATTATATTTTCTATTCTATTATTATATTTCTTCTTAGAAATTACTCTTTAGTTAATAATGTTGTAATAAAAACACTTAGTATTAAGATATATCAGGTTTTTTTTATTTATAGTAATTAGGCGCTTTGGCGACCGCTGCCGCGGCACGCTCGCTACGCTCGCTCGCCAAAGCGCTGCGCGTAATCATGTTCTTACATTAACCTAACCTATCCGAGTCGGTGTGCTCCGTATATTTAATTTCAAAATTCAAGTAAGATGACAATAGTAGTTTTATGACAGTAATAGTTTTTATTTATAACATGATGAAGATGACAGTAATAGTTTTTATTTATAGTAATTAGGCGCTTTGGCGACCGCTGCCGCGGCACGCTCGCTACGCTCGCTCGCCAAAGCGCTGCGCGTAATCATGTTCTTACATTAACCTAACCTATCCGAGTCGGTGTGCTCCGTATATTTTATTTCAAAATTCAAGTAAGATGACAATAGTAGGTGAAACAAATGTATGAATAAAGATATTATGATTTTCAATAATTATGCATAAAACACTTATGATTAAGAAATTTATAAAAATGAATATTAGAATAAAACACATGTATGAATATCAAAGTTATTTATTGGAATGATTATGAGTTTCGAGCATTATGATAAACAAATATATTAAAACAAATATTAGTAAAATGAAGTGTATGAATAGTGATATTATGAATTTCAATTATTATATATTTTAATATTTAGTTTTTAAATTTTTTATGAAGAATGATCATTATGATTATAAATGGTATGTGAAACATTTTCGGACCTCCGATGATAGGAGTTAAAATTTTATGTAAGACGATCCGCCCCCGTTGGTATGTCATCATCATCCGAGCGTGTTTCCCGGTTGCATCCCTCTCGAGACCCCGGGGATGTAATTATTTGCAATTGCAATTTACGAATTTAGCAAGATTTTTCTATCGGGCCTTATTGCCATTTCTGTCGGGCAACCTTTGAATGCAGAAGGTCACTGTTATGTATTCTTTGGGTCAGGTCAGGTCACATAGGTTTTGCACTCTATTATTGACTGTATCAAACCAAGTAGGTACAAGTACTTAGTAGTAGTAGTACCTAACTTTGCAACCATACCTATTGCGTTCAAAACTCAACTAACTTGCAATATATTCATACGTACTAATTAGAGTCATAACAGCACGTTTAATGGCAAGTTAACTGTTTGTTTGCAACCTGTTGCTGCTGACCCTACCATTAGCCAGCCAAGGATGCTTGTTCGCGATGGCTGCGTGCAATAACCTCGATGTGTGTGTATACGAGTATATATACGTTGCGAAAGAGAATGTGAACTAGGTAGGTAGCTACGTGGTTAATATCAGTTTAGTATAAAGTAATTTGTTTTTTTTATTCTATTTAATATTAATTTATTAGTATAAAACGATTAGTATTGAAGTATTGAGTTAAAATGAAAAATTATTGATTTTATAATAATACTAGGGTATTAGGTAGGAGAATCAGAATGTAAAATAACCCGAAAAATAAGTTTTGTGATTTAACTTTTTAGCTGTAGCTGTACCAGTAGGTACCAGGATGTGTCAAAATCCATTTATTATTAGCGGTAGTCAAGCCTTCGAACTCTAAGAGGGCTGGGGCGCTCAGGCGCCGCGCCGGCGCGGCCCAAGTCTTTTGCAAAAGCGATAGCCGCCACTCCCCAAATAACCGCACTGTCTCGACCGCATAGGCTACGAAAAGGTGTAGCCGGCTTGTTACAGGACCATAATTTGAAAGTGTGTATAAATTTTTCTTCTGTTTTCTCGATGTTGTATCAGGATTGCCAATCCAGAAGAAGGGACCTGTAAAGGTCTCGAAACGTTGAGCGTTGAAACAATGCTAAAAGTAATAAACACCCGCGATTAAAACCGAAAAATGTCTTTAATTTCAGTGTGTATAAACATATAACTTCGGAGATAATAGATATTTTTTGATTATTTTAACGAATAGTGCTAAAAATGTCGTACCTAGGTAATGTAAAATTGGCTTGAGAGCGTCTGAGATTTGTTTTCCCTGATTTTCTTATCATTCAGCAGTTTTGTTGCCTAGGTATAAGAAACCACAGACTCAAGCAAATGATTATAATTTCATATTATGAATATTAGATCGTATGTAAATGCAATGTCACCCATATTTGTGCCCATACTGGGTAGAGAAAGCACATACTCGTGGTTCTCATTCTTACTGGCTATCTGTGCAGCATATTAACGTATGGTAACAAGGTATTAGCGAAAACTACTAAAAAGGAAAGTTTTCGGTATACTAGAAATAGACACGTACCTACCTAGGTATAGGATGTTAGGTTTGTTTGTATGACATGTGGTAAAGTTCCGGGAGTTTACAGTCAAAACTATTAAATAATAGTAGGTAGATATACCTACATATACGTAGGTAAGTAATTTCCCGCATAATTTAAATACTCTAAGGTTCTAGATCATTATCTAAGCAAATAGATATCGTATTAGGTAGGAAGGAGTAGGTATCTCGTAGTGTTCGGTATCCGCAAAATAGTTAAGATTGAAAACCTGGTCAATAAACATCCCGTATTAAAATAAATAATCTTATCTATTCAACTATTATCAGCTTCATGATCATTTGATGTTCAAACAAGGTTAAATTAAAGATGTTACCTTGTCATTTTGCTGCATTATCTACTACCTATACTTACAGACAAAATGTATAGCATTTACATTTTATTTGTGAGTAGGAAGATATCTACTGCTCCTATGGTTTGGTTTGTAAAGAATAGACTCTCAAAAATTACCGGGTAGTATGCCATAGCTGAGTTATACACAACTAAATACGTCGTGTCTTTCGAATCGTCATAGGGCTACCTACTTTTATACTTGCTATGATTTGAGTGAATCGATCTCCTAACATCACCCGAATCATCATCAATCACCAATTAATTCGTGGTAGGTACCTACCTATAATATAAAAGTTTTAATCAAAAAAGTTTGATTAACCTACCTCTACCTACTTATTAAAACCTAAAAACATATACAAGATAGCTTAACTTTACCTAATTTCTAACTAACTGTATAAGATACTTACTTGACGCAACCCACTCTATCTATGTTAGATGACAGATCATTAAAATACAAGAACGTCCATAACAGCTCTTTGCACTAATTCACTGCAATGTCGAAGCAACTGTCAATACGCCAATCAAGTCAAACAACATAAAGGTACGTACGCAGCTTACGTATTAAAATCGATCAATAAAACACGCACGTATTCTTACGTAACAATAAACAAGAAAATCGATGTATTTGTAATACTTACCAATACCATATTCAAATAAGAATTTCCATAGAATTATAATTGTCAAGTAACGCATTGGTTCTGTTTTATACAAATACTTACGCGTAACATTTCACTTCCCTGTATTACGTGCAACTGACATCTTTTACATGGAATTGTAACTGTTTCCCATACATTACCGTCGGAATCAATAAATGTTTTTACTCCTATGTTGAAGCTTCTTTAATTAATTCATTGTTTCTTTCTTTCCAGAATGCCAGTTACGTGATCAACCGTCGCTATTCTAGAGACAAGATGTCACCAGTCTGCCACAACTTCGTACAGAATGCGTGGAAAAAGGATTTCTGCTCCAACTGCTTTAAATCGCGCGAGGAACACCTTAAGAACAACCAGACAGACAATGGAAAATACATAGCTGCACCATACCACAACAAGAACACGTTCTTTAAGAAAAATCCATCGAGTATACTAAAGATACAAACAAAGAAAAAGAACAAAAGAAATGTAAGGTTTCCTGAAGAAGTCTGCAGCGTCATTGGATTCGGAGGGGATGACTGGTCAGACGGCGAAGAATTCGAGGTGTCAGAGGACACCGAAGAAGACGACACATTCCCCGACACAGAAGAAGAAAGAGAACTTTACAAAATAACGAAATCGAATACAGATTTCAATACCGTTAAAGCTAATCTACTAGGAGATTCCGCTGCCAAGTCATACACCTCATTAATGTTAGGTAGAGTGCAAACTGATTCAGACGGTAAGAAAAAAACTCTTCTTGTATCAGTCACTCCGTTCGGACAAGAGAACAAGCCAAATAATGTCAAGTCGCACACACGTAAACCCGCAGTCATCAACATATCTGAAACGCCCGCTGAAAACATACAAAACAATTATAAAACTAATATTATTCTCTCTACGTACGTTAAAGAAACAGAAACTATAATAAGTGCCGATAGTATTACGACAGCTGCCAGTATTTGTACAGAAAAATCGTTATTAGAAGAAATATCAGAGACGTTAGAACAGAACAGGAGATCCAGTGGCACTGAAAACACTATGTCTCAAGGGCACACAAAACCAACGGTCGTCGAAGAAAAGATGAAAGAGAGCATGTCTGATGAGCCAGAGAAAAAGGAAATGACTGAAACAAAGAAAAACGGTCTTGTAAGAAAATCACCGCTAATTAAAACACAAGAGAGACCCAAGGTCAACTTGAGTAGGTCAGAGTTTAAATTCTGTAAAATTAACATTGAAAGTAGCAGTGTTGACTCAGCAGTCAGTACGTTGAATTCAACCAACACTTCACTCACGTCGGATGACGAGAGCTTTAGCGGGCGCACCGACTCCGATAATGACGATAGCGGTAATTTCTCTGAGAGCCAGAAATGTGAGGAAACCGTTAAAATAAAGGTATTTAGTGATAACGATAAAAGCATCAAAATGTCACCAATCGGGCAGCTTAGACAAGTAGATGGACAACCTAATGGCGGTTATTCGACATTCCAGAATCCGATTATGGATTTGCCTCAAATATTACCGAAGCAACCCGATAATATTTTCTCCGCGGAAGCCAGTCGAGAGTTGGCGGGAGAACCGGATGGTAGGGCCGACCCCGATGAGACCACCGAAGCGCCTGCACTTCCTAAGAGCCCAGTCCCACCTCTAGATCCCAGACCGTCATTTTTACACGGAATGATATCTGACATAATGCCGGCGCATAAACCGGCTCTGCCAGAAAAGCCGAAGCTGCCGGTCAAACCAGTTATGAAACAGACTAATAAAAAAACATCGAGCACAACACAAATATCCATGCATTCGCGGCAAATGACAAAAAGCGATGATGAAACAGTTACGAAATCGACCGATGAAAAGATTAGTGAATGTGAAGACGATAAATCGGACACGTTATATTATGCACAACCGGTGCTTACCAAGCAGGACAGCGATTCATCGCTCAGTAGTCTGAGCAAGCGCAAGGCGCCCACTCCTCCGACATCGCCAACCGTAGAAGAATACCCGAATATTTACCAAAGAAACTCGAATAATTTTATGAAGTCTGACTCTCCTGTGGTTCGGGAAATGGAGAAAAGGGAACGAGCAACATTGTCTTCAGTGCCGAAATCTAAAACGGTAGAGGAGATCGAGAGTAAAAAAGATTCAGCGCCAGAGCCCGCTCCTCGAAGAAATTTATCTTTGTCGCATGACAACTTACTTATGGACGACAAGCGGAAAGGAAAGCTTAAGTTCTCAATCAAGAAACTACTGCGAATCGGTTCGTCTAAAGACTTGGATAAGAAAGATCTGACAATTGCCCCAGTTACAAAGGTGGCGAGCAAAAGCGAAGATATTTACGATTTAACTCCGAAGCCTAAACCTCGTCTTGTGATCATTCATCCACTAGACATTAACGGTTCAAATGTTGAAGTTGTGAAATCAAATTGCGAGATCACTGAGCTAAGACGACTGAGCCACGACGATGTGTCATCGATCTACAGTGGAAGCAGTTCGGCAACAGACCCTGACACTCCAAAGGTCCTCAATAAGCCCCCTCCACCTCCGAGGCACACCAATGAAGATCACAAAGCAGCAACCATCGTACCAAAGCCAATCAGACCACCACCTCCCAAATCAGTTGCTTTGCAAAAGAAACAGAAACAACAAGCTTGGATAGCCTCTTCTAGCAAACCGGACACCATTTACGCAAATCTCGGTGAGTTATTCTTAATAATATTTACCTGTCACCTATTTCTTGACTACGACCTACAATAAACATGACAAACAACAATCACTTTTAAAGCGAAACCTTGTAAATAATACTCGATATAATTAAACATTAGTACACACACAACCTACATACAGAAACTAATTAACTAACCAAATAATAATAACAGTGTGTCTTAAATTGTTTTCAGGAGAGATACGATCAGCACTAGCGCCTAGAAAGCCTGAACGAACAGCGAGCATGCGAGAAAGAGAGGCTCATTTAGAACTTCCTAAACGTCGAACACCCATCGATGACGACAAAGACGATGACGACGACGACGGCCCTCAGGAACTTGTCCAAGCTACAAACGACACTGTCATACACAATTACGATGACGTATACAACTCGGCAAAGTACGACGAAGAAAACTGTGATTCAGCGAAGAACAGCGACAGTGATTATGAATACGTCCACCACGCACGTTCCAGCTCCCCAGAATGCGACGCTGCCATCAAACCCAGAGAAAAAATCACGGAAATCAGGAATGAAAACAGGAAAAGCGATGAAAGCGCTGTCGCATACAACAATGGCATGTTCAACAGAACATCCTTACCTTACTGTGGAAGTGAAACAGAATCAGAAATTTACTCTCCATACAGTTTCTACAGCTCAAACGATAACATGGATAACACTGGAAGCGAAGATTATTCAAACGATATGACTCCAAAAACTACAACAAACAAACTCAGAATTCGCAAGGGAAGGAGTGTAGTGCACAAGAATTTGGAGGATAACTACGGTGCAGTTGTTATAGCGAACCACGAAGCGCTGGCGCAGGTTTTAGAACAGGTAATTTACAAGCTCAATCAAACCGCCAGTTAAAGATTATCTAACTGACAATTTAATGAAATCTAGAATTGTGTAACTAGCTTCTTTTATTGCGTAACATACTTATATTTGCCTGTTTTTAACAAATATTTAAAATTTTATTAGTTTGAAATTTGATAACCATATTCGAGTCACTTTCACATGTGTTTTAATTTGATCTAAAACAAACAGTTATTGAGTAATCTACCGTTGCGTATTGCCGATCTCCAATTCTAACTTTAAAATGTAATTTTGCCTATTATAAAATTCAATATTCAGAAAAACCTATAAAAAAAATCAAATGTAGGTACCTAAAAGTAAATATTTGGCCGCTTATAGGCAAACGTTCTTTAACCATCTCGGGTACAAAAGTAACAACATACGATTTCATTACCAAACAAATTAAAACACCTATCTTTAAACTTTTCAGGTCCAACAGAGTGCGACAATGCAACCATCCTTACGAGGACTGAAAGCGTGCACCAATCTCAGATGGAGCGACTTCTCCATCCAGACTTCCAAGGGTTCCGTGAGATCTGGCAAGCGGATCTTCTACCCCGCAGTGTGGAACTCCAACCAGGGTCCAGTGAACGTGACTCTGATGATGTACAAGGAGCAGATGGCGTCGCAGATCGTTTGCCAGCAGTCGGTGCAGCCGACGTTGAGTCTCAACGCTATCACGGAGTTCTGTGATCTGGTGCCGTTGCAGCAGTTTGAGGAGGATGGAGAGGATCTTGTACAAGGTAATTACTTGGAATCTTGTTTTCGTATATATTGATTGATTCATTCTTTATTGCAACACCAAAATTAAATCTACTTAAATCTAGGTGGCACAATGGGCGGTCTTATCGCTTAAAGCCTGGAAGAGATCGTTTCAGGCAACCTTTATAGTGTATAGTGGTATGGCTACCCCCGTATTTATAGACGAATCTAAGTAATTACTTTGTCTAAGTAATGCCCTTTCTCGCTCTTATTATTCGTGATTTTTAACGTTAACTAGAATGTGTCAGACACATTACTTTGACAAGTAATTACTTAGAATTAACTATAAATACGAGTGTTAGAGTTCTCAGGTCGCCCTAAGGCCTAAGACCTCTAACTTGACCTAGCGACTGCTATCAGACAACCGGGACCAACTGCTTAACGTGCCTTCCGGGGCACGGAAGAGTTCGAGAAAGTAATAGTTACTTATACCTATTAAATCAATGTATGTGTGATGAGTTAGTGTTGCTAGAGAAAGCACCCACATCGACTGTTATTTCATTTTTACGATTGGCTTTTTATGGACATGGAATTATGTTTGAGACAGTAATAGTACATAAAATATCTCAATGGTTAAAAACTAACCCTAATCATCAAAACATAGCATAGTAGGTACATACATACTTCGTAAAAGCAGAACCCCTAAATTAATAATTTAATACCTCGTAGGCACCTCTAGAAGTAAAGATTTTAATATTCCTATACTATAGCATCGATCTATTTATTTTTGTAAGGCCTCAATATTCTAGTTGGGTGGGTCTAGGTACTAAAGGAAGCATTTAAATCTGGCATTTGAAAATGTTAATCAATACATAAAACTGTTATTTTTAGTAGTTCTGCTCTTATTAACTGTAATTTATCTTGTTACCTAAATGCTCTTTATAAAAATGCCACAGAATAATAATGTCAAAGATTAAGTTCATGGCAAAGCAGTATAAAAAGGTAATATCGACCGGACATTCACTAATTTGCATACTTACCCACAAGACATAAACTTAGACTCATTTAAATTAAGTGGATAAGTTGTAACAAGTTCCCTTTTACGGTTACTTTAGTAGTTGATAATAAAGACTTGAATTTATTGCAGTGAAGACAGTCTTACAAATGGGGTATTACCTACGTATTGAAATTAAACTTATCTAAGACTAGAAGAGACCTGTAAAGCTCTGAAGAAGAAACCTATAAACGTTGAGCATTGAAACAAAGCTAAAAGTAATAAACACCACGCGATTAAAAGCGAAACATGAGTTTAATTTCAACATCGCGAAAACAGAAGAAGAATCTAGGTAATCGCCGACAAGTTGAAAAAAAAATGGCAGATGCACAGAATTAGATTTTCATAGAAGTCGCATATAAAATGTACTGCGCGAACTTTCCCCTTCCACGTCAACATTTTCTAATTTTTTTGCCGGCCACTGTAAAATAGGTATTTTAACACGAAACAGCAGAAAAACTAATTTTCCCCTCTCCAATTCCAGCAACAATCGTGGTCCTGGCGAACGCACAAATCGACACAATGCAGACCTACGGCGAGAGCCTTCACGCCACAGAAGGCTTAACAAAAGAACACCAACTCGTACAAACTGAACAAATTCACGAGGCCATATTCATGATGCTGCAGC
The DNA here is from genome assembly GCA_958496205.1 of Idaea biselata. Classification (NCBI taxonomy): domain Eukaryota; kingdom Metazoa; phylum Arthropoda; class Insecta; order Lepidoptera; family Geometridae; genus Idaea; species Idaea biselata. Next base: position 17,545,227 of record OY292400.1, on the reverse strand, counting down.
TCATCAATGGGCTGAAGTGTCTCCAAGCGCGAGGAGTAGAGGAACTACCGGAGAGTTTGACGACGTTTATAACGCTCAGAGACATGGGCAGTGGGAACACAACGCCGGTGGTTGAAGACAGACTGAGTTCGCTCTCTGCACCGAAAACTAATTCCTATGGAAGATTGTGTATTTTACAAGGGTGAGTTTGGTTGATTATTTAGATTTTAGATCTTTGCCACATTACTTCTCGATAATGTAGCTTTCCATTGGTGAAATAATTTTTGAAATCGGCCCAGTAGTTTCGGAGATTCCCCCAATATACATACTGTATGTATGTATATTGGGGTACAAACGTACACGTTACCAACGTTACCTCTTTATAATATTAGTATAGATAGGCAATGCCATGCGAAATGGGAGTGTTGGAAGACCTCGTACTCTTTGGACTGATGGCATAATAGCGGAAGTCGTGGGATGGAGGTGACTCAGGATCGCTGATTGTGGCGTAGTATGAGGGAGGCCTATGTGCGGCAGTGGGGAGATAAAGGCTGAATTGATGCTATTGCTTTATAGGCTTGCATTTACCTCATCTCATCTGATGAGGTCGACTATAGTATAGCATACTTGCCTAGAATAAATCTATTCACTCTAAACTTGAAGATTCGAAGGTTTTGAGGAACAGCGACACAGAAAGAGCCTAGAACAGGTTTGATTAGTAATGCCAGTTTAAATAGGTAGTGATTATTAGGATATAACCATACATGTGCCTAAAACCCAAAAACTAAGCAACATCCTGTATCAACCAGTAAATTCCTAACTAATAGCCGGTTAACATTATTCCAGTCCAGCAATCCAGTAGCGCAGGACTGGAATGGACTTGGACTGGTGATTCCAGTCCAGTGCATTCCAGTAGGGCTTTACATCTTTCCAGTAGCAATCCAGCGCAGAATTCAATCGTTGGACTGGAATAATGTAAGCCGGCTATATTTCCTAATATCAATTGTACTAAAACATCTCTTTCTCCCACAGCTTAAGCGACGAAATCAACTGCAGCAAAATGGCTGACGAGGAACACAATTCCCTCTGCAAATGCGCGATAAGATCACTACAAATTTTACTCCCAGGCGAGAAGCTAACCCCTCTTATAAAGGAAATACTCCAAGAAGAACGAGCTATTTCTTTGAACCAAGCGAAATCTGTATTAGAATTTATGCTATGGGGACCTTTAGATGTAGTCCAAGGAGTTCCTGTTGAAGAAAGAGAACTTAGCTTACAAAGATGGTTGGATCTGGAGAGGGCAACGGTTCTGCATGGGTTGGTCAGAACAAGGGTCCAATTGAATGTGTTTGAGCAGTTGCATTTGATGTTTTTAGTCAGATCGACGGCTAAAGCCATGTGTGATGCGTCAGTGTTGCTAGAGAAAGCCTGTGTTTATTGACTTTGGTAAATTATTATTTTTTATACTGGCATCATTAAAAACAAAAACGGGTTGCACTCCGGGAGTGCCGACAGAAGTGAAAACTTATCGCAGCTATAGTGTGTGCATAGCTGCGTCTCGGTAACGGTATCGCGAGTCTAGAGATTTTATCTCATCTGAAATTATGCGTACCTCGCTAAAAGAAGTTTACACTTAAGCGGTCTGCTATATGTACTGTACATGCATATATGCACACACTATAGCTGCGTCTCGGTAACGGTGTCGCGAGTCCACAGATTTTATCTCATCTAAAAATATGCGTACCGCGCTTAAAGAACTTTTTACTTCATAAACGTACCTACTCAGACGGTGACAAAAGTCCAATACCAATGTAAAGTTTAAAAATTGACGATTTAAAGTCGGACTTTCAAATTTAAAGTTGAGACTTTCAACACAAAACAGTCTAATTTTATTTAGAAAGAAGTTTTTGAACTCTACGGTGGGTATACACTTTTGTCGCCACCTGTACATACTTGTAGTGTTGCCAACTTAATCCTGTCGGTGTCATTTTTGGGGCAAAAAATATGGTGGGTTACCCTAACTGGGTTCCGTATAACACTACCCATAATGACTTGACGTAACGAAATACCCATTTACCCGACTGCACAACGCAAAGAAGGGTTATAAGTGTATCATTTTGAAACCGTTCATCAAAATGTGGCCAAAATAATTTGGTTGAATGGATTGTAAGCTGTAAATAGTTATGTTTTGTCCATAAATGTAGTAATCGTTGAAAATCTTTAAAAATATACTCAAAATTGCGTCACTACATATTTACAATTTGTAAGTTATATACCTACCTATTAGAAAGAATTTGCATGTTTATTTATTGTACAATTTTCAATTTAGTATTCTACTTATGAGTAACTAATTTTAGTACTATCTATTTTAGTTTTAGTTAGACACCTAACTAAATACGACTGATGTGTGTTGAATGTTGGTGTCATTTTGTCTTTTAACTATAACTAAAAATGTAAGGGTCATACATAGTAGAGAGCAGAGTCGAATTGCACCAAAACGTCTAACTAAAAGAGGAAGGAGAAAGGCCAGACTGCAATGCAGAAGGTTCCGGGTTCGATTCCCGCGGGGTGTAAGCATAAATACTTAAACATAAATATTTGTTTCTTGTCTGAGTGTTTTCTATGTATGATTTGTATGTATTTACAAAAAAAAGTATAACATGTAGTGTATCCGTTGTCTAGTACCCATAGTACAAGCCTAGTGCTTAGTTTGGGGCTAGATTGCGCTGTGTATAACGCCCTGCAATAGTTATTATGTATATTTGTCCCCTGAATTGGCAAATTCACCCTAATGTCCTTTACCTTAAAGCACTTCTCAGAAAAATACACGAATTTTTAGAAACTTTGTTTAACGTTATGAAGATAAATAATTTTTATATAGATAGATGCTTCGATACGGTTCGACTCTGCGTTAGTGTTTATGGGTTCCGTATTTTCTTCGTAATTTAAGGAACCCTAAAATTATGTATTACCTATATACTCAATGTATGTATGTATATGTACCGGTGCCTTATTTACTGTAAAAATTATAAATGTACATTCTAACTTAAAGAATTTGAACTCGTTTTAAGACAGCGTTCAAAAAATTATTACTACATTCTATTTTTATATCTAAGTTGGTAGATTATAATTTAAGAATTTTATCGAATATAAATTTACTTATTACTTGACAACTTTGTTTTATTCTTTTCTACCCGACTTTGAAAACAGGAAAAGTTGATAGTGCGTTAATCCGACTCGAAGGACCACAATGGTTTATCCAGCTCGAAGGACCATATAATGTTCCTTCGAGATGGATAATTGATGATCCTAAAATTATTGTAAAAGGGTTTTTAAATAAAATATTTGGTAACATTTTCTAACAGTTTATTGTCTTGTGAGGCATGATTAGCAATATATAGGAATAGTTGCATGAAATTCAATATCAAAATAATATCATAATTCTCTTTGGAGTTTCGCTATTTAAAAATCATTGTTCAAAACTATGTGCCAATAATACTACTACTAAATATACCCAATAATTTTACTCAATTGTTTTTAAACAAAAATCAGTTAGTGCGACTAGATTCGACATTTTGACTGCTGGAAACACAAACGTGTGTGTTCGACAAAATTTTCCTTCGTTTTGTCGTCGTTTGAGAAAAAAAGACGGATTTTTTTGTCGGTAAAAAAAAATGTTTCTCATGCTCGTGTGCTACCAGTGCAGAAGCTACACAATTAACTAAGTAGCCCCTCAATTCTGAGTAGCATTTCAGTATTCGTTTGTTATTAGCGTTTCTTTAATGAGATTCAATGAACGACCTTATTTTTGTCGCAAATTATGCAAAAAAATAGAAAAACAGATCTGAATAGTTTGTGCTGACCAAAACTGCTACTTAAATAGTTAAATGTTTAAAAAAATGCTTAATGTAAAAAGTTTTAAAAGCACTCGAAAAAGCTGTGGCTTTACCACAGGTTCCAATCATTTCGATCAGACTTTACTTTTGACATTTCACATTACATTATTTAAATATCGGAAACCAAAATTTGTTAGCGTAGACATGTAGAACCAATCACACAAGAAAGAAAAAAGAAAAAAAGATGTTTATAAGGATAAGCACACAGCAACAAAATAGATAGGCACAAAAATATAAATTAAAAATAACAATTACTCATTAGCAAATGCCACACGCAAAGCTGTAAGTAGATGGCGCTGGCATCAGATGATCTTTTTTTTTCGATGATGGTCCTCCACCAATGGAAACGCCGAGTTTTTTTTTATTCTTTCGGTCTCAGACCGATATGGCCAATTTGGCGCCGAAAGTTGTAAAAAACACCTGTTTGACAGTTCTTAATTCAAACCTAAGATTAGTCGACAAACGCCCTCTGCCGGGATAAAATGTTAGTGTTCCTCCTCATTAGAAAGCCGTGTACGAATCCTAAAAGGGCCGGCCTATGCAAAAAAGCTGTGACCAGCAACAGAGGTACTAAGCCACGGCGCTAGTTTTCCGGCCAGGCCCAAGCTGTTCCTATTACCGGAACACAAAGTAAACAACAAACAGAACAGAACCAAATAAGAAAATGGCTAACTCGGTTTCTCGATAATCGTTGGACACTTTCTTAAGTAATACTTAGTAAAGTTTAGGGCAATGACCCGACTATAAAGCTAAGAACGCAAAAAGTCCGGCAAAATTAAACTAAACTCTAACGTGATCTAAATTAAACGCACTGTTCGATTGAAACATTAAAACCTGTGGTAAGGCCCGTATTAATCATCTATGGCCTGTATTAAATACAAACCATAGATGATTAATAACAATATAATTATAATGCACTTGATAATGGCAGTTTTAATATAAAACAAAATAAAATTAAATAATTAGTTAAATCTTAAAGCAAAGAAACTTAAATAAAAAATAAAAAGCAGTGTAAAAGCATACCAATAATCGGAATGTCGATTAATATTAAAATATTTATCAGATAATTGTGCAAAAAAAGCTCTAGGGCTGATTTTTAATCTGTCAGAAAGGTATATGTCAGATAAAATGTAATACCACCGCATTAAAACGTCACTATCTTAAACAAAAGCAATCAAAGAACAATGGCGAATCCTCAAACGTCATTTTATTTGACTAAAAAAAGGTTATTAGCGGCCGGCAAACAAGTTGGAAAATTTTGACGTGAAAGGGAAAAGTTCGCCTACATTTTACCTGCGACTTCTATGAAAAATCGACATTGCGCATCCGTCATTTTATTTCTACATTTTTGCCGGGAATTATCCATAACATTAAAAGAAAAGAATTCAAAGAAACTTAAAAGTTCATTACGAACTCCTGAACACATTATGAGAAAGATATTAAAAAAATCTCGTTGATTTAATATGGCAATTTCAATTTATCGTTTTAGTTTAAGTAAATATGAATGTTATCATTTTTTATATGTTTTGTTTACTTGACATAAACACGTCATGCCTCTTCCGTAATGACATATTGTAGTGAAACCAAAGTGAAACAGAGAAATATAAAAAAATCTAAAAAATATATTTTAGTGCAAATAATTTATGGCCATTGTTCTTTTAGAAGGCTTTTCAATTTGGCTGTGTTCGATTTTATTCGGCAAATATTTTGTTATCTGTAGAATTAAAAATCAGTCCTCAAAAAAAGATAAAATTTAACAATCCAATATACCTAATTAACAGATCTAACAAAAATACTTGTCAAAATACCATTTTCCGCTTAATTTTTAAAAGAAAAATAAATCACAGCAAAAATAATAACAAAAACAAATACAAACTTATACCTAAACAACGTGTCTGCCTACTGATAGCTAAATGAGGTAACAACATTTTAGAAATTCCCCATTTACATTGTTTGAATTGACATTTAAGAGGATAGTCTCCATTCTCTTTCTCCATACAAACGTAGTTTACATTTTCCTCGCTGGATAAAGACATTAAAGCAAATATGTTTATGCCATTAAACCTTATATCTGTCATGTCATGACAATGCATCTACCTTTTTTTTTCTTATTAAAATAATAAAATGAAAAAAATAAAAAGGTAGATGCATAGTCATGATGACAGATATAAGTTTTATGGCATAAACATATTTGCTCGAATGTCTTTATTCAGGGAGGAAAATGTAAACTACGTTTGTATGGAGAAAGAGAATGGAGACTATCCTCTTAATATATTTTTTTGAATTTATGCTACTTATTATTATTTATGAATTGTTCGATTGCACATTGTGTAACTAGAATGTACCTTCTGTTGTAGTGACGTGTAAAATGTTTTACGAATAAAGCAGTATTTCAGTACGCCGAGAGTCAAATTAATTAGAAATAACAATAACAATTAACGTATTAAAAAATGTCGTTACCTCTACGACTATCTATAGGTACACAACGAAGGAACATTATTCCTCTCCAGTGAGATGTCATAATAAAATAAGTAGATTGAAATGCGCCTCTTTTCACATTTTACGGCTACAAAAACTCAAGTTATAATTTATTCTTAATTATCTGCAGTTTAAAGCAAGAGCATTTTTATGTCATTTTAAGTGAGACTCCTATTCCAATTATTTAAATTGACAGTGAAACATTACAGTTTCACAAACATGGTAAATAAATTTGTTTGAAATAACATTTGTAATGTTCCTTAGAGTCGGCTAAAACTTATAGATATAATGTTTAGTGATCTTCCCTTATTAAACTTACACTAATACTACGCGATACGACACACGTTGTCGAGTGCCGACCTCGGCTCGGCAATCGACAACGTGTGAAAGTACTCATAATGGTTGTCTTCACTACAAAAAAATATTTAATAAAGTGATATTTACCACGTTTTAATTTGTTTTTTTTTTTACATATTTCGCCAGTAATTGCAACTGGTCAGTTTTGTGACCAAACCAATTAATTGCAACGGGCTTGTTCACGACAACTGACCAGTTGCAATTAAAAAGCGTTGAAAAAAAATAATTAAAAAAAAGCATTAAAAAACCGACTTAAAAAAAACATAAAATAACTTCGCCTGCGTACAGTGCCACCGACTTATCTGTTATGTAATCTGAAGTCGGGCAGCCAAACTACTTACAATCCTACTCAACCAACCCAGTAAATCTGCCCGACTTCAGATTACATAACAGATAAGTCGGTGGCACTGTACGTAGGCGAAGTTATTTTATGTTTTTTTTAAGTCGGTTTTTAATTATTATTATTTTTTTTTCATCCTTTTTAGTGTACTTTCAACTACCACTAAAATCATTAAAATTGTATCCATAACTTTAACCATTGAGGAGTTCTGTGATGAGAAGGTGGTTTCAGATGTGGAGACTCTGAAACCATATTCTTATTCATCGGTATCTATTCTTTATGGCCTTATTCCACTGGTGAAAATAAAAAACTGAGCACTTTGCTGCACTCTCGAGGTGCAATCCTGTCCATCACTCCGAAGATCCTCATTCGATCTTCACCAAAATTGTATGGGACCAACTGTGATGTATCTCCTTTCAAACAAAAAAAGAATTATCCAAATCGGTCCAGGCATCTTCGAGAATTCGGGGAACAAACATAAAAAAAAAAATATCCCGACGAATTGAGAACCTCCTCCTTTTTTGGAAGTCGGTTAAAAACATGGCAAATATCACGTCATTTACCATGTTTTTTACAGATCTCGATATTTCGCCATTCATTGCAACTGGTCAGTCTTGTGAAAAAACCAATTAAATGCAACGGGTTCCGTAAAAAAAACAAACTTAAACATGGTAAATTTCACATTTTTTACCATGTTTTTAAAGTCTTGATATTTCGCCAATAATTGCAACTGGTCAGTATTGTGAACAAGGCAGTTGCAATTAATTGGCTTCTTCACAAGACTGACGTAAAAATGAATGAAGAAAACATGGTAAATATCCCGTTATTAAATAATAATTGTTTTTTTTTACATGTAATTTACAATCCTTTGTTAAAGTAGACATATTCTGGCGGTCTGCCGTCCGTGTTCTTCACTATCTCATCGTAGTTTTCCTTCTCGAAACGTTTGATCGTATCTATTGATATTTTGCTGGAAAATACATAAATAAATATTATTTATAGATAAACAAGGTCAAAAATCAATAAATATATATTTAATTACATTGCCTTAGTTTTTAATATATTTAAAACTAAAGAGTTACCATTTTTTTGACTGAGGTACTAAATAATACCAATTTGGTACTAAATAAAGTTTTAATATTTTGACGCTAATAAATAAAACACACATGAACGAATATGAATTAAAAATAAATACCATTTACTAACTAATGCTGTGAATCCTACTCATAAGTTCGTGGATTCATTGATCCAAGGTATTTTATGGATCCATTGATCCAAGTAATTCCCTGGATGCATTGATCCAAGGTATTCCCTAGATCCATTGATCCAAGGTATTCCCAGGATACATTGATCCAAGTAATTCCCTGGATACATTGATCCAAGGTATTCCATGGATCTAAGGTATTCTATGGATCCATTGATCGAAGGTATTCCCTGGATCTATTGACCCAAAGTATTCCCTGGATCCATTGATCGAAGGTATTCCCTGGATGCATTGATCCAAAGTATTCCTGGATCCATTGATCCAAAGTATTCCCTGGATCCATTGATCAAAGGTATTCCCTAGATCCATTGATCCAACATAAAAACATGTATAGTCCTAAATTCGCCGCTAAATTGAGAAAACTGTGCTTTTAACGAGTTCGAGCCTCGCCGCGACTGAATACTTGATAATGTATTTTTTCCTAGAAAAGAATTCTAGTAAAATAATTCTCACTAAAAGAAGTGTTTAAGTTTAACTCACCATCTTTGTGGGAAGATTGCACACGCCGTTGGTACCATGAATGTCAAACTGAAATAAAAATAAAATAACTTCTTAATATGTTTTTTATATATATATTTAACAAAATCCACAACCCTTAATGCTAGTTAATAGAAAAAAACTAAAATTAATCTTACAGTCAATAATGGATTTACATTTTTTATATAATTTTTAGCAACTCAATTTTAATAGATATTACAACGATATATTTTTGTTTATTTTCTTCACTGACTTCCAAAAGAGAAGGTTTTTTTTGTATGTTATGTTGATGGCTCCAGCCGCTCCTTTATACGAGGTATGATATGATGTACTCACAACATGCCGACGATGCCGGTCTGGATCCCGATGTGCGCCCACTTGATCCGCTGCATCCACCGTTTGGGCTCCAGCCGCTCCATTATCAGAGGTAGCAGCAACATGCCCGGGGCACACATTACTATCCTGGGATACAGAGTAATTTGGGGTTAGGCTTTGAGGTTTAAAGGGTGTGTTGCCCAGGAGTCAAGGATTTATGGGCTATTTAGTTAGATGGTGCCATTAGTCGAGTCATTCTAATACGTCAATACAAACAGTTATTGTGTTAAAAGACTATTCTTCTTTTTTTCGTATTAGTGGTCACAAAGTGTAAGAGTTGTCGAAAATTATAGCTTTTTTTAAGTGGTTAAGGTCCTTATTTGCATAAAAGACACAGTTATCAGCTAGCTAGCTTTTTGTCCATACAAAGGTTGCCTGGAAGCGATCGCTATAAGCGATAAGGCCGCCGATAGTGCCACCTAGATTAGATTAAACTGCATTTATTTGTGATGTTGCAATAATGAATTAATCTTTCCATCTAGCATAGTTTAGACTTTAGACTTACCTCGACGTGACAACTTGTGAGATTCCTTTGACGGGCGCCAACTGTGACTTTCCAATGATCTTCCCATTTTCATCTTCCACGTTTAAACCTGAAATATTAAATACCAAGTAAAAGCAAATTTATACAGAGGAGACTAGAAATGGCATTCCCTCTAGGGAGTTAAATAGCAATATTTTGAACTAGCTGCGTCCCGCGGTTTCACCCACGTTATGTCCCGATCCCGAGGGAATATCGGGATCAAAAGTAGCCTGTGTTACTCCTCGATAATGTAGCTTTCTATTGGTGCTAAGAGTCATTGGAATCGGTCCAGTGGTTTAAGAGATTAGATTACACGGAAAATACATACTTACATACATAAATGTTTATAACGTAGCCTATGTTCGATAATGTCGCTTTTCATTAGGGAAAGAATTATTGGAATCGGTCCAGTGGTTTCAGAGATTAGATTAACAGAGAATACATACTTACATACCTTATACATAAATGTTAAAAATGTTACCCCTTTATAATATTAGTTAGGAATATAGATAAAACATTCGAAAAAATATTACCTAAAAGTATTTCGTTTTGCCTCATTAGTGGAATGTTGACCCAATTGGCTGCAGCTACGGCGACGAATGGCACGAACCTCTGAAAACACCATTTTAATAATGTAAAACTATCCTACTAATATTATGAAGCTGAAAGTTTCTGAGTGATGTATGTATGTGTGTGTGTTTGATACTCAATCTCGTATAAACCGCTGAACCGATTGCGATGAAACTTGGAATACAGGTAGCTGGAGACCTAGAATAACACATAGGCTATTTTTCATTCCCATATTCCCGCGGAATCGGGACTTAAGCGGGTGAAACCGCGGGGCCCAGCTAGTATTTACATAATAAACAAACCATTGCTTGAAAACATGCATGTCCTAGGACTCACCATGGCCCAAAGACATGGGATATTCGCCAATCCGGCGTTAATAAGATAGAGAAGAAAGTTACTTTCAGTATGTCTGTCTTGTTTTGACGGGCGAGTTGTGTGTTTGTGGATGATATAGATGCAACTTACAGCAAGTATAGGATTGGTGGCACGCTTCTGCACTCCAAACTTGAATACGAGCGCCGTGCCCATCGCGGCGGAGGTAGCGGAGACATAGGCCACGCCCATCTGCGTGGTGCTGAGCGGGGAGTTGGCGTTGCGGTTGGTGTAGTTCACCAGCGCGTTGAACGACTGGTTCACCCACTGCCAGAACACCACCGCTGTGGCTGTTCTGTTATCATAAATAATAATCTATGACTGGCTGATCAACGCAGTCTAAACCGCTGATGGTGGAGAGCTAGAATTTGGAAAGTTTGTTCTTTATCTACCTACCACGAAACCTATATTATGAATAAATGATTGAATTGAATTGAATTTATATAATGTAGGCATGCAATAAGAAAGGATTTTTTTAAATTCCCACCAGATCGAGACTTACCTCGTGATGCTGCTGTTAATAAATCTTACTAATATGTAAGTAACTCGGTCTGTCTGTCTGACTGTTACGCTTTCACGCCTAAAGCGTTAAATCGATATTGATAAATTTTGCTATAGAGATAGATAGGATGTTGGAGAAGGACATACGTAACTTTAGATCTCGTAAATCCCGCGGGATCAGGACTTAGGCAGGTAAAACCGCGAGACACAGCTAGTAAATAATACATTTCTCTTACCTATACCACTGCAACATAGCCCCAGTAATGAGACATCCTCCGGGCATCTGGAACGACATCCGTCCAAACACATTCTGCAGTTCCCCACTGTCGGGGTGGAAGGCTGATTCGTAAAGTTGCTTCGCTCGAACAACTTGCTCAAACTTGGTGCCCACGGGTTCTTGGCCTGCTCTGTTGAAAGGGTCAACATTACAAATATTTTGTAATATTCGAGGCAATAGGAGGAATAATAACACTCAGGGCGAGGTTTGAACTCGCGTCTTTAGGTCAGTATCCGACTGAATCACACCTGTTCCCTGGGGTTAGTACACTTTCGCCATACCAGGTTCTACATCAGCGAAGAACGATGACGACGACGGCTGTATCTAACTTAACTTAATGAGTAGAAGGACGCGAGGGGCACGATTCCACTCAACAACTTTTCAACTTAAAGTTAATAAAAATCGAATAAATAAATTGGAGTATCCTTTCGCCATACCGTATTGACCATGTCGAGCAGGTATGGTGAAAGGAGACTACTTTTTTCGTAGTCATAGAACCTAGTATGGTGAAAGTGTACTAACCTTTCCCTGCTTCGTTTACGATTTGTCGGCCACGCAAGTCGATATTTTGCGTCGCAAACATGCCCAAACTGTTAAGATTACAGTTCATGTGTTTACGTCTCAACTCATAGTAGGGGTACTGTTAATGGGAGTTGACTGTCATGGCCATTTCTTACGTGACTGATTGCCAAACAATCATTTTAACTAGCCCATTGTGCTCCACAACTGGCTAAACGTCTTTGAAGCAATTTTATAGTTCAAAATGTAAGTTTGTGATAAAGCAGGTTTACTTGCATACTTAGTAGGCTTAGGGCTGTACCCAAAGGATAAAAACAGGACACTTTTTACTCTGACTCCACTGTCTATCTGTCTATCTGTCACCAAGCTGTATATAATGAACTGTGATAGCTAGACAGTTGCAATTTTCATGTTTTTTTTTTTAATAATGGTACAGAACCATTTGCTTGTAAGTACGACCTACACTTGGTTGAAATTTTTACACAACCAACTTACTTATATTTTATATACAGGTCTTTAGCCTCGTGGAGCTCCTTCTCAGGTGCCAATGATAGCAGAGGGTTGGATATAAACGCAAAGTGTCGGAACCTTCCATAGAATGTGCTTTGGTCCCACAGAGGTTGGGTGATATCAATCCTTTTTTCTGTACTCATTCTGTAATTAACAATTTATGCATTTTAAAAATATTTTATAGAAAAATACAATTGAATAGACTGAGGGTAGGGAAATTACAGTGGAACAAGGGTCAGGAAAATCTTGTGGTTTCTTTTTCGTTTCTTATAGTGGTGTGTTTCACGTAATGTTAAAGTTGTCAGTTCGCCGTAAGACCGCTAACTTGACATAACTACTACTATCAGTGATTACAACCAGGACCAACAGCTTGATATGAATTCCGAAGCAGGGAGGCGTTTAAAGTGGCTACACCGCCTTAACGATGTAACTTAGGCTGGTAGGTAATGGTGAGATTACATGCTGCAGCCAAAACCTCAACTAAAAATAGAAACTATGTGTGTAGCTATGTGATTTTGTCTTAGAATAAAACATAGGTGGAGTCAGAGTCGCTCATAGGCCAAACTAATAGTGAAACAATGTAGGAAGTAGGTGGTCTACCTACTTTACCAGTACTAATACCTATCTCACTAAAAATCATGTATAGTAAGTCGTGACCACCTACTAACAGAAAATGACATTAGAAACCGGCTTCTAATTACCGTTCTGAGACCTTGAGGATAGACAAATAACTTTTAAGTTTTATTTATGCGGAGATTTGTTTAGTTATGTAAGGCGACGATCAATATGAAAATCTCACGTAATTCTAAACTAAATTGAACTGAAAACCTTTACCTGACAATACTCGTTGATTCTATACGAGAAAATTGTTTACTATTAATTAATTCAGAGCGAAATTCACAGTAAATGCTTATTATAAATGCCGCAAAACAAGTGTTAAAACTTCCGCAGACACGAACAAACGAGATTGAATAAAATGACGTTTGTGTGTTGTCAATGTCAAATTTACTTTTACATTTCCGGTAGAAAAAAGAGAGCAAGAAAAAAGAGTTTTAACATTTTACAGCCAAATTGTAGTGAAATAAAATGTTTAAGGGAAGTTCACACAATGCAAGTGTCATTTATTTACGTTTATTTAATGTAGCAACTCCATTTAGAACTACGAAAATAACTGTCTATGGAAAATCAAATAAAATATGGCGGCTGTCGTAGCAACAGCCGATATGACTATTCAGAAAAATTCTCAGATTTTAGTGAATGTTGAGGAAGCTTTGGCAGACTTATTAGTTGTAACGTATTCTACAGAAGACAAAAAGTTTCAGGGTGTGCTATTGGATTCCAATAAGGGGTACGTTTGATGAATTTACGCAGTGTAACATTATCGATCTGTACCCTGAAATTCAGCACCGTTTTCCTTATTTCATTGTTTTTTTCAGTAATTTACCATTCGGAGTGTACAGCCTCCACCCAGCATTCACAAAACAAGCCGCCCCGGCTGATACAAAGGATGATAAACTACATTCCGCTAGTCAAAGATTCGTGTACCAAGAACCTCAGTATGCGAGTGAACATGTCCAAAAATCAAAGAAACCAGGACCTAAAAGTAAACCGCAGCCGCGACAAAAGATGACAGTGAGGTTGAGGCCGAGAAAGGTGTTGTGTTCGAACTGCCAAGGGATTTGTAACGAAAACAGCGAGAATGTAGACGTGTCCAAAAAACGGAAGCTAGATTCCGATGACGATATGCCTCAGGAATCTGAGTCATCTAAGGTTGAAAAGAAATATCTAATGGGCAGTATGCTTATACCTAAACTATCGCGTCTTCAACCGAGTGAAATCACAAGTGCTATCAAAAGTGTCGCCAAAAAACCTAGTGAAAAAACCAAAATTAATAAATCCTCTGATAATGAGACCATTGTGACTCCGGAACTTGCGTTCGTTAGTGTTACGGACTCGCAAGAATCAGAAGACCAGGACAGTAAATACAATTCTATGTTTTCTAGTGCCAGGACTCTTAAAATATGTTTCGGGGAAGGCGAAGGAACAGTCGTCAAAATACCACCTCTTTCAGGTGAATTCAATGAAGATTCAGGTGTCTCGTGTGACATGAATAAACCCCCCAAACAAGACGCCAGAGCAGCAAAGAAGGCTTTGAAAAAAGCTAAGAAACAGGCAAAGAAAAACAAAACTATACCTGTCCAAAAACATATAGGAGCTTTATCACCTCGAAACAATGTCTCTGACAGCCCACCATCAGACCCATTAGAAAGAAAACATAAACACAGAGTAAAACATAAAAAGAAATACAAATCAGCTAAGAAATGCGATGAAAACACAAACAAAGATTCTGTAGATTACTTTAGCGATATAAAAGAACATTGTATGAATCAGAAGCTATCTATTAGCTTACGACGGTTAAGTAGCAATTCTTACGAATGCTCAGAGCAAGCCGAGAGTGGCTCGGAAGAGTGGGAAGGGGAAACTATCCCCGATTTCCCAGCAAACAGTTCCGAAGGGGTAGGTGGTGATTTACTAAGAGTATCGCCGGGGGATATAGTCTGGGGTAAGATTGTGGGGTTTCCTTGGTGGCCTGGCCGAGTCTTAAGTGTGACTTCAGCCTCTAGGGCTCACGTTGCCTGGTTTGCTTCTACTACATCATCTATAATGCCATGTGACAGCTTAAGTCCATTCTTAGAAGATTATAATGTGAGTTTCATCCATTTCAATTTAAGTTTTTCATGCTTTTCATATCATTAAATCATTTGCCTGTCATCATAACCCTTTACCCTAGTAATTGATAGCTAGAATAATTTGAGACATGTTCTTTATTGTTATTTATCTTTTTCAGATTCGGTTCAACAAAAAGAAGCGAGGTGCGTACAAAGAAGCAGTCAAAATGGCCACTACGGAAGCAAAACAGAATGAATCTCAGAGTGACCCCCTCGCAAGCCCTACTACCCTTGCCAAAGTATCCCCAAGGCCTATCAATGTGTTCTCATAAATGTGATGTTCACTGAATTTATTCCAAAGACAATGCTACGGCCTAAGTATTGTCTTTGATTTATTCAAATTGATGTGATATTTGTTTTATGTACTTGTTGCACAAATGTGTCCATTTCATTAAAGGTTTAATGGTTGTGGAGAAAATAGATTTTCCAAAAGAAATTGGCTGTAAGATTTAAAATAGTAATTTTTCACACAAAAAATCTGTTTAGGAGAAATCTGTAATACAAGGAATACAGGGTGTCTTGATTTTATAGAGTCCAGTTTATTTTTTTTATGGATATACTTCAGTAACACCAATTTATTATTTCGTTTTCACAAAAATAGTCATGTTAGTTACAAATAAAATGAATGTTGAAATTAATTCATGATAAAACGTTTTTGCTTATGGGTGTTAAATTAAGAGTAAAGTTAATGTGAATTTAAAAATTAATCCATTTAAAGCAGTTTTTTCGCAACAATACACACAAGATATAATTTGTAAAGTGTTTGATTGAACACATACCTAATACTAAAAAAATTAAAATGTTTTATGAAAAATAAATAAGGCTCAGTACTCTGTCTCTAACTGATAGGAAATATTTTTAAAACATCAGTCTGTGTAACGTTCATTAAAATATTATTATTATAACTCATTTATTAGTGTAAGGTGTAAGTTAATTAAGCATGTAATTATAATCAAATCACATTCTCTTCGTATCTGTGCAATATAGAGGCCATAAATTATACTTACTGTTACAGATTAGGTGTCGGACCATTAATTATCGTAAATATTAATGTTCAGTAATCTAAGTTGTACTCAAATACAGGATGTTCCGAAATAATGTAAAATGAAGTAACATTAGGAAAATGCCTAAATTTATCCTAGACATATTTTTCACAATTTTAAAGTCTTGCAAAACGTGACCCTAAGGCTTTGAATGTTACTTTTTTTGCTTTAACATTCTATTCAATATTTTCTGTTACTTATTTTTAAGATAAGCGTTTGTAACCATTCCTTTTTTCTTGGTTTTTACTAAAATATGTAGGTAAGTAGGTACCTACATATTTTATCATTTTAAATACTTAGGCAAAGCTATAATTGTTATTTACTTGTTAATTGGATGTTTTGATATTGCTATTTTTTCTTCTAAAGTTATGTATTAGCTGAAGTTAATTTTTATTGGGTTTTTATTAAATCTATTATACATTTGTGTCCATTTCGGGTACCATTCAGTATAACTAAAATTCAATATGTGCGAAGCTCGCAAGTGGTGGTTAAGCTTGTGATTCTCAACAATATGATGCCATAAATATTATTTTCAATACGCCCCCGCTTGTTCGCGTTTTAATTATCATGCGCATTGACCAGAGCCCGCATGCGCGCCGCCCGGCTACTATCGCGTCGTGATGTTTTTAGTATCATGCTCGCCACTCGCACTCGGACACTGCTCGGTCGCGCGGATGCGTACCACCACTGGCTGTCTGGCACAATGGCTGTCAAGGTTCGCCACAAGCACACGGCGTGTGGCGAACCTGGACAAGCGGGGCCAACACATTACTTTCTTTACATTCATTTTGACACGAATTCTCTTTTTGGCGACACGCATAAAGCTGCGGCATCGTGAAAAAAATTGCCATGCGTGCGACCCGCACGCGGGCGCAAACACGCAAGACAATAAAAACGCCCTTACAGTTTTAATTGTAACGCTATCGCGACCACGGTGTATAAAATTCTAGTGCTGTGTGTGGACTTCGTGTGATTGGTTGAATTCCAAACTACACAAATTAAGCTGCCCGCCAATATACTACACAGTAATGCTAATGGAGTAGGTATTTATTATTATTTCTGTTTATAGCCATTGTAAAGCATCTGACTATTGTACAAAATAATATGTTAAATGCAATTTCTCATTTTCCCCTTTTTGCATCATTCTGTGTTTTTATATTCTTTATTTTTTTCTCAGATAAGTCATATTTACTTGAAAGTTTTCACATTGTTTTTATTTCTTAGTTTTAAAAATATGAAAAATATTTTACAGATGTAAGACTTTCACGAAACATTATTTTATACTGCCAAAGATGTATTGATCTTTGACCTAGAAAATGTTCATTAAATTATTAAACAATTATGTATGTACCTAACTATAAGAATTATGGTCTACGCAAAATATTAGTTTCAACGTGGTACCTATTATAAATAACTAGCGTAGTCTGCTGATGTAACATAAAATACACGTTATCATTACAGCAAAATGTATTTTTAAATAAAAATTTAAAAATAAACTTGTCTCTTATTGATTGTAGCCATTTTTAGAAATGAAACAAACGTTGGACAAGAAGACAGAAAGTTTACAATTCTGGATTTTCAAGTTTTTTTAATAAAAAATAAAAGCTTTTAAAAATAAGCAATTCGACTCAATAAACAGAATTAACTTTTACTTAGTTTTTTAAATTTCAGACTACGATCTGACGTTTTGTTTCCTAATATTTGACGTTAGTTATTCAGGAAGTTGTGTCCAACCAATCATATTCTCCCTAGAATACGAACCCAAATAACACATTCTGTAGTAATATTATTCGGATCATTTTTGTATCGATTAATATTGGTAGTTTTTTTCGTAGAGTGGCAACATTGACCTATCAAACAACCTTTTGAAATTGACATTTTTGACAGTTTTGGTTTTGTTTTCTTGTTTTTGAATTTTCTCTAAAGTTATTTCGTGTTTCAGTGTGATTTCATGATAAAATATTAAATATAATTCTTTTAATTTCTGTGTTAACGGTGTAAAACAAAATGAGGAGAACTTACAGATCAAAAAAAGATACGACTGGGACGCTCGACCATCGAGATGTGCTTCATAATTTGGACGAAAAGAGTTCGGCTTTCGATGCATTTTATATTCAAAATATCAAACAAACTAAACGTGAATTGTCCTGTGTTGGATCCTCCAACCCTCTGGGTATAGCTTCTAATAAAGTTCGTAAAAGGAAATACGTCAAAAGAATAGTTAAAGAGGCTGAAGTTTTAAAACAAAAGGAGAGTGCATCGCCCGTTGGTTTTTTGACTCCCGACAAATCGTTTCGGGTGAACAAGCCTTTGGATCCATTTGACTTGCTTCTAAATTCGTCTCCTGCATGCCAGTTAGCTAAGACACCTGTAAAAGTTGAAACAATAAAGACTAGCCAGCCTAAAAAGTGAGTAATTTACCTAGCACACGTCTGCATGGTATCCTCTACCTCACGAAGTAGGTATTAGGTACAGGTATACTTAAACTTTAGACAGTAGAGAATGCACTGTAGATGTGGTCAGGCTTTAATGTAGCAATATAGTGTTTAATACCAATTTTGTAAACATTTCATATGACAACCTTAGATTAAAACAAAAAACTAAAGATACGGTACCTAGTCTCGGAAAATGAAACAGTAAAACTGGGTCTAGCTGACGCACTAGCCTCAGTCGTATGTCGAACCGTTGCCGCGTGAGCACGTGCTGTCACACTGCGTTTCTCTTTTTGAAATCCATAAGAATGCCTTTTCGCTTAAATGTCTGAATCATTCTTAAAAGACAAATGTTATTATTAAATACAATAATTTTATGAAAATGCATGTAGGTGTTTCTAGCTCATTTTTCGAATATGCAATGTTAGAATATACTGTATCTACTATTTTTGTTTTTATCTAAGATGACAACCTCTTGTCTATCACATTTTTATCGTTATGTGCCTATAACCTACCTAAAAGATTAAGTTTAAGGCATTTTCAGTCAGTTTATAATCTCATAATTTAAGCTATTTAAATTATGAGCTATTGATAAATTTAAGGTACTGATTTTAAGACATGGGTTTCCTCATGATTTTTCCTTCACTGTAAGAGTGACGTTAATAGCACACATTTTTTTTTTTTTTTTTTCATAAATTGTATAAGAAAAAGACATTGGTACATGGTGGTTGGGATTCAAACCAAGACCCTTGGAAAATTGGGGTATCTACCACAAGACCAACACCGCTTCTTATATGTGTAACATACTTACCTAGTTCTCAATTTTTTTTCAGAGCTGGGAAAACATATACTCGGAAAAAGGTTAAAAATGTAAAACAGATTAGGTATTCCAGTAGTGATAGCTCCGGTAATTAGATATACCTACTATTTAAATTAAAATTTCTTAATTTAGGTATTTTGTAAAATAATTGTTGTACTTTCCAGATTTGGATAAAGCAAATACTTCATCACAATGTAATATCACCGACATCAGATCTCATAAGTTACTTGTTGAAAGAGAACCAAGTCATAGTCCTAAACTCTGTGACAAATCCATTGATGAAATAGTCAATAACTTATCTCTTTTTAGTAAAATAAAACAGAAATCTAATAATACATTCAATACTTCATTTAAGCATATCAAAATGAGACTATCCCGAAATAATTCACCGATACTACAAAAGTCGCCCTTATGTAGTACTCCTTTCAAAGAAAAGTACAGAGGAAAATCTATTTATGCTTTCTCACCTATTTCTATTAAAAGACAAAGTGGTAGTCCTAATTATATAGCAATTACTAAGGAGAATAATGAAAGTAATAACAGTATTCTATATGTTACTACTAATAGAGTTCCTAAATTATCTAACTGTTATAAATCAACATCTCCAGACGCAGTTTCTTGTATTGACGAAAACATTACAACAAACAAAGCAAAAGATATTGAGTTGCAAAAATCAGATGACGTTTTCGGAGATGAAATGGATGTTGTGCCAGAAAATGTGCCATTGGAAAGTTTTCACGATTATATGCAAAACAAATTAGGCACAGATGACAGTTTAACAAAATTAAATGAAGATACAAATAGCTCAATTAAGAACAAGCCAAATCCATCTTTAGTTAAAGACAAGTCACTAAACATAACTGAAGTAACACCATTTTTAGGATTCTCGGAAATCGATAAAAAAGATTTAGACAAAAATACTCCAAATAAGACTGATACGGTTTCTAACATTGAACCAACGCTACAAACTACAGAGGCTGAAGAATTATTCTTAGGATTTTCAAAAGTAGATGAGTCACTAATCAAAGATAGAGAATATTTACTTGAACACATAGAAGAAGTTAGTTTAGTAGAAAACAATGATAGTGAATCTATTAATATAAATAGTAATCAAAATGACAAAACTACTCAAACTGTAGAAGAATGTGAAAGCTACTACAATCCAGATGGTTCCATTAGTTCTTCATATGATGTTTCTGAAAAAGAGTCTATGTATGACACTTGTAGTGATATGAGCTCTAATGAAAACATACAAATCAAAGCAATAAAAGAACCTGTTGTGTATGTCGAGCGAATAGACCATAATACTTTCATGAAATATTTTAGTAACATGAACTCTACTGAAAATTCACAAAAAGAAGCAACAAAAGAACCTATAGTACATATAGAGCGAATAAACCATGATATTTTAATGAAATATAATGACAAGATGCATTCTAATTCTAATGATTGCACCGATTCTTCATTTGGTAATGAAAATGATAATATATCAGACATAAGTGATTTCGATGCTATGTCTGCTGAAGAAAGTGATGATGATTCTAACAGCAATAAAAATGATAATTCTAAAAATAATAGTAACAAAGATAATTGTGTTGATACTAGTGAAAATGATAATACTAGTGATATGCATAACCTATCTTACTGTATTAATAATGATGATACCATAAAATATAAAATTACTAAGATATCCAACATTAGTAATAATAATCAATCAAATGTTAGTGAAAATGATAATTTATCTAATATAAGTGATGCTAACATTGTACGTAATGTCAATGAAGATGATGATGATTTTAATAGGAGTAGAGATATAAATATGACTAATATTAGTAATAATGAAAGTTCTAATGTTATTCATGACGATAATACATCTTTTACTTCAATAACCACTGACTCTAATGAACTAGAACCGAAAAATGGTATTACTATAACTGATTCTGATGATATAACTTCAAATGAAGATGACGCAAGTGAAGAAGAACACATTAGTTTTGTTACTACTAGAAGAAGGAATGATTTCACTAAAGATTCTATGTTTCAGTTTGATAATGACGATAATTCTTTTGTAAGTAGTAGTACTGATTGTGACAAGACTGTACTTAGCAATAAAGTGAACTTAACCAGACAATCTATAGACCATAGCGAAATTCAAGAAGAATATAATATTGAAACTGAACCAAACAAGTTTGAAGTGGAAATTCCTAATAATATAAATGCACATTTAGTCACAGTAAGGAAAAGTAGATTGACAAGGCAAAGCAATGTAGATTTCTATGAAAATTATGATGCGACTCTAACAGAAAAAGATACAGGGGCCATAGATAATGAATGTGATATACAGGAAGTAAATGATAGAATATCCTTTGTTAATACCAGAAAAACAAGCACTAACAGTTTCAGAGAAAGCAATATTACTTGTATGGATACTTCAAGAGTAGAAGTTAGACCTAGTATAGTTCTACGTCCAGGGAAAAAATGGGAAAGGTCACTGAGTATTTATAAAAGAATTTCCATGATGACTGATCATTTTGATCAATCTTTTCTTGAAGATGAGAATCTTCAATCGAAGGGAAGAAATTATAGGCAAAGTGTAATCAGTACTATGGGGATGCAAGGTGAGGCTTTCATAATTTTGTAAGTTTATTTTGTCAAAATGTTAAACTTTATTCAGAAGTATCAATCCTTCTTTGTGGATTAAAATACCTACTGGCAGAAAATAAATTCAACAGTGACAAATAAAAAATAGTAAAATGACACTTCCATCCAAAGTTTTAGTGTAATGTCAGGTTTGTTATATATTTTCCCAAAAAATAGTGGAAAATGTCGTTGTTATGGATCTAAAATTATAACTTATTTTACAGATTCGCTACATAATGAATCAATCATTAGCCGGAAAAGTACTTTTGTGTCAAAACCCAGTAGACCAACTATTAGATTTGTAAAAGTAAGTTTCTAATGAAAACATGAGCTGACAATAGATTTATTGCATTGTTATTATATTGTTTTGTTTTTCAGGATACTGATGGTAACGATTCCCGCGTGAGCTTGAATAATACGACGATTTACGATGATTTGAAAGGTAAGGCTATTTCCGAAACTACTATTTTAGTAGCTTTGAAGTATAGAATGGCAACACTACATTGAAAACTACCACGCGCCATGTTTTGTCATCTGTGGCAAATTGTGCGTTTCGCGGAAGAGGATGCGTCGTGTCGTTGTCTTTTCCCAAACGAGCGTTTTATTTTATTTTTTATTTAGTAATTGTGTGTTCAGTTACACAGTCGTGTATTCATTGACGCTACTATTACTAGATAATAGTAGAATAAACTTTAAACTTGTGCAATAAAGTGAACTTTTATATCTGTAAATTGACTGCCATTATCCGTAACGGGATAATAGCTTGGTTCTGCGCCTTTGTTTGTAAAAAAGTGTCTAAAGCCAAGTGCATGCATCTTCTCCTGCAATACAAAGGTTAGTTGAAAATAGTGATAAAAGAAACGTGTAGGATAAAAAGAATTGTGTGGTTTTGTACGTTGCGTCAACGATTACGCGACGCGTCGTACATAAAAAGTTGATGGTTGACTTCCTCGTATGTGTCATTTGGTGATTAATTCCGTGTTTCCCGCAGGATTTTTGAACGAGGAGTGTGATGATACTGTTATCGAGTTATCAAAACTCTCGCTCGCTGATTCTCATCACGAAGTCTCAGTAATAGAGCCCTTCCATGAATTGGAACGAGTGACTACTGCCAAAGACTACGTGTTACGTCGATGCAATCAAACGGAGCCGCTAATATTTGATGAATGTTACCCGGAAACGTGAGTAAAAATTATATTAAAACCGTTTTTTAAATCATTTGAGGGTTGTTAATCTCTTTGATACACAAAACAAGCACTGTTTGGTATGTAGGTCAAATACAAAATGGAGGATGAGTAGTGTAAACAGATGTTTGTATCTCTTACTAATGTGCGTAGCTGTTGTTTATAAGTTGTATTATGGAAAACACAGCAAAAATATGAATCAAAGTTCTAAGGAAAAATAGTAAGTTCGAATTCAATGTGTATTTTTGATTACATATGCAATTTCGCCTGGTTTTCCCAATAATTTTGTTACTACCCGATAAGGTGAAAGACCTTCACTTAACCTTATAGTTTTATATTAGTAGGTAGATTTAAAAAAACAAGCAGAAGAAATACTGGTATTTTATATTCCATGCAGCTCATTTTTAACATGGCCAAAGTTAAAAATTTATTAATATAATGATGGCCTTATTTGACACTTCAAGTCAGCGGGACAGCAGAAGTTTGTGGGTTTGATTCCCGCTAGAGTCAAGTATTAATTCTGACCATAAATGTTTGTTCAGGGTATTTACTATAATATGTATCATACCCATGAGCCAGAGATCTCTAAATAACAATAAGAATTGAGAAATCCTTAATATAGATAAGAAAAAATGAAATGAAAAAGTCAATTATTCACTCATTGTGCGGACATAATGATGTAATTTGCAATGCCAAACAGCTAAAGTATGATTCATAGTCTAAACTCTAACCAATTCAATAGAATCGTTTACCAACATAAAAACATGAATCAAGATTTTCCCAGTAATTTACCACATTTTGATTACCTCATTAGAAAATTATTCTTTCTTAATATTCTAGCCATTATAGCTTCAATAGTGTTTTAATTAATAAATATTAAATACCTAATTAATTTATTAACATTTAAAATTTGTATAATTAAAAAACAATATTTTCGTTGAATTATAAGTAGGTACCTAATTAATTACCTAACAACTGAAATTAAACTTATTTTAATCAAGTTGCCTCACATAGCATTTTATCAATGCTCAACGCTTCAGATCTCTTCCTCAGGGTAGACTAATATAGAATGAGTTAAATTTCAATTCAACATCATGAAATCAGAAGAAAAATCAAATTAACAACTGTTTTAAAATATATAAGTTATATAAGAATTATATATAAGAAATTCTAAAGCAAAATTCCTCATAATAAAATACCTACAGATATATCAAAATATACTCTAAAAAAACATGTCTTTATTATTTTATCTATTACTAAATCGGTCCAGTAGTTTCATTACAAACATACGACACACACTGTAAAATGCCTTTTGATTAAATAAATAAATAATCATATGACAAATTATATGTCAGTCTATTTGTGAACAGGAGGTGTGGAAAGACTTTGAAATGTCTGAGCGTTGAAAAATGCTTAATATAAAGCTTTTAGCTTGCATGCTGTAGGTGTGGGCAGTCTTAGGTAAAGTGTTAGTGTCATTGTGTAGTTTGACTTTAATAAAAGCAACACAATTGAAACCGGAAAGTAGTTAAAATTCATATCAACATCGGGAAAACCGAAGATAAATAAAAAAAAACATAAATAAATAAACTAGGTTGACGAGAGATACCAAACAAAAGAGATTTCCCCGGGCATTCCTAGGTCGGCTAATTTACAGTTTACCAAATATTTAATTAATTATTTGGAATTGTGCCCTAGAATAGTGACGCAGATAGCAAACCATGTGTTGGATAGTGTCCAAATTGTCTATTTATTTACTTAATTTATTATAGTAATATGTGAAAGCATTGTTTTATTTTTGTATGAAGAAAGTCGTTCACATTTGCTTTTTTAGTCATTCACCCTTGATGAAATACAAACACACTCATACATTTATGTATATATCTTCACAGTTCTTTGTTTTGTGGTGCTACAGATAAAAATATTACCAGACATTGCATACAGCACCATCTAGCATTACTAGTCTTGATGCTAACCTTGGGTTAGCATCTAGACTTGTAATCCTTATCTTGTAACAATGTCTTAGTTTAGTGAGCGTATACCTACCTCAACCTTAAAAGAGGAAACAGAACTCTTATAAAATCACTTGTTTATCTGTCCAATTCATGTGTCACAACCAATTTTCTCGTTAAAAGTAGCCTAAGTGAAATTAAATTTATACTAGATTCCAAGATCTATTAAGGTGTATAAAAATCAAGATTCTGTGAGTCAACACAATAAAAACTTAGGAGTTTTAGATAACTTGTAGGTACTAAAATTCAACCCATATTTATGAGAGCGCTGTTGGTCTAGTGGTAGATACCCCGACTTTCATTCCGAGAGTCGTGGCTTCGAAGCCAGGCCGAACGCGCACCAATGTCTTTTTCTTTAAGAAAAAGTTATGTGCGCTAATAACATCGCTCTTCCGGTGAAGGAAAACATCGTGAGGAAACCGACATGTCCTAGGACTCACCACGGTCGTAAGGCATGAGAGATTCGCCTATCCGGAGTCAGATCCCGTGGCGTCTTACTGCTTAACCCCTCTAAGAAATCACGTACAATGGCCCAATTGTGAGGCTAAGTGCGGAAAAGACCCAGCGAAACTAACTAACAAACCCCTATTTAAATTATGTAGGAAATCAAACTCGCAGTCGTTAAAATATTATAATTAGTATTGGTCTGTTCCACAGGGCCCTAAAGAACTGCCACAAGATCGGCGAAGGCGTGTACGGCGAAGTGTTCTTGTGGCGAGCTCGGGATGGCCGCGCGCGGGTTATGAAGATAGTGCCCATCGCCGGAGATGTCAAGGTCAACGGGGAGCAGCAGAAGGACTTCCACGAGATCATCTCGGAGATTGTGATTGCTATGTAAGTTGGATTTTTTAACGACTTTACTGCTGACGTTGAATACATTCGTGTGTGTTTTCAGCAACGGGTAATGGAAATTTTATAACAAACCTTTGTTCAGGGTCCCAAGTTTGCTCATTTGGTCAAATGTGTCGAATACACGTCAAATATGACAATTACTATTCTATCGACCCTTGAGACACGATTGTGAGTGTATTTTCAGCAACGGGTTGTGAGTGTATTTTCAGCAACGGGCAATGGGAGTTTAAAACAAATCTATGTTTACTTTAGGGTCCCAAGTTTGTTTATTTGGCCAAATGTGTCAAATACACATCAAATATAACAATAACTATTCTATCGACACTATCTATTGAGACACGATTGTGGGAGCAGACTTGAGCCCAGATACCTACCAATGTCAAACATGTTTCTTTCACGCAAAAATCCCTGCTCATTATTCCAGTAGGTACTTAATGTCCATTCGGAAAAACGAACCTGCAAATCCTGCAATCTAGTGAAAAGATTTTTTAATTATATAATATTTGTTCCTCTGACTAATCCAAAGAGTTGTGACAGGAACTCATCCCCTGAAACCGAAACCGATAAATGAATTTAATTTCTTCTCTCTTCTTAATTTCTACTTATAATTCAAATCTCGTTCACCTAACATTCTTGAACCAGACACTTATCTACGTCTTTAGATTGTAAAAGACTTACGATGTACAGACATCCTTTACAAACAACCTGAATAACTGCATTGATCAACTGAATAGATAAATGATAAAACATAACCGGTTTTACTGTAGGTATGTAGGTATTATATTACCACTCAACTTTGTTCATTCTTGCACGTGTTTCTTACTATAGCACACACAGACAGACTATAAGAGTAGATACGCGCTATTGTCCAAGTGTATTACGTCATTAAGGTGTGTTAAGGGCGTATGCTACCTGCGGCGTTTTAATACAGATCTATTGTTACGTCTTACTGAGAAGGTGTATAAGGGCGAACCCTACCTGCACTGTTTCTATACAAAATACAATACCTACCCACCCTACAATACCCTATTCTTTTCTAATGCCTTTAGCTAGTGCAACCTTTTCAAGTTTTATTTGACTGTATGGGTACATAATTTGCTGTAAAATATTTGTAATAGATAGATAATATTGATTTTTCTTTAGTTTTCACGATGTTAAATTGTTGATAAATCCGTTTTTGCGTTGCTTTAATTATAATTAAGTCTTTAAAAAAAACCTCAACAAACGTTAAAAAGTGCTCAATTTAATAAAAGAAACGCGATTAAAAGTAAAAAAAATGAGTTCTATTTCAAATCAACATCGCGAAAGCTAAAGAAAACTCAATACATTATCTTTTACAACAAATTTTGTACTTACAGTGAAATAAATCTTGAAACTTGACTTAAAAAATGTAGATTTTCTTCTGTATTCGCGATGTTGGATTGAAATTAAACTCAATCCAGTCAATCCTGAAGAAGAGACCTCTAAAAGTCTCGAAACGTTACCGAAAAAAATAGTTTAATTTTAAAAATTTGCTGAGATACTTATCAAAATATTTCACCCGCGTAAGTCCCGATCCCATGAGAATATTGGCATCAAAAGTAGCCTATATAACTCCCATATAAAGTAGTTTTCTATTGGTATAATAATTTTTGAAATTGGTCCAGTAGTTTCGGAGATTACCCCCAATTTTCATACAATCATACACGTTACCAACGTTACCTCTTTATAAACTAGTAAAGATATAGATTTTCACTATAACTTCCTTCAAGATATTTGCATTTTCCTCTTGACAAAGAGTAATTGCCCTCGTTTGACTTCCAAAGTCTAGGTATCCATATCGTGTATGTATAACACATAATTTAACCTTCACGAGTCCAGCCTTCGAAAGATCACGAATACACGACGAGTCGACGACCCGAATGAGACAAAAGTTCATTCACTTAGTTTCTATTTGATAAACGAATTTTGTTCTAAACAGAAATAGGTACCTACCTACCTACTTAGTACACAATATTATTAAGTGAATTGCGTAGTTAGATTTTCTAAGAATTTGGCTTATCTAGAAACTATTTAACTATTTAAGCGGCCTTCGAGGGATATCCGCGAAAAATGTTGAAAGGAGTACTATGTTTGTTTCCAGGATTTGATCTCTATCAGCCATACTATCGATCGATACAGTAGGTTAATATAGGGTAGTTTTTATTTTCCAAAATGAATTGTTTTAACCAAGAAAGAATTTTTCAAAAATCTAAAAATGCCTTTTTTGGTCTAGATATCTTATATAAAAAATTTCCATGTCACAATGTTAGTACTCCTCCGAAACGGCGCGACCGATTTTTACCAAATTTTATATGCGTATTCAGTAGGTCTGAGAATCGGCTACTATCTATCATACTTAAAAAACGCAAGTGTAACTGACCGATGGACAACGTACAGGCTAAACGGCTGGGTGTAGAGACTTGAGATTTGGAACATAGGTTCTTTAGGGGTTGAAAGTGAGCACTAAGAACTGGTTTTTGGAAATTCCACCCCTAAAGGGGTAAAAATGGGGAAAAACGTTTGTATGCAACTTCGTAACGGCTTGACATAGAAACTTGAAATTTGACATAGATATTGATACAGATACAGCTAGTAGTAATATATACAATCGCCTAAATTATAGTCTAAATAAAAAATCTCCTAAAGTACGCATGCGATTTTGATAAGGTTTTCACTAAAATTTCTTCTAGAAAACCTAGAAGAAATTTTAGTTTTTTTTTAAAACCTATAAACCTTATAGGTCTCAAAAAAAGCTAAAATTGCAAAAGATATAATACTAAACCGATTAGGCATAAACATCCTCTGTGTGTAAACTGAAGCCCTGATATGTTTAATTCTGATTTTGTCTGACTCGGATAAACCCGGGGTCGCTCCTTTTTATAATAATGTCAAATTCGCGAATCATTAGATAGATAGAATATAAATAATTTGTTGCTATTTGATAAAAATTGCGGAAGTAAATCTTATCAGTGGC
Source organism: Idaea biselata (assembly GCA_958496205.1). Classification (NCBI taxonomy): domain Eukaryota; kingdom Metazoa; phylum Arthropoda; class Insecta; order Lepidoptera; family Geometridae; genus Idaea; species Idaea biselata. Next base: position 17,516,082 of record OY292400.1, on the reverse strand, counting down.
TTTTGGCTCAAGCCCAGTTTTTCGCAAAACACTAAGCAGATAGCGACTGCGACATTAAGACCAGATATTTACATTTTATTTTCTTGATATTTTGTTAGTTACGAGCCGTGTGCCGCGGTTTCACCCGCGTAAGTCTCGATCCCATGAGAATTTATGAAATCCTTTCTTGAAGCCTGCCTACTTCAACTTTCAGCTCTGTACCATCAGCGGTTTAGGCTGTGTGTCAATTTATACTACCAAAACGATAAACCCATTTTAATGAAATCTGGCATCGCGATAGATATGACCTTGGAGCTTTTTTCAAAGAGCTATATTTATCAACTCTGTTTATCTGATATCTAAATTTACCATTCCATCAACACTTTGACTGCTGAAAATAAATCGCAAACGAAAGACCGTAAAATCGCATACGCCGAAACCAAAATATCGCAAACACTTGTGGGCTTTCAGCAGTCAAGGAGTATTTCATTAATTTTAAGCTACATTTAACCCGCGTAGGTCCCGATCCTGTGGGAAACCGGATTAAAAGTAGCCTAATTTCCTCAGGGTGAATGTACCTTTCTAATGGTGTAAGAATTTTGAAATCGGTCCAGTAATTTTTAAGTTTATTCATTACAAACATACACACACACAAAAATACAAATCTTTCCTCCTTATAATAAGATAAGATAAGCATAAGTGTAGATAAGCACGCCTCAATGCGGTTACAATTTTGCTGAAGCATTTTTCTTTGAAAAGTATAAAGAACTTATATTCCTAATATTAAAACCAGCAAGTTACCCTGTGAATGGCCACAAAACGTTGCTTGACCCTGATATGATAATGCTCGTTATGTTCTCGTATCAGTTTACTACGCAGCCGGTAGGTATTTATCATATCTATTCGTGACAAGATTCTTAAACCATTTCGAGTGTTATGTTCTGTGAGTCCGTATTGTAATACCTATGTTAATACTTGAATTGTAACGATAACAGTTTGGTCATGTCTGCAATGCTATAGGCTTGTGCGGACCGACTAGTCGCGATCGGTGCTGCAGGGAACAGGCGCTAGGCATAACGGGCGCACTATCATTAGTGCGACCATTACGCTAACGTTAACAGTTTGGCACTCGTCTGTGTTCCGTTACGTAGACCGGTGCAGCCACTAAGGAAGACGGGTCGGATCTGGTTCGGCAGATAGATCTTCTAGTTATGAGAGCTAGATCTTAGACCATATTATCGCTTACCATCATGTGATATAGTGCTTAATCAAAAGGTCCTAAAACTGTTTATAAAACATCATCTGTAAAAAAATTAACTGTCTAGCTATCGCGGTAGTCTTAGAAATAGGGTCCCGTTTTTACCCTTTAGTTACGGAACCTTGAAAAAAGGCCACGCAGTAGATTTTCGGATGTTACATGAATCTAAATCTTGTTACCGCTACATACGTATGAATTCACAATGACCCTAAAATCTAATAATATTCGCGCTAATTTTACGATTGAGCAATTTCCACTTCACCGCGAAACTTTCGCGCATAATATTGCGTATTTGTGGTCTCACTCTATTATGCACCACAAACCACAAATCGTAAATATACTACGTTCAATAAAATGCATGATTATGGTGAAAGAAAATGTCTGTCTGTCTCTGATTGATGGTAGACGTATGATTGTGTAAGCAGTTTCTCTTTTAAACTTTCATTATTGTGTGGGTGAAATCATTGCTTTTAAAAATATATCAATATGGTAACAAATGAAAGAAGCTGCCTGTTTAAAAATACACTGCAAAATTTCAGTCAGTTTATTGTATATTATTAAATAACAGGGTATTTACCATGTTTTAATTTGTTTTTGGACGAGCTCGATATTTCGCAAGTAATTTCACCTGGCATGTTCACGAGACTGAAGATTGCGGTTAGGTGATGACAGTTATGGGCGTCCATATCGAACTACCCTCTTCCTAATTCGCGTGCCGCGACTTAGCACTGTTCCCCTACTATTGTCACTAAGCTCACTATTTTCTGTACTTCTGTGTTTAATAATATTAGTAGTGAAAACAACCATGTGAGTTTAAAATCTTATAGTATACTAGCTGACCCGGCAAACGTTGTTTTGCCTTATAAATTATAGATAGTAGCCGATTCTCAGACCTACTGAATACGTATACAAAATTTCATAAAAATCGGTCAAGCCGTTTCGGAGGAGTACGGTAACTAACAGTAACACTGTGACATGGAAATTTTATATATTAGATATTATATGTATCGTCGGAAGTAACATTTTGTAATGTTGTTTTTTTTTTGTTGCAGGGAATTGAGCGCTCTGCGCGCACCTATAGCTGAAATCGACAGACACTTTGAAGACGGTGGACTCATTGAGGAGATCGATCTTCACGCTGTTGAAAACGCCACTGATGTCTTTAATGAGGTCAGTTTTATGCTTATTAATTTACGTATTAATTACTTACTGTTACTGTGTGTTTCCGCAACTAGCCCTATAACTGGGCCTTTTTGCGTGGCTTTAAGCCGTAGGTTTCCTCATGATGTTTTCCTTCACCGTAAGAGCGATGTTAATAGTGCACTTAATTTTTTCTTAAAGAAAAAGACATTGGCGCGCGCGATAGGCCTGGATTCGAAACCACGACCTTCGGAATGAAAGTCGCGGTATCTACCACTAGACCACCAACACCGCTCTTTATTAACGTATTCAACAAAATCGGTTAAGCTGTTTAGACGTAAAGAAAGCGTAACAGACAGACAGAGTTACTTTCGCATTAAAGATTTGGAGAATCAACGGCTGCCATAGACAATGGGCTGGCCAGGCAAGTCCAGCAAATGGCTGTAACTAAAACAAACAATGAACAATGCCTTTTTCAAAAAAACTGTTTGTTTTGTTTTAATCTTGCTTTATTTTACGAACGAATACGACTGTTACTAAAATGCCGTGTAAATACCATGTCATTTACTTTGCATTTGGGAATCATAATGTTTTTATCTATCAGCCATTATCATAATAACAAACAGTCTACGGGGAAATACAGAATTTCATCATAGTCACATGAAATAAATATACAAATAAACACACAGACGTCTGATGTGATGAGATGAATGACGCATATTTCGTTCTTATTCAATAAACCTGTTCTTAGAGAAACAGGATTAATTTCTTTCGTCATTATGTCTAATAGACACTACAATAGTGTCAAACTGTGCAAAACAGAGTCCTAATACATTTTTATTCACTGCACACCGGTTATAAGTCATTGTTAACTACTTATCGAAAGCAATATGACCCATTAGTGGAAAAGAGAACGAATTACTCTCTGCACTGCTCCCATGTTTTACTAGCCGTGGTGTGTGCAGATGTACTATTGCAAAACCTGACAGCTACATTTTTGACTAAGCCTCCAGATTTAATAAGGGAAAATAAATAGGTAATTTCTGTGAACAGCACACAGCGCCATCTAGCCCCATGGTAAGCTACTTAGCTTGTGTTACAGTGGCTAGACAAAGGATATAATACGTATATTTAGTTTTCTTTTGAGAGAGAGACACCCAGACCAGAAACAAATATTTTTTTAAGCACAAATTCTTTCTCCCGGCGAGAATCGAATCCGCAACCTTCCCAAAAAATAAGTAGGTAAAATTATTAGAATTTGTAACATATAATTTCTTACAACTATAGCAAAAAGTGTCGTTACAACTTTTGGTCTTCATTTTTTCCGTCTAGCTAGCCCCCTTTATAAACACAAAAAGAGACGTTACTCTTATGACGCATGTTTCGATATAAAAATTGAAATAACATGTTCCGAGAGAAATGAGATCAATTCCCTACGTCATTTGCCTACGTAACGACAGAATGAGATATAAATTAACACATACGTAAGTCTAGCTAGATAATATAGGTATTTATACCTACATACTTACCTACTTATAGACAAAGGTTAACTTGACATTGTCGTCATGAATCATGAACAAAACAAGTTTACACTCGTCATCAATACTTTATAATTGCGATAGAGAATAAAAATGACAATTTAACGATACTACAAAGGCCGCCATCTGTAATCTAAGCTAAGCAACTTGTGTAGTTCATTCTTGTGCTATAGTAGCCAGACAATAAAGACTACTCTAAGGCAGAGATATTATGTAATACTAGAGGTGTTGTCTCAATCATAATTCCAAGTTTCTTTTACTCGAAATAAATCATAAAAAGCTGCTGCAGTAAATGACGATTAAAACGTCAAAAGCATCATTGAGTTTGCGGCAGCGTTACCGAACCGAACTGTATCCTTCTGATGTCATAATGTCTTTATTCAGGAAGGAAACAGTCGACTACGTTTGTATGAAGAAAGAGTAGGTAGACTGTCCTCTTAGGGTTGAGATTCTTGACATCAATTATGTAAACGCATTTTGCTGTTAAAGCAAAACCCTGTTAGTCTTAGGCTATGAGCTTTTTTAGGTAAACCGGAGATTTTTTAGACTGGCCTTCAGGGCCAATTTTTCTACGCTCACTTACGTGGCCTGATCGGATTGTTACTAAAAAAACATAACCTTTGGCAGTGAGGTAAAATTGCTGTATTTAGACGAATTTAGAACCTCGTCCTTTGTTTAAAGTCGGTTAAAAATAAATTTGTTTCCGGCTTTTAGATAAGATGGGTCAACCCAAAATAGCATAGCATTCATTTTGAGATAAGACTAAATTATCGTTTATCGTTTTTTAGGGTTTCGTACCCATTCTTAAAAAAGAGAATCTTTTACTAAGACCCAATTGTCTTTTCTGTCACCGCGCTGTATCTCATAAACTGTGATAGCTAGACAGTTGAAATTTTCACAGATACTAATATTTCCACGAATACTAAAAACAGAATAAATTAGATACCTATATAGGTGGGACTCCCATACAACAAATGTGGTTTTTTTTTCACGAAACCGTTCGTGCTCGAGTCCGATTCGCACATGACCGGTTTTGTTTTATTATGGCGGTATAATTGGTAGGTAAGAAACCCTCACCGCGCGAGCTAGACTTGCACTGACCTATTTTATACACAATTATCGCAAATCAAGATTACATCGGTACCAAGTAAACTTGAAAGAATTTTCACGCAAAATAATTGACTAAAATTTTCACGCGAATTGCATAATAATGTAAGTTGTAACCAATCCTTTGTAATACACATCTGTACTGTTCGATAAGCGACCCGGTTTCCCTTATCTGCATTCTGCACACGTGTTCTTTGACTCATTCATTAGTCGGAACTACGGTACGTAATTTCAGCGTAATAGTGACTAATATTCTGTGAAAGTGCCACTGATTCGATCTGCATTGCGGTTCGTTTGGGCATGACCTAGTTCTGTATCTGAGGGCAGAGTTTAGTCTCGTCTGGGGGTCAGTTGATGGTATGTTATCTTATCTGAGACTTAGTTGTGTGATGTGTCCCTTGAGTTTTATGACGGCCTCTGTGGCTCAGGCCAACTCCCGGCTGCGACGCAGAAGGTTGTAGTCTGAGGGCAGAGTTTAGTCTCGTCTGGGGGTCAGTTGATGGTATGTTATCTTATCTGAGACTTAGTTGTGTGATGTGTCCCTTGAGTTTTATGACGGCCTCTGTGGCTCAGGCCAACTCCCGGCTGCGACGCAGAAGGTTGTAGGTTCGATTCCTGCCGGGACAAGTATTTTATACTGGCCATTCTTTCACTAAGAGAAAGCTACATTATCGAGGAGTAATATAGGGTACTTTTGATCCCAATATTCCCACGGGACCGGGACTTAGCTGTTTCTTTCTTTCAAACCGTAAAAGAAAACTTTCGAGAATAAAACTAAATTTCGAAATATAACCAACCCTCTGGTCGCTAGTATCCTTACAATCGCCATAATAAGTAAATAAATAAAGAAAAACGTCACAATACGATTAATACCAGTTATTTATTAAATGTATTTTCTACCTTCTGCAATCGAAAATATCTTTACAACAAAATATATGAAAGACTTCTCTCTCACATTCAACATACAGACAGACATCCCAAGGATTCCTTTCAAAAGGCCAGGTAGAAAATAAATACCACAAGTTATTCATCATCTATCGCAGGAATTTCGTTTTTGTTATACCTTTTTTTTGAAGCGTCCTTTGTGATGTTTAAGTTTGTACAAAAAAAAACCTTGAAGGTTAACTCTTCCTGCATTTTACGTATAATCTAGATAAACTTGAGGATTTAAAGTGGTAAGTAATCCTGCTTTTATAATTAAAAAGAAAATCCATATCTATATTTTTAGTTCCTTATCTTACTTCTTATCTTACTAATATTATAAATGCGAAAGTAACTCTGTCTGTCTGTCTATCTGTCTGTTACGCATTCACGCCTAAACCGCTGAACCGATATTGATGAATTTTGGTATACGAGATAAATAGGACCTTGGAGAAGGACATAGGCTACCTTTGATCCCGTTAATTCCGCGGGATCGGGACTTACGCGAGTGAAACCGCAGGCGCAGCTGGTAGATAAATAAAATCTACTTCGGGTAAATAACCCGATGTTTCTCATTCTATCGAATCTTATTAATATTCTTACTAATATTATAAATGCGAAAGTAACTGTTTATCTGTCTGTCTGTTACGCTTTCACGCCTAAACCGCTGAACCGATATTGATGAATTTTGGTATAGAGATAAATAGGACCTTGGAGAAGGATACCTTTGATCCCGTTAATCCCGCGGGATCGGGACTTAGTGAAACCGCGGGCGCAGCCAGTAGATAAATAAAATCTACTTCGGTTAATAACCCGATGTTTCTCATTCTATCGAAATAGGAAATTAGAACCAGAACTTTAAACTACGCGTTAATTAATAACATTTGTTCAAACAATGAAAGTACATAATTACACAGTACACACAGATACGCATATATTACACAGTTCGTACTAACTCGAAGCGTTACCGTTTCTTCATTGTCTGTATCAAACATCGATACTCTGTATCGATGTTTGTAAGTACTCTAGAAACGACCGCGTTTAAACAAGGGACGGTTGAATATTGCGTAATTTAGCGAGTTGGTACTTCTTTCTCTTTGTTCAGTTGCAAGCGTACTTTACATATGTACGGCTACAGAAGGTTTAACAACCGAATACAGAAACGCCACTTAAAATTTGAAGTGTACCTACTTAAATAATTGAGCAGCTTCTAAATTTAAAATTTGTATGAGAATTTTTGAGTTTGAAAGCTGCTTATTTGATTAAGTAGAACTCAAATGTTGAGTAGCGTTTCTGTATTCGGCCGTAAGTTTTATTTCAAAACTAGCTGGGACACCCAGACCAGACACAAATATTTATTTTTTAAGCATAAATACTTGCTCCCAGCGGGAATCGAACCCGCAACCTCCTACATTGCAGTAGTGCTTGCGTGTCGTTTAGGCTGTGTGTTGCTTGATCAGACAGTTAGTCAGTACAAAGCAAGTTATAGATACAGATTACAAACTATACATTAGCATGCGAGCATATCGATCAACACACCACGTGACTCGGACGTGCCTTCAGCACGGAAATCCTTCTGCATTTGACCTTAAAATCGAATAATCGTTCCGATATCTTTGGATACTTATATCGCATAGTAGACACTTTTACTCGAAACTGCTTGAGTAAAGTCCGCGACCACACGTCTTGCGATCAAACAATGATAGGAGTCTTTTAGAGGAAATAATACCTACTCGTTCTGTATACAAACGTCGACTGTTTTCTCCCTGGATAAAGATATAGAGCAAATATGTTTATGCCATAAAGCCTATTTCTGTCATGCATGACCATACCCCTACGTTTTGTTTCTAAATTTTATTCAATAGAAATAAAACTTAGAAAATATAGAATATGAAAAAAATCAAAACTTAGGGGCATTTATATAGGTTTTATGGCATAAACATGTTTTCTCTAATTTCTTTATCCTGGAAGGAAACAGTCGACTACGTTTGTAAAGTTTGTATGGAGAAAAGAGTAGGTATCCTTTTTCTTAACATAGCATGATAAACCTGATATTCACCCTAGTATTCTTAATTACTCATGTACTTTGGTTCGACTGTTATATGAGCATTGCGAGACGGTAAGAAGACCTTTGCATCGCGTCGTCTGATAAATCGACTCTGGGTCAAACTGCACGGTTGATAAGCAGCTAACTTTACGCTCGTATTACTAATAAAATTAATATGGACATATTTAATTTTGCTAATTATTAAAAAATATCAAGGTTATATCACTAGCTTTAGGCCTCTAGGAATACAAGTTTTGGTCAAAATATGCCTACTTCATAGTGATCATGATCATAAAGACACATGTCGGAAAAGCTGTCTGGAAGTGGCACCTTGAAGGTCTTAAAATTAAATTTAGTTATTTCGTAGCAACAACCTTTTAATCTTACTAATATTATAAACTAGCTGCGACCTGCGGTTTTACCCGCTTAAGCGAAACCCGATCCTGCGGGATTTACGGGATCAAAGTATACTATGTTCTCCTGGTTCTAAGCTACCTCCCCACCAATTTACAGCCAAAACGGTTCAGCCGTTCTTGAGTTATAAACGGTGTAACTAACACGACTTTCTTTTATAATTATTATGTAGATAGATGTAAATTTTAGTTACTCCTTCACGCAAAAACTACTGAACCGATTGCGATGAAACTTGGTATGCAGATATCTGGATTGACACATAGGGTACTTTTTATCTCGATATTCCTACGGGATGGAGACTTACGCAGGCGAACGCTAACGCAGCTTGTTCAGACATACCTAATATTGAGGGCATGGCTTTATTGGCAAAGCATAAAAGTGACAAGACGCTTCATAAATTACTATTCAATTCGCAGTGGAGCGTTGCCAATGGCCATTAAAGTTTGATTTAGTTCTTAATCGCTCGCTGTGACCTAACTTGACCTAGATGGTGTTTCCGGATTCGCTGGCATATATAATTCGACCCTGTGTTTCACATCTAAGGCTTCGCAACTAGGGCAAGTTTAAAGCTTATTTTTTTATAATGTCGCACAACACAGATCTGCAGTGGCCTTCACGAATTCGCTCAAGGACCTATGTGTGGTCTGTGTTTAAATGTGAGTTTAAGGTCGGGTCACACTTCTAATGTCTGTCTGGCTATGACGGTTCATGAGATACGCCTAGTGTTATGTGCCTAGTGATGATGACAGACGGGAGAAAGAGACAGTGGAGTTTCATTAATAGAGTTTTACCCTTTAGGTACGGGACCCTAATCAAATTAAATCAAATTCATTTATTCAATGAGAGCAATGTATACACAATTACATGGTCAAGATCATTTTGACATGTCGACTTATTATGACTATGATTTTGGGGTGGTTTCGGACCGCGCCCCTCGATAAGAAGAAACCGTCCCCAATCAGTGGTGAAATTTCATTTTCTATAATTTATTCATTTATATATTTAATAGCTCTTAAAAATAACTTATTAAATAAATAATTAAAAATATTAAATAAACATAGTTCTTCTTTTCGTATAGTGGTGTGGCTCACGTGGTGTAAGAGTTTTCGGGTCCGCCTAAGGCCTCTAACTTGAGTATAAGATGTTTATGTATGAAAGTACATAAGAAACTATAGTAAAACTGCGAAGTTTATCTAACCTACCTCACCCTTTCCAGGTGCTAGCAGTTCGCTGTACTTTCGGCCCGTACCCCTCTCGGCTACTTGACCTGTGGGAACTGTACGACGAGTGCAAGGGAAGCGAGAACGACAACCCAGCTGCTTTGCCGGTCGACCAGCAGTACATTGTGCTGGAGCTAGCTAACGCTGGGCAGGACCTCGAGAGTTTCCAGTTCACAGGCGCTCAACAAGCACATGCCTTGTTCCAACAGGTACGTTTGACTGGATTGGTATTTAAGTGCAACTTACTACAACCCCTAATTATTTGAGGTTAGCACAGTGAAACTCAAATAGAATCTTTAGAGCAATATATGCAAACACATCATACGTATGATACAATGTAAGCAAATACAAATACGTTTTGAAATGTCGAAATTTGAAATACCTACTGCAAATATATTTGTCAATATTTTTATCCGCCACCGCGCGGGGTGAGCTTAAGGTTTGCTAGTCTCCCTCAGATCCCTTAGTCTCCTTTTACGACACCGACGAGAAGACATTGGGTAACCCTATTCTATGCCGGGAATACACAGGATAAATTTATAGTAAACATGTCTTTGTATCTATGTAAATATAAATAACAATGAATTAACGCCTTTACAAGGCGTCTGGACAAATGAGAGAATATTTTCAAGACGATTCTAAGTGCTGGCTTAAGAATTATAACAATAATAAGGTTAAATAGCATTAAGGTTTATATTTGACTGTGTTAGATTTTTCTTCTGTTTTGCTATGTTGGATTAAAATCAAACTCATTTTTCAGTTTCAACCGCGTGGTGTTTATTATCATTGTTTCAATGCTCAACGTTTCGAGACCTTTACAGGTCTCTTCTTTAGGATAGAGACAATGCTAAAAGAAATAAACACCAAGCGATTCAAACCGAAAAATGAGTTTAATTTGTGTTACTTACATATATTTTTTTAAATGTACATGTTTGAAGTCATGTTGGCCCGTGGTTGTATGTGTGTTTAGAGTTGATTGTATAGATTTGATACCGTAAATCGTAGTTAACAGCGTAAATTAAATGCGTGACAGAGGTGCTACATTTTAAGTACCTATTTACAAAATCATGACTGTCAAATTCTTCATTATTTATATCCAAAAATGGCCTAATCAAATTTACCATAGTATATTATTATATAGTAAGTATGACGCACTACCACACGGTTTGTGAATTCAATCATAATTATAACAGAAATATCTTTTTGTATTAAAATGCATGTGATAATTATCATTGTTTATTTTTGTTTGTTTGTTGTGATTTTTCAGTTTTTTTTTCAGTTGAGCATGACTCTCTCGGGTGATAATTGAATTTCTAGTATCAAGTTTTACTAAACGTCTTGACTAGATTTTCACTTATCCTCCGCGGGGGTGAAACTACGCTTTTTGTGTTCCCTGGTTTGATTTGAAGACAATTTATTTAACCAACTTTGAAAATAGGTGGAGTTTTCTTTTATTTTTTAAGTTTTAAATGTAGCTAAATATATTTCAAAATACGATTGATTGAATTCAATTTAGTGCGTTGTAGTTGTGCGTGAAACTTGTTGAATTTGGTGACAATCTGATATACCGTCACTATGTGAGACACAAGCAGACGTGCGCCAAATTGATTTCAAACAATTATAGTAAGAATTTTTTTATTGTTTGTTGTTTCGTTTTTTTAATGAATGTACTTTTATGAGTATTATATTTGTGGCACATTAATGGCACGAATCATTGTCTGTTATTAATTAATTATTAACATTGTATGTTTTTTTTATTAAATAATATTGTTTGAGAGTTTTTCTGTGTGCATATAATGAACTTATTTAGACCACAGTATTATTTATTATTTTTAATAGCGTATTCTAGAAATCTTTTTAAGGAAACCTGCATCTAATAAGCAACTTAGGCGACATTTTTCCTTAGAAATTGTATCCTATTTTAAGGCTTTTATTTTGCAACTGAGCCTCGTGGAGCTATTTTTATAATTAACTTAATAAATTAATATTCTATTATTATTTTAAGTGCTTAAGCCTGCACTGGGCGTTAATAAAGTTATATACAAAAAAAATATCTTAAAGTAAAAATACATATACAGAAAAATCCAACACATGGCCGACACTGGGCGGGATTCGAACCACGTATCTTTTCTCAATCCGGGTTGACAAATTAATCATTACATCTGTATTTGCCATTTACTACAATTTAGGCATGTTTTCGGTATTTTTATTTATTTATTGTTATAATGTTTCAGATTGCTTTTGGTTTGGCCGTGGGAGAGGAGGCCTGTCAGTTTGAACATCGGGACTTGCATTGGGGGAACGTTCTGATTGCACCTACCGAACAAAAGGTAATATGAGTAATACTCATACTGCACTACCTGCCTAATGTGGGACAAATTACCGGGGCAACACCAAAAAATATGATTTTAAACTAATTATCACTACAAATATCATTAAATCCCGATCCCGTGGGAATATCGGGATCAAAAGTAGCCTATGTTACTCAGGGTGAATGTAGCTTTCTAATGGTGAAATAATTTTTTAAATCGGTCCAGATATTTTTGGAGTTTATTCATAACAAACACAAAATACAAATATTTTCTTTTGATAATATTAGTATAGGTAACGGGGTATTTACCATGTTTTAAATTTGTTTTTAACGGAGTTCGATATTTCAGTAATTTCAACTTGGCGGGCTTGCTTGGCAACTGGCTTGTTCGCAAGACTCCAGCAAGCCATTTTTTCTTAAGAGGATAGTCTCCATTCTCTTTCTCCATACTACCGTAGTTTAAATTTTCCTCCTTGGATAAAGAAAGACATTAGAGCAAATATGTTTATGCCATAAAACCTATATCTGTCATGACAATGCATCTACCTTTTTTATTTTTTTCATTTTATTGTTTTTGATTATTATTTTAATTAGAAAATAAAACGGTAGATACATTGTCATGACAGATATAGGTTTTATGGCATAAACATATTTGCTCTAATGTCTTTATCCAGGGAGGAAAATTTAAACTACGTTTGTATGGAGAAAGAGAATGGAAGACTATCCTCTTAACAAAAAATAGTCCTACAAATTTAAATAAAAGTATTGACTATTCAAATAATTTGGCGAGTCGCGTCCAGAGTACTGACTACTGTAGTACCCAGTCGACAAGTAGATATGTAATTGGGTTGTTATCAGTCATTGTTGATAACGAAATGAGGTGTAAGGACAATGCACCCATTGAGGTGACTTCCTTATCTCAGTGTCTGTACTTTAAGCTGGTTTAACTTTTATATTTGAGAAGTTTGACTGTTCATTTTATTTATTTAAAGTGAAAAATCAACTCTAAATAAATTAAAAGCCTAATCGAAGCTGCAACCTTTTGTGTTGCAGCCGAAACTTCGGCCGACGAGCCTTAGAGGCTATTTTATATCTATACTTTTATATTATAAAGAGGAAAGATTTCTTTGTTTGTAACGAATAGGCTCCGAAACTACTGACTTTAAAAATGCAATACGACAGCCTAATGAGGTACACAAAACATTACAGCCCAAAGAATTAGGAAGTTCCTAGGCTCGACGAGAATTAGAAATCTATATCTATACTAATATTATAAAGAGGAAATATTTGTAATTGTATATATGTGTGTGTGTGTGTGTGTTTGTATGTTTGTAATGAACAAACTTAAAAACTACTGGACCGATTTCAAAAATTCTTTCACCATTAGAAAGCTACATTCACCCTGAGTAACATAGGCTTTTGATCCCGATATTCCCACAGAATCACAGAACTATCATTAACCTACAAAATTTATTTTCAAGGAAAAATAGCATTCAAAAATTTTCACTTGCGCGCTTCACGCGAGTTCAAGCCTCGCCGCAAGTGAAAATTTTTGAATGCTATTTTTCCTTGAAAATAAATTTTGTAGGTTAATGATAGTTCTGTGATTCTGTGGGAATATCGGGATAAAATAGCCTTGAGCTACATACAAAAATTAAAAATAAATTTATATCTTTAACCTGTTTCATTCCTCCCCAGTACGCAACGTTCGTGCTCCGCGGGCGCGTGCACCTCGTGCCTCGCGGCGGCGTGCGCGCCACCATCATCGACTACTCTCTCTCCCGCGTGTCGCTGGCGCTGGGCCCGCAGCCCGCGCACTCCGCCGCCACCGCCGCGCTGTACAACGACCTCGCCACAGACGACGCGCTCTTTGACGCCGTGGGGGACTACCAGTTCGAGGTCTATCGGCTCATGAGGGATAAGTTGGGGTCAGTTATTCTACCCTACCCTACCCTACCCTACCCTACCCTACTCACTTTGTAGCTACTGATTAAGAAAGTGACGACTGTTACCATTTCCATACAAACTTCACTGCTTCACTATCTTCACTATCAAACTTCACTATCGATATTAAGGTAGAAAACTAAAGTTTTCATACTTTATTTTGGTATTAAGTTTGTATGGAAATAGTAACAGTCGCCACGTTATTAAGGAATGCAAACTCAGGTTTTTCGGATTTTTCTTAAAAAAAAAAACTTTTAAGCAGATATTCAGTGTTGCCGTATGAAGAATACAAAAACCGAAAAAATCGGGTTGCATGTCCTACTACTGACAAGTTGCCCAGCTTTCTTAAATAACCCCAGATACAGCGACAGGCCACTACAACGCCGCGGCTACTACACGCATGAAGCGTGTAAGTAGCTCCCACCTGGATCCCATCAATTTAATGCTGGAGTATCTGGGTTATATTTGTTTCCTAGAACCGGCCAGTTGTAGCAAACTTGTCGAAGTTTGCATACTATTATTTCTTTCTACTATGATTGGACTGCCTTGGACTGAATACTATCTGGTGAGGTCAGGCCTATTTCAAAGCGGGATCAAGAATTGAAACAACGAGAAAAAGAAACTTTACACATTTCTTAATAAAGAAATTGTCTTTTATGTTTGTATGCTGCCACTGCTGGCAGTGCTACTTATCCATGTCCCGAAACGCAGGCCAGTGCGGTTAGTTAGATAAACGAGGCAAAACGCAGTCCATTGCCGTCTCCTACTCATCTAGATGACCATGCTATATCTTAGACTCAATTATGGATCATCTGTTGAGAAAGTTGTCTATTTAACAATTTATCAAATGTTACATTATTTTAACTTTTTGTTTTCTTTATTGTTACAGTAACGAATGGAAGAGTTTCGAGCCTTACACTAACATACTCTGGCTGCATTACACCGTTGATAAAATGATAACAGCCCTCCGGTACAAGAGGACCAACACCAAGATACACAAACATTATATCGATAAACTAAAGGGGATCAAAGACAGAATCCTCACTTACACTAGTGCAACTGACTACATACTCACAGACAACGAAATATAAAACCAAAACAACGAACAAACTATGATAATATATATTTCTAAATAACCCTCACGTTAAATTAAATTACATATTAGTCTATTTTTGTATAACGAGTCTCTAGATATGGATATTTTTTGCTGTAGTTGCGAGTCTGACATGACAAATTATAATGTAAATAAAAATTTACGTTTTAAAGTTAAATTTATAGACGCCAAGATAATTATTTACAATATTGTTGTCTCATTAAAACGATATCGGTTTAAAGGTGCCTTCTTAGATAAGGTAGTGCCTTGGTTCAGATTAAATAAATTCATATGCAATGTTCAAATATTTTTGTGTTTTATTTTTTTGAGCTTTCATCTTCTCATCCGAGCGATGTTCCCGGTTGCATCCCTCTCGGGAGCCCGGGGTCCGCTAAACCCCAAATAGTTTTTTTTATTTGGGGTCGACGCAGTCGGTAAGTCATCATTGACCATACCTTCTGCAATTAGATTTGGCAATGTTTTTACGGCCGGCCGCCTGCCTGACACCAACCCTCTTAGGGATCAAGCAGTTTATCCGCCACCGCGCGGGGAGAACTTAAGTTTTGCTAATCTCCCTCAGATCCCTTAGTCGCCTTTTACGACACCCACGGGATGAGATGGGGTAACCCTATTCTATGCCGGGGCTACACGGCTTTTTGAGCTTTCATCTGCTTTAATGTTTCGCTGCATAACTGGTGGGGGCACAGTAGTGCGTGGGCCACTACCGTGCCGTGTCTTGGCGTGGGCCAAGCCGAGCCATAATTTTAATAGGTAGTTTATTATCGTAACGCAAAATGCATACATACAAACAGTTCAAGTTAAATAAATGAGTTTTTAAGAAATCAATTCTTTTGCCGTAGTCTGGTAAAAACAATGCGTTGGAAATCTAAAATTAAGCTGTTTGTTATGTTAATAAAAGTATAAAACATTTTATCCATGGTAGAAAAATCGTAATTTCAACTGGCCACCCACATCAGTTCCTTTTTAAAACCTTGCTTTATACTTTAGGGACAGGCAAAAAGCTTTTTACTCATAGAGCTGGCTGACATTTTTTACTAGCTACATGTATAAACCATGTACCATAGACAAAGTTTACAACTCTGTCAATTTCCAGTCAATTTGGCAGATGTCAGCTGTGTTGATCAAAATCGAGTCGATATTACTTGATCGACGTCGTTTTTCGCGAGTTTCTTTGATTGGCAGCGATAACAATTAATTAAAAACAATAACAATATCTGAATACGAAAGCGTGTATTAATTTACTATCAAACAAAGCAATCGTACGACGTTTTTGCTTTAAAACCCTCGTAATTTTCTATAAAACGGTCACTCTTAGATACTTCGATCAAATATTCGAAGGTTTGCGTGTTTAAAACTTAATGTGAAATCAATTGTATGTATCGTTATATCTATCGCGAAATGGAAGGCAGTAACGATTCCCTATCTGGTAAGTATGATTTGCATGCGCAATGTTACGTGAATTTGCGAGTAAAATATAGTTCTAAGACGTAGTGAAATCGTGAATTCTAGTTCTTTCTCCTTCGATGGGTGGATCTTCAGCTGTACTCCTAACTCCTGGGCGGACGAGGAACATTGCCCAGGATATGGAGGCTCTACGGCTGTCCAGACAAGATAATCCCTACCTTCAGGTAAGCTACCTTACATAAGTCCCTTTGAGCCTCTGAAAACTAAGTTTTTACGAATACAAATTACACACAATTTAGAGGCATTCGTCTTCTTTTCGTACATTGGTGTGGCTCACCTGGTGCCCTAAGTCCTCTAACTTGACCTAACAACTGAGGTAACAACACTAAAATGGTACAATTCTGTTATTTCAGCAAGTAATGGCAAGCCGGGAGAGTTTGATTGATAGCCACACAGATGAATGTGAATCTGATGATACCATACTCATGGCACAGGTATGATTATAACTACTTTATATCTATACTTATGTTATAAAGCTGAAGAGTTTGTTTATTTGTTTAAACATGCTAATCTCAGGAACCACTGGTCCGATTCAAAGAATTCTTTCAGTGTTGGATAGTCTATTTATTGAGGAAGGCTATATTATAATTTCAAACAAATTAGGTGGACGAAGTCACGGGACTGCTTGTATTTTATAAACCTCATTAGTGATGTGCCGAGTCGCTGTTTTTGCGACTCGAGTCGGTTTATACGGTATTCGAATCCCGACTCGATTCCACGATTCGAGCACAGTACTCGAGTTCTTTGTTTGGTATTCGAATGCTAGCTCGAGTCTCGGACTCGAGTCCCGGACTTGAGTCCCTGACTCAAATCCCAGACTCGAATCCCGGACTCGAATCCCAGACTCGAATCCCAGACTCGAATCCCAGACTCGAATCCTAGATGTGTATCGAGCGACTGTAGTCCTTATCCCGTATTACCCAAGATTTATTATTGTTCTACAACATATTTTATGGTTTTATTCAAAGTTTAACTGAATTAAACCGGCACAAACAATAATATTGATTGATTCGACTACCAGAGACAATATTATACTTGAATAAAAATTCCCGCGTCATTCGTACGGACGGACAGTCGAAGTTTGACGGTTCGGCGGGAGCCATTTTTTCCAAGTTAATTTATGGACCTATGGAAAACGAAACTTTGTGTGGAGTGAGTGAAACAGAGATGGAGAACGCGCGAGTCAACTAACTCGAGTCAGTTGGAATCGCATAATAGAATCGAGTCAGCGAGTACGGAATCGATTCTTTCTGACTCGAGTCCGGCGTACTCGAGTACGCCGGACTCGAGTACCGGAATCGAGTCTGGCGTACTCGAATCCAAATAAATTGGGACTCGAGTAAGCAAGTCCACCGGAAGAATCGAGTCTGACTCGAGTCAAGCCGTACTCGGCACATCACTAAACCTCATAGTTGTTTAAAGATTTAGTCCAAGCTTAAGGTTTTTATAGGCTGTTAACTTATAAGGGGGTTTTAAACCACAAGCAAAGTTATAATCTTCTAATATAAAAATTTCCATGTCACAATATTAGTTACCGTACTCCTCCGAAACGGCGCGACCGATTTTTACCAAATTTTATATGCGTATTCAGTAGGTCTGAGAATCGGCTACTATCTATAATTTATAAGGCAAAACAGCCTTTTGCCGGGTCAGCTAGTATCCTAGGAAATAGTCTACCCTTGAACTAAAGACCTCTCGTCTGGTAAGACCTCGAAATGTCCCTTGTTACTAGATATTTTATAAGAAAATGTTAAACGATTGTTAAAAATCTACAGCAACCAGGCATAAAACTGATTAAAATCTGTAAACAATCCCTAAAAATACATGTACTATTGTTGTATACTTATGAAGAAGGAAATTTGATTGTTTTGTTTTCTATACCTACTTATCTTTCTTTAATCTATCTGATAATGTAATCTACATACTGTAAAGCTGCTTTGTTTATTTTTTCTAGTCATTTCTTTATGCCTGACTTCTTGATTTTACCTGCGTGTGTATATCTACATTAAGGAAGTGGTTTATTTACCACTGCCAGTTTACCCCATAAAGTTGCTACTATAATGTGACATACAAACATAACATAACACACACTTAGGGAAATATTTTTACAAAGAGAGTCATCAAAAATCCTCTTCCAAAATAAACAACTAGGCTTGTACTATGGGTACTAGACAATGGATACGCTACATTATTTATTATACTTCAATTAATGTGAAATGCATTAAATTTAATGTGAAATTTTCAGGAATTCGGCAGCACAGCACTAGATTTCGTTGAAGATGATCCATTGACATTGAAAGAAGTTCACGAACATATGATACGGTCACCACCGCCCATCTCTAGCTGGCCTCACGGTAAGTCTGTCACAATTCCTCATTTAAAAAAACACTAGTATCTCTTGGTCCAAAACTAAGAAACTACTTGTAATATGAGGTCCAATTCACTTTCTATTTATCCAAGTACCATAATAATATGTAAGTAATAAGGTGGGGTCGGCACAGTTGGTAAGGCATCATTGATCAAACCTACTATGAATGGATTTGCCAATGTTTTTACGGTCGGCCAGATTCCTTAGTCGCCTTTTATGACACCTACGAGAAGAGACAGGGTAGCCCTATTCTGTGCCGGGGCTACGTGGCATCTATATAGCTAGGCTCATAACTACTAATAAACTAATTCCTGTAAAACGAGACTGGACTACAGATAATAAAGACAAGACAATAAATACAGACAATAATACACTTGACACACTTCCCCTTTTAGAAAATACATAAGCTAAATAATTACAGAAATACTGAAACTTGAAATATCTGTAGATCTGACCATTGGGTGACGTGACACCCAAATTGTTTATAAAAATCACCCTTAAACTGCCTACTTAGACCATCATAACATGGCTACTCGCCTTCCTAACATGTCTACCTGCCTTCTACTTGCTTGGCTAACATATCGACTTGCCTACCTAACATGGTGAATTGCCTGCCTAACACGGTGACTTGCCTACCTAACATGGCGACTTACCTGGCTAACATAGCGACTGGCCAACCTAACATGGCTGCCTATCCAACATGGCTGTCTACTTACATAACATAGTGACTTGCCTAACTAACTTATCTGCCTACCTACCTAACATGGCTGCCTACCCACCTAACATGGCTGCCTGCCTACCTAACATGGTGACTTGCCTACCTAACATGGCTACCTGCTCACCTATCATGGCGACCTGCCTACCTAACATGGCTACCTACCCACCTAACATGGTGACTTGCCTACCTAACATGGCCTACCTACATAACGTGGCTACCTGGCTACCTAACATGGCTGCCTACCCACCTAACATGGTGACTTGCCTACCTACCTAACGTGGCTACCTGCCTACCTAACAGACTCGCTCTCGCACCGGACTTCGAGCGCGTTCGAGTTTGGGGTCGACAGTCGACTCGCCTATAGCGCTTACTCGGTCGATTCAAACGATAAGGTTCATATTATACTAACTTTCTTTATATGTTGTTTGTTTCACCTTTTTATACACTTAAGACTTTTGTTCTTGAACTTGTAGGTTTTCGTTACATTAACGATTCGCCGGCAAATAATTAGGATCTATTCGCGTTAAAAAATTATCCAAAATACATTACTATTATTTGATAGCAGTTCAGTTGAAAGTTATAGTTCATTTTGAGTTTATTGTTTACAATTGCAATGATGGTGATGAAATTTTGACAATTCTAATGCAGGGATGGGGCGCTATTTCTCTGGTAAAAGTGTGATTTTGAGTTTTTAAATTGTGTTTTATTTATTAGGTCAATGAATAATAATTTGTATTATACTTCTATATATAGGTCTGTATTGAGGCTAGCTTACACCAAAATTATTCGCAAACTATACAAAATGCAAAGAATCAATTAATTATATTATGTGGTTTAAAAATTATATGGACACCTTTTAATATTAAAAGCAATACTTTAAAAGCTATTAAAAGCTTTTAATATATCTGATATTTGCCGGCGTAATGCTAATGTATCGAAACCTTAACAGACTCTTAAACTTATTTGTTACCCTTTGTTGTTTGTTGTGCTCGACTTTAGCGATGTTGTTTTGTTTGTAGCTTTAAAGGGATAGCCTTGATGATGGTGGAGAAAACCAATCATACCGTCATCGTTAGTATAACAAACCAATCATACCCTCGGAGATGATGAAAAAATCAATCATAGCCTCGAATCTGATGAAAATAACCAATCATAGCCTTGGTGACAATAGAACAAACCAATCATAGCCTCGGTGATGATGAAACGAACCAATCATAACCTCGCTGACGATAAAACGAACCAATCATAGCCTTGGTGATGATGAAACGAACTAATCATACCCTCGGTGATGATGGAACAAGCCAATCATAGCCTTGGTGATTATGAAAAAATATAGTCTCGGAGATGATGAAAAGAAACAATCATGGCCTTGGTGATTGATAATGAAACAAATCAATCATAGCCTCGGTGATGATACCAACCAACTCCTTGATACTTACGATTGGTACATTTTGTAGTAACAAGATCGATAGATTGGTCAACTTGTACTGTGCTTGCACTTGTTACTTTTACTTCTATGTTTTATTTTTATGGTCACTTACTAAAAATGCATGCAGCACACAAGTCACAAAACTCTCTTTTAGAGTTTTTTTTTTCATTAAACTAAATGAATATTAATAAATACCGTTTACCGTGTGGTAAATAAAAGATATGCCACATGCATTTTAATTAATTCTTTCTATCTGTACACTTATATGTTAGATGTTGTATAATATCGTATATTAGTCTATCCCTAATAATTATATAGTTTTAGATATTTCAATACTTTTATCACGTATTTATTTAGACGATTTATTTAAATTTTGTAATTTAGCCATCTCTTGCATCACATTGTCAGCTACTTAGCACCCAGTCGTCTCCTTTCTGCAATCTTTATATTTTGCTCAAATCGCTGAGGTTTGTTCAGAAACAAATATTATTTTTAGCGGTAAAAAATAATTTAACCCATATTTCCGGTAGACCCGAGGAAGAAGTGTGTATAGATCTCGAAACGTATGGTATTGATAAAATGCTTAAAATAATAAAAGCAACGCGATTAAAACCGGAAAAATGAGTTTAATTTCAATGCAACTTCGTGAAAACAAGTAAAAAAATCTGTGTATGTTATTTCTACAGGATTTAGGTGGCAGATCCCCTCGTCGTTCCCGTGATGATGGGCACCGTTCAAGATCGTCGCGCTCTGCGTCACCACGTTCACACGATCTGTCGTTGTGTGGTCGGCCACTGTCACTGCCTGGTTAGTCTATATTCAATTAAATTCAATCATTTATTCATAATTTATGTAAGGTGTTGTCATTCATAATTTAGGTAAGTGTAATTTATGTAAGGTATGTAATTTATGTAAGGTGGTGGTAGGTCAACAATAATTATAAGTTCTTCTATATTGGCCAGTTCGGCATATGAAATTATAAAGGTTCTGAAAACAAGTTATACACACAATTCAATTAAATCCGTAATAAATTCATACATACACAACATAATATGAAATTTATAACATAATATGGGATTTGAAATTTTCGCGAACCGCGAAAATTTCAAATCGACGCGTCGATTACTCGATATGATGCCGAAGCCAAATTGAATGAATGCAACACAGACAGAATTGAATTGAATTGAAGATTTTGGCAGAAAATCTTTAAATCGACGGCTGACGGCCATGGATCCGCGGTTTTAAAATTGAAAACTCCGCTGTCAGAGATGTCAAACTACTGCGTCGGGATCGAGTTGCTGTCAACGAACCAACCGCGGTAGCTTTCCAGTTCCACAGTCAAACTGTTTGTGAAATTACTTACACACTTTCAAAAAAGATGGATCAAAGTTCGAACTTTGTTGTTAGAATACCCACCACCTATTTAATCAAATGTCCGTTCCGGAGCGTTCCTGCTGCAAAGGTTGTCCATTGCGGTTCAACGCGGGAATGCTGCTAGCATTTTGGGCAGCTTTGCAATCGGGAACGCTTGGGGATGGTTTATTTTAAGGTTAAGTTTTTTTTTTGTTTAGTTTGTTTAGTTATGATAAGTTTGATTGTTTCATTTAATTGTATTTTCATATTTAATCTAAGAAATATCTATATATAATTCCAGGTGAAAGCCACCTCCGCACAGCTCTAAACAAAAAGTCCTGTCAATCCACGGAGCGGTTCTCCCTTCTCCCTCACTCGTTGCCGCTGCGCTCGCGCCGCACTCCTCACACACCGCACGACAGAGACGGAGATAACGTGCGACTGGTGAGGCATTGCGACTAGCTCTTAGCGTAGCCATAGGAGTGGATCATCATCATCATCCGAGCGAGTTTCCCGGTTGCATTCCTTTCGAGAGCCCGGGGTCCGCTAGAAGTGGATACTTGTCGTAAAAGCACTGACGAGGCAACAATTTCAAATGCTAACATTACCCCCTTTAAAATTGAAGAGATTTTTCGGTGATAATCGCGTAGTGTTTATTACTTTTAGCATTGTTTCAACGCTCAACGTTAGTTTGTAGTCAATCCTGAAGAAGGGACCTGTAAAGGTCTCAAAACGTTGAGCGTTAAAACAATGTTAAAAGTAATAAACAGCACGCGATTAAAACCGAAAAATGTATGTAATTTCAATACAGCATCGTGAAAACAGAAGAAAAATCTATATTAGCCCCTTTACTTATAAACGACTTACTGCACCCCGCGTAAATCCCGATCCCGCGGGATTATCGGGATCAAAAGTAACCTATATTACTCTCCATCACTTTAACTATCTTTACGCAAATTTGCATACAAATCGGTCTCACCGTTTGACCGTGAAGAGGGAACAAACAACTTTCGAATTTACAATATTAGTGTGAAGTATGATGGATGATAAACAAATGCATAAACTATGTATCGATTGTCTTTTACTACGTCATGGGGTTTCAAAGTTGACAGACAGAGACAGGCGTCACATAACTTAGCCATCTGTTAATCATCGTTTATAAGTAAAGGGTTGATTTTTCCTCTGTTTTTCGCGATGTTAGATTAAGATTAAAAAGTCAGTCAGTCCTGAAGAAGAGACCTGTAAAGGTCTCAAAATGTTGAGCGTTGAAACAATGCTAAAAGTAATAAACACCACGCGATTAAAACCGAAAAATGAATTTAATTTCAGGATAACATTGCAATTTTTTTTGTTTAGTTTTTGCGATTCTTATATAAAATTATTTTGTCAACTGATTTTTCGGTTTTAATCTCTCTCTGGGTGAAATAAACAAATTAAATTGTCTGATTATCAGCACCTAAATACATAGAATACTTTGTTTGGCCGAAGCGTTATCTTTTAGTGTTAAATTAAATATTCGAAATTTAGAGAGTCTGTTTATGTTGATTATTAATTCAATGAAGTTGATCTAAATTGTTGTTGTTTTTATTTATATTAAGGGGGACTTAAAGCGTGTTCCTCCGTACAACGAAAGTAAAATAAAACCTGTTTTCCACCTTAACATTATCTGATTTCAGTGATTTTAAGAATTATCTAGTCAACAAGAAACCCTTATAGTTTTGTAATTTTTTCGTGTAATTAACTCATAAAGAACTAAGACTTAAGCATTTTTTTTTCAGTTTATTATAAATGAAAAATGATTGTTTTACTTTTTTGAAATTGAGAAAATAAATAAAATTACGCCTTGTTTTTTTGTGAAGTGATTAATTGAAATTAAACTAATTTTTCGGTTTTAATCGCGGGGTGTTATGCCTTTTAACATTGTTTCTATCCTGAAGATGGGACCCGTAAAGGCCTCGAAACGTTGAGCGTTGAAACAATGCTAAAAGTAATAAACATGACGCGATCAAAACTGAAAAATGAGTTTAATTCCAATCCAACAACAATAAAAAAACACCGGTATCGGATTATGTTAAGGGGTGGAAAGAGGTTTTTCTTTTTGTATGGAGAGTCGAGTGTGAAATAGTCCCCTTAAATAAATACTAAGTTTTTGAAATTCGAAATTTGATTTCGTTAGTTAAATTTTATTAACGAAAAACCTAACTATAATACACATAGGAATTGAATTAGTGAAAGCATGCCAAATAGCCCGCAAAATGTTATTTATGTAGAAATATTAAATACCATATTAAATAATACACCGTGTAACTTAAAGGGTAAGAAATCTAATGGAGGTCTACATGTCTACAGAAATCAGTTTTGTTCTACGACTTTGGAAATACCCTGTTTTGATTTCGAAATTGTTAAGATTGCATATTCATGACAATCTGTTGTTATTAAGAGGAAAGTATACCTACTAGTTCTTCATACAAATGTAGTCGACTGTTTCCTCCCTGGATAAAGACTTTAGCGCAAGTATGCTTATGGCATAAAATTTATATTTGACATTGTAATGAGAATATGAAAAAAATAATACGTAAGTACTGTTGGGAGTTAAGTACAGTGGCCAGCAGATAAGTTAAAAAAAAATGACGTGGAAGGGAAGTTCGCGCAGTAAATACGTGCGAATTCTATGAAAAATCGACTTCTGCTCATCCGCCATTTTTTTCAACTTATCTCCCGGCCACTGTAATATAATTTCTAAATGATTTGTGACTATCAAGGCCTATCTATTGTTTTTTTTACATTAACAAGAAAATAAAAAACATGGAGAGACAATAAAATAAGCACTAAATCGAAAACTTTAATCTAGAAAGAGAAAATAGGATATTAATTAAACCAAAACTTGTATAAACGTATTTACTCCAATTTCTTTATCCAGGGAGGAAACAATCTATTATGTATGTATGGAGAACGAGTAGGTATCTATCCTTTCTCCTTTTTGGGATATGTTATCCTTTTTGATACACATTGTATATTACCGGTTCCATAGAATTACTATTTAGGTAGATTTTATCCAATTCCATCCCATATTTAAAGGTAACTGAATTTTGCTTACAAGTCTATATCTATAAAATGCGTTGTCCTGACTGACAGATGGTTCAACGCACAGCTTAAACCGCTGATAGTAGAGAGCTGAAATTTAGAGAGTGTGTTCCTTTTATGATGTAGGCATCCGATAAGAAAGGGATTTTGGAAAATCCCGCGGGAATGGGACTTACGCAGGTGAAACCGCGGAACTCTGCTAGTATGTACTAAGGCATCTTGAAACGCCTTACTCTTAAATAAAAAACTATATCAAAATTAGTTCAGTAGTTTCTAAGCTTGATATTCTATAAAATAATTAGTTAGAAAAATATTTAATACTCCGAAACACCAAATGCTCATTGTAGTTATAAAACTAGGATAAGACAAATTAGGTGTTATGATATTATTTATAAAGTGAAACATATATTACTCGTGCGGGTTAAGCAACTCCTGCCACGGTCATTACTTGGATGGGTGACTGATAATGTGTGTGGTAAAAAATCGTTTTCTCGAGCTCCTCCTACAATTTTCTCCAAACAAACTTTACAAACGTAGTCGACTGTTTCC
Organism: Idaea biselata; assembly: GCA_958496205.1. Taxonomy (NCBI): domain Eukaryota; kingdom Metazoa; phylum Arthropoda; class Insecta; order Lepidoptera; family Geometridae; genus Idaea; species Idaea biselata. Next base: position 17,490,124 of record OY292400.1, on the reverse strand, counting down.
TCCCTGGAAGATATTATAGCAAATATGTTTTTATACCATAAAACCTATATCAGCCATGAACATGCCCCTACGTTTTGATTTTTTAAATATTCTAATTTTATAAAATTTTATTTCTATTCTAATTAGAAATTGAAAAAAAAAAAGAAACAAAACGTAGGGGCATAGCAGATATAGGTTTTATGGCATAAACATGTTTGCTTTAATGTATTTATTCAGGGAGGAAACAGTCGACTACGTTTGTATGGATAAATAGTAGATAGACTTTCCTCTTAAGCAGTTTGTCCCGATTGTTATTACTGCAAATAAAGTTAGAGGCCTTAGGGCTACCTGAAAACTCTAACACTAGGTTAGCTACACCTAGTGTTACCACTACTATACACAAAAATATAAAAATAAAAAATATTCTAAATATTATTAGAAAAAAAGTGTTCCTTGCCATTATGCACGCACAGCCGCTCGAATTCATAATTTTAATCTGTAATGGGGATGAGAATCAAGTTCCTCAGTCCAAGTGTCTAGTTGGAATAGACGTTGGGAAAAGAGATTCAAAGACGCGAGTTCAACCCTCGCCGCAATTGAAAATTTTTGATTGACCGCTATGATTCTCATTGAGAATCATAGCGGTTAAATTTTTTTTAAGGATATTTATCCTTTAATTTACATGCATATTTATGCATTCAAAAATTTTCAATTGCGGCGAGGGTTGAACTCGCGTCTTTGAATCTCTTTTCCCAACGTCTATTCCAACTAGACACTTGGACTGAGGAACTTGCGTGGTCTAGTTAAAATAGACGTTGGGGTACAGGCCCAAAGACGCGAGTTCAACCCTCGCCGCAAGTGAAAATTATTGGATGCGATTTTTCCTTAAAAAACTTCTAGATTAAAACTGCCTTGAGCACTAAAACAAATTAAGAAATAAATTAGATAAATTTCGCGCGTCCTGCATCTAATCCCCTAAACAGTTTATGCCTAAATAATTACGTAGGTATTGATAAAGTAGATAGTAATTAGTTATGAAATAGTATTGAAATAGTCTTTATTTAGAAATAATTTAATATGTAATTTTATAAGGATATTATTTTTCGTCGTAATCCTCTAGTTTTTTACGTTTTTCCTGTGACATCGTTTAGTTATACGACGGCCTCTGTGGCGCGTCGGGCGAAGGCAGAAGGTTCGATTCCCGCCGGGTGCAAAAATAAATATTTGAATCTGATCTGGGTGTCTCTCTATGTATAATATGTATGTATTGTCATGTATTTACAAAAGCAAAATAAACTTACGTATTATATCCGTTGTCTAGTCACCGTAACACAAGCTTAGTAGCTTACTACGGGGCTTAGATGGCGCTGTGTGTTGTTCACAGAGTTTATTTAATTTATTAACGAAAAATCTGGATGATTTCCCCCTTACGTAAGTTCCTTTGTTACCAATTACCATGATATTTCCAAAGGTGCTCTTTGGTAGAACGAGCTTAGATTATTTCTTCATAATTGTTGATTTTATTAAACAATTCTATTGAGTAATTTATAATTATTATTAAATATTGATAAATTGGCGATAAAGCCTTTCTTTAAGTCCTGTATATATGCTGTTTTTTTTTACCGAGCGAGCGAAGCGACTTTTCAAAAGACTTTCCGCAATTGCTGTACCTAACCTACCCTTCATTTTTTCAATAGTGTGTGTGTGCATGTATTTATGTAAGTATATAGTTATTATAAAAGGATAATTATTTAAGTGTTTTAATTTTAATTATTTAACTTTTTTTCATATTATTTTAACCTACCATAAAAATAACAACTAAGAGACAAATTTGAAGCAAATATTTCGCTTGCTTCGCTCGCTCGGTCAATTAGAACTATATTTTGATTAATTTGTTACCTAGTTATATTCTATTTACCAAATTTATTATTATCACTTGTTAGTTTTTGTTTTTTATTCAGCAAAAAGCTTTCGAATATTAATTTGTAAATATCAGGGGCCCGTTTCTTAACAGCTTAAACTTTTAACGTCATGAAATAATTTTCGATGAACCAGACAAGGAATAATCCCTGTCGGGTTCATCGAAAATTGTTGAGAGAAAGAGGTATAAGGCTTAGTGCGCACTGCGATTAAACGCAAGCGGTTTACGAATAGCTGAAAACGCAGAACCGCGTCAACACGCAAAATTAGTCACTAAAAAAACCGCTAATGCGTCGGCTTTTATAGAAAGCTAGCATTTTTTTGCGGTTTCAGATCTACGGGAAAACGCAGGCGTTTAATCGCAGTGCGTGCCTAAGCCTATACGATATATATAGACTTAAGAGGTACCTCTTAAGTCTTGACTACTCAAATTCATCATTCCGTTCATGGCCCGCGGAATCCGCCCGCGCGTTTAATGAAATGCATTCAGCGGTGTGCGCTGGGCCTTACAGTGCTATATTTATGTTACATTATTTTTAGCCAAGTTACCTATGTTTGTAAAAAATAATGTTTAAGAAATGTTTCTGACGATTCGCTGGTCGATTGGTCGCAAATTTGTAGATAAAATTAGAATAAATAAAATTGTGTACATTCCATGTCTGTGTTTTTATTAGGGTTCCGTACACAAATGAAAAATAGCCCCTCTGCACCCGTATTGTCTATTAGCCCCCTTACTTATAAACGATGACAAAGTTTATGTAACGTTTTTGTCTGTTAACTTTGAAACTTTCTGTCACAGTAAAAGACGAAACGTTACATAAAGTTAGTCATCGTTTATAAGCAAGGGGCTAGGTTGAAACTCAATTTTTTAGGCAATGAAATGCAGCAATGTAGTTAGGTACCTACATTGCTGCTTCGAGGTAATAACTGGTGAATACCACGTTATTTGAAAGCAGCAGTGTACTGCAAAGTACCTGTGAAACTGAGATATCAACTAGATAAGAGAGCTGACATAGAACTGGACTGGTCTCTATTAAAGAATAGAAGGAGAAAGGCCGCCTGATAGTGATCCATTTCAAGCTCGCCTCTGACGGACGAGCTTCACCACTTCCAAAGTCAAACTGCTCGGGAAATTACTCGCACACATAAAAAAGATGGATTAAACTTCGAACGTCGTTGTTAGAATACCCACCATTTAGGTAATCTCAAGTTAGTCATGTTGTCAGGATTACTAATATTCCCATTTCCATCGTGAAAACCTATTCTTTCAAAGGTCCACCTAATCCTTCTCTTTCTGTTAGCTGATTAGGTTCAATCGAGATCTGTTGCTAACAAATCTCGATTGATGTCGTTTTTGCGATAACGTATGTATACATACTTTTATCATTTGACAGTTACAGTCGCTAACAAATTGCCATGGCAATTAAAACTTCGTTAGCAAAAGGATTACATGATCAGCTTTACTTCGTTTTTTAATTGAAGACTATGATTTGGCACATATTCCTGAAAAAAATAGTCAATAACAAAAAACCGAAACGTCAAATCGTAGTATGAAATTTAAAAAAAAACGAAGTAGGTAAGCGCGAAATAATACAACCGAGAATATTTTTATTTATAATTTTATTAAATTAATTCTATAACCTTTTTACATTTAATATAGGTGAGTGCAACGTATAATGCTGCCATGTTGCATCAGCATGTCACAAGTACCTAGGTTTGCCTCTACTCAGACAACAAATCACTGCATCGCCAGTCTGCGGGTACTTTGCGAAATACAAAATGGCGCCTCAATGTTACAACAGCTGTTTAGTACTTTATTATTGAATGGTACTGCTTGTCTGATTACGTAACTCTGTTACTAACAAATTAAATTGTTGATTTTTGCGTTTACGGATTTACAATTTGACAGTTACAGTCGCTAGTTTTAATTACAATTGCAATTTGTTAGCGACGGAATGGCGTGTAATCAACAATTTCAATTGTTTCAATCGAGATTTGTTAGCAACATAGTTACGTAATCATGTTTGTCTGAAGACTTAGGGCAGTTTAAGGTCCTTCAAAATACTTAAACTCAGCCATTTTAGTAAAATTTTGCAAACTACCCGCATCCGGGCAGTCGACGCGTCCGAAAACGACCGTGTCCGGGTTTAAACACCTCGGAACCAAGCCGGATATCCGGATTACCGCGACAAAACACCGTTTCCGGCGTGCGCAGGCGCCAACAGAAGCCCCGCCCACCCAACGCCGACTTACGTTCAACAAACTCCAAGAATATATTTCATTTATGAATAATTTTGTATAAAAATTTTGGCTCCAATATTTACAACTGATATTTTTACACGCCCGGACTAATTTTTACAGCGACTAAGTCGGTTAGAGGGTTTTTGTGAGTCGGCGCGGGCGCGGACGGAGCCCGGTTTCTGTTCCATTCATTTCTAATAACATTTCTTATCTAAGTAAGTGCGCGCGTACAGTCGCTCGCACACTCTATACCCTATCGTTACAGTGATGCACGACACCCATCCGTTGCCATGACTAAAGTCAGTTATAGCCAAGTATTCACTAGCAATTAATCGTCCCCAAAATGTCTTGCGCAAGCGACTTCAAACGTGTAAACCCTCGCACCATCGATTTCTGTAAGTTTTCCGATTTTCCGAACTGTCTGCAATGTAACGCAATTTAATAGTCAATGGCCATAAATCGTGACTTTCATCACGATTGATTGTTCTTTAACGTCGTCATGTTTTTTTTTGTTACCATCTACTATATAAAAATAAGTCGGGTTTTCCTTCCTGACGCTATAACTCCAGAACGCACGAACCGATTTCCACGGTTTTGCATTCGTTGGAAAGGTCTCGGGCTCCGTGAGGTTTATAGCAAAGAAAATTCAGGAAAAATTTAATTATCTATAATTTATAAGGCAAAACAACGTTTGCCGGGTCAGCTAGTAGTCTATGAAATTTGACATAAAGTACAGAATTTAAACATAGAAAGGTATAATCAACAGTAACGCCATCTGAAGACAGTAAATATTACTGTTTATACCATTGATGTTTATAAGAAATTGCAAAAGTTGATCGGAAGGACTAGTGGATACTTGGCTTTAAAGTTAACCGCTACATTACCACGGCGACCGTTACGGACAGCCGTCGAACACTACCACTACACAACAAAGTAGGAAGATTTGCAAATAAAACTCACTGTAGCAATAGGATACGGATACAAAGTATTAAAGAAGAGACAACATCGAAGGCAGACAACGCCGCCCGCGCTACTTTACTCGTACGAAACGTTTCAATAAAACGACCGCTTGATTAAAAACATTTAGTAGTAAACATGAAGTACGTAGGGGCTTATACAGAATTTGTACTCTTTACAGCGTCCCGTCGCCGCTTGCTCCCAATCTATACGATCACAGACACGAGTGTTTAACAAACCGGTGCCCGAGAGAGAGCCCTGCTTCTTGAATTAAGCAAAACATTGGTACGAACGAAAGAAACGTTCGGACGCTCGCTTCACGATGCATCTGAACGGCGATCATTTGCTAACAATTTCGTTTTTTTCTAATAGCGGTGCCGTTATTTAGCGGACGCAATCGGACCCATCCCATTGATCCAAAAGAAGTAGAGTCAGAGATACGCGATACCGTATGTTGTCCATTTCCCTGATCAATAAACTAGCCGGATTTGGTGAACGAAGCATGTTTTGACACCTTAACATCAATGAGCGAAAATAGAATGACGGTCAATGGACGGTCGTATTTACGGAGTTTTGCGAATGTTTTTTTTAAATAGCGTTTTAAAAACGATTGATGTAGGCTAGGGTATATATCAGTGTTACCAACTCAACACCGTTAATATGGTATTTTTTTTTATTATTGCGTCCGCTAAATGACGGCACCGCTATTATTGATGATAGTCCAGGCAGATTCACAGTGAGGAGCGCCATATACCGAGCACAACTTTTTTTTATAACGTATTATATAAAAAAATAAATAAATTTTGTGATACATAAATAATTTCCAAATGTAGGAGAGTAAATATTGTTTTTGTCATACAACGAGGTTTTAGGTGTTGCGGCTTATTACGAATCCGATTTAACAGTCTGAGGTTTGACACAGAGGAGTGACTTTTGTCGTCTTTAGGACTTTTGGCCGCGACAAAACTCGTCCGTGTCGGGTCGCTGTATGGCTAAAATGGTTACTGCTAGTTAATTATGTAATTCCGATGCTAACATATCTCGATTGAAACTAACTAAAAAATATACTTAATAAATAAATTACTTAATATTGCACGGCATTAAACACAGCGCAATTAAGGCCCAAATTAAGCATTGGGCATGTACAATGGGTATTAGACAATAGATATTACTACATATTATACCCTTTTTTTGTTGTAATAACAAAAAAAATGATGATGAATGAATGTAATTAATGAAATTGTTGTTTGCACGTCTTTTTATTAGTACGACTAGCAGCTTCCCGCGGTTTCACCCGCATAAGTCCCGATCCCGTGGGAATATCGGGATCAAAAGTATCCTATAGCCTTCCTCAATAAATAGACTATCCAACACCGAAAGAATTTTTCAAATAGGACCAGTGGTTCCTGAGATTAGCGCGTTCAAACAAACAAACAAACAAACAAACAAAAAAACAAACTCTTCCGCTTTATAATATTAGTATAGATTACACAATTTGACAGTTGCAGTCGCTAATTTCAATTGCAATTTGTTAGCGACTTTAACTGTCCAATTGTAAATCCGTAATCGCAAAAATGACGTGAAAGCAACAATTTCATTAGTTTTAATCGACATTTGTTAGCAACAGAATTACATAATCAGCCTAGCTGATATGGGCCTCAATAAGTTGTAATTTAAAGTCCATAATCGTGTGTCAACAACCAACCAGAAACAGAAGCCAAAACACCCATCCATTACCATAAGAGATCATTTTTATAAAACAAAAAATATTACACTTACAAAATGATAAAACTATTATTAACATCCTAAACAATTTACAGTAAGATTTTATGTATTATAATAAAAAAAAAACATTCGATAAACGTCACTGCGTCTTACAGGATGGCGATTTTTATACAATTATAATACAAAAAAATAATAATTCAGTCAAATACGTCAAAAAATCAAACACATTTTTTTTTATTTCTTTTTTAAGAATCATCGTGTACTATATCTCATGCAACTTTTAGTCTCCACTCATGTGTATTTGTATTTTTTTTTGGTAATTTTTTTGTCCACATAATAAGGAGATCGACTAAGTAACTGTGTCAGCCTGAGTAGGTAAACACTAAACATTTACACAACTTTCATCCAAAACGAGATCTCTCTCCAAAAACTACACTCAAATCAAATTATACTAAAGACATCCTTGAATTTTTAAATTTACTAAATTGTCAACAATTTGAAATGAAATTATAATTAAGGGTAACCACAACAAAATTTCCTGATAAGTGTCAATTTTCAATATTTTTACTTTTTGTATTAGAACCCTTAGCGTGAAAACTTTCCAAAAAAAACTTTTTATCGGTTGTTGGCATTCGTAACTGCCGAATACTGAAACTGCACTCAAAATTTAAGGGCTACTTATACAATTAAGCAGCTCCTAAACTCAAACATTCCCATACTAAATTTGAATTTAAAAGTTGCTCAATTATTTTAGTAGCCCTTAAATGGGCGTATTGTGCTAAGTGGTTCGTATTACAAAAGGTGACTCAAGCACAGATCTCGACTTGAGACTTGGGCTATAAAACGTGTCTCAACTCGTAATCTTCGCTTGAGTCACGTTCTCCATATGCGAACTGTCTAGACATGTTTCATACTTTGACTGAGCCATATAGCGAGCGATTCGCAAGTACTTTAGAAATACATTTTCAATTAAGAAATAAAGAAAGTTTAAAAAAAAGTGACCGACACATTTACAAAGCCGACTGTGTGACAATAAGTGAGATCATTAATTATACAAAATTAATACTAAGTAAATTAAAAATGTTTAGTGATGTTGAGTTTGTGTGTTAAAAACCCAAGTCTATTTATTTGCAATAACACTTGTAATAACATGTTTAACGTCTTATTTATAAACGTTAATTGTAAACGGTAAATTAATTTACGTTTCGATACCGTGAGTCACAGTTTGCGTTAGCAAAATAATGACTAAACAATAATTTAAACAATAATGACTATTTGACAACAAAACAACCAAAATAAAATCTTTTCCCGGTTTTAATCGCGTTGTTCACAAGGTACACAGGGTAGATCAAAGAGATCTGGAAATTTTTCGAAATGTAGTACGTTGATAAATTGCTTAATATAATAAAAGCAATGGTGATTAAAAGTGGAAAATGAGTTTAATTTCAATCCAACATCGAAGAAAAATTATAACAAAGTAACGTTTTCCATTAATTAACGTTTTCAATTGATTACCGTTTATAAATAAATGGATGAATGTTTTTGTAGACAAGAGTTAATGTCGAAGCTTTTCGTTAGTTATGTAAAACCAACTGAAGGCAACGTAATTTTTAAGCATTATACCAGTGGACGGCTCGGTTCGATATCCTTCAGAGCGAACTCAAACAACAGACTTTATGATTGGCCGATAATTCGTCAAAGTATTCCGAAAATTTCGGTTCATTTCGTATCTAAGAATCGCAAACAAAAAATCGATCAAAGATGGAGGTTTTTTTTCGATTGACTATTTCTTTGTTTGCCTTCTAAATGATCAAATTAATCGACAAAGTATCAACAGTCCAAAAAGTCCGTCATGTCCTTCGCTTATATTAAAATATTGTCATAAAACTTTTGAGGTTTTACGGTTGGTTAAAAATGACTTTAAAATAAGTATATTTTATTTAGTAGTTAGCTACTTAGTATTTATTTTTAATTGTTTAAAACTTTAAGGTTGTAATATTAGAGTAGATATATTTTTCTAATCTACAGTAAAGTTTTTTAGAAACGTTTCCCGTTTCAAATTAGATTTAGAATTAAGGTAACGAAACATATTTAAAAATATGCAGAAAATAAATAAAGAATTGGTATTAAAAATACATATTTTGTACAGTAATGTTCAAACGTGAATTTTACTAAAACATATAGATAAAAAGCTGTCTTATTGTTAGTGTAACGTTGCCTTCAGGATCGGATAAAGAGCTTAACCACTACACTGTAGTAGAGTGCACGTGGGTAAATTTGAAGTATTTATCCAAATTACCCACACGCACCTTATAAACTAACACACAATTTCGTGATCTATAAAAACGTAGCTTAAGTATTCATATACACAATCTATGCAACTAAAAGTTGAAAATAATATTACAGTTATAAAATGATTAGGGCTCTATAAGTAAGAATAAAATAAAATAACTATATTTTATTAAAATATATAAAAATCAACAGTCACTAAAAGCTACGCTCGTATAGACCTCAATGAGTATAATATACAATGTTCTCATAGCCACAGGGTTAGTATTTAAACATTTAAATCTGACAATTTATGACAATAAGAAATTATTTACTAAACATTTTTTTGGTGGGCGTCTTTGTAAATCGAACCCAAAACATTCTGACGAAAAAAAAATATAGACCATACATTCACAGATCTAATTCTATTTGATTAATTTATACAAAATAAAATTAAAATACAAAATATAAAATTGATATTTTATACAACATTTTTTTTTTGCTTTTGCAGCAAGTTCAATGGAAATTAACAATAAGTACCTACGAAGTTTATTTTTTTTGTCATATTTTTAATATGTCCAGTAGAAAATGATTAGTAGGTAAATGTACAAAAATAATGTGTTAATTTATATTGTGGGGCGCATATCTAACTAGTTTTTATTTATTAACTACCATATTGTTTTATGAAAAGCCAATACTATAAGCCCCCGAAGAGTTAAAATTAAGATTTTAAAAGAAGAAAAAATAGATATAACATAGTGTTTAAAACACATTGGAAAGTAAGAGTCACTCGTATTGCAACTGAAGCGAGCCAAGCTCGCGATTGATAGCTGTCGAAAGAGACAGAAATTATAACTGTTCACAAGCCCCCAAAAGTTAAATTTTCCATACAAACGTAATACAAAAATAATTCTATAAAATGTATACTTTACACCTTTGTTATGGAGTGATTCGGAAATTCGAATCACCCTACGACTGTCGCGAAATTAAATGAAATTACTAAATCGTTAAAGTTACAATTTTGTTGCAGTTAATCAATTTGCAGCTGCAACAAAATCATGAAAAAATAGTATTTTCAATTTCAGGTGTATTATTATTTTTTGGTTATTCATAATACATAGAAACAGATACTATGTATCATAAATAACAATAACTCCATAATAACGGAGGGTTTTGTATTTTGTTTAAGTCTTACATTTGTATAGGCAATTCAACTAACTACATGAGGCCTCTTAATACAAACATCTAATAAACCTTTTTATTGTATTTTATCTGACAAATAATATTATACAATTAAACTTTTTTATTTATTTATAAACGTTAATTAGAACGATTAACGTTACATAATTAATGTTAATAAATAAATAAAGAAACAAATTTCGTTTTTAAAAATTACAAGTAGCAAAACTCATATGGTGTTTTGCCTTTGTCGAAGAATTGCAAGAATTTAATTATTCGACAATATTTACCTCCTAACTAAATTATTATTATAAACGATGATCAACAGATGAATAAGTTATGTAGAAAACGTTTGATTATTTCTGTCTGTCTGTCAACTTTGAATCTTCATGTCGTATGGCGAGTCAAAAAATAAATGTTAAGTTATTCTTTCTTTGACATAAGATAGGCTTGCATTTGACCTCATCACAGCTGATGGAAAGCGACGATGAGGTCGACGGTGCTTTCCTAGAAGAAACCTATCCACTGTAGACTTAAAGACTCCAAGGTTGTGGTTAAGGGGAAATTTACCATTGTCCATTATCTATTCATCATCGCTTATTATAAGGCGGTAGGAAGGCGGTAGGTCACCATTTTGCCTTGCAACTTTTATTACTAAGATCCCTGGTCGAAAACAGTAAGTCGAAACAGTGAAATGAAACAAAAATAAACTGTTGTTTTCTTTCTTTTTTGGCAATTTTGTACTTAGTGATGGATCGTAGAGTGAGATATAAAACAACACGTGCATGTGTGTGTGTCCGAGTATGTGTCGGGTGTATAGAATGCGAATGTGTGTGTAAGCGGCGCGGGCGCGGTTCGTCACAGCGAGAGTGGTGACGTCATCGGTTCACAGTGTCCACCGGTCACAGAAACAACGTTTGCCTTAGTAGGTACATGTATCAACGAAATGTTCTACTATTTATACGTTATCGAGGATGCTCTCGAGCCGGGGCTCGATTCCGCGCCGCGCACAGAACACCTGAAACAAATAATAAAAGAATTACATAAACCACAGAACCCAAAATACCGTGAGAATATCGGGATCAAAAGTAGCCTTCGTTACTCCTCGATAATGTAGCTTTCTTTTGGGGAAAGAATTATTGAAATCGGTCTGGTAGTTTTTGAGTTTATTCGTTACAAACATACGACACACAAAAATACAAATCTTTTCTCTTTATTATATTAGTGCAGACTACCTTAGTCCTATGTATCAACGCATAATCGTTTATAAAAATCTGGCTATCCGTTTGGCCTCTGGAGCGCCCCCACATAGGAACAAACATACATAGAATGATAAACAACCCTTCTTTGCGTCGCGCAGTCGGGTAATAAGAAGAAATACTAACCTAGACTCTCGTGTTTCTCGCGGCGCGCCTGGGACGGGCGTACGCTTGCTGCGTGTACGCATACTCGCTGTCGTAGGGCGAGCGCGGCCGACGCGCCCGCGCCGCCGCCACGCCCACTCCGCTGTCGCCGCTGTGCCCAGACACGAGCGATTCGCTGTCGCTCTGGTTCGATGTGTACCCGATCACGTCCACTTCATCTGTAAATTGTAGAAAAGAAATTGGTTAATTTAAGTTAAAATAAATTAAATTTGCTAGTCTAGCGATGACGGACTCAAATAGGACTAGCTATGGCTTGTCTTTGCCGCATGTAAATCAATAAATATTTCAAAAACTATAGTACGTAATAGATATAGAGAACTATAACTAGAGACAGGGCAACAGAGAAAATAGAATTAGGGCCAGGACAGAAGAAGAGTAAGAAAAATGTTCGTACTATTTTATTTAGTACAAAATTGCACAATACGTAGGCCGGTACAGCCATTAAGAAGACGGGTCGACATTTGGTACATTGCCGTCTGCTCCTTGGGAATTCCCGCTTTAGGCAACAAGTAAAATCTTTTAGGTAAGCGTATGACATTATATTTATTTATACAGCCACTATCAAAACACTATACTAGTGAGACAGACGACAGAGGTCAAACACTGACCAAAAGGGGTACCTACTTTTACAATAAAACTAAAGAAAAACAGCATTTGCAGATACACCATCGTTTTATGTCGACAATAAGAATCAAAAGAAAGAAAACAAATATCAGTAATCCATGATTTGTGTCCGCTTCGATCCCGGTCCAAATATCTCGATATTTTCCCCGAGAGAAATACTAGTCTTTGTTAATTACAATCTAGTATGAAAACAAGAACATAGCGCTTCGCTTTACGCGCTCAATAATCCCCTTGCATTTTCTGATATTTATTTTGTTCGTTGTCTGCTTCCTGCACGGACGGGGGATTAAAGTATACTATATTCGTCGCATAGCACCCCTGTAGCACCCCCGTAGCACCCCCGCATACCGCATCGCGTAAAGAGAATTAAAGTGGAGCAAAAAGACCTCGGAAATCATGGAAAAATGTACACGCTTGTATAGGATATTGTACACAGTGCCGTCTGATGAATTTTATATTTGTGAAGTTTGTTTTAAGATTGCCAACGACAAAAATGTGATTGTGATGTGTCTAGGATCTCGTATCTCAAAAGGGACTTGTAATCTTGTAAGTGTTATTTTTTATAACACTTATAAGATTACAAGTCCGTAGGTTTGTCTGTCCGTCCGTTTGTCACCATCGATTATTAGAAACAAAATCCAAATTAAATACAAATTATAATAAAATACTGTTCAGGAAATTATTCACACACCTTTAAAAAGATGATCAAACTTTCCACCATCTAGGCTAGGTTTATCTAAGGCCCTTTATGAGGATAGTCTCCATTCTCTTTATCCATACAAACGTATTTTAAATTTTCCTCCCTGAATAAAGACATTAGAGCAAATATGTTTATGCCATAAAACTTATATCTGTCATGACTATGCATCTACCTTTTTATTTTTTTCGTTTTATTATTTTTTAATTTTTTATTATTATTTTAATTAGAAAAAAAAAGGTAGATGCATTGTCATGACAGATATAGGTTTTATGGCATAAACATATTTGTTCTAACGTCTTTATCCAGAGAGGACAATTTAAACTACGTTTGTATGGAGGAAGAGAATGGAGACTATCCTCTTAATTATTATACCCTTATTAAATAAACGTGGAGTGAGGTCACAGTGATTTTACTACTTTTTGTTTCTGCCTGTCAACTTTAAAAGTTCTTGTCACGTAAAAAAGATAAAGCATGTTCTCACTGTTTCGACCTCGACTCCACGTTTATTCAAAATTAATGTTTTTAAGATTTTTCTATGGAAATAAACAAATTGCTTATTTATTTAAAGGTACAGAGAGCATAAGAAGGCTTATTTATTCGTCGGAATCTAACATTAAATATCTTCCCCGCGTACCGCAGCGTCGCGCGTCGTTCCTACGCCTCAGATAAGCCGCTATGGAAATTTGATCCACGAGATTTTCACTCTTTATTGAAAAAGAAAATGATATTCCTTTGATATCATCGTTAATCTTCCTATATTAATATTATAAATTCGAAAGTTATTCTGTCTATGAAGACGTTGAAGACACTGCAGCTGGCAGCACTACTTTTGATGATTTTTTATTATTGGTTTGGAACATATTGCATTCACTAGCTGCGCCCCGCGGTTTCACCCGCGTAAGTCCCGATCCCGCGGGAATTACGGGATAAAATGTAGCCTATGTGTTATTCTAGGTGTCCAGCTATCTATATTCCAAGTTTCATCGCAATCGGTTCAGTAGTTTTTGCGTGAAAGAGTAACAAACATCCAAACATCCATACAAACTTTCACATTTATAATATTAGTAGGATAAGTAGGATTGTATTCATTATGCTAGTTGAGAGTATATTTTGAGTTTTCTTTGTATTTGTGCTGTGTCTGCGTTGGGTCTGCACTGCGTTTGTCATCGGTTTGCACTCTCTCTGTCATCGAACTGGTATGTAATTATTTACGAGAATCGAGCCGCAGTTCATCACACCACCGTTTCCTGGGGCTAACTCGGAGACATTACTATAATATTGAGGTTGTGATAATGTAACAGTGGGTAACTTTGTTTCTTAATGTCTGGCTGCAATCCATAAATCCCAAAGCACTGGCGGATGATACCACTAGGGTTGCCAACCGTACTTTAATATACAGTATTGTACTATATTTCAGCTCAGCGTACTATATATTTTTGAAAGCACATATAGTACGCAAAAATACTATATTTCTGGCATAATTTGTAAAAAGTTGTTTCTTTTATAAATTCCTCCTCTCTGCATTTACAGAGGACTGTTTTCTACGAGTATGTAGAGGGAAAAAAAGAAGCCATAAAAAAGGTGCTCATAATTTAAACATTGAATGTCAGGAACATTTTTTTTTATTCAAGAAAGAAAGAGTAGGTATTTGAAAGTGTGAAAAAAAGGTTAAGTGCCAAAAATACGTATTTTTTCGAAATATTCTACAAAACACCGCTCTAATTTTTGTACTATATTTTTTTGAGTCGTACTATATTTTATAGCCACAAATACTACCTATATTTTTCGAAAAAACTGTTGGCAACCCTAGATACCACGATGTTTACATTTTATCAACGCCCTACGTTTCGAGGTCTTTCCAAATCTCATGCTCACAGTAAACTTTTTAAATTCACACGATTTGTTAACATAGTTATACATTTTCCAGGGTCTTAGTCGCGTATTATGATTTATTTTCTTACTTCGACATTTCGACCATGTTACAATGGTCACTATGGTAATAATAGGCGATTAAGACCCGGGAAAATGTAATCATGCTCGCAGGTCGGTATTACAATCCAACATCGCGAAAACAGAAGAAAAATATATCCCCTATCTATGTTCCCAACCCAATAATAAAAATTCATCAAAAGTAGTGTTGCCAGAGCAGCTGCAGTCTGTCTGCGATGTTTTCATAGACAGTATAAAATAAATCTTATTATATGATCTAAACTAGATAGTCGGTACGCCTCAAAAGTAATAACTGAAAGAGAAAAGCGAACGGAAGATACTGAGAAAAATCGTTGATCGACTACAGAATGTTAATAATTCATTCCCTATTTTCTTTATCCTGAAAGCTTTTGGTCTAGTCCCGGTTGAGGGGAGAATACCTATAAGTAATTTGTGTTACAAAGATGATGCTGATATTTATTTATACCCTGATGGTTTATTTTTAAGGTTCCGTACTTAAAGGGTATTTAAATAGGGGCTCCTTTTACTAAGACTCCACTGTCTATGAAGGAAAACGTCGTGAGGAAACCGGCTTAAAGTCACGCAAAAAGGCCCAATTATAACGCTAGTTGCGGAAACACAGTAAAAAAGTTAAGTAAAGACTCCACCGAGCTGTATGAACCATGATAGCTAGGCAGTTGAAATTTAAATAAAAACAGAATCAAATAGACCTATCTAAATGGGGTTTTAGACAACAGACGTGATTTTTTTGTAAAACGGTACGTAACTTAATATTAAAAGCCACAATGGCAAAAATATTGAGGCAACAATCTTTCAACGTCAAAAGAGTTCTAATACATATTGCGACTGTATGTTTAGTACAACTGCATATTCTTAGTATTAACTACATGTAGGTACTCACGAGCTTTCAGAAAACAAACAACAAAAAGCAGTTAGCAACTCTAAGCAGTTAAATTGGATCTGACGCAAATCGCCCCATTCGCAACTCGTCACACATTCGCAGCTTGTCCTATTCCCAACTCGTCCCTTTCGTAACTTGTCCCGTTCGCGCGTTCGCAGCTCGTCCCAATTTTTCTACAACTCGTGATCCCGATTACAATTACCGGAATATTAATGCAAATAATGTAAAATGTTGAGTTGACGAGTTGAGAATGGGACAAGTTGCGAATAGGACAAGTAGCGATTTGGACGAGTTGCGAATGGGACGATTGCGTCGCATCCGTTAAATTATCTACTGGTAATTCGCCATTCAAACGTGCACCACTACACTATTCCATTTGCCGCCTTACATAGCCTTACGAATACAAGTTAGCCGTGGCACCGAATATCTAATCCTACAGAACAACAGCTTCATACAAGCCCGCGGCGTAGGTAGGTACTCCACTACATGCGCAGCTATGTTGAACTGGGTTCTGTACCCAGTGGGGTACAGAGTCAAGTTCAACCCAGTTCAGTGCTGACACACAAGTCAGTCCTGTCAGGCTACGGCTAGAAAACCTGATTTCCAATTAATAATTCCTGTCTACATATATACCCAGTCGCAAATTCCGAGTGAAAAGTGACTGGGTCCAGTCTCTGACAACGTATAACGCAGCCTTAAATAGAAAGCAATCGACAGCGCCTTCCGCTTTTTTACTAACTCCCTTTCCACCACTTGTCCTCAAGGGCCGTCATTGATAAATGGGATAAAAAAAAGGTATTTTATTCCCTGGACCTCGTCTCCACGAGTGATTTTTTTCGTCGATGCTACGCGGCACTCATCGATGCCTCTCCACTCTCTCGCCTTTGTGATGATAAGACACGAAAACACATTAAAAAGTTTATCTAGTGACGTCTGCTCGCTACCAACTTTTGTGATTCCTTACTTCGTCATTTTTCCCTTGAGAGTTCGAGATAAAGCGGCTTTATGAAGCAAAATGACTTTTTTTAGTCAGCTTTTTGTATAGTGATGTTAAATGAAGGTTGGGGGTGACGAGCGGTGGAGGCAGACAGGCAGTCAGTCGTCATAGCGAAATGGACACGATAGCCAATCAATACTTTATATCTGCGGTGTGGTATGGCCAGCACACACGAATAGGTATCCTGTATGTAACGTGTAAAGCGGCTAGCCGATGTACTCTGGGAACCTGGTTAACTGGGATATTTACCAGTTACAGAAGTTTTTCATTTTCCAGTTTCTTAATTAGGCAGGTTTGAAATGACAATAGTAGTTATTTGTACCGTTTTCTCACTTATAGAGTTGCGAGTAACATTTTTTATTAATAGGTCGTTTTTATTTTATATTAGGGACTGTCTCATATGTCGTGCTATGCCCAAACTTAAAATGTGTCTATCTTTTACAGGTTATTGGACAACAAAGTCCCAGTTATAAACATCGAACAAATCTATGAGTAATTTTAAACGATCCAATTAATCACAAACATTTTGCTGAAAACCGCAACTAAAAAGGTCATGCCATTTTGAAGATAAATGGGAACATTTGATTGCACACAAACAAACAAACTCTCACCCTAAATGCATATTCCTAACCCGTTCCGTCGTTGGTAAAAAATTAGTTAAAAAGGTTTGACAATTCCCAGTTAAATGTTATCTTCATTATCATTTTGGTATCTCGGTTACTGCGATACAAGGCTGTGCTTAGCGTAGAACTGATTTACTATGTAGTTTGAGAAATGTTCAATAAGTTTCATAAACAAGGTTCCACTAAACCAGGTACAACTGTATGTACCACGAGTAGATGCCACCTTTGATTGCATCCCGAACCCAGCGCTCGGATAAATGAGCCCAAATTCCACCATCAATAAACTGTTGTTGTGTGTTTGTTACAAAAGCACCGTCAGTTTACAGTTTGCGGTGCCATATTTCGTCATGTGAATTTATTTCAGACAGAAATTGAATAGGATAGCGAGGGCGCAACGTTGTGTCGTAAACCTCGTTAAATTATCACGTGGACGAGCACGCCAACTGTAACTTAGTTATCGGAAAATACTTAAAAATGTATGTGTCGTGTGTCGTTATGGATATGTCACAGAATATTCAGTTAGCAGATAATTCTGTAACGACGTTTTCCGGTCGTCCTTCCTCGGTGCAGTAGATTTAAATCCGTAGTATCCACAAGGAAATGTTTTTTTTATTTTACTGTGTTTCCGAAACTAGCCCTATGGGCCTTTTTGCGGGACTTTAAGCCATTTAAGAGGAAAGGATACCTACTCGTTCTCCATACAAACGTAGTCGATTGGAAGTCGCATTTCGAAGACACACATCCTAAATTGTAGTTGAGACTACAATTTAAGGTAGTTATGTAAACATCTTATTGAATAAAAGAATTGTGTTTGAGTTTGGTGCTTACTACGACGGGTAACCCTTGAAGGAACACGGGTTTTAATAGGTCCATGCCTACCATCCCTAAGCCGAAGGGAGCCCCACATAACCTTGTCGCCTCTCCCAAGGTGACGAGATGACACAGTAATGCATTTTTCCATTGTTAGGAAAAGGTGGTGACAGTGACTCAAGCCTCTCCCCACCAATAAAAGAACAACCTACCTAATGGCATTCCGTTCAATTATTCAAAAATAACCTTTAAGCCGCTAGAAATATCTCCAAGCCATTATGTATTAAAATGATGTATTGCAAGACAACCCCAAACCATACACGAGTCATACAAAATGCATGAAGACATCAGGCTTGTAATAGTTCGGTGAAGAGACTCCAAGTAATGGTGTACATTAATAAATCATGCTGGAAACGCTTAAGTATACCAACGTACGTACCTAGCATTACCTACAAAGTTATTTGTGAACATTTTGGTAATCGACTTTATAATATAACATTAAATCGATGCCTTTGAAAGTTAAGTAGGTAGTAGCTAGGTATTTTCTTTCAATTTGAAATAGGATTTTTTATCTTCTGAATTAAGTAAGTATAAAGTTTTTCTTCGCAGAGCGAGTTTTCTTTTACAGTTAGACTGTGTTTTTACCTATAATGGCAGCGGAGACAATATATGCGTTTGGAAAATGTGTCTGTTACATACCTTAGAATCGACTAAGCCGATTTTGAAATAGTTATTTGCGTTGCATCAGACCACTAAGGGACATTTTAGAGACAAGTATTTACGAAATTACTTCAAAATCAAAATCAAAGTACGTTTATTCATTCGGATATTAGCAAGATATCTCTTTGACATGTCATTTTTTTTATTTAATCTACTCTACTATGTCTTCGGATCGCGACCTCCATGACATGAGAAGAAGACACAAGAAAATCATGGGGTTTTTTTTTTGTATATATTTTTTTTTTGCAGTAATCATGTGATTTACATTGTCGCATATATAATATTATTGAAGAAAAGTGGAACTGGAGCAATAATCTATACTTACTATAATAATCCTTACTAGCATTACAAGAGCGAAAGTAACTCTGTCTGTCTGTCTATCTGTTCAAATAAGTTATAATATACAAAATAATAAACATAAAAAAAAAAAATACTTAAATACTATCTCATCCGCAAACACACAACCCGCCCAACACCGCCCAAACCGCCCCGGGACCCACCACCAGAGTTCTGTGGTGCCAGCCTTGCATTCCTTTCCTACACTCTAGAATTTTATTATAAAATTCGTAGGTAGAACCATCTATTTGCCCCTTTCCATAACTTATCCTGCTACTTTACCACAGAACTCCATGAATACGCCCCAGGACGAACCGAACCGAGCCGAACGAACCAAGCATTCGCGAACGCGACCGTGCCCCTGTCTGTCCCCGTCTTTCAATAAAGTATTCATTTCCATGGATTTTTATCGTTAATATAATCCGATGTATTATAGTATGCCATCCTGTACAGTTTGCTTTTAATATATGTTTTAAATTTATTAATGGACATGTCACACACATTCTTGGGTAACTTATTATAGTAGAGCATAGATGAGCTAGAGAAGGACCTGTTTATTTTCTGGAGCCTACTCCAGGGCACAGTTAGATCATCTTTATTTCTTAAATTAAATAAATGTATGTCCCGATTTTTAACAAGCTTGTCCTTATTTTTATGGACGTATAAAAGATCTTCGTAAATATATTGTGAATATACTGTTAAAATATTTATTTCTTTAAATTTTTCTCTAAGTGATTCTCTAGGGGCCCAACCCGTAGATAGCTCGTACCGCTCTCTTCTGTAAAATGAAGATATCCTTAATATCTGCAGCACACCCCCACAGCAGGATGCCATATGACATAATGCTGTGGAAGTAGCCGAAATAGACCAGGCGGGCAGTCTTAATATCTGTGAATTCACGAATTTTCTTAACAGTGTAAGCTGCAGAACTTAGTCTAGCGGACAAAGCTTTCACATGTGGGCCCCATTGAAGCTTAGAGTCTAGAGTTATACCTAGAAAGACAGCCTTTTCAACCTTTTCGACTTCCTCGTTATTAATTTTCACTACAGTTTTAACATGTTTAACATTAGGAAGTGTGAATTTAATACATTTTGTTTTGGATCCATTCAGTAAAAGATTATTGGTATTGAACCAATATACTATTTTAGAGAGAGCATTGTTCACGTCGTCTATATTTAATTGGCGTCTTTTAACTTTAAATACCAATGAGGTATCATCTGCAAACAATACTATCTCATGTTTGTCCCTTACTAGGTAAGGTAGGTCATTAATATAAACTAAAAACAGGAATGGTCCTAATATGGATCCTTGAGGAACCCCCATTGTTACAGGAGAGCCGGGGGATCGTTTTCCGTTGACATCGACACACTGAACCCTATTGCTCAAATAGGAGGAAATAAGATCCAAAGCGCTATCTTTAATACCATAGTGATGTAGTTTCATGATCAATGTATCATGTTTAACGCAATCAAAGGCAATCCATAGGCATCGTGTGACTCCTCCCAGGCTTTATATATACTTTGAAGTAATGCAATACCTGCATCAGTAGTTGAACGTCCCTTACTGAAACCGAACTGTTTATTGTGGAGAATATTATTATCATGAAAATGTTTTAAAAGTTGGTTTAAAATAATTTTTTCAAAGATTTTACTAAGTGATGGTAGTACAGAAATTGGTCTAAAATTAGTGGGATCTGACGTACTACCCGATTTAAATAAGGGAGTAATTTTACTTAATTTCATTAGATCAGGAAATACACCACAGTCAATACACCTATTGAAAATCATGACTAAATCTGGCACAATATGTTCAATAATAGACTTTACAATAGGCACGGAGATCCCCCATAGATCTTTAGTCTTCTTCAGATTTATTTGCTTAAGGCTTACCATAATATCATGATTTCTTACATGTTGAAATTTAAATTTTGTGTTGCATTCGAGTACATGACTTTTTAACAAAGATTCTGCAATGGGGGTTGAGGAGTTCAAAGTTTTTGTCAAAGTAATAGGTATACTTGTGAAAAAGGATTCAAATTCGCTTGCAACATCTACATCATTAATGATTATCCTATTATCTATCTTTAATTTAAATATACTATTTTTAGCTGTGGTTCTCCCTGTTTCAGCATTTATAATTTTCCAAGAGTCTTTAATTATATTATTGCTATTTTTGATTTTTGTTTGAATGGAAAAACATTTAGCAAGCACACATACTCTGTGAAATATTTTGGAATAATTTTTAACATAAACCTTAAACTCCTCTGAAAAATTGAACTGTCTTTCCGCGTATAGCTCATATAGTTTTTGTCTACTTCGATATGGATTCCAACTGTTGCCCAGTCACTAAATTCGCGTTTGTTAGAAACTACCATTGTTCGAGGAGTGAAAATTGATTTAAATTGGTCATTGAGTACCGAGAAGAAATTATTATACAATACATTTGGATCCATTTCACACGGAAGAAATGGTATAATGTTAGTTAAATTTAATTTTAATTTCTCAAGACGAGCTAAAGTTACTGGTACATAGGTTATCTTCCTCTTAGGTATAGGTTTTATAACGATGGCGAAATTTATTAACTGACCATAGTGATCATATTTTTTTTTTTTAAAACACATTTACTGTTTACATTTACACTTTCAGAAACATAGATATTATCAATACATGTTGCCGAAGTATCCGTTACTCTAGTAGGCTCCAGGAAGACATTGGACAGGTTGTATGTGTTGTATAAATTTAGGAGTTTATTTGAAAAAGAATAAAATCATCATCATCCGAGCGTTGTTCCCGGTTGCATCTCTCTCGAGAGCCCGGGGTCCGCTTTCCTACTTTTACGTCTCCACTTCGCACGATCTTCGGCATCCCGTGTGGTGAGGCCATTTGCACGCATATCCGATCTTACAACGTCAAGCCAGCACTTCTTGGGTCTTCCCAATCTGCCGCGGCCGGGCGGAGGCGCCCGGCCGCGGCAGATTTACGAAATTACTTGATTGAAAATAATATCATTTTTCGGTTTTAATCGCGTGGTGTTTATTACTTTTAGCATTCTTTCAATGCTCGACGTTACGAGACCTTTACAGGTCTCTTCTTCAGAATTGGCACCGAAAAATAAGTTTATTTTGAATCCAACATCGCGAAAACAGAAGAAAAATCTAACTACTTTATTTATTTTAAAACTAGATTTTTTTTTTAAGGAAAAATAGTTACTTCAGTAAAAAACACAACGCATGATCGACGGAGAGCGTTGGATTCGAACCAACAACGCATACGGAGTATTTTTCCTTTAAAATATTTCTATGAAAGCCCAGTGCAGACTTAAGCACTTAAAATAAAAATATAATATTGATTTTAAAACTGTTTTTTCTTTGCACGCGCACCAATGTCTTTTTCTTTAAGAAAAAATTAAGTGCGCTATTTTAACGTCACTATTACGGTGAAGGAAAACATTGTGAGGATACCTACTGAAAGTCACGCAAAAAGGCCCAGTTATAGGGCTAGTTGCGGAAACACACAGTAAAAGTAAAAGTAAGAAAGTGTCTAATTTATAGGTACCTAATACCTATAACAACGCCATTTTATACCGATATTATTGTTCATTAAATATCCACATCTAATGTAATGAAAACTATTGTCTGTCGAGATTAATTTACTACGTTTTTATACAGTCCAGGACAGGTGTCAGTTTAGTAAGACCCATAAATCTATAGACGATAATTTAGCCATTGTTTGTCCGGGGCGGTCGTAAATCGTGCTACGTCAGAGCCCGGTAGCCCTGGGGGGTTATTCCCAATGCCACTTAACGTGTCCCACGTGCGACACGGCAAAATTTTTAACTACGTATTTAAGAGCATCCATAGATTTTCCTATAGTACCATGTTTCACGGGTCTCAATCGCGTATTAACCCTTACTTGACCCGGGATAGTATAATATAATGAAATGGTAACATAGTAAAATTACCCGGGATAGTATAATGAGGACAAATATTATTCCTTTACTATAATCACAAATAAACTTGTGTTGCTAACTAAATATTTGAGTTATAGCAAATTTATATTGAGTTTGAGACAATGTATAAGTTAACTAGCTGTGTACGGTAGTTTCACCCCGATTCCGTAGGAATATCGAAAACCCCTTTCTTATCGGATCCCTATATCATATACCTACGCTTATAGATAGTGCGCCTCGGCGCTGTTTGCTTATGTCTAAATAATAATACATCGCTACATTTAGCTTTAAAACGTTTTTGGCAACATGGTCGTTGTAACGCCTAATAAACGATTGTACCACCCTTCAACCGCCTTAAGATTTAAATAAGCTCTAGAACTCTTATATAGGCAACGATATAAGAGTCGTATGTATCCACAAAATAAACGGAAGAGCCAAAAGCGAAAGCTTCGGCCCGTGAATTTTGCACCTACAGATAAAACTGTAGTAGGTATTCGAGAAAAGTTTCGTTATTTATTTGTTTTGCTTGTACAAATTATACATCGGGACGGGACTCTACGCAGGAGAGAGAACAGCAACGATTCTACTTTGAATTGTAGAAAGGACATCTTTTGAAGGAAGTCTTTGTAGGTACAATTCGACTGACAAACGATGGGGAGTAAAAGTCTTCGAGTGGCGACCACGATGTAATGCGAAACGCAGTGCTACACGGTGGATGAAGACATTGTAGCGGTCGCAGGGAGGCGTTGGATGGAGGTGGCTCGGGTGAGCTGTTTGTGCCGTTGTATAGGGGAAGCTTAGGTGAGATATAGAACGGATATAAGAACTGAGATGATGATGACACTCAAGTCTTAACTTATTGATGATCACGCGGAAAAGATAAATAAATAAATAAATCAATAAATAAATAAATTCTGTGAACAACACACAGCGCCATCTAGCCCCGTGGTAAGCGACTAAGCTTGTGTTACGGTGACTAGATAACGGATATACCTACTACATATAGGTCAAGTTAACTCATTTATTAACGATCGATGGCAATACGAAGTGCGCCGGGTCAGCTAGTTAACAAATCAAAGTCTTTGATACAGAATTTCGAAAAACCAGCCAACTCTTTTTCTCTAAGAAACAAATTGCTTAGTTAGCAAATGTTAAAAAGTTTTCCCGAACTTTATTTCTACAGCTGTAGGTAGGTAGGTACTATCAACCACAAAAGTCGCTACCCAGTTACCCGAAAGATTCGCTTGAACCGAGCGCCGAGCGTGGAATAAGCATATTAATACACACATTGATATATGTAAGTAAGTGCGAGCGGCGCGAACAATACCTACGGCAGGCGAACGAGTGGCTACCTGATTCCTCGTCTCATAAATGAACTACCCCCGAGTATGCGTAATATTAATGACATGAAACCCAATAGCATAAAATCTAAACTTAAATCCTATTTTTTAGAACAACTAACGACGTAGATTAAGGTAACATTTTTATAAACCTCATTGGTTTTTTAATGTTATTTAGTTTTAATTTTATATGTATAATTTTGTTTTTTCCGTTAAATAAATTAAAAAAAAAAGTATATCTATAAATTTTAATATCAAATGTGTGACAATCATTGCGTAGTGTTCTGTGTCGCATGCAAGCAGACGATAGGTAGTAGGTAGGTTACAATTAACAATAAAGTCGTAGGTATCTTTACTAAGTGAACCTAAATTTACCTTGCAAGCGAAATTAGACCTTACGGTGGGCAGGCAGTAATGTTGCTGACTGTACCTAAAGATATATCTTCTGTTACAAATTTTCAATGTTGAAAAGCAGTTGTTATTTAGGTTTTCGGTGACAATGGTGTCTTGTGACTTGCTATTATTATTACAGACGAAGTTTCCTAACGAGGACAAGTTCTTGGTATCTTTTGTGATGTTAATTTTATTTAGCAGCAGCGCTCCTCGGTTTCAGCCGAGAAGTCCCGATCCCGCGGGAATATCGGGGTAAAATGTAGCCTTTGTGTTAGTTCAGATCTCTATCTGCATAGGTACAAAGTTTCATTCCAATCGGTTCAGTAGTTCTTGCGTGAAGGAGTAACAAACATACTTCTATCTACGAGTATATAAAAGAAAGTCATTTATTTACACTATTTATTACTCAAGAATGGCTGAACCGATTTGGCTGAAAATTGGTGGAGCAGTAGCTTAGAACCAGGAGACGGTTGATTTTTTTATTCCCTCTAAATCGGAACAAAGTTCGCCGCGTCGGCTAGTTTATATATTGGTAGGATTAACAGGTATAGAATTATGTAACTACTATTTATTATTATTTATTTTGTTTGGGAGAACCAACAGCTATTATAAAAATATAAGCATACATTATAGAAATGGAGAGCCAATTAGAGGATTATAAGACGAATAAACAACAACTTAACCTTATACAGGGTGTTTGGTGGAGGGTTAGACAAACCTGGTGGGCGTGTAGCTGGACCTATTTGTAAAAAACAATTTGAAGGAAAAGACCCTAACTCTTCACATTTTTTTTTATGATAATTTTTGAGATTTTTTATTTTTTTCCCAAATTTTACCTCTTTACCCTTACAACTTCTTTTTGCACATGTTTTCGCTTAAACTTTTTATTCGATTTTGGTCCCAGATATATCCTTGATCTATCGAAGGCATTGTTAGTCCAAAATAAAGAGAAAATAATTAGTTATGGGCTCTCAAAGTTAAGAAAATAAAAAAATGTTGTCCGAAAGGTCAACTAAACATCATTCTAAAAACAAAACTAATAGTGATCGAGGAGTTCAAATACTCTTAAAAACTGCTCTTGACATCCCTTATTACAACGGTGTATTCCATGTAGCATAAAAATCTACCAACTTGTCAAAAATAAGGCTTATGGGGAAAATGGAGTGAAAATTCAAAGGAAAAATACACATTTTTATTTTTTTTAATTACGAATTTTGTTCCAAAACATCTCCCATAGTTCCAATACATAATGTGCGCGACCGGTGGAGCCCATGAAACAGGGCCAAGTCACCTAATCTACGAGTTTGTGAACTCTGTAGTTGGGAACGCTCTGTCTAGGAATTCTCTTACTGTGAGACCGTTTCATGGGCTCCACCTTTCGCGCTCATTATGTATTGTGTATAGTAAAATAAAAATGTGTATTTTTTCCTTTGTACACTATAACAGGGTGTCCAAACACCCTGTTATAGTGTCAGAGATCGATCTTCGACACATACAACTATACCGAGAAGCACAAACCATGGTAGTTATGATCAAAATGAGGACTATGGATAATATGTATAGGTACAGGCCTTACGTGAAATCTATAGCTGATATCGTTAAGTTATCAACATAATCTCGATCGCAAGTTATATATCTAATCATCCCACCTCTGTCCCGAAACAACCTAATTTGCCCTTCCATTTCAATAGAATTGAATTTCCCTACGCGTCAAACGTCTTATGAGATCCTAATTTTACGCAAATGGCTTTCTGTTTCCTTCGCTTTTTTCCCCTTTTTTCCGTGGGATTGAATAGTGAATATTTGTGCCGTTGGACACTATTTTCTTGTTGAAATATTTTTTAGGAAAAATACTTCCGTAAAACACAGGGATATACGCAGGGCGGGATTCGAACCAACAACGCATATTTCTTTACTCATTCCGGGAGTACTAACTTTACCAATTAGTCTACCGGCGTCGGTGACTCATACGTTGAATCTTTGCGGCAGTATCTCACCATATAACACAACGTAGGCCTATTTGTGGTTTTTGCGGATTTTTTTTTCCTTTAAAATATTTTTATGAAAGCCCAGTGCAGGCGTAAGCACTTAAAAATAATAAAAAGAACATAATTTTCTTGTTGATTTAAATGTTTTTAAAATGTACGAGATATATTTACAGCGTTAAGCACCATTCAATTGCTTTTAACTGTAGACTTAAACTGAAAAAAAAGCCCTAATAGTCCTTTCATAAAAACCCGACTTCAAAAAGGCATGAAATAACCTAAAAAATATACATTCACAATGTTTTAATGAAGTGTCCATTATCAAAGCGATCGGTGAAACAAAATGGCCGATCTACAGAAACTACAAAAAAGCCTCTGACAAAAGCCCATTTAAAGTATAATAATTCTCAGAGACATTTAGGAGGCTTCTAGTAAGCAATTTAGTTAATATCCCCTCGGGGTTTATGTAACTAGATACCTACCGCTAACAGAAACTAAACTATCGTAGCATTAATTCTAACGTCTTTTTTTAATTAGCTTTAGTCATGAAACGAATTAATAGATAAATAGATTAACGCTTTATTGTACCCAAAACACAATTTGCAGGAAATTATAGAAAGAAAAACTTGAAACTAAAGTTTTACAATGGGTAGCCTTATAGCCTTCGGGCGATCTCTTCCAGGCAACCAATCAATGAAGGGTAAGGGTGATGTGTTTTAGTTAGGAAAGATTGGATAAGGAGAATAAAAATTGCCAAAGATCGTGCGAAGTGGAGACGTAAAAGTAGGAAAGCGGACCCCGGGCTCCCGAGAGGGATGCAACCGGGAACATCGCTCGGATGATGATGATGATGGATAAGGTGAATAAAACTATTATAATTAAAGATCCAGCGATCTTTTTGACGTTTCTTTCCTCTTTTCCTGTGGCGCGTTGCGGGTTTGATTTCCGCCAAAGTTTTTAAATTATTATTTCAATTTTAAGAAAATGACGGCATAGGTACTTGTTTTTTTTTCTAGTTTTTAGCAAAACGGACCAAGTTGAAAATCTAAATGTATGGATGTTTTGCAATATGCCGCTGTAGCCAGTTTTTACTGGGTATCTTTTCAAAAAAATATTTGCAGAAGATTTCACGATCCCGGATCCGAATCGTGATTTCACGATTCGGATCGGCCAGGTTACTAGTTAATAATTAACTATTTTTCATCAGCGAGAAAATGTAGCTTTGTCTAAAAATATACAATTTTATGTTCCATCTCGTTTACCTCGTCAACGGGAGCTAAAATAAGTTGGAAACGAAACGATGTCGGCACAAGTTAGTTTTTACAAAATTCTGTAAAAACGCCCGCCTGTGTTCATGACTGAAAAATTCCGGAAACACACGGCACCCTTGAGACTGAAAACATTTTCTGGTAAAAACGTCGCTTTTTATACATATCCTACTAATAATATAAATGGGGAAGTTTGTGTGTGAGTAAGTAAATGAAGTTTCTCACTCCTTTAATAACTATTTAACCGATGGCGATTAAATTTGGTATGCAGATAGCTATGGAGATCGGAATTAATAAATATTTGTATCGGGTGTCCCTCTATGTATAATATGTATGTATTTACAAAAGAAAAATAAATACAAGTATTATATCAGTTGTCTAGTCACCGTTAGACATACACAAGCTTAGTCGCTTACCACGGGGCTAGATGGCGCTGTGTGTTGTTTACAGAATTTATAAAAAATAAAAATTAACATATAGGCTACTTTTTAGGGTTTCGTAGTCAACAACAACCCTTATAGTTTCGTCATGTTCGTTTGTCTGTCTGTTCGCGGCTTAGCTCAGAGGCGCTTAGTACTAAGAAGATGTAACTTTGCATGAGTAGGTACCTATACATGTGGATCACGCCGACAAAGTGCTACAAACAAAAAAAAACATTTTTAGGGTACTTTCCCCACATGTGAATTGGGGGATGATTCGTGTGAGGTATCGTTTGATAGGTCTCTTGAAATCATTTTCAAAGATTTTAACTGTCTACCTATCACTGTTCATAAGATATAGCCTGGTGTCAAACTGACAGACGGACAGTGGAGTCTTCTTAGTAAAAGGATCACGTTTTGACCCATTGGGTACGGAACCCAAAAAAGGTGGTTTTGCCCACTAGGCCGCGGCCCAACGATGTCTCATCAGGAGTTAAAGATATATACCTATGAGCTTATCTCACAAAGAAAGTAGTATGTGCGATTCAGAACTTTATACTACTACCGCCATCTAGTAGCCGCTGTGGCGTCAAACTCTTTGTTCCAATTTCGAATTAACTTCAGCCGTTCCAGAGCGGATAAGACTGACGTTATCAAGCCTCAGGCTTCAGGCTCACGCTATCCACGAAGCAACTGATCCTACTGATAAAGTAAAAAAGAAGCTTTGATTAATTGATCCAACAACGTCCGAGGTGTTTTTCCTTGTTTTTCCTATATTTATTGCAGTTTTTTGTTCGCTGTTGTAGGTAATAAGAGAGACGGATATGAACTAACTCTGCTGAGGTGACTAGACTGCCTTCAGTTGCCACAAGAATGTCTAATCCCGTAAGCGTAAGTACACGGCGGGCATTCTGTTAAGAGAATTTACAACTCCCTAAAGAAAAAAAAAACAAATTAAATCTACTCCCCTTTTAGGCGAGGCACAAACGAATCGAAAACTTATTTCTTTGGAAACTATTCGAAGTCTGTAATTATATCGGAGCCCGACTTGAATCATTAAGACGGAATCAATGTTCACACATCGGTCTCGTCCAATCAAAGCCTCAAAGAAAACCATTACCAAGTTTTTCCAAGGGAAAATAAACAATGTCATTAACAGCAGTTGGTGGGTTCCGTATACTTACAATACAGCAGTAGTGTGGTTCTTTTATTTATACTTAGTTGTGTTGGTAGTTGGGCACGTGGACGAGACACTTTTGTGACCCGATTTCTATTAGGAGATCGGCTGATCTATTTCTCGATCGTCTTTTGTTTGTATTTCGTCCGCATTTTATTGTGTTTTTTGTCAAATGGTTTATCTTAACAAGTGGATGTTTTTCATCGATATTCTCATGAAAAACATCCATTTCATCAATAATATCCAAACATTATCATGTTTGTATATTATGTATGTATATACAAAAAAAAAGTATAATATGTAGTACCTATATCCGTTGTCTAGTACCCATAGTACACACAAGCCTAGTACTTAGTTTGGGGCTAGATTTAGATAGGTTTAGGTACAGGTGGTCAACAATTTTTAGTCTGCAGAGTCATTTAGCACTGCGTAGGTGGTAGGTATAGGTGTAATTAATAAAACGAGAGGTGGCGAGAGTCTGTGATAAGCCGTCGGATCGTAAATCACGTGGGCTAATGACTCTGCGAGTGTGACCGGTAGAGGGCGCTGCTCTAGTGAGGGCCATTTTTATTTCTATGCGATATTTGGCTTGCATTTGTACGCCCCTCACTTATAAAGATACCTACTCTATATTTACTTAGTAAGGGCAACTAAAAGTTTGTTTTGTGAAATTTAAGAGACCTACATCGTACTATTATTTTTTTAAAATTCACACGATTTGTTAACATAGTTAATAGTTGCAACTGTCTCCTGGCGACCAAGAATATTATGATTATGACGTAGTTTAAACGTCGAGGTAAGAAAATAAATAATAATACGCGATTAAGACCCGGTAAAATGTTACTATATCTTCCCCTCTACCACATAATCCTTGTTTTTTTTCCATTGGAAATAGTTTAGATATTAGTGCTCTATGTAACGCTCGTCCGAAATAAACTTATTTTCTTTCTTTCTTTTCAGTTAATGAAATAGAAAACGGCTTTTAGAGTTCAATTGAAAACGCCCCATTCTTTTTTTTAAACTTTCTATTGAAAAGAATTTGATTTCGATCCCTGAAAACAGCTCCGGGTATTAAGGTGATTGGTGATTATTAGAGATGGGCCGACTAGCAGACTAGCCGACTAGTCGGTTTTAAAATTACCGACTAGTTGGCCGACTAGTCGTCTATGGAGATCGTCATAGTTCGGAGATAAATATCTCCCAAATGGCCACTCGGTAATTGTTGGTAATTTTGCAAGAATTCGTACTTCGAAAGCTGTGGCGAAACCTTACCAAACTTCCCAAAAATGGTTGAAAAATAGAATAGAGCTGAAGTCGAAACATTTTAGAGACCCTGGCTTTACTGCCTAGTCACCTTCTAAATGTACTTCTTATTTAATAAATGTTGGTTTTAAGAAAAAAAAAAATAGTTGACGACTAGTCGGCACAATTTGCAGACTAGTCGGCACCTACCGACTAGTCGGTAAAACTGCCGATTAGTCGGCGACTAGTCGGCCCATCACTAGTGATTATCCACCAAATTCGAATGCGCCGAAAGTTTACCACTTCAATCCGTTTTAAGTGTACCTTTTAAAAACGATGATCGCCTTCAAGTGAATTATTTCACCGGATAAACAAAGTTTGGCGCTTAACGTGTTTAATTGCTGAATAAGGTTTCTTTACGATGTTATTCAACGGTTAATTTTATTTTGCGAACATAAGTTTTTGAGCTTAATGGTATGACTGTATGCAGATATTTGTTTCCAGATAGCTTTAGAATTTTGTTTTTTTTAGTGGAAGAATTAAAAAAATATAAAAAAATGACTAAAAAATGCTTATTTGTTTAAAATCTAAACCAAAACGTAGAAAACAATGCCTACGAACGCTTCGAAGAAAAATATTCAACAAAATTGCGTCAGGCAGGAAATAACACATCATTTTCGATGAATCCGACAGGGATTTTGAGTTTAGGTTTTATAGGTATCTCTTAACGGGAAAGTCTACCTACTATTACTACAAACAAATCATGTTCTAATTTACAAAATTGCATTTCTATTCTAATTAGAAGAAAAATAAACAAACGTGGGAGTATGGTCGGTCATAGCATAGCAGATATAGATTTTGTGGCATAAAAATATTTGCTCTAATGTCTTTATCCAGGGAGGAAACAGTCGACTACGTTTATGTGGAGAACCACAAGGTAGACTTTCCTTTAAAATCGAAGGGAGGTAGATTTTATGTTTTGTAGTTTTTCGCTAAAATAACCAAATCTAACAACGAAATATAATTTTGCTAACCATTTTGCAGTACGCCAAAATGTCTATGTATGACATTGTGCATAGAAAACAGAACATTATTCTTGCCATTATAAAATGAGTTTTAAGTAACCAGACCTGATTTAAACCATGATTTACTATGCCTAAATCATGGTTTTTAAACCAGGTCTAGCCTTAAAACTCATTTTATAATAGTAAGGTAAGTGCATAAATTCCCGCCCCCGGAACGCCCCCGGTTTCCGGTTCGTGTGTTCCGGTTCGGTTCGGGTTCGCTTTAATCGAACCAAAACCAATTGACTTTGACTTGATTAAGTGCGTTGTATAATTAAATTATGCGTTGATTGAAATATGAAATATTCAACTGTAAAATCTCATATTCATAACTTTGGAATAGAAATTAAATCTCCATTGATAGGTTTATGTTGGGAATGCTAATACCGAATAGGTTTATGTTGGGAATGCTAATACCGAATAGGTTTAGTGTAGACAGTAGATAAATAAATAAATACGCACTATGTTACACACAGCGCAATCTAGCTCCAAACTGCGGGCACTAGGCATATTATACTTTTTGTTGTTGTTGTAAATACATATTGATTAATTAATATATGGCCTCTCACTTATATTATAAATGACTAGCTGCGTCCCGCGGTTACACCCGCGTAAATCCTGACCCCGTGGGAATATCGGGCGCAAAAGTAGCATATGTTACTCCTCGATAATGTAGCTTTCTTTTGGTGAAAGAATTGTTGAAATCGGTCAAGTAGTTTTTAAGTTTATACACTACAAATAATACACACACATACCCAAATACATAACTCTTCTCTTTATAATATTAGTGTAGATTACTCATGAAAAACAATGATTTGACTTCCCCATCGTGAAAATTAAAAATTGTTATAACTAGCCCCCCGCTCCCATACATATGATATTATTTTACAGAAAACACCTAGGCCAGTAGATTGTTCGATCGGTGGCTGTTTAGCTATAGAGACTTAAAAAAAGTTGACATAAAATTAAATAAAAAAAAGATTTCAAACATGAATACAAATCAATCCACAAACAAAATAAAAAAAAGTCCGTCTAAAACCAAACAACATACCCCTTACCCACCAAAACACCTTGTATATAATGATAAATTAATAATCAATTATACCGAATTACTCTCTCATACACCCTGTTCATAATTACGATGTAAATTCAAAACTCATTAAGAACCAACGTAATGTTATAGGAAAATCAACTTTGTACCGTTAACACAGGGTTGTTTTTCAATTGAATTTGTATTGGTATATTAATTTAGGGTGAGCGCCCATTGCCGCAAGCGAAGCGAAGGCGACGCAATCGCATTACGGTAATCGTATGTGGGTATTGACGCGTTGGAACCCGTGCTATTAATGACGTAGGGAGATATAAAACATGTTTTTAGGGTTCCGTACCACGAAAGGTTGGAGTCTTCAAGTCTAGACAATAATAGATAATCTTAGTCTGAATAGCTAAGATTACCTATTATTGTGGGTATCCTAAAAACGACGCAATTTTGATCCATCTTTTTAAAAGGTGTGTGAGTAATTTCCCGAACAGTTTGACTTTGGAGCTGGTGAACCTCGTCCGTCAGAGACGAGTTTCAAATGTGTCATCAGGCGACCTTTCTCCTTCTAGTCAGGATCGGGCTTTATATTAAGCGGGTGCAACCGCGGGACGCAGTTAGTAAAGAATATTTATTATTATTTACTTTTCAATATAGGATTTTGTCCTCTCTGTAAGATGTCTTTCTTTATAAATTTTCTTGTTTTTACAATGCTGGATTGAAATTAAACTAATTTTTCGGTTTTAATCGCGTGGTGTTTATTACTTTTTGGATTGTTTCAATGCTCAACGTTTCAAGACCTTTACAGGTCTCTTCTTTAGGACTGGATTCCTGAAGAAGAGACCTGTTAAGGTCTCGAAACGTGTAAAATGAGTTTAATTTCAGATGTCTTTATATTTGTGCTAAACACAGACATTCACTGAACATCTCCCCAATTAAATTATTTTGAATAAGAACTCATTAAAATTAATTATTTAATGCTCATTAAAGGGTATACCTATTCAATTTGCGACGAGAAATATTATATAATGAACCTCGATGTCACATGAATGGGTTTCTTATGTTAATTTATTACGGTTTCACCCGCGTAAGTCCTGATCCCGTGGGAATATCGGGATCAAAAGTAGCCTATGTTACTCAGGGTGAATGTAGCTTTCTAATGGTGAAAGAATTTTTGAAATCGGTCTAGTAGTTTTTGACTTTATTCATGACAAACATACAGACGCATACACACTCACACACACACACACACAAATACAAATCTTTCCTATTTATAATATTAGTATAGAAGTATAGACTAGCTGCGACCAGCGGTTTCACCCGCGTAGGTACTTACCTAAGCCCCGATCCCGAGGGAATATCGGGATAAAAAGTAGTCTATGTGCTATTGCAGGTCTCCAGCTAGGTATATACAGGGTGTCCGGAGACCAGTGGATATCCCTGCACGGGCGGCTTGCGGGGAAGAGTTGGCTGCCCAGAATACGTTTTTTTTTTCAATCTCAAACGGTTCGAGCTGTACGTCACTTTTTAGTAAAAATTGAAAAATGCCTACTTTTTTGCACATTTCGGGGCATCACGTCCACAGATTAAGCCATATTGTTTTTTTTTTCGCCATGTGTTCACTAATATTGATGTTTGTAAATCACGTTGAAATTTTTTTTATTACTATAGGCAGTAACTTACGGGATGTCCCCAAAGATAGATTTATTTTTATAAACTTTACTTTCTGCTAAGTTTGAGCATCTGTGGTGTAAAAAAAATGTATGAAACCTGTCTGACCGACTATTGTAAAAAATTGCCTATTTCACAAGGATTCTAAAACAGTATTATACTAATAACTTTTTGTCATAAGTTACTAAGCTAGTGCTATGAATGCACCGAAGGTACTATCTTACATGAAAAAGTTGAAACAAGTATTGTACAAAAAATGTCACTTATTAAGATTTAATATGTCATAATGTTACAGGAAATGCTCAAATTGTCCTCCTGTTGCTCTTATACAGGCCCTTAACCTTTTTATAAACGATCTTTTAGGGACACGATTATAATTTTTTTTCTCCTATTTGTTGTGCCGCTTCGTGGACGCGTAGACGCAGGTCTTCAATTGTGGTTATGTTTTTTTTTGTATACTTGTTCTTTTAAACACCCCCAGTAAAAAAATGAAGTGGATTCAGATCAGGCAAACGTGGAGGCCACAATATTGGAACTAATCGGCCAATCCATCTTCTTGGATAACTTTCGTTTAAATAGTTTCTCACTCGCACGGCATAATGTGCAGGACAGCCGTCATTTTGAAGCCACATTCTTCGCCGGATCGCCAATGGCACCTCTTCGAGTAGTCTCGGGAGTTCGTTTTGGAGAAAGTGGAAATAGTTGGCCCCATTTAGGTTGCCTTGCAATTCGAAAGGGCCAATAATTTGGCCATTTAATATACCGGTCCAATAGTTAATTTTAAATTGGTACTGTGATCGTCCCTGGCTAATCTTGGGTTGGTTAGCTGCCAGCTGTGCAAATTGTACAAGTTTAGGTAGCCACCTCTTTTGCACGTTGACTCATCGAACGTTATGCCATGCGAGTGAGAAACTATTTAAATGAAAGTTATCCAAGAAGATGGATTGGCCGATTAGTTCCAATATTGTGGCCTCCACGTTCGCCTGATCTGAATCCACTTGATTTTTTTTACTGGGGGTGTTTAAAAGAACAAGTATACAAAAAAAAACATAACCACAATTGAAGACCTGCGTCTACGCGTCCACGAAGCGGTACAACAAATAGGAGAAAAAAATTATAATCGTGTCCTTAAGAGATCGTTTATAAAAAGGTTAAGGGCCTGTATAAGAGCAACAGGAGGACAATTTGAGAATTTGCTGTAACATTATGACATATTAAATCTTAATAAGTGACATTTTTTGTACAATACTTGTTTCAACTTTTTCATGTAAGATAGTACCTTCGGTGCATTCATAGCACTAGCTTAGTAACTTATGACAAAAAGTGATTAGTTTAATACTGTTTTAGAATCCTTATGAAATAGGCAATTTTTTACAATAGTCGGTCAGACAGGTTTCATACATTTTTTTTACACCACAGATGCTCAAACTTAGCAGAAAGTAAAGTTTATAAAAATAAATCTATCTTTGGGGACATCCTGTAAGTTAATGCCCATAGTAATAAAAAAAATTTCAACGTGATTTACAAACATCAATATTAGTGAACACATGGCGAAAAAAAAAACAATGCTATCGCTTAATCTGTGGACGTGATGCCCCGAAATGTGCAAAAAAGTAGGCATTTTTCAATTTTTACTAAAAAGTGAC
Organism: Idaea biselata; assembly: GCA_958496205.1. NCBI lineage: Eukaryota > Metazoa > Arthropoda > Insecta > Lepidoptera > Geometridae > Idaea > Idaea biselata. Next base: position 17,453,577 of record OY292400.1, on the reverse strand, counting down.
GTACAGCTCGAACCGTTTGAGATTGAAAAAAAAACGTATTCTGGGCAGCCAACTCTTCCCCGCAAGCCGCCCGTGCAGGGATATCCACTGGTCTCCGGACATCCTGTATATATACCGGGCTTTGCCATCTGAAAACGGGCTTTGCCATCTGAAAACGGGCTTTGCCATCTGAAAACGGGCTTTGACAAGTCACGTGTCAAATTTGTTACAACTTTTGCATAAGTTGTACCAAATTTTACACATGACTTCCCTACAACTTATGTGACCTCTCCTACAACTTATATGACCTTTCCTACAATTTATGTGACCTTTCCTACAACTTATGTGACGTCTCCTACAACCTATGTAACTCTTCCTACTGCTTATGTGACCTTTCCTACAACTTATGTGACCGGGTCCCGGCAAACAAATTTGTATGAAAGCTGAGCAACTATAATAAGCATCGAGGCGTCGACACTTACATAAACTGTGGCAACACCGAGTAAACAAAAGTGGGCACATATCTTCATGAAAATATACGTTTCAGTGTAAGATAAAATGTTCTGATCCTCTACTTATCCTAAACATTCAATAGAGATGCAAATATATATTTTTACGACAACCACGATGGAATGCAAACTGTCTGAATATGGCGTATAGATCATCATATAAACGACTCTTAAACGAATTAAGGTAGGTATTTCCTCGTATAGAAAACTCACATTAAGGTACTCCATACACAGGGAAAACGTACATTAGATTTTCTGGAATTAGGTGTTTTCTTCTTCAATTTTTTTTTTTATATATGGTGTGGCAAAACAACACCAAAAAAAAGTAAAAAAAAAGAATAATATGAAAGGTATCCGTTGTCTAGTACCCATAGTATAAGCCTATTGCCTAGTTTGGGGCTAGATTGCGCTGTGTGTAACGTCGTGCAATATTTATTACTTGTAATATTATTATTCATCAGAAGGAAGACAGTTTTGTTAAACAAGACACTGAAGTAATGTTACCTCAAATTCAATGATACTTTTGGCATTTTAACCGTCATTTATCGACTTCATCATAGCACCTGAAGCAATTGTCACTCACTTTTACGATAGATGTTACAATATTGTCAGCGCTGTAGCAGCTTTTTATATTTATTTCACGTTAGAGGAACATGGATAATGTTTAAGGCATATTTATGAATGTTGCCATTTCAAATCTATACTGTACAGTCGAATGCCATAAGTTCGACATCCCCACTGATATCATATCACCAGGAAACTCTATAAGTAGAAAGATTTTCTTGATATTCCTCGTCTCAATTGTAAGAAGGCTATTTCTTGCTCCAATCACAAGCCCCAATCAAAAGCTACCTCCAATAAAACTTCTAATAAAACCTCTATATTCATACTATACGACCTAATGACATGTTTAATCTTCCACCAACTATTTATCAGATCTATAAAAGCCCAAATCCTGCTTACCATATCAATCGAACTAGAATAAAACATCAATAAACAGAAGAAAGCCGCCAGCATTTCCCTCTATAACGGATATATAACGGCTATATAACTACACAAAGATTAGAAATTTACGACCGGGGAGGTCCTATAAAGGTTCTATTGCAAAAGTTAATGCATAAATAAACGGCCACAAAAGGTGGGCCGAGTGAGGAAATGGTAAGGCGAAAGAAAACACTAAGAATTCGCGTGGACTATAAGCTTTCTGTCGGGCGATCGGTAGGTACCTCAAACTCTATTTCAAAATATATTTATTCAATAAGATAATCACATTAATAATTTTGAATCACAGCGTAGTAGTCACCGACGCCGGTAGACTAATTGGTAAAGTCAGTATTCCCGGATTAAGTAAAGATGCGTTCTTGGTTCGAATACCGCCCTGTGTCTATCGTGCGTTGTGTTTTTTCCCTTTTAAAAAAAGTGGCTGTGACATACGGACGGACGGACAGACGGACAGACAGACATGACGAATCTATAAGGGTTCCGTTTTTTGCCATTTAGCTACGGAACCCTAAAAAATCTATGAAAGCCCAGTGCAGGCTTAAGCACTTAAAATAAAATAGAATATTAGTTTAATTAGTAGAGAAATCCATGTATCAGTGTTTGAGCAAATAGCTTAGCGGAGCGAAGCTATGTAAATTATGGATCTCCTAAAATAACCTTTTTATAGATTTTTCTTCTGTTTTCGCGATGTTGGATTGAAAGAAGAAATGGAGTGATTTGAGTATTAAAACCGAAAAATGAGTTTAACATTTTTCGGTTTTAATACTCAAACTAAAAACATGTTTATTCATTTGGTTATTATAAACATAACACTTTGAATCGACGATCGGTAGTTACTCAGATGTGTCTTCGGAACGCGACCTCAAATGAGAAAAAAACACAAGATACTCATGGGGTTTTTTTGCAGTGTCATGTGATTCACATTGTCGCATATTTACTATAGAACAATAGTGAAACTGGAGCAATAATCTATACTATAATATTACTAGAATTAATTTCAAAACCATTAGACCATTAGATCCTCAGGCCTTACAGAGCCGAAACCAAGAGCCACAGCTAGTCGGCCGTTAGTCTGTCGTTTGTAGGAAGAATAAGAAAACTTTATTGATTATTTTAATGGTGATTGATAACTCATTTCGTTGGTTTATTGCCGGGTTCTTATAGCGATATTATGTTAATGAATCTGACGTTAAAATGTAGTTTCGGTTTCGGTTCGATTCTATTTTATTAAGTCGTTTCTTAAATTAGAGCTTTTTGATGACACTTGCGTGTTGGCGCCGGTGTAGTTTTTACCATACAAATTATCAGTCACCCATCCAAGTAATGACCGCGCCAAGCGTTGCTTAACCGGCAATATGAAGATACATTGCATGAATTGCATCATTGGGATTGCCACATTTTATCCTGAGACTTTCACGAGGACGTGACTTACGCGGGTAAAACCGGGGCTGAAACTATCTTAAACAAATCTAATAAAGATAAATTAGGTACCCATTAATAGAGTGTATTAACCGACTCTCAAAGAGGCTATTTAGTCACATTTCAACTTTATCATTAACAGATTGAGGTTCATTTCAGGTTGCGTTTGACAAGCAATCAGTTTCGAAGAGTTTGATGAATGAGGTAGCCGTAATAAGCGATCACGCAAACCGTTGATTCGATGCTAATGACAAGTCAAACTCGCCGACAACTAATGTGGACACAGGGGATCGAGTGTAGTGACAAAAGTGGGGATCTATAACGACTCGCAGCAGACGCATTCGAAAGGAGGTAGTCTGATACGGCCCTAACTGTTATCACCTACCCGCAATATTCAGTCTAGTGGATCTCCCGTGCGTAAAATACAAATTGAAACATGTGAGTTACCCGTTTTTAAATAAAACTGTTATTCTTATGGTGCCCTTTTAAGACGTGATGATCTAACCACTTGCTTGCTTAATAGCTTGAAAATCACCTGGATAAAGATATACAGTTGAATCGAACTATTTTTATGTTACCTATCTATCTACTTTTTATGTTTCTTTATTTGAAGAAGAAAAGAGATAGAAAAAGGAGAATTACTGACATCGCACAGACGTTACAATGCGAACTACGCTAGGAATTATCATCATCGTCGACATATTTAGCGGTTGGTCAACATAAGCGGAGTCATTATAAACGAACTGCCTAGACTAGACTCACCACTTTCAGAGACGGAGGAGGGCGATCGATCCGCAGTGGAGACGCCGGAGGAGCTCTCTAGTGAGGAGAGTGAGTCGGCCCGCGTCGCGTGCGCGTGCGTCATCGAGGTCTCGGACAAAGTGCGCGGACTCGCGCGCAGCTGCGCCAGTCGCCGCCGGAGGTAGCGCTGTTCCCGCGCCAGGTGCTCCTTGTGACTACCGTTCTTCTTATCTCTTTCTTCCAGATTCTGGAATTAATGAATAAAAAAAGTTTTTAAGCTGTTGCATAGCTTTTATCGCGGGCTCTGAGCGCGGCGACCGAATCAAGAAATTCCGTAACGAAAATAAAACACCTCTCTAACACCTCTCTCCGCCTACCATGTAGCCTAAGACAAAAAAATGCTATGCAACAGCTTTACCGCGGGAGTCCCCGAGTGGCACACTTTTTTTTTGTTATAATCATCGATACCGTTCTATTATCGATTCTTTGCATCGATAATAGAACGGTAAGAAAAGATAGCGTCGAAATGCGACTAAATCTTGGCGTAGTTAAATTACGATGCAAAGAAAACGATACACGACCTAAAGCGAGATGGCGTGTGGGCAGCCTTATCGCATAAGGCGATCTCTTCCAGGTAACTTTTGGATAGACAAAAAGTTAAGAAGTTCAACATTTTGGCACTAAAGGGTAATTTAATTACTAATGAATGACGTATCTACTGATATAAAGACTGCGTCATATTTCACCCTAACCCTAACACACCTAGGTCTACATTATCTGATTCTCATGTATAGGATTTATCCATTAGCCAACGCTTACGTAACAAAGGAAATTAATCATGAAATTGATTTAACATTGTCGAGAAATAATAGCTTACGATCTCTGATATTAATCTGTCAACATTTCCAATGTTTGTGTAAAGTATTTTTAATTGGACAAAAAGTTGTTTTACAAATATTTACCTAGTTGTTTAAATAAAAAAACTGTTTGTTTGTTGTGTTTTTTTTTCAATCTATGGACAAAAGATATCTGTCCAAATATTAAACAATACCCAATTTAAGGGGACAGTCTACCTACACATTTCTCCATACAAACTTTACAAACGTAGTCGATTGTTTCCTCCCTGGATAAAGATTTTTTTTTCTTGATGTGTTGATGTGTGTTTGTCCGAATAAACGTAAGTTATTTCTTTCTTTTCATTCATTAGTGTAGATAGAACAACATGTTCATTTCTATTTATTGCAACCGTTATAAGTAGATACCTACTATTATAGGCTGCGTCGGACTGAACAACATTATCAATATCACGTCAGAAGGGGACCTCGAGGTAAATATTGATTATCTGTCAAAGGTACCAACCAATACATTATGTATTCCTCTACGTTGTTATATAAAATACACAGTTTCACGGTTCGTTTCAGAATTCGCTCCCGTTTCCGAAGAATTCCCAATTTTCGAATAGGGTTTCCGGTTATATTATCATATTTAACAATCTTTATGGTAGACATCGTTATAAATCGCGGAGATGTCTAAAAAGTCAAAATTGGTGTTGTTTAAAACAGAAGTTACAGCCATTTCCAAGGGTAATTGTTACATGCTATTACACGTAATACAGGTACAGTAAGATAGAGTTAGTAAGAAAATGGGTTGTCTTTTTCCGTAACAAGAACTTTCAAAGTTGACAGACAGAAACAAAAAGTGGTAAATCTAATCCGATCTTATTCCACGTTCTTCTGCTACTTTTCGTGTAGTAGTGTCGCTCACCTCGAATTTTCAGATCGCCCTAAGGCATCTAGCTTGACCTAACGACTGCTATCCGAGATAACAACCGGGACCAACTGCTTAACGTGCCTTCCGAAGCACGGAGGAGCTCGAGAAAATGATTTTTTGCCACACAAATTATTGCCGCGCCAAGCGTTGCTTAACCCGCACGACCGTTCAAGATCGGCAGGTACAGCTAGGCCAATGAGCTCCTTAACGTTTTTTAATAAGATAGCCAAGGTTAATTCGCCGATAGTTTGATTAGATAACAATCACTTTGTCAGAAAAATGAAACATATGCTATCCGATCTCCGGCGATAATGTTTGTTACTCCTTCACGCTAAAACAGCTAAACCGATTGCGATGAAACTTAGTATACAGATAGCTGGAAATTATCCACGATTATCCAATACACATAGGCTACTTTTTATCTTTTTAGGTATAAAAGAAAAGAGAAAACTCATTTTAGCTTTCAAACACTTCATATTGTAGGAAGTCCTTAACATCCCGAAGTTAATACAAAACTTCACTAAAGGAACTACTACAGGTACACACTAAAGGGTACAAGAAATGTTAAGAGGAAAGGATACCTACTCTGTTCTCCATACAAACGTAGTTGACTGTTTCCTCCCTGGATAGAGACATTAGAGCAAATATTTGTATGCTATAAAACCTATATCTGCCTTGAACTACTATACCCTTCTGGTCTGACTTTTTCATATTCTAATTTGCCCCAATCTTAATTCTGTTCTAATTAGATGATAAAAACCAAAACATAGGAGCATGGTCATGGCATACATAGTAAACCCTATGTATAAGCATAAATTGTTTTCGTTTCGATCGTCTTTTGTTTTTACTCCGATCGTCTATTGTTGTATTAAAAAAAAAGGGCTTGACCAAATGACACTTTCATTTGCGGTAACTATAGGCTTGACCAAATGACACTATTTTTTGGCTTGACCAAATGTCCACTACATCATAATAAAATTGCTTTTTTTTTATCCAGGGAGGAAACAGTCGACTACCTTTAAGAGAAAAGTCGAGTAGTTATCCTTTCCTCTTAAAGGTATAAAATAAACATGCAAATAAGTCTGCTGATGAATTTTAAACATTGTATTCTCGAGACAAGCGAAGTATCGGTTATAATTTAATTGCTAATTTGAAAAGTTTTCCAATCTACATGGGAAATGGAGCTCTTTTTGTTTTGAAACTTCCTAAATGTATAATCACGGTAATTACTGATAACGTTTATTGATTACTACCTCCGTCCCGCGGTTTTGGCCGCGTAAGTCCCGATCCCGGGGGAATATCGGGATTAAAAGTAGCCTATGTTACTCAGGGTGAATGTAGCTTTCTGATGGTGAAAGAATTTTTAAAATCGGTCCAGAAGTTTTTGAGTTTATTTATTACAAATATACGATACACACACACACACAAATACAAATTTTTCCTCTTTATATTATTTGTGTAGATGTAGACTAGCTCCGTCCCGCGGTTTTAGCTGCGTAAGTCCCTATCCCGGGGGAATATCGGGATTAAAAGTAGTCTATGTAACTTCTCGATAATGTAGCTTTATTTTAGTGAAAGAATTTTTGAAATCAGTCCAGTAGTTTTAGCAGTCCAGCAGTAAATACACACACATAAATACAAATCTTTCCCCTTTATAATACTAGTGTAGATGTAGACTAGCTCCGTCCTGCGGTTTTAGCCACGTACGTCCCGGTCCCGTGGGAATATCGAGATTAAAAGTAGCCTGTGTTACTCAGGGTGAATGTACCTTTCTAATGGTGAAAGAATTTTTGAAATCGGTCGAGTAGTTTTTGAGGTTTATTCATAACAAACATACGACACGCACACACACACACATACACAAATACAAATCTTTCCTCTTTATAATATTAGTGTAGTTGTAGACTAGCTCCGTCCCGCGATTTTAGTCGCGTAAGTTCCGATCCTGTGGGAATATCGGAATAAAAAGTAGCCTATGTTAATCAGGGTGAATGTAGCTTTCTAATGGTGAAACATGTTTTTAAATCGGTCTAGTAGTTTTTAAAGTTTATTCTTTACAAATATACAATACACACACATAAATACAAATCTTTCCTCTTTATAATCCTACTAATATTATAAACGCGAAAGTTTGTATATAGGTAGGTATGTATGTGACTTTGTCACGCAAAAACTACTAAACGGATTGCGATGAAACTTAGCTGGAGACCTAGAATAACACATAGGTTACTTTTTTATCCCGATATTCCGCAGGACTTACGCGGGTGAAACCGCGGGGCGCAGCTAGTAAACTGATATACCAAAACCCAGTTTACACAAAATTCCTACATAAAACGTCTGCTGATTCTCAATTTTCAGAATTATCGACATCAAAAACTTTCAAATATGGCGAATGCATGACTTTCATGAAAGTTTTTTAAGTTCTTTCTCGCAGTGAAAATGATAGATGGATGTCCTATCGCGACTGTCGACACTTTTTTACTCGAAAACTTAGCTGAATATTATAAAATGTAGCGAATAAGTATATAATATATGTACATACAGAGATTTTCCGAGGAAGGGGTTGTTTTAGGCCGAAAGGGGGTTAGAAATATTTTTAAAGAAAGAATACTTCTGCAAAAACACAACGCACGATAGACGCAGGGCTGGATTCGAACCAGCATCTTACTCAAACCGGGAGTACGACTTGCGATTGCTTCTTCTATTACAACTTAGGCATGTTTTGCGGCACCCTAGGTCTAGGCGAAACACTTTTGTTCTACAACTTTTGAAAATTGGAGGTGGTTTTCGAAAATGTTGTGTTTAAAGTTTATGGGAAAATCGGCTGTTTCTTAAAGTTTTTTGTCATTGGCCTTAAGGTGACATTTTATTTAGTTTGGACTTCTAACAATCTAAACATTGCTTCTTGAAAAAATGCTCTCAAAAACTTTGTACCACTTGTGGTCGCGGGTTCGAGTCCCGCCGGGTACCTACTAAAGTTTTTAAAAGCATTTTTCAAAAAGCATTATTACCTAGTGTGGTAAACACTAAGAAATAACGTTTAAATCTAATCATTAATTGCCTTTATTTACAAAAACAGCTGTTTTCAGTGAAACAATTAAAAAAATTCGAAAAAAAATTTCGATTTTCTTAAAGTTTTAGAACAAAAGTTGTTTGCCTAGACCTTTAGAACAACTCCCTTTCGACTTAACACCCCCTCCTCGGAACACATTGTAAATACTTAGTATCTACAACGTATACCTATCTACCTAACTATGTATGTGGAAAAGTTATAAACTCGACTAAGTTGTACGGAGGAGATGTGAGAGAAATACTAGCAAGAATTGTGGCGTGCGGTTAAAATATTACATTTGGGTTTAGTTAAATATATCCAGTGACAGTTTTAAGTATATGTTGGGTTTTATTACAGTTCAGAGGATCTCTACTCGCTTCCTTAGAAGGGCGGAAGGCCCGACTGCAATGCAGGAGGGTTGCGGGTTCGATTGCCGCCGGGTGCAAGTATTTATGCTTAAAAATAAATATTTGTATCTGATCTGGGCGTTTTCTATGTACCATATGTATGTATTTACAATAAAAAAGTATAATATGTTGTATATCCGTTGTCCAGTACCCATATACAAGCCTAGTGCTTAGTTTGGGGCTAGATTGCGCTGTTTGTAACGTCGTGCAATATTATTTATTTATTTTATCTATTAACATTAGATACCCAAAAAACGCCATATTTATTAGTAGTTATGTATATAGGTTGTTACTCTTAGTAGTTACACAGTATAAAATTCAGTGTGTAGTAGAAATTTAGGGCGTGTCGTTGGTAACTCAAGTTGCGAGCAATTCAACTGGCTTATCGAGTCACAAGGGAAGCGGGATTAGGGTTGTCATATCTTTACCACATACATTTTCTAAGCTGTCGTATTAACTGCGACAATATTATGTGGAGGGTTTTTTTTTGGTTTTAACAAAGACGTAGTTTTTACTAGCGAATCGATTTTGATGGTATTTAATTTTCATTATAATGTGAGTACTCATACTCATACTCATTTATTCAGACCATAGGAACACTACAATAATTAGTTATTATCTGGAACACTTAGTCACGTCAAAATTAATAAAATAGAAATATAACATAAATTGATTTAAAATAAAATACATCATAAGTACATAATTGAATTAAAAAAAGATAAAAAGTGAGTATCGGAGTTGCTGCTGTAAACGGGCATTGCCAGAATAATAATAATAATTAATAATATACAAGTCCAAAGAAATAAGATAAAAATAAAGATTAAAAATAAAAAATAATGCCAGTAAATGTAGTTATTTGCAGCTGTACAAGGGCTGAGGTCAAATTAACACTAACCTTACATTAAATAGATCAACACAAGAATTGAGATCACAATTAGGGCATTCTTGAATACCTATTAAAAATATATATATAAAAATACAAAAAAAATATATTAATGCATGCAAGGAAATAAAGAATATAGTTTAAAGATTTTTTAATACCTAATAATTATTATTTAATAAGTACAACGTATTTAGACGGCCTCTGTGGCGCGTCGGGCGAATACTCGGCTGCAAATAATGAAAAAAAAAAACCTTTTAAAACTAACATGGTTGTTTTTTTCCACAAATATTATTTTTAAAACGGGGTACCTATCCACTATGCTTTTAATCTAATATATAAAATTTCCATGTCACAGTGTTAGTTACCGTACTCCTCCGAAACGGCTTGACCGATTTTTATGAGATTTTGTATACGTATTCAGTAGGTCTGAGAATCGGCTACTATCTATAATTTATAAGGCAAAACAACGTTTGCCGGGTCAGCTAGTATTACATATATTTGTGGTGGTGGATATTTTTGCCAATATTTCAAAATTTCAATTACTGGCGAAATACCAAGCTCCGTAAAAAAAAAAACAAATTTAAACATGGTAGGTAAATATCCCGTCATTTCATAATAGATATTTGTATTTTTACCAGTCTTTGTTTCACATCCATGAAATATTTGTAAAGTGAACCGAGCACGGGTGGCAGCCCTAAAACGCGCTACTCATTAAATCGGCCGTAGTGAGGCCCATAATCTTGGATTTACGAGCGAGCGCTGCTGACTTCACTTTACATTCATCCTGTATATACCTAGCGTGTATATCGTTTCACCTTGTATAGACACGTCACGCTCCATCGGAAACGGTTTAATTATCAGGATTTGATACCAAATGTGCCACGTTTCAGATTTCAGTTTATAGGGTTCAGGGGTAAAACGGATCCCTGTTTTTATGTAGGTATGTAAGTGTACGTAAAAAGCTTGAATTTTTTAGAGTGTAAAAACGAGACCTTTTTACTAAGATTCCAGTGTCCCTTTGTCTGTGAACAGACACAGACAGTTTAAATGTTAACAAATGAGGTATTTCTGTTGCTGCTATTACAATAAATATTAATTATTTAAGTGGGGCTCCCACACAACAAAACATTTTTTTTTGTGATAATGGTACGTGCCTAAGTTCCGGTGTCCTAAGAATTTCTTGAAATTCTTACTTAGTCGATGTATACATTGGATACCTACACTATACGTAAAGAATACACCCTTCATCTAGGTCCAACGTTTTAGGCTATGCGTTCATATTTAGCCAGCCAGGAATTAAAATTTTATAGGTAGGTAGGTATAGCTATAGACAGCTTAATGATAAGTGACATAGCAGTCTAAGGTGTAGCATGATTATGACAAAAAAAACAGAAGAGGTATCTAAACAAAAGTAATACACTATTACAAATACCAAAGCCCTTATCTATTAAACTCCAACTCTGTTCTTTCACAACATTATTTCACAGAATCATCGTCTGAAGTAACATAATCTGTCGTACACCATTCAGAGAAAACACGTTGTTCCTTTGGGGATTGCGAATAGTGCTGAATTTTCGAGAGTAAGGGACGACGGGCGCGGGCGGCCTCGTGACCTGGATTAACAAACCGCCGGTTAAGCTTAAACCCCTCGGACACGATCAAACCTCGAGTCGAGTCTCTTTAACCGAACCTTGGACGTGCTTGACTATCTTTAAGACAGGTCTGTGACAATCACTTTCGAATGATTTATAGAGGGAATCCGCCATGAAACGGACACTTTCGAAAGTATTTTATGTTTTTTGGGTGTTGGCACCATGGATGACCTGTGGGTCTGTGACCATAGACTATTGTCTATGGTTATCAATGGAATAGTGCTGAATTTTCGAGAGTAAGGGACGACCGGCGCGGGCGGCTTCGTGACCTGGATTAACAAACCGCCGGTTAAGCTTAAACCCCTCGAACACGATCAAACCTCAAGTCGAGTCTCTTTAACCGAACCTTGAATGTGCTTGACTGTCTTTAAGACAGGTCTGTGACAATCACTTTCGAATGATTTATCAGGGGGATCCGCAATGAAACGAATGTGTTTTGAAACGGACACTATCGAAGGTATTTTATGTTTTTTGGTTGTTGGCACCATTGATGACCATAGATCTGTAGGTCTGTGACCATAAACCCTTGTGTGGACCCTATGGTCATCAATGGTGCCAACACTCAAAAAACTTAAAAAACATTTTCGATCAAAAACTTGAAATATCGATTGTGTCCGTTTCAAAACACGTTCGTTTCGTTGCGGATTGCCCCTCCGTAATAAAATTAAATATTGCACGACGTTACAGCGCAATCTAGCCCCAAACTAAGCACTAGGCTTTTACTAGGGGTACTAGACAACGGATTTACTACATATTATATGCGCTGTTTAGCCACCATAACACAAACTATGGGGCTAGTTGGCGCTAGGCGTGCCGCAAACATGCCTAAGTTGGGTTATATTAAACGATACGGAAGCAAGAATTCAACGTAACGTAACCAACGCAGGTAGACTAATTGTTCATGCAGTGCCTACTCCCGGATTGAGTAAAGATGCGTTGTTGGTTCGAATCCCGCTCTCCGTCGATCATGCGTTGTTGTGTTTTTGCAGAAAAGTATTGTTTCCTATAAAATATTTCTATAGGTACAAACATGTTACCAACGTTACCACTTTATAATATTAGTATAGATTTTGTGTGTGTGTGATGGTTACGCGCACTAAAACAATATGCAGATGCACGGGTAACACAAAAGTAAAGCGAAAAAAAAACTGTAAACAAATTTACAACGTCATTCATTACATTACATGAAAAGTGGCAAAGTTTAACAAATACCATCAATTATTGTAAGCCCTCCACGTAGCTAAGAGAGGAACAATTACCCAGGGCCGGGCGTTGCCGAGACCTTACGGAGTGCCGCGACTGAGTCGCCCGATGCCATACCATTTAATTAGACCCGCATATTAATCAACCGAACACCGAAGAATAAATTGGCTAAACTAAATTGCGCCTCTATTAACATATTAGATTCATTCTCGCGGAAAAAGGACAGTAGTTTCGACTGTTTCGTTCATTCCGCTGGCTTCGGTGATTGTCTGTAATTTTGTCTTGTGTTAAATTGACAGTTAACAGTCAGCCCCTGGAAAAAATTCACCGAATAATATTCTTTTCATTTTCTTTTATGTCTTCTCAGTACTTATTCTGGTTCTGTTAAAGTTAAGTGAAATTGTAACAATTGACGTTCAATTGACGCGCTTCGAGTCTTGATAATTTCGTTCTTTCTACTATAATGAAAATAATTCAGTCTCTTTCAATTTTCTCCACTAAATAATGGCGGTCTAATTCTATAGAATTGGATGAATGATTCGTCTTTTATTTCCAAGAAATAAGTCACCTAAAAACAACCTATGCCAATATAACATATAGGTAGTTCGGGATTTAGGCATGTACAATGTATATCTACAAAGTATATGCGAATATCTTTGCATACGATTAACATGGTTAAGTATCTATCTATTAGTATAGATATAGATATATAGTATCTATATCTATACTAATAATGTAAAGAGGAAAGATTTGTATTTATGTATGTGTGTTTGTGTGTATGTATGTTTGCAACGAATAAACTCAAAAACTACTGGACCGATTTAAAAAATTCCTTCACCATTAGATAGCTACATTCACTCTGAGTAACATAGGCTACTTATGTTACTCAGGTTACTGAAACCGCGGGATGCAGCTAGTATTAGGTATTATAAAATACAACAATTGGTCAAATATGAGACAAAAGCAAAAGCTTATATCAATGCATTATTCTTTAAATAATTACTCATTACAACGTTAATAATAATGTGTACCTAAACAGCTTGGTCCTTGCATCATTCGAGGTACCTAGTTACCTACCTATCGCTTCTAAATCTGAAATGTCACCACAAATCGCACTCGGCTGGTTCCTCCGATCCCCCCGACATCGAAGGCGTGATTTATTTTTGTTTTCACGTTGTAAAAAAAAACTCTGAATTATAAGGTTGAGACGTTATGGCCCATAAAATCCATAATGATTCCAGCAGAGCCCTGCACCGTGTTTGTTTTAAAAAATATACTAGCGTGCTTATTGAAGCCTTTCGTATTTAACCATATCAAAGTTTAACTAGTGTAATAAAATTATAGTTAACGCACTGGTACCCTCGTAAAGTGGCGGTAGTGAAATAATATTACAATGTACGTAAGAGAAACAACTAAACGCTACATTAGAAATACAGTTAAGTATTTTAATAGTACGGTTAGAAGCAGGGTTATGGTCGGTCTTGACTATAACTAACTAGCTGCGCGGTTTCACCCGCGTAACGTAAGTTCTGATCCCGCGGGATTTACGGGATCAAAAGTATCTTATGTCCTTCTCCCGGTTCGGGACGGTAAGTTAAATAAATAACTAAAAAAAGTAACAAAATATTTAACTTTAATATACAGGACGCTATAATAAGTATCAATCTAAACGTCCCTAGATCAGTACGGATAAAATTTACCCAATAAAAACGTGACCATCTGGTCGTTGGTGCTTTAAATAAATACCACGTCGAGATTAGAACAGCCGTGGTAATTGGGAAGATCTGTACGTCGATAGCGCATCTCACGCTAAGGCACGTTTACGGAAAACGGCAACCGGTTCCCGTCTTTAAATTAAGATATTCCGCCACAAAATGTACCTTTACAAAGCTTTTGATAACGTGAATTTAGTTGCATTTTATGTTGTCTAAATTGGTAGCGACGTGTTTCATTAAGAATGTCATAAAAATATGTAAAATAAAACCGATTCGTCTCTGAACCGCAAATTTCCGTCACGTCAACCGTCTCTAGTCAGAAAGTTCGCAACAACACGCATGGCGGCGTACCTCAAGGAGCGGTTCTTGTACCGCTGTTTAATATTTCATACGCACAACACATTTCATCATAATTTAAAGCGAATTCAGTGCAAGCGATTTGTTCCCAAGAGCATTAATTCAGGGAACAAACTCTGAACAACTGACGACTGGATGAGTCGAGGGAAGGGAGAGAGGGAGAGGTATGAAGGCGGAAAGGGGGGTAGAAGGGGCACGTATGACGCTTCGCTAATTGAGTGTAAAGTAAACCGCTGTCATAGGAACGGGCTTGTTATTTAAGCAAACTTGGTCTGCCGCAAACGTATTATTGAGTCTGAATTGTCGGAAATCGGAAAACACCGCTTCAGACGGCACGGTATTGGGTTCCGCGTATTTCATTGTTGGCAATTAATGCGGGATTCTATTCATATGAAATAATATTTTGCATTTTCATTAATCTGTATTCATTACAGGAAGTTCTGTGTAATGTATTGATTTAACCACGCAGTGTAAGGTAATTGCTGGTTTTGATTTCAATTCAATTCAAATTATAGTTTCGGCTTAGTGAACAGTATTAATTCTAGTTTTCTATACAAATGTAGGTATATAATCCAACTAATATTATAAACGCGAAAGTTTGTATGTATGTAGGTATGTATGGATGTATGTGACTATGTTACTCTTTCACGCAAAAACTACTGAACCGATTGCGATGGAACTTGGAATATACATATCTGGAGACCTAGCTGCGTCCCGCGGTTTCACCCGTGTAAGTCCCGATCCCGTGGGAGTATCGGGATCAAAGAATTTTCGGAATCGGTCCTGTAGTTTTTGAGTTTATTCATTACAAACAAACAGACACACATACACACACAAAAATACATTTCTTTATAATCTACTATATAAAAATAAGTCGGGTTTTCCTTCCTGACGCTATAACTCCAGAACGCACGAACCGATTTCCACGGTTTTGCATTCGTTGGAAAGGTCTCGGCCTCCGTGAGGTTTATAGCAAAGAAAATTCAGGAAAAATTTAATTATCTATAATTTATAAGGCAAAACAACGTTTGCCGGGTCAGCTAGTATTTAATATATGTAAGGATTAGTGTAAATTATAAGCTAGGTATATACGTCTCATATAGATAGATAGTCTTCTATAGATGTGGAATGCATCTCATACGTCGCATGTTTGTAAACATGTGACGTTTGGATTCTTAGCTTACGTAGAATTCTTATCTATAACTTTTACATTCGGTTTTACTTGCTTATATTACACCATAAATGTAAAGGTAGCGATACCTACAAAGTTATAAACGCCCCCACCGGCAAATGAAGCGCCTGCATTTACTTCGAAAAACGAGCTTATATGCGTATACAAAGCGCTAGTCTGGTACCGCTTTAACTACAGCTACTCAAACATCTACCGTCTTCTCAGGATTTAAATTACACAAAGTAAGTTTTCCAATCAAAATGTATTTTAGAGGAATGGTCGCTTTGTATTATTTCATTAGAATACAATTCGAAGTTAAACATTTATTGTAGGTGGATCGGTTTCGTAATTAACTATTACCTTCTTGAATACCTGGTTTGGAATGTCGATTTACTAAATAACTGCAGTGATCGGGTTTCCTTATTGATAGAATCTTTTGTTTTTAGGATTCCGTACCCAAATGGTAAAAACGGGACCATTTTAACTAAGACTCCACTGTCCGTCTAAGATTTTTTTACACGTGGTGTATTTCTGTTGCCGCTATAACAACAAATGCTAAAAACAAATTAAATATTTAAGTGGGGCTCCCAATGGGGCTCCCTCCGTATCACAAAAAAATCACATACAACAATCGTGATTTTTTTGTGATACGAGTCCGACTCGCACTTGACAGGTTTTTTAGAATACACTTACCTAATATAAAAAAAGTCTATTCCGAAACTGTCTGTGTGTCTTCCCTAGAGAATTGTGAAGTATTTAGGAACAATCTTCCAAAGATTCAAAAATGTATTTGCAAATAGTATGGTGCAATGGGTGTTTTAGGTGTAGTGTTTCATATACTTTGCCAACATCTGGCATGCAAAGTTTAATGCCGAAAGTTTATTATATAAACACACGTGCAGCCTAATAGAAAGAACCTCCTTCTTTTTTGAATCCAGTCAAATATTAAATAAAACGTACACAACCGTACGAAATATCAACAAAAACCGAGGCAGAAGTCCAAACACGTTCAGAGTCATCATCCCGAAACAAGTTCAAATTGTTTCACTACATCAAAACGGTCGCGTATAAAACTAAGAAATGATCTCCTCAATCACGCCATCACGGCGGCGCGTGACTCGAATACTGTGACACTGTCACGTTACAATTGCATCATGATCCTGCAGGGTTCAAGTGAAATTGTTGTCACGTCACGCTTGTGTCACTGTGCAGTGGAAGATACAGAATACTAGTGGTAGACAAGTCGTCAACGTATAATTGGCTTTTCTCATAAAATGTTAAATTATTTATACAGCGCAAGTAACTTTTAATCCCATGCTATTTATACCACCCTCCCAGCCTAGTCAGCTATGTCCAGAGGAACGAACAGGTCAACGTATATGATTAAGGATAGTGCAGTTAAATATGACGACCTCTTTGGCGCGTTGTGCGTATGCCCGACGGCAATGGAGAAGGTTGCGGGTTCGATTAGTTTCTTGGGTGTTTCTCTATGTATATTATAATATTAGTATAGATGTATGTACGGGTATTTACAAAAGAAAAATATATTTAAGTATTATAGCAGTTGTGTAGTCACCGTAACACAAGCTTAGTAGCTTACCACAGGGCTAGATGGCGCTGTCTATAGGAGCAGAACTTAAAATCTCACTCTAGCACATATTATTCTTAAGCCAGCTAGTCTATCTCTTATACTCAGTCTACGAGTGGAACCGACAAGCCATGCACACGATAAACTCGATGTTGGTGACACATGTCTCGATTTAGAACTGTGATTTGTGCTGACTTCGATGCAGAGACCGTAAAATCTGGAGACGTGTTTCTACATAATTGACATTCAACTCGACGACGAGACGGAACACGTATCAGAAGTGGGATTGAACAGAACAAACCCTATTTAGCTGTGTTATCTATATCTTAGACATCAAACAGAAACAGAAAAAAAACCGGCCAAGTGCGAGACTCGCCCACGAAGGGTTCCGTACGACTATCACAATTGGGTACGGAACCCTAAAATGAACACTGGACCAACCAATCCATGAACTCAACGCTATTACTATTGGCGCCAGTCTATCACTCTATCACTAGATGGTTAAATACCAATATCGCTGTATCGTTGAGTTTTTATGTCAAAAATCACGTTTGTTGTATGGTAGCCCCCCTTAAATACATGTGTTATTTTGTATTTAGTTTTTGTTGTTTTAGCGGCTACAGAAATACATCATCCGAGTAAATTTCTCTAGCTATTACGGTTTATTAAATACAACCTGGGTGACAGATGGACAGAAAGACTGCGAAGTCTTAGTAACAGGGTCCCGTTTTTACCATTTAGGTACGGAACCCTAAAAACCTATATCAAAGTCAATGGAAAAAGAATCTAAGAAAATTATGTGCTGAGAGCAAACAGTAGTAGGTACCTGAAGGTTGAATCTTCAATACGATTCGCTAGTAAGGTAAATCCAAATAGAATTTGGCAAACTCAATCTAATAGATTTTATCAGGCCACCAGAAACATTATCAAGAGATTTATCATAGTAATGGGTAGAGGGGTATAAGACATACATGTTATCCGATAACTGCATGCCCGACAAACCCTGGCCGCGACCTCTTGAACCGTATTAACATAAGTCAGGTGGTGTTAGGGTTACCAGCTCGAAAATTAGGAGTTTTTGTTTTTTTTTTTTCATATGCCTAAAAATAAAATAAACAAACAAACATACATACATACATAGACTGATAAACCCACGATTATGAAATAAATGAATTATGAATTTAAAAGTCTAGTGAAGAAGACAGGTTCTCGTTAAATTGTTGAGATTTGGTTCCAATACCTATGCGTAGTCTTGGAAATGTGACGTGACGATGCCGGCCTGTATCCTTCCCCTTTTACGTCATATGCGTATGCGAGTCAAAGACAAAATTAGATTTTTATCGACAACTTTTTCGAGTAAAGAAGATTATTTTTTGGAAAACAAAAGAAATAAAATAATAAATAAACCGCGCATTGTTAGACGAAACCCTAAAAATATACTCTCTTTTTTAACTAAAAATCTAATAATTGTAAAATTTGTGATTTTTGCCAGCAACTTTGCTGAAATTTCAAAACAAATCCTGAGAAATGGTAACCCTAGGTGGTGCGGGCACGCGCGCTGTCGGTCTGTGAAAGTGAAAGCGAACGCGGCGGCCGCCTTAAGTAGTGATAATTTAGGCAGAGATACGGGCCCGCTTCACCGGGCCACATATTATTTTGCCACAATACCAACGTCCCATTTAATGGGTGTAGGTCCTCGTTCCCCTGCCGCCCGTAATGTCCCTATCTTCCCGTTTATTGCTGAAATTTTCTTTATTGCCCAACTTATGAATGGCCGTGGGCCCGCGAAAGCGCACTGCGTTTTTGTTGTATCATAAAAAGGGAATAATTAAATCTTTCAGAGCTTTTCCTGTTGCGCTCGGGGATTATTTAATTATACACTTTTTTATACGTCGAGGGTCTTTGGACGGTTTAAAACTGTCGTTTAAGAAGTTTTTCTCGGGATTTTTTTAAGTGCTTTAGAGTATTTGGGGGTATTGTGTTTGAGGAAAATGTGTCTTCGGGGCCCGTTTTAGGGGAGAGCACGAGGAGTGAAATGTCACCGCATTATTAATTTATACGACTCATTCGTTCTAAATCTGTCACTGGGAAATGTTCACCTGTTCTAAGTCTGCAGTTATACGGGGCAAGTCATGTAACTTTCGCGGATGTACGTCAGAAAGTGACCTTATGCAAACATTTTAATTTTCATGGAACAAATCGCCTTGAGCAATTAGGCCGCCTATTTGTGCAATATTTTTGGAAATGTATTAATTTGGTTATGTTAGTGTTGTTCAAATAAAGTGTTTATATCTATCTATCTCAATTTTACATGTTATATAATATTGATCTCAACCTTAACAGTAGATAATATGACATCAGAAAGAAGACAGTTGTAAACAACCACTACCGCAAATAATGCTTTTGACATTTTAATCGTCACTCATAGACTTCATCTTTGCACCCGCATCGATGGTAGGTAATTGATTTTGAAGATAGTGATAAAACAATAATTTCAGCGCTGCAGCGGCATTTTATATTTATTTCGCGTTAGAGGAACATGGAATATGTTTAAGACATCACCTCTAGTACTAGTACATATTATCTCAATGGTATACAAGTAGTTTGAATTGGGTGCAAGTTGTATAAAATCTAATGTGACGTAATTGGTGACGTATTTGGAATAGAATAGAAAACATTTATTGACAGCAAAAATACGCCACACAAAAGAAAACAACACTATATAAACATTGGCTGGGACACAGACAGACGACGGACAGGGACGACGGATGGGATGGACAGACAGGTGGATAGACAGACAGACATGACGAATCTATAAGGGTTTTGCCATTTGGCTACGGAACCCTAAAAAAGAGATAAAAAATAATAATAAAAAGTCAAAGAAGCCGTGCGCCTCCTATCAACGAAGATCTGCTGATCAAGATATGTATTTCGGCGCAAGTTGCAAATTGCAAGACACTTGCAACTTTCCCAATGTAACATCGGCATAAAGTCCCTAGTGAAGTGGGATCCAGTAGGCATATTTACGGGTTCGATACGTACGTATTGAATCGCGTATCGCTTTAACATCAAAGCGAGAATTGTTGGAACACCCAAAAATAAAACATAACACACGAACGAACCGCCACATCAAAGCCGAACAAATACAAAGTAGTAGCTAACACAGAAAAAAAGGTGAGGGTGAAAAAAATCCATTAAACAAGCAATCTATCAAAACTTCACAAGTCAATTCGGTATCACCTAATAACGTACGGTGTAGATATAAATCGGTTGGGGTTCCTTCCTATTCACTAGTCTACCAATAAACCTATTCACAGGCTTAGATGAAAACAAAAATAGTAGATACGGTATATTCTAACATTGCGTATTCGAAAAATGACCTAGAAACGCCTACATGCATTTTCATAAAATTATTGTATTTAAAACATTTGCCTCTAAGAATGATTCAGGCATTTGTAAATAAGCGAAAAGGCATTCTTATTTATTTCAAAAAGATAATCGCTGTGTGACAGCAAGTGCTCACGCGGCAAAACGGTTCGACATACAACTGAGGCTAGTGCGTCAGCTAGACGCAGTTTTATCGGTTCATTTTCCGAGACTAGGTAGGTAACGTATCTGTTTTTTTTTGTTTTTATCTAAGTGCACAGGCGACTAGCGACTGTGCGAGTCGAGTGCCCGACCTACGGCCAAATTTATTATCTCCCCTTTAGTCGTCATAAATAGTTTTCGTCGATGGCCATCATGTTCGCTCGTCGTAAACATGCTTAGTGGCACAACTTACGGCGTATACCATAGTGTTATTCCGGATAATGTTCCATTTTCATGCTATCTCAGGCGATTTCCGAATATTGTTCTGGGAAATTTATTGTTGATGTCACTGTCAATACTGTTATTCGGTCAAAATTAGTTTTGGTTGAATAAAAAAAAGGTTAGGAATTTTGACTGTAACATTTTAAGGTCAACTAGCAATCTAAGTCCCGATCCACCGGTGATATCGGGATAAATGTATTCTTCAGATGTGTTATTCCCGCTCTCCAGCTATAGCTCCAGCTCCATATACAGTTTCGGTTAACTCGGGTTCATCTTTACCATCTATACTAATATTATAAAGAGGAAAGATTTGTATTTTTGTGTGTGTGTCTATATGTTTGTTATGAATAAAATCTTAGATTTAATTTGGTACCTACCTATATCAGGCAACCTAAAAAATCTTTAGTTTCATAATAAGAGACCTAATACATCTATAGTTTCGTAAGAAATTTATTTAGATTCGCCTCAAGAAACCTAATAAATTCTAATAGTTTCGTATCAAGATTTCTCAGAAATTCTTTATGTTTAAGGTATTGTTATCGCATAAGTGACATTTATGTTTTTGACGATAATAAAGTTCTTTTCTATTCCTATTCTTTAGTTTTGTCTAAGAATCCTCACAAATTCTTTAGTATCGTATTAAGAAACCTCAAAAACCTATATTCATCAAGATATGTACTGTTTCAATTCTTTAGTTTTGTATCAAGAAACCTAAGAAACTCTTCAGTTTCAAAAATACTGCGTCCCGCGGTTTCACCCACGTAAGTCCCGATCCCGTGGGAATATCGGGATCAAAAGTAGCCTATGTTACTCAGGGTGAATGTAGCTTTCTAATGGTGAAATCGGTCTAGTAGTTTTTGAGTTTATTCATTACAAACATACAGACACACATACACATAAAAATACAAATCTTTCCTTTTATAATATTAGTGTAGATGTAGATTATCCAGTTTCGTATAAAAAAACCGAAGAAATTCCTGATTCGATACTAAATCGAAATTTACTGGTACGTTTTGATATAATAATAATACTAGCACCTGTTTATGTTAGATAAAAAGTGCGCGAAGAATTCGATTTGCATAAATCTCGTTTCGCGGGTTTGCCGACTGTTTTCCTTGTAGATCAGTGGTTTCTTTAAATGAATTTCAGATTTTGTGTGCTGCCTTTATTTTGTTTATAGAGCACTCTATGAATGCCTCTGTTTTTTATTCGTGGTTCTTATAATATGGGATCTTTCGTAAGTTAAAGTTTTTACTGTTTGTTTCCGTAAGAGCGATGTTAATAGGGCACATAATATTTTCTTTAATTTTTTATGTTTACTTGTTTACTTGTTTTACTTTAAAAAACGGACATTGGTGCGTGACCGGCTGCGATTCGAAACTACGACCTTCGGAATGAAAGTCGGGGTATCTACCACTAGACCAACACCACTCTTATTTTGAACTAGCTGCGTCCCGCGGTTTTCTCAGAAATTCTTTAGTTTTTTCATAAGAATCCTCAGAAATTACATCGTATTTCCTATAAAACAGGATTTTTTTCCCAAAATCCCCACGGGATCGGGACTTAAGCGAGTAAACCCACAGGACACAGCTAGTAATTTCATAAGATTTCTCAAAAATGTTGTTACTTATCGGATTCGGGTATCCGCATTGCAATCCCCAGTCTAAGGCGTCGGGTACACTGTTAAATAATTCATAGTACCCCGTGGCCTTTTGCGAACGAGTTGCATCTCCAATGGTGCAGCTTATTGCCAACTTCGGTATGAGAATATCGAGTATATTGAAACTTGACCGGTCTTCCCGTCCCGATGGAAATGGCATCCATATTCGAGACGTATGTAATGTGCCTTTACATATGTATGTGTAGGTATCTGTTATTTATGAACAATGTTAACTATGTAAACATTATTTCTTGGTGTTAATCCACACTTAGAAAATACTGCTTTTTGAAAAAATGCTTTCAAAAACTCTAGTACCCGGCGGGATTCGAACCCGCGACTATTGGTAATCTGAACCAACGCGTTTGACGGCTACGCTTCGTTTCGTTGGGCTACCCGTGGCGAAGCGGTCAAACGCGTTGGTTCGGATTACCAATAGTCGCGGGTTTGTATCCCGCCGGGTACTAGAGTTTTTAGAAAGCATTTTTTCAAAAAACAGTGTTGTTAACTAAATATAAATAACTAGCTGCGTCCCGCGGTTTCACACGCGTAAGTCCCGATCCTGTGGGAATATCGGAATCAAAAGTAGTTATGTTACTCCTCGATAGTGGTGTGTAACGCCAACCCCCTTTACTTATGAACGATGACTAACTTTATGTAACGTTTGTCTTTCACTGTGACATGAAGTTTCAAAGTTGACAGACAGTGACATACGTTACATAAACTTAGTCATCGTTTATAAGTGAGGGGGTAATTAATTAAAGTCGTATTTACACTTTGTTAACGCAGAACTAAAGCCCTTTACACACGCACCGTATGTCTTCACGTCTCCCAAGTAAGTAGGTAAGCCTTCAATTTATAAAACCCGCTGATCTAGCGTGGAGTATTAATCACCTTAGTAATTAACCTTAGGGTCATCGTGGACTTCAGATGTTTCGATCGGGCGATAGCAGGAAGACCACTATATTATGAGGCTTTCTTTTAAATATAAGTTTAAATGTTTTATTTCTACATTTCTAAAAAAAGAGGTCTTGTTTTGAGCGATGTTTGGTTGAAATTAAACTCATTTTTTCTTAGTGTAGTAGCCACAGGTAGTACCAATTACGTGGCATTTTTTTGTATATCCCACGTTCAGAAACTCGCCGTATTTATCTTTCTTCTTCTTCTATTGTCTTATCTTTATCTATCTTCTTCTTCTATTGTCTTATTATAAAGCTAAAGAGTTTGTTTTTTGTTGGAACGCGGTAATCTCAGGAACCGCTGGTCCGATGAAAAACTCTTGCAGTATTGGATTATCCGTTTATTGAGGAAGGCTAAAGGCTATTTAATATTAAAAAAAAATAGGCGGACGAAGTCGCGGGAACTGCTAGTTGCCGAGTAAAGAGGCAAGCAGCCAACCTGATATCAAAATGGCTGGTCAAAAAAAATCTTTTAATTTCTCAGAATATATTAAGGGTAGCAATTTTATGCTAATACTAGCAAAAAGATACCAATTCTTGAATATATTCCTTGTGCCATACGTTATAGGCAACCAGCGATTCTGACGAAACGAAATGTTTGAAGTCTATGGAACCCTTTGGGGTGTGACTTTACGTAAACTTTACGCAGTAACTGGTTATTAATCTGTGCCGCTCTCGAGCCCGGCCTTTGCCCCGCATTAATATAGAGCGGATACTAATTACTAAGACTAAAGAAAAATTAAAGGATTGGATGCCATGAACAGGGTTTCATGTAGCCTTTAAGGCAGATCGGATGCGTATATGTAGACGTAGGTAAGCGTAGACGTGCACGTCTGTGTACCAATGAGTTGTTATGTGTGAAACTGTATGAGACAGGACACACTGCTTGCGTCCTCTACATTACGCAAGCAGTGTGTCCTGTCTCTTACAGTTTCATACATTAACTCAGCGGTACGTGGACGTCTACGCTTACGTCTACGTATGCGCATCCGGTCTGCTCCAGCCTTCAGATGTGTTAATGAAGGACGTAAGATGCTAGTACGCAAAATTTTAGAGCGTAAAATTAAACAATTGGTAATTACAATATATAATAACAAAACATTAATTTTGAATTTCAAATCATAGATGCCTTGCATTAAACTGAGATCAGTTCATCTACAAAGTTTTATTAGTATAAGTAAAATATTGACTGACTAGTGCTATTTATTTGTAAAATTTATAAGGAAGTGATTTTATTCTGTCGAGAACATTTTATGTAATCGTGTTTTCAAATCATATAATAGGTATATGATGTGAAAATGATAAAGTGAAATTCTGCAAAAGTGACGTTCTGCCTTAAGATATTTTTGTAATTGACTTTTGAACTTATTATCTTAGATGAAAACAAAAAACAGCAGATACGTTACCTAGTCTCGGAAAGTGAGACGATAAAACTGCGTCTAGCTGACGCACTAGTCTCAGTCGTATGTCGAACAGTTGCCGCGGGAGCACGTGCTGTCACACTGCGATTATCTTTTTGAAATTCATGAGAATGCCTTTTTGGTTATTTACAAATGTCTGAATCATTCTTAAAGACAAATGTTTTTAAATACAATAATTTTATGAAAATGTGTGTAGGTGTTTGTAGCTCATTTTTCGAACACGCAATGTCAGAATATAGCGTATCTACTATTTTTGTTTTCATCTAAGATTATAGAAGGTTTTTAGCACTAATCAAGATCAAATATTACAGCATACATCTTAACAATTTTCTGCGAGATTTCCACGTGTATATCTTTAAAATTTTACGCAACAGAATAATGATACTCACAATATATTAAGTAAACAGTTGAGAAGACAGTAGTATCACGAACCCAAAGACCTACCCTCCTTTACTCGCGTCATTGGCTCGAATAAAATTAATTATCGTTGTCCTATTATTTCTCAAAGACAATTCTTTGATCACGATCACCGAGCGGGACAAGAGACTCAACTTTATAAAGATTGACCTTTTTTGTTGCGAGAGAAAACCTTTTAAAGTTCTCTTTTTAGGGTTCCGTACCTAAAGGTAAAAACGGGACCCTATTACTGAGACTTCGCTGTCTGTCTGTCTGTCTGTCTGTCTGTCCGTCCGTCCGTCTGTCCGTCTGTCCGTCTGTCACCAGGCTGTATCTCATGAACCGTAATAGCTAGAAGGTTGAAATTTTCACAGAAGATGTATTTCGGTTGCCGCTACAACAACAAATACTAAAAACAAAATAAAACAATTATTTAAAAGGGGCTCCCATACAACAAACGTGTTTCAAAAACTACAAGGGAATTCTAGTCGCGTAGTTGAGGTCGCTTCTGATTGGTCAAGTCAAATCGAGTTGGTCATGGAATTCAAAATGGCTGCCCTATCTGTCAAATATACTAGTCTGCCTTCACTGTCCAAAGAGTTTTTTATAAGTTTCAGATTGTTTTTGCTAAGGGAAGGTCTACCCTACTCTTTTCTCCGTACAAGCTATACAAATGTAGTCGACTGTTTCCTCCCTGGATAAGGATAGGTATTAGAGAAAATATGTTTATGCCATAACGCTTAGGTATATCAGTCATGTCCTTACGTTATGGTTTTTTTTTTCATTTTTAACCGAATTGAAAAAGGAGGAGGTTCTCAATTCGACCCGTCTATTGTTTGTATGTAGATATGTTTAGTTCACGCCGCGCCGTACCTACTCCGGCAAATGAATTCCGATTTCGATAATTCTTCTAAATATTATGCCTTCATTATATTATTATAGGTACACACACAGACCAGAATCAAATATTATTTTTTAGCATAAATACTGCTCCTGGTATGGTAGGAATCGAACCCGCAACCTTCTGCAATACTATACTGCAATACAATAATATGTATGTATTTACAAAAGTAAAATAAATATAAGTATTATATCCGTTGTCTAGTCACCGTAACACAAGCTTAGTCGCTTACCATGGGGCTAGATGGCGCTGTGTGTTGTTCAGAGAATTAATTTATGATTGATTTATACCGTCGCGTCGGGCATTGCAGACGCGCCACAGAGGTCTTATTATGTACTATGTAAAGAAGTAAAAAAAACACTGTACGTAAACCCAGTGCGTAACAAAACATAACACGACAGCCGACAATCAACACAAACGTTTAATAAAACGGGCCACATTTCACCACGAAACCCTCAAGGAAATCAACAAATAACCCCCAAAAAAAAAACCGGAAAACTAAAGAAATCGAGCTGACCCTTACTGACGTACAAACACGCATCTCCGCGGTACATTTGCCCGCGCTCCGGTTGCCCGCGATCGCTCAATGTCCGACATTCGACGTTCGACAACGAATAAATAAGTTATTCTTGTCGTTGAGCTAAAGTAGTATAGAGCAGACATCGTGGAAATGAGTGCGGAGTGCGCCGGTAGTCCCATCTACACTAATATTATAAAGAGGAAAGATTTGTATTTGTGTGTGTGTGTGTATGTTTGTAATGAATAAACTCAAAAACTTCTGTTACCGATTTCAAAAATTCTTTTATCATTAGAAAGCTACATTCACCCTGAGTAACATAGGCTACTTTTAATTCCGATATTCTAACAGGATCGGGACTTACGTGAAACCACGGGACGCAAACTACATCGTGGAAATAACATTTAATCGCGTGGTTTTTATTAATTTTAGTATTGTTTAAATGCTCAACGTTTTGAGTCATTTACAGGTTTGAATGAGAATGTCTGTAAAGACCTCGAAACGTAGAGCGTTGCTATAATAAAAGCAATGCAATTAAAATTAAAAACAAAATGAGATTAATTCCATATCAGCATCATGAAAATCGAAGAAAATTATAAAAATAAATTATTTTATAATTTACAATTTTTTTGGTATAACTATAAAACGGGAAACTTCAAAATAAATAGTTTTTTTTAAGGAAAAATACGCATTCAAATTTTTTTACTTGCGGCGAGGCTTGAACTCGCGTCTTTGGGTCGGTACCCCAACGTCTATTCTAACTAGACCATGCAAGTCCCGGAAGTTCAAAATATCTTCAACAATTTACGTTGCCAAGGGAGTCTGTCTATTGCACTACCTAAGCCAAGGTGGCAACGATAGGAAAAGAAACATTTTCCACCCTAAGTCACTTCTATACATCAGCATAATACACCTCACCGTTCGCAGCGACGAAATTCGACAGTGATCTATTATGAAAAGAAACCTTTTGCGTGTACCGAGATATTTCGGTGCAGAAGGGGGTCTGACGCATCGACACTGGGGACAACTCGACCAGGTTTCCTTTTTAGGGTTCCGTATTTAGTTCTCGTGTTACGATAATGGAATATGTGAACAGGTATCTCTGTTTATGTCGTGGATATTTAAGTGGGTAATTCGATATTATTGTCAGGCAGTAGTAAACGAACATAAGAATAGGTTATTCTTCAAATTATTATTATTTATTTATTAGAAGTTTGTACAAGTCTTAATTTAAGGTGGGATTTGCTACATTCGTAGCTTTATATTTTGTCATTTATCATTCATTGTTTTATCATTTGTCTGTATTGAGGTCTACCAAGATTTGTTCTTGATTTTTAAAGATGACACAGATAAAAACAAATTCAAATTGATGGAAGCTTTTGAAGCCTTTTTTTAAACTAATGTGTCGAAAATTATAGTAATGCAATTTCACGGTATATTTTTGACAAGCTGCGTTCCGCGGTTTTACCCGTAACCCGTAAGTCCCGATCCCGTGTTAATATCAGGATCAAAAGTAGGCTATGTTACGCAGGGTGAATGTAGCTTTCTAATGGTGAAGAATTTTTGAAATCGGTGCAGTAGTTTTCGAGTTTATTCATAACCATCATACAGACGCACATACACACAAACATACAAATCTTTCCTTTTTATAATATTAGTATAGAAGTATAGATATAGATAGATATTGTGGATTTTTTCGTCATAGTTTCTCTACCCTTTTTTAATTATGTATTAAATCGTATGAAATTACTTATCTTACAATTCCAAATCATCCAGTTATGTGTCCATAAATGTTATTTTTCTGACTTTATTTACATTAAAAATGACCTAATATTATAAGCTTCTTGCTCCCCTGCTCCTTGGATGGGTGACATATATTTTTTTGAGTTCTTTCATGCTTCTGAAGGCACGTTAAGCAGTTGGTCTCGGTTCTTACTTCTAATAGCAGTCAAGAACCGATTGCGATGATACTTGGTATGCAGATAGCTGGAGATCTAGATTACACAGGCATTTTTTTTATCCCCAAATTCCCGCAGAATCGGAACTTATGCAAGAAAACCTATCTCTAAGTGAACAAGTAAAGTTAAATGCATTGAATAAACACCTCTGTAATTTATAACTATTTGTAATGCTGCGAAATAATTATCAATTTTTCCCCCTTTGCCTAGTTAATGGGCGCAATAAATCCACGGGAAGGCAACATCAAGATTTACAATTTCCGCAAGTAGACGCGGAAGGGGGTGGGGGGGAGGATGGAAGGTAATTTGGGAGCTACCGATTTGAGTAGCTAAGTATTTTTACCTTAACGATAATGATGTCGAAATATAGACAGATCAATATCCGAACACAACTTATCTATACCACAGAATACATAAATAGTACAAGTCTATACTAATATTATAAAGCTGAAGAGTTTGTTTGTTTGATCGCGCTAATCTCAGGAACCGCTGGTCCGATTTGAAAAAATAATTCAGTGTTGAACAGTTTAGGAAGGCTATTATCATCATCATCATTATCATTTCAGCCCTAAGAAGTCCACGGCTGGACATAAGCCAGATCATGGATTTCCATTTTTGTTATATTTTCAAAAAAAATAGGCAGACGAAGTCGCGGGCACTGTCGGAGTAGTGTGAAACATGATTGTCTCTTTCCGTGACAAGAACTTTCAAAGGTTACAGACAGAAACAAAAAGTGGTAAAATTACTCCGACCTTACTCCATGTTTATTAATAAGGCTAAAGAGGATTAAAGCTACCATTTTTATGCTACATTTATGTTTACATCGGATTTTCATTAAGCAAATTAATTGAATTATTAAATGACCATGTGTCGTTAATTACCATTAATAATTCCGGGGTATTATTAATTCACTAAGTTAATAACTGAGGGTGTTATTAATTTACTAATCTTCGTTATCATATTAGCATAATCCCCCTAAGGGCAGTAGCAGTCATTCGATTTGAAATCGGCCGACAATTCACAATGCCCTAGAATTTGACGGCCTTTGTTGTGAGTCGGGGGAATACCCGGCTGCTATGCAAAAGGTTGCGGGTTTCATTCCCGCCGGGGACAAGTATTTAATACCATAAATTATTTATTTCTGGTTCTGTGTATTTATTATCGTATCATATTATGAATGAATGTTATACTTACAAAAAAAATACATTTGTAGTTTTTAAGTAGTTTTCAGGATATCTAGTTGGTACTCATATAATAAGCCTAGTCTAGTTTGTGGCTAGATTGAAGTGTGTGTAACATCCTGCTATATTTATTTATGTTCTTTGATGTTTCTACTATGCAATGCACAGATTTTGGATCGTTTTAGGTTCCTCTTGTAAAAGTTACACTATTTTCTGTCATAGGCTTAGAACGCACTGCGATTAAACGCTTGCGTTTTTTCGTAGGTCTGAAACCGCAAAAAATGCAACACAGAGCTTTCTATACAAGCCCACACATAGCGTTTTTTTTAATGACTTATTTTGCGTGTTGATACGCGGTTCTGCGTTTTCAGCTATTTGTAAACCGTTTAATAGCAGTGCGTTCTAAGCCTAAGGCCGACTCCTTTTTTAGTCACCCAAAGATTTGACGAGTGTCAATCTATCGGCCGACAGTTTTATCTGCGGTCCGAGTCACCAATGACGCCGCAGCAAGAGGGATACAAAGTTAATTTTTAATTTTATTAAAATCTAAATATAATTTCCTCGAATTTTAACATAATTGTGTAATCTGCTCCGAGTTGTAATGTCTGTAGGCCTTTTAAAAGTTATATCTTGTAAAAACATTTAAGTACGTACACACAATAATAATAGATACTAGCCGTGTCCCGTGGTTTCACCCACAAAAATCTCGAACCGATGGAAGTATACAGATCCTACTAATATTACAAATGTGAAAGTTTGAGTGTAAGTAAGTAAAGGATTAGGCATGTTTGTTACTCCTTCACGGGATACAGTTTTATATGAATTAGAATAGGTCAGTCAGATAGTTTGCCGTGTAGCCCCGGCATAGATTAGGGTTACCCCATCTCTTTCCGTGGGTGTCGTAAAAGGCGACTAAGGGATTTATCGAGGACTAGCAAAAATTAAGATCTCCCGCGCGTTGGCGGATAAACTGCTTGATCCCTAGAAGGGTTGGTGACAGGCAGGCGGCCGGCCGTAAAAATATTGCCAAATCTATTTAGCAGAAGGTATGGTCAATGATGATTTACCTATTGCGCCAACACCAAATATTTGGGGTTTAACGGACACCAGGCTCCCGAGAGGGATGCAACCGGGAACATCGCTCGGATGAGAGAGTCAGACAGTTGGTCAGTCAGACAAAGAATATCGATACGTGGATAGAGACAAAAGACTTGTACCTCGTCTTGCTCCCTCTTAGTGATTTAGCAATCAATGAATCCCACTCTAATAATTAAGAGTCTTATCAAAATGCTAGTATTATTTTATCCAGTATGATAAATCTATTACTTCGTTTCTTACTATGAAAACCTAGATTATCTGACACATTTTCCTGAAGAAAAAATATACTTTTTGAGAAACAAAATAATAGACATACATACAAAGACAAACTTATATAACATTAGCAGCGAGTAAAAGTTAAAGTAGCCGTAACATTTTTTACCATAAAAATGTAAGTAAAACGTATAGTAACTTCCATTTTCTCTAACAAAAGATTTTTCCGGGTATTTCTGAGTTGGAAAGTATTTTATATGCTGTTCCAGGTCACAAAATATGTGCGTGCCACTCATTCCGATCGGATTTGCAGCGAGGTTGCGAATGTCCTACTTAGGTATTTCTTGAAAACTTTACCTACAATATTTTTCAACCGATTTCAAAAAAAAAACAGAGTTGTCATTTTGTCACGATTTTTTTTCAAATATGTAAGTAAATTATTTCGTTATTTAATTTTTTACTGCTCTAGGCAAATCTTTTAGAAATATTTTAAAGAAAAAATAGATAGATTCTTCTTCTGTTTTCGCGATGTTGTATTGAAATTAAAGACATTTTTCGGTTTGAATCGCGTGGTTTTTAGAAGAAGAGACCTGGAAAGGTCTCGAAACGTTGAGCGTTGTAACAATGCTAAAAGTAATAAAAACCACGCGATTCAAACCGAAAAATGTCTTTAATTTCGAAAAAATAGATCTTTAAAAAGTGTTTTTATAGATGGCGTTTAAACGCGCCTTAAAGAGAAAATAATAGACAAGGGAACATACATATTCTTAAATTTATTGCTCATTCAGAATCCCTTCTGAATGAGCAATAAATTGCGAGCACTCGAGTGGTCTAGTTCGTTAAGACATTGGCGTACTGACCCAAAGACGCGAGTTCAAACCTCGCCTCAAGTGAATTTTAGAAGTTGTTTTTTTCCTTTAAAACATTTCTATGTAAGTACAAATTTTGCTTTGGTTTTTGCGATATTGGTATGAAATAATAACTTTCTTTTTAATCGCGTTGCTTTTATTCTATTTAACCTAATGCCTTGGGGGTGGTGATAATAAAATTTAGGGAGTCTGGGAAGGACCCTTTCAAACGCCTGACGACGTTTCAACCTCCAAAACGTTTGTGCATATAATAAAAGCAACGCTATTAAAACCGAAAAATAGGCTTTAATTTCATATGTAAGTACGTTAAAAAATACTCTAAATTCAGATGACTTTTTATTTGAAAGGTAGTAAGCACTAGCTCCAAGCCGGAGATGCAAAAATGCGTGTTGGGGGTGGGTGTGTGGGCAGGGTGTGTTATGATGTTTTGAGCTCGATACAGTCTCGTGGACAAGCTAGTAGTAATTATTGGAGAAATATGGCGAGCTTCAAGCTTCTTGAAAAATAGTAAAGAGTTTTTATCAAGTACGATCCAGGAGGGTTACTGCGGTTCGTTTCGATACGACAACGATACTGTCAAAACGATGGTTCTACTGTCACCCTACTATCAGAATGTGACAGTAGAATCATCGTATCGAATCTCCTGGATCGTACTTGATAAAAACTCTTTACTATTTTTCACCTTGCTTCATAAAAGTTAAAAGCGAATAAATCTCCTACTAATTAAATTGTAATAACGGAGTACCTATTTACCATGTTCTAATTTGTTTTTTATTTTTTACGAAGCTCGCCATATTTCTCCAATAATTACTACTAGCTTGTCCACGAGACTGTATCGAGCTCAAAACATCATAACACACCCTGTTACTTAACAATATTTGTACAGAAAACAACCATATTAGTTTAACAACATATATTAAATAAACCCAGCACAGATAGTCAACAATAGCCCCGATACGTGCATACCATCATATCAACCGGAAAGCAGACACAAAGTTCAATTTCTGCTGGAATTCAATATGTCAGGTCCGTCCGGGTACCGGATACCGTTCTAATCGAATACGACATGCCTGCCTATGTGCCGGGGCCGGCTTTAAAACCGGATAAGCGTATTGTGCTAGTTACGAGCGAAAATTGGCGTTGACGTGGAGTGGAGAGACCCGAGGGCGACTTCAGATCTCTAGGGCTTGGAATACTATACCGGTAATCGAGTTTGGTTAATGGGAACTATACTAAACAAATATAGATTATATGTATAGATTTATTATATTTTTTTTTCTGTTTTCGCGATGTTGTGTTGTAATTAAAGACATTTTTCGGTTTTTATCGCGTGGTGTTTATTGCTTTTAGAGGCAATCCTGAAGAAGGGACCTGTAAAGGTTTCGAAACGTTGAGCGTTGAAACAATGCTATGATGTTCAGATGAGATGTTTATATTAATTTCAGTTGATTTTTCTTCTGTTTTCGCGATTTTGGATTATTGGTCAGTCAGTCCCGAAGAAGACTTGACTCGACTGTGAATAAGTAATATGAGGTTAAAAAAGTAATATTGGACTGACGGAACTACAAACTTTAAATTTTGAAACCCCTAAATTTTATAGGTTGACTAGCAGCGAACCGTGATTTCACCCGCGTAAGTTGTGATATAAAGTTAAGTCATTAACCCCTTTGCTTATAAACGATGACTAACTTTATGTAACGTTTGTCTATTACTGTGACATAATGTTTCAAACTTAACAGACAGAGACAAACTTTACATAAACTTAGTCATCGACCATCGTTTATAATTAAAGGGGTAAAATCAATTGGTCAGGATATTTAATTTCATATGTATAGATTACGATACCAAAAATTCTCGTACCTAGAAATTGTAATGCCACACAATTTATTCGGCTGACAATAACAAATAACAACAGCCATTTGTAGGGTCAGCGCAAAAACACAGTTATGTCATATCTGATAGGTCGTGCGTAGCGTCAGCAACGTCATGTTTAATGTGATGTGTAAAACGAATAGTGCTGAGAGAAAAGAGCTCTACTATCGGTTCTCGAACGATAGCCGAAATCCCGATCGATCTTTTGTTTCTGTTTCGATCGTCTTTTGTTTTTATATGTTATATACGACATTTTAACTTCAACGAATTTCTGAGGTTTACAATACAGCCTAGTGTCTGTATATCTGTCTTCTCGGGACCACGGCCGGTATAAACCGTTTGTC
Organism: Idaea biselata; assembly: GCA_958496205.1. NCBI lineage: Eukaryota > Metazoa > Arthropoda > Insecta > Lepidoptera > Geometridae > Idaea > Idaea biselata. Next base: position 17,418,933 of record OY292400.1, on the reverse strand, counting down.
GAAACGTCGAGGTTAATTATGTCGACGTTTCGGCAAACGGGTTATAACAATGATAATCTATAACGCGATCTAGACCCGTGTCTAATAATAATGATGTAGATATCATAGTTAAGCATCTTTGTAATTGTGGCATTTGTGGACTATTTAATAAAGATGTCATATTTAAAAAAAAAGTGGACAATACATCTTTAAAAAGTCTTTATTCTTAAAAATATTTATAGTAAATAAGCCTCGCATAAAAGCTCAAGTAAGTAGATACCGTGAGTTATGTCACTACGAATTGAGAGACGTCGACTTTCCCCCTGAGTTCACCGAGTGCAGTCATGGGTCATGTAACTTAGATAGTCACAAAGTGGTGTTGGATGACCTATATGATCAAATTGTCCATGTCTTGAGGAATGCTGCCATCCACACCAAGGAGCCTGGTAAAAACAAACCTTGGCGTCGTAACAAAGCTCTAGCTGGGTGGAATAGACATGTTAGGGAGGCTCACGGTGAAGCTAAGCTTAGATTTAATGAGTGGGTATTTAATAACCGGCCGACTTCTGGCCCTATATATCAAAAAATGTGTGAGTCACGTAGGATTTTTAGAGGCCGCCTGAAATGGTGTCAGAACAACCAAGAACAATTGAGAATGGATTCTATTGCGAAACTAAGAGCAGGCAAAAAGTTTCCGGATTTTTGGAAAGCTACTGGTAAACTCGATGTAAAGCCCGGCCTTCCCGTGAGTGTGGATGGCAGTAGTGATTCGGTGGAGATAGCAAATATATTTTTAAATCATTTTAAAGTTAGATCTCCACTCGGTCAGTCTACTAAGCACTCGTCTGCTGAGTTCAGTGTGCTGGGGGAGGAGCAACTGCTAAAATTTACAGCGAGTGAAGTTAAAAATGTAATAACAAAGATGAGTAGGGGCAAATCTCCCGGGCATGATGGGCTCAGCATAGAACACTTGAAGAATGCTGGAGTTCATATCCATAGGGTCCTTTCTATGTTCTTTACTATGTGTGCGAGTCACTCATATTTGCCACATGACCTAATGAAAACAACCGTAGTGCCCATAGTGAAGAATAGGAATGGAGATATCTCGGATAAGTCGAACTACCGCCCAATTTCTTTGGCTACTGTGATAGCTAAGGTGTTGGACAGTCTGCTTGATTATTTTTTACAAAACTACCTAGATCTGCATGATGCGCAGTTCGGCTTTCAGCCCGGGCTATCAACTGAAAGCGCAATTTTAAGTCTCAAGCATACTGTTCAATACTATACCGATCGTAAGACGCCGGTTTACGCCTGTTTTCTGGACCTCTCGAAGGCCTTCGATCTCGTGGTCTATGATGTGCTTTGGAGGGAGATGGAAGACAGGGGTATGCTGGCCGCTATGATCGGTATATTGCGTTTCTGGTATGCGAACCAAACCAATCAGGTAAGATGGGGTAACAGTCTCTCGAAATCGTATAGGTTGGAGTGTGGAGTGTGACAAGGGGGGTTGACGTCTCCCAAGCTTTTCAACCTGTACGTTGATGGCCTCATAGTTGAGCTCAGTAGCATGCGTGTCGGATGCCGAGTTGGTGGTGTTAATATCAACAACATCAGCTATGCGAATGATATGGTGCTGCTGGGACCGACTGTGAAGGCCATAGGGGAGATGCTGAGGGTTTGCGAAGCATATGCCGAGTCACATGGACTTGTATATAATATAAATAAAAGTGAATACATGGTTTTTGGGGCCGCTGGCAAGTGTCCTGAGTATGTGCCGCCCATACTTTTGAACGGTTCATGCCTTAATCGGGTGTATCAGTTTAAATATCTTGGACATACCCTTGCCGACGACCTCAAAGACGATGCTGATATAGAGAGGGAGCGCAGGGCTATGGCGGTTCGTGGCAACATGCTGGCTCGGAGATTTGCTAGATGTACAGACGAAGTAAAAATCACACTCTTCAAAGCATTTTGCCAGGACACGGGCAGCCTCTGGTTCCGGTTTGCCAAGAAGTCGCTGGAGACCCTGCGTATCCAATATAATAATGTCTTTAGGATGCTGTTGAGGTTCCCCCCTTTCTGTTCTGCCTCGGATATGTTTGCGAGGACTCAAACAGACGGTTTTAATGCCCTCCTTCGTAAAAAAATCACATCACTGGTTGGGAGGCTGAAGGGGAGTCGCAACAGCATCCTGAAGGTTGTGGCAGATGATCCGCGTGGACCTGTGTTCCGACATCTCAGTCGAGCGATGACCGCAGTAGAAACACACTCTGTCAGTGGTCGATCGATTGATTTTTCGGCCAGGTACACGAAGTATTGAGTAAATATTATTATTATTATTTAAGTACATAACTAACATAGTTTTAAGTTTCTTATTTTTTTATTTTTTTACTAATTTTTAATGGATTTTTGTTGTCCGAAATAAAGAATTTGATTTGATTTTGATTTGATAAAAAATCAAATAACAAAGTCATTTTATGTTTTTTTTTAATGTAAATAATATACTCGACTGGCAACAAAATTTCATCTCGTAATCAATACCTGATAAGGAAAGGTATTTTATTTCATAGCTGTGATTCTGATAACATAATGAAACCGAAGCCTTTTCAAATTAACCATTTTCAGTAAAGACGATAGAGATAAAATAACTTTCATACCATTTCCATGGATCACTTTAACTGTCTTGATAAGAACTGTGTAGCGGATCACAAGAAGAATCACAAGAGTGACAACAAGTTTTCGCTTTTTTTGACAAAAAAAAAATGTATTTAACTCGGCGTAATTTAGAAAATTTAGAAAGGATTTTTTTTAAGTAAGTATTTCTTAAGTGTAGTAAACACTTATAGCCTTATTAACAAACGGGGAGTTAGATTGGAGTAGTAAGAACATGCTTTGTTTTTTTCCGTGACAAAAACCTTCAAAGTTGACAGACAAAAACAAAAACTGGTAAACCTAATCCGACCTTACTCCACGTTTATTAATAAGACTGTAAGAAATAATGTTTATAAGAATTGTTCGGTTTTAAGCGCGTTACTTTTATTATATTAAGCATTTTTCAACGTTTGGAGGTCAGTAACAAATAACAATTCGGTCAACAACAAGAATATTGAGATCTTTTCTGTGATCATGATCAAAATATCTTGCCCATAGATTCATAGTACGGCTTAGTCTGGCTGGTGCAGCTACAACGAACTAACTAATCCTGATAAAGGTGATCGCACATTTATCAGCAACGCACGCGGTGCATTTTAGAATTCATGTAAGTAATGATGTGAAACCTCGCACGTTTCACCCGCACCGCACGTTACGAATAACGGCGCGTGCGGTGCGGGTGAAACGTGCGAGGTTTCACATCATTACATACAATGAATTCTAAAATGCGGCGAGTACGGCGCGTGCGTTGCTGATAAATGTGCGATCACCTTAAGGTAGCACGGATTAGATGTCGATACAAAAGTCGAGATCTCGCTAATCCGTGCTAGCTAATCCGAATTCGTTAGTTAGTGTTTAAGCCTCTATTGAGTAAGTAGGTATTTTACCTCTAAGAAGAAGCCACTAGAAATAATTCAAAGGAGGACCGGCCGGGGTCTCAGGGGTAGGTACTTTAGTAAAAGATTGATGGGGAAATGAAGTCACATTAATTTTGCTTAAGCGATTTTTTTGGCAGAAAATATTTGAGTAATTTAAATTTTATTTGCTGATTCTACTTTTTGTTACGCTTCGGAAGGTTTTTTTCAATTACCTAGTTGTCTAAGTTGCACCAAAAACGGACATTTTCGTGTTATGATACGTAGGCCGTGGCAGACATTTCTTCTTCTTCTTTTCGTATAGTAATGTGGGTCACCTTGTGTTAGTCGTCAGGTTGCCCTAAGGCCTCTAACTTGAAGTAACGACTGCTATCAGAGAAAATTGAAGAGTGTGTTCTTTATACAATGTAGGTATCCGATAAGAAAGCATTTTTCAAAATTCCCACGAGATCCGGACTTATGACACAGCTAGTAGAAACTAAAATTACGCCATAAAATATAGAAAAAAATATGACTATGCTATTCAAACTGAAACGGAACCTACGCAAGTAAAACCACCCCTAGTTAAAAATAGCATCCTAAAACAATATGTAAAATTTAAAAGGACAATATTTTAGTCTCTTTTACATGGTTATGTTACTGTACAAATGCAGCTAGCCGAAAACCCCCTATACCCCTTTAAAATACAATGCTCCAAAATACAGGGTTGAATTCTAAACTCGGCAACGCCTTTAGTCCCTCGGTCAATTGTTCTCGTAGTGCTCTCGTATCTTATCACGTTTTGTATGACAGTTGTTTGTTAAGAGGGCGCCATAGTTCATTTTGCTCGTATAAAATCTATGTAAAACTAGCTGACCCGGTGAACTTTGTTTCGCCTTAAAGGCAAAAATTTCCTGGTTCTAAGCTTCACCAATTTTCAACCAAATCGGTTCAGCCGTTGTTTGAATAGTGTAACCTGACTTTTTTTACATAGGTATAGAGATTTCGATCAACAATTTCGAGTTATAAATAAATAAAACTATCCTTCGGTTTTCGCGATTCTAATATGAAAATAAATTCACTCTCCTGATTGTAATTTTAACTACGTGAACAGGCGGTCTGGAAAGACGTCGAAACTTCGAAACGTCGGGCGTTGAAAAAATGACAAATAATAAAAGTAACGCAGTAAAAACCGAAAAATAAGTTTAATGTGAAATTATGTCCTAGGTCTGAAAGGACATTCGACAATCTGGAGTAGGCTACTGTGGCGTCTTACAAAATAACTCCTCTAAGAACCTTGCCCTACAGAGGGACAAATTGGCAAAATTGTAAAAGTAATTGTTTGCCGAGTCTTTTAGTATGTTAGATCCTGAAAATATACTTTATTTTCAGATAACAGACTATGTATGACTTCTTAGGATTTGTATCCTAATTTTGGATTTAGATTGAGTATTAATGGATATTGCTCTAATATTTTACGTAGGTAGTAGGTATTCAATGTCATTATTTTAGGTAAGTAAGTAGACATGAAACGCACTCTGCCACGTGTTATCTAAATGGCGCACTCTTAACGCATTTATCAGCAGCACCGTGGTAGGGGTAACGCAGACAATGTGGGTTGACGAATGCGAGTTGCGTCCGGCCATCGGTCATGGACGATAGCCGGACAACCGGACAGTCGGACGGGCCGACCCCGGACGCCGGCTATCACTTCTCGCTTACACACATGGTTTGCATAACACAAAGATAGGTACTTAGTTGTACTTTCCCGGTTTTTAATTGCGTATTTTTAGAAGTTCTTTATATTAAATTTTAGGTGCTAAGATGGGAGTTGTAAGAGTTCTATATGAGAGCTATAACGCGTTAACATCACAGTTATATATTTCTCGAAACTTAGTTGTAGCTACTTTCCCGGTTCTTAATTGCGTATTTTTAGAACAAAGTTCTTTAAATTAACTGTTAGGTGCTAAAATAGGAGTTATAAGAGTTATGTAGAACTCTTATAACTCCTATTTTAGCACCTTAGAGAGTTATAACGGGTTCACATCACACTTTTACATTTCTAAAACTTAGATATATTGTGTAAAAGACAACATATATTTCTAGAACATACATATGTATGTACGTTTTAACACAAGAAATTTAACTATATGTCTTTGTTTACCTTTTCCTTTGATATTGACAGTTCTATATTTTACTATAAGTATTAAATCTGTTGTCTAGTCACCATAACACAAGCTGGTTTGTGTGTGTGTGATGTTCACAGAATTGATTTATCATTATTCATATTTTTAATTTTACCTAAAAAACCGTATATTCAAATCGACTAAACATTTTCTAGAAAGACGGCGACAAACACGCATTTGAAAGTAAAGCCATTTTTTGGTTTTAATCGCGTGGTGTTGTACATCGAAAAATTTCAATACAACACCGTGAAAAAACATGAGAAAAATCGAAACACACATTTCTCACCCTAAACTCATATTCCGTTTCCGTCGCCATCGAGGGTTCAAATCGAGTGAGTTCAAGAAGGTACTTACTACCTACTCATTGTTCCTGAAAAATGTTGTGACTGCACGCAAAAAGTATCATACATAACACCCATAAATCACTAACGAATATAATCCCATATATTTCTCCCCCGAGCCGTAATAACCCAAAAACAAAAACATTATTTACTCAACGAAAAAATCGAGTGTATATCCACCGGGGCGTACTCTCCGATATTGTTTCGAGATAAATACGTTCCCGCGGCATGCGTCGTGGCATGAGGCATGAATCTATGAATCCGTTGACAAAGCTCTAACCATTAGTAAAACGAGCGAGCGTCGGAAAAAACATCGTGGCAGTCGCGAGGAGGCTTTCGAGAGGAGGGGGGGACAGGAAATGCCGGGCCGGAATAGACGGCGACCGGAAGTGCGAACCCTTTGCCACAGCCCTTTGTTTATCGAAGGTTTTCTCACAACTATTACGCAAAACGGGAAACGGACGTTGTGTTCCCGCGCCCCGCTACGCCCCCGCAACAGTCCTGAAACCCAACTCTCTCAAGATAATGAAAAAACTTTTTTAAAGAGAATTTCCTACTTTATTTTGTGTTGGCACTTTGTAAACAGGTTCTGTTGGTAGTTAATAATAATGACGTTCAGGCAACTCCGCCTGTAAACATCAGATGTCACTCGCTCTGCTCGCAAACGCCAGCCTCTCTGCCGCTTACCAACGCAATGTCAAATGCCCGGCGTTTTATTAAACTTTTACTTTCTCCTCGTACTTTACTAAGTTTTATTTTTATTAATACTTTACTTCATGGTATTTTTTCTGTGTTCAACTGCCGTTCGTTTCCTATGGAAGAAATCTTAAAAGCCGCATATTTTTATAGTGTTATTTGTTTTACGTTTAACCGCAAAATTACGTGAGAGAATAAAATATTTTTTAAGATCATTACCCCATTGAACTGGACTGGTCTCTATTAGAGACTAGAAGGAGAAAGGTCACTTGATAGTGATCCATTTCAAACTCGTCTCTGACGGACAAGCTTCACCACTTCCATAGTCAAACTGTTCGGGAAATTACTCACACACCTTTTAAAAAGATGGGTCAAAATTCGAACGTCGTTGTTAGAATACCCACCATCTAGCTAGGTAATCTAAGGGCCTCCTCTTGGATGGGTTAGGCTGTAAGACGCCATGGGAGTCTACTCCTAAGTTAAGGTATCTTAGGTAGAAATATTTCAATTAATCTATATTCTTATGTTTATCTGGGAAGCAACTTGGCTGCAAGCCACAGCACTGCTGAGTCTCAATCGTATGGACGTAATAAGCTAAAATCACACGCAGACAGCACTGCCCTTCTGGTTACCATCATATCTTGTTATTGATATTAATCATGAAAATGTTTAGTCGAATCTATTTAGCGCCGATGCATTGTGCAATATTAGGTACATACAATTTAAACAGGTCGTAAAATTCAATAAATAGGTAAAATAGACATGTCTAGATAGACTAGACATGTAATAACACTTTGTACTGGTGAATTAAGACAAGTCTATTTTCGACGACCTCTATTGCGCGTCGGGCGAACCCCCGACTGCACCGCGGAAGGTTGCGGGTTCTATCCCCGTCTATAACAAATATTTATTACCCTGGCTACTTTTTTAAATCGGTCCATAACCGTTAGGAATAAAATAAAGAAAATCGTACCGTGCCGTGCATTACAATCCATGCGGCCCAATCGACGTCCACCTTCATACGGCGACTCATAATTTAAACTTCGCCAAATAGACAATAGCTTTCAGGCGTAGTTTCAAGGTTGTCAGACTGCCTCGTTCGTGTAGAGCGGCCGTAATTATGAAACTTTCATCATGTCAAAACTAATTTATCAATTCGGTTTTCGCTCTGACAGCATCGTGCCGTAATTTTCTAACTGTCCGTGAAAATTGAATTATGAAAAAAGTTTTTTTTTTATAATGAGAAAAGGTAGGTATTGGCTCGTGTGTGAAAAAAAATTTGGACAACGGGGTTGAAAATTTGATTATTATTTATAATGTAATTTAGTTAAATATTTCGTTTGGCCCCATATTTTCTTCAAATTAGGATTCAATGCCCACTGCTTGACCGTTAGAGGTCTCTAGAGGTCGATTTTTTTCATACAAAATGTGCTGGAGTGTGCACTCGCAAATATATTAGAGTGGGCGGGTCCTAACCCCATTCCCTGGTTGCCTGGAAGAGATCTATTTAAGCAATAAAAACGCCCATTATGCCACCTAGTTTTAAGTTATAGTTTTCGTTGTGTTGTAATTTTTTTTAATAGGTAAATAATTTATTCATTCATTAATTCCCTTGACAGTTTTTGCGCCATCTCAACGAACAAGAAAAACCGTGTGCTATTAGAGATTAGTTATTCCTATAGTTACATTTTCCCGGGTCTTAATCGCGTATTATTAATTATTTTCTTACCTCGAGGTTTCAACCACGTTGCAATGGTCTTGGTCGCGAGGGGACATCTCCTTGTCGACGTCGAGGTAAGAAAATAAATAATAATACACGATTAAGACCCGGGAAAATGTAGGTAACTATGTTAACAAATTGTGTGAATTTAAAAAGTTTATTGTTTATTACTTACTTTTATGAATCTTTTGGCTTTTGTTAATAATCCTAGTGTTGTGTGTCGTGATGCTTCGGGGCCTAGTGGGACCATGTCTTTTAATTTTTCCAAGCAACTTCTGAGGTGTGCTCTCCTGTAACAATACATAAAGATGATCATTAATAAAGTCATCTGCTGATTTTCATTTCGAGGATTGTGGGTTTGGATCCCGACGGCCGCGCACCATTGTCTTTTTGTTTAAGAAAATTTTATGTACGCTATTGACATCGCTCTTACGATGAAGGAAAACATCGTGATGAAACGGACTTGTCCTAGGACTCACCACGGTCCGAAGGCATGGGACTTTCGCCAATCCAGAGTGGGCTCCCGTGGCGTCCTGCAGTGGGACAGAAGAACGAGGTAACAAAAAAAAGTCATCTAACAATAATAAAGTCATCTGATCATCTGACGACCTTTTTGGCGGGTCGGACAAATACCCGATATATAAAGAATTACTATAAAGATACATTCCATATTTGGCAGTAACATAGGGCACGTTTTATGCCGATACTGACCACTATACCTAAGGAATTATGAACATGACATTGTTAGATTTCAAATATCAGTCGACTGAACCCAAAGCTCACATCTAGTTAAAAAAAAACTTAACAAAAAGCTGGATGAAGCGCAGACATGCAAGAGCTCATGTCAGACACACCACGCCACTTCTTTATTTTGTCGAGTTTAAAAACTATTTTCTTTGATAAATGATTCGAGTGGAGCTTTTGGTATTTCGTTTGTGATAGTTGAAAATTTTTATTTGGAATTCTTGTCTATGTAAGCACAGTGTACCTAGCATATGGCGCTATGGCGTTATGCAATAGCTTTATACAGCTGCCATACAAATAATAATTGAATTGAATAATAAACATGCGGGTGGCATAAGTCCCGATCCCGTGGGGCGCTGCTACTTTTCAATAAAGTAGGTAAAAAGTAAGCTTAAAAAAAATCAACGAAAAACTGTTAATAATTATTATAAAAGCGTAATACATTTTAAACTTAGCAAACGAGTATTAAAAACGCAGAGAAAGAATGCTAAGTAAGCTCATCGGGACCGCTACATTACTGCACCCACTTTCTTATGACATTAAATAGAATAAAATAAAGAAAGCCATTATCTACCCCGAGACATTCCAATTTTATACCCGACTCAACGGAGCTCAGACCCAGTTGGCTTTCTACAATGAAACAGAATTAAGATAATGACGTCAAATAACTGAAATTCCCTTCTTACGTTATTTTTAAAACAATGCAACTTTGTTGAAAACCCGCCCAAGGTACGACTCGGACTCGCGCACGGAGGGTTCCGTACGATTATCACGGTACCCGTGGTTGGGTACGATACCCTAAAAAAATTCGTAAACGCAACGTTAGTTATTTTTACCACTACGGCGGCGCCCGTATATTACTAGATGGCGTCAATTGTAAAATAAATCGCGCGTTTCATTGAACTTAAATATATTTATATATTTTTTAGATTCAGATTCAGATTCTTTATTTGCATAAAAGTTGGTACAATTGTCATAGGTACAAAGGTGTTCTTATTAAATAGAAAGTGTCTCAACTTTAGTCAATATATTGACATGCAAAATTTAACAGGTAGGCATTTTTATTACATTACATTGCCGTTCTATTAAATAATTATCCAGCCGTAGAAAATGTCAAGAAATGTTTGAATTAAATCAATAAAATAATCAGTATAGGTACACATGCACGATATTCTCAATAAACAATAATTTGAATACAATTAGAATTTCAATTCACATTTCAAATTAAATTAATTAAGTAATAAACAGTAATGTGTCACAATAATGAATAGATACTCGTATAAGAAGACCAAGTTACACAATACCTAGGAACTCATCTACCGAATAAAATGTCTTTTCCAATAGCCAAGATTTGAGCTTTGGATAAAACAACTTAGTGGGCAACTGTTTGATGAAGTCAGGAATTTTATTATAAATAGACACACACATAGCCGCACTGTTTTTCATATAAAGTTGTGTTCTTGGAATTTTAGCCAAAACAAGTCTATTTGAGTTCCTTGTTGATTTAGGAAATTTATCACTAGCTACTGTAAAACAGCTCATATTCTCTCTAACGAATTTAGCCATCTCAAAAATATACATGCTGGGCAATGTCAATATCTTAAATCTCAGGAATAGTGGTTTACAGGATTCCCACGGAGGAATACCTGCAATAGCCCTCACACATTTTTTTTGTCCAATAAATGCTTTTTCCTTGTCCGTAGAATATCCCCACAAAATAAGACCGTATCTCAACACAGAAGCCACATAGCCGTGGTATGCAATCAGTACAGTTTTTTGATCTGCAACTTTTCTAAGCCTGTATAATACGTATACAAACCTATGCAGCTGACTACATACCTGTTTGACGTGTGACTTCCAATTACAACAATAATCTATATTGAGACCAAGAAATTTAGTTTCATCAACAAAAATCAATGATTCGTCTTTATGCTTTACTTCCAATACATCTCTTCTCCAACTGCATGCACTAAAATGGATTAGTTTCGTCTTACTTAGATTAACCTGTAGATTATTATCAATAAGCCAAGAAATTATTAACTGAATAGTATGTTGAATGTCAAAAGAAAATTTATTCATGTCATTATTGGAAGTAATTATAATTGATAAGTCATCCGCAAACAGAGTACATTTATAATTTGTTACGTCCGAAATGTCATTTATATATAATATAAACAAGAGCGGGCCGAGAACACTACCCTGTGGGACTCCGCAGGAATTTAGTGCATACTTGGAAATATTAGCTACTAATTCTTTGTTTCTACCAACACTCAAAATTTCAACCGCCTGCATTCTACCTACTAAATAAGACTCTATCCACTTTATTGCAGGTCCTCTAATGCCGTACTTTTCTAGTTTATCTAGTAAAATCTTGTGAGACACGAAATCAAAGGCTTTCGACATATCAAAAAATATGCCGACTACCTTCTTCTTGTTATCAAGGGGAACAAGTATATTATTAATCAGATGATAACATGCTGACGTTGTAGATTTTCCTTTTTGGAAACCGTGCTGTTCATTTTTAATGATATTATTCTTATCGATGTAATCAGTAAGTCTTAAATGCATTGCTCTCTCAAAGACTTTAGACATTATAGGTATGAGTGTAATAGGTCTATAATTGTCTAGTTTTAAAATGTCATCTTTTTTATGTAACGGTTTTACTACGGAATTCTTTAAGTGTTTAGGGAAAACACCCTCTTCAAATGAAAGATTTATCAAGTAGGTTATAACTGGGGTAAGTTCCCTAGCGCTTTCTTTAAGCACTTTTGTAGAAATATTGTCGTATCCAACAGCGTTAGTATTTTTCAGAGACATAATTATACGATATACTTCATCGTGACCACACGGCTTCAAAAAAATACTGTTACCCTGACGATTTTTCAACGTATTTTTTAAATTCTCATTCTGTTTGTTGGTTGTCAAACCTATTAAATATTCATTAAATGTTTGTGCAATCTCTTGGGGGTTATTTATTTCGTTGTCATTATGTAAAATTTTAGTTATAAATTGAGAGTGTTTAGAAGATATCGATTCATGGCATCCCCACAGTATTTGTTTAGTATTTGTTATAGAGGTAGCAGAAATCATCGTCTGTGAAAAGTTCAACTGCCTATCTGTCATGGTTCATGAGATACAGCCTGGTGACAGACAGACAGACGGACGGACAGCGGAGTATTAGTACATAATAGGAAAAGGTAAGGTTGGTAGGGAATTTGACTTACTTTTGACATTTTTGTTATTTAAGATCAATAAAAAGATTTATGATTAATTGACGGCCGAATACAGAAACGCAACTCAAAATTTGATTTGTACTTAAACAACTAAGCACTTCTCAAATTCAAAAATGTCCATGGTACTATTTTAAAATTTAGAAGCTGCTCAATTATTTGAGTACGCCTCAAATTTTAAGTGGCGTTTCTGTATTTGGCTGTAAGGATCCTGTTTTACCCTTTGGTCACGGAACCCTAAAAAAATAAGTAGCAAAATGGAATTAGTGAATGTTGGTTCGTTTCAAAGCTAGGTAGAGTCTGTGGGGATGCCACGAGATCTCACCTACAGCTAACAAAGCTTATTTGTGCCCGTACCACCGGAACTCGATCGAAACTCGCCGAGAATATCTCGATTGACGTCCGGTAATTGAGTTATCTGTGATACTGACGTGAATTAGTTGCCGGCGCGTTCAGAATTAATAAAAGGAATTTCTTTAGATGTCAATTCAGTTGTTAAACGCTGGTGGGTTTAAAGTGAATTTCTTTAGATGTCCATTCAGTTGTAATGCTGGTAGGTTTTAGATTGCTTTGTTGTGACTGCAGAATAGTCCGTAGCGCATTTCAAATGAGGCTAAAATAGCAAAGTGACAATTAAATATTGGCATTTGTAATTTGGGTAACCTAACTATTTGACGACCTCAGTGGCACGTCGGGGAAAGGCCCGACTGCAATGCAGGAGGTTGCGGGTTCGATTCCCGCCGGGTGCAGATATTTATGCTTAAAAATAAATATTTGTTTCTGGTCTGGGTGTTTTCTATGTATTATGTGTATGTATTTACAAAAAAAAAGTATTAATATTTAGTATATCCGTTGTCTAGTACCCATAGTACAAGCCTAGTGCTTAGTTTGGGGCTAGATTGCGCTGTGTGTAACGTCGGGAAATATTTATTTATTTTATTTCAATGTAATTTCTTTGTTTAATCTATAATCTTTGTTACATCGAAATCGATTAAGTATAAGGTTGTAGAGGGCTGAAGTTTGGAGATTGGTGTATTCTTTATGTGATGTAGGCATCCGATATTTTTTTTTGAAAATTCCCACAAGATCGGGACTGAAGAGGGTAAAATCGCGAGACAAAGCTAGTATACTACAGTAGTTCGAAAACCATTAGTATTGGAACGGAACACAGGGACTTACGTTTCGTTTGTCATGAAACATGAAATCCTACTAATATTATAAAGCTGAAAGTTTGTAAGTATGTGTGTGTGTTTGTTACTTAATCACGTAAAAACCGCTGAACCAATTACTATGAAACTCGGTATGTAAATTAGATATCTGGAGACCTGGAATATCACATAGACTACTTTTTATCCCGATATTCCCGCGGGATCGGGAATTACGCTGGTGAAACCGCGTGGCGCAGCTAGTGGTCTATAATGTAATATAGTAGGTACAAATACCGGTGACATATATATAGGTCGGTATACCGAGTGATTATAATTATAGCATTTGCCTTTGTGATACCCACGTTTGGTAATTGTGCTTTATTTTACAAAATGTTTTAATTTTTCTTCTTCTTTTCGTGTAGCGGTGTGGCACGCCTGTTGTTAGAGTTGTCAGGTCGCCCTAAGGCCCCTAAACTTGACCTAACGACTGCTATCAGAGATAACAACCGGGACCAACTGCTTAAAGTAACTTCCGAACGTGGTTTCGAAAAAAATAACATAGGTTAGTTAAGACAAACATAGGTTACTTTTGACTAGAAAATTGTACATATCTAGGTACCTAAATAGTCGTTGCCGTAAAACTCTACGGTCTATATGCACTTTTGTTCCCTATCTGTACCCAAATAACTACCCTCATTACCTATACTGGCAGTAATTTCGTCTTTACTTTATCTTGGCTCGTAAAAACTAGTTCTGTTAGAACATTCGACGACAAGAAACTTTGCATCGGCCGATAGTTCGAGCCTGTTTCAAATTATGATTTTTATTGTTCCGTACATGATGTTCGAATAAAAGCACTTAAATATTTATTTTATTCTGTTTTTAGTATAGCCGCAAAAAAAACAATAAGCAATGAAAATTTCAACTTTCTAGTGATAGCTAGAAAGTTGAATTTTTCACAGGTTCATGAGATACAGCCTGGTGACAGTGAAGTTGTTTTTACCCTTTGCTTGAAATAATGGATATAATAATAAAAATAAAAAAACTGCTTAAAAGTGCTTTTAGGGTTCCATACTTAACCCAAAACACACTATTTTTAAGCATTTTTACACTGATTGCACCCTTTTGTTACAAATCGACCGACTAAAAATTGGTAGTCTACAAAAACCATAAAGCTAGTTTGTAAGTGTATTTCTCGGGACATAACTAATTTATTGTTATGTTATTTCAGAGAAAAGGCAGAGCGGTTAGAAAAAATGTATTACGTTCGCGGTGCGTTTATTAGATAAATGTAATAAAGTAGGTAGTTACCTACTGGGGGTCTACTATGTTTCAACGGGAAATGATTTAGCGTTCGTTCGGACATTTATTTCGAATACACTAAACTTATACTACTAAGGTTCGATTCGACCAAACTAGAATAAACAACAAATGGGAATTTAACCTATCTATACTTCTATACAACGACGACGAAAAACAATTCAATGCCATCGGGGTGCCGCAAATATGCCTAAGTTGTGATAGATGGAACAATACTGATGCAAAAATACAGCGTAAGAGTCACCGACGCCGGTAGAGTAATTGGTCAAGTCAGTGCTCCCGGATAGAGTAAAGATGTGTTCTTGGTTCGAATCCCGTCCTGCATCTATCTTTTGTTGTGTATTATATCTTTTAAATATTTCTAAGAAAAAGCTTTTTACGAACGATCGTTCGTTCGTTCGTAACGCGCGAGTAGGCCCCCCGTTATTGCGATAGGCTGTTTTACTTCCAGGCCTGTTATGTTATGGGTCGGTTTTTGTGTGCTTCATGTTCTCGCAGAAACCATACTCCTGTAATAAAATTAACGAAGAATACTTACATGAAAAAGTAATGATGGAATGAAGGAATTTGCCGTCTTATGTTTATAATAAAGATCTAATAATTAGTGATCTCGACGACCTCTGTGATGCGTCGTGCGTGTTGGCCCGGCTGCAATGCAGAAGGTTGCTGGTTCGATTCCCGCCGGGTGCAAGTATTTATGCTTGAAAATAAATATTTGTTTTTGGTCTGGGTGTCTCTCTATCTATAATATGCATGTAATTGCAAAAGAAAAGTAAATTTATGATTATATCCGTTGTCTAGTCACCGTAACACAAGCTTAGTAGCTAACCATGGGGGCTAGATGGCGCTGAATGTTGTTCACAGAATTTATTTATTATTTATTTAATAATTACAGCGATAGTTTGAATTAAGAATGAAGAATATTTATTGTTTATTTATTTAAACCGGCGACCTCTGTGGCGCGTCGTGCGAGAGCGCGACTGCAATGCAGGAGGTTGCGGGTTCGATTCCCGCCGGGTGCAAGTATTTATGCTTAAAAATAAATATTTGTGTCTGGTCTGGGTGTGTCCTTCTATGTATAATATGTATGTATTTACAAAAGAAAAATAAATATAAGTATTATATCCGTTGTCTAGTCACCTTAACACAAGCTTAGTCGCTTACCACGGGGCTAGATGGCGCTGTGTGTTGTTCACATAATTTATTATTATTTATTTATTATTATTTATTATTTAAAAGTGTTTCCTACACTTGGATGACTGGTTGCTTGGAGAAATGCTTTTCAAACAATTCGCACCCGACAGGACTTGAACCTGCAACCTTTACATTCCATGTACTGCGCTAGGCAATTACGCCACAAGTGCCCGTTCTGCCGTAATGAAATTATGGACTGCCTCTCTCAAGCCAGCATCATAAGTCAAATTGTGTTTGTCAAAACAAGACAAACATCTATACTAATCTATACTAATATTATAAGTTTGTTTGTTTGAACGCGCTAATCTCAGGAACCGCATGTCCGATTTGAAAAATTCTTTTAGTGTTGGATAATCCATTTATTTGAGGAAGGCTATAGGCTACTTTTTATCCCGATATTCCCACGGGATCGGGACTTACGCGGGTGAAACCGCGGGACGCAGCTAGTTCTGATAATAATAATAGATCATCTCTTTTATCTTCAGAATATTTGACCTGCTTAAAAACCATACAATTCTAATGTAAAGCAATTTCGGGAATCTCAAAGTAAATAGGTACAGATTTCTGATGCTGATAGTACCTACCTAATAAATCACTCAATACAAATGAGTCTAAAACAAGCAATAACAACAACAAAGTCAATAATTAGTTGAACAGTTCACCGCAAGGGGGCGCCATGCCACAGCGACAACTTCCGCCGGAAGTGGCTCGCAAAGCCTTCACACCTCACATTGATTTACATACAGCCATTCAGGTCTATTGTGGTTAAATTGCTGTATTATCTACGGATTAAGACGTTTTTAGGGTTCCGTAACCAAAGTGTAAAAATCGGGACACTTTTACTAAGAGTTCACTGTCCGTCTGCCTGTCTGGCTGTCACCAGGCTGTATCTTATGATAGCTACAGATGGTATATATTTATATTGCCGCTATAACAACAAATACTAAAAACAGAACAAAAACAGTATGTAAGTGGGGCTCCCTACAACAAAAGTGATTTTTTAGAAGGCGCGATATAAACTACAAAGTTTTAATTTAGTGTAGTGAAAACTTTAATTTGTAAAGTGTAGTAAAGAATAACAGTTACGCTGAAGCTTAATCAAAACATAGTCAGCCACGTCTTGGGGCATTAAATGTTTATGATCTCTCTAACGAACGAGAGCGGGTGCTTTTCTATTGGACGGGACGGCACCGGCACCGGCACATCAAAGATATTTATTTATTTTATTTTATTTATATTATATTTATTATTTATTTTATTATATATTTATGAACACAGTCAAATTAAAGACATTTTTTGGGTTTAAATCGCGACAGAAAAATGTCTTTAATTTCAATACAACATAACATCGCGAAAACAGAAAATAAATAAACATAGTCATAGTAATAATTCATTTATTTGTTCACTGAGAGCAATGTATTCAAACACATGACCATTTTGAAACGTTGACATAAAACGAATTTATCAAGAGATTTAAAAAAGTCGAGAGACACGTGTGCACAATGTTACTATTAGCACTATTGTTATTAGTTACATTTTACTGTAACCAGGAGGGTTACTTCGGTTGGTTTCGATACGACAACGATACTGTCATAACGATAGTTCTACTATCACCCTACTATCAGAATGTGACAGTAGAATCATCGTATGACAGTATCGATGTATCGAAACGAACCGCAGTAACCCTCCAGACCAGGTGAAACTATGTAAACAAATGGTTTTCACGAGTTTCTCCGTGTTTTGGAAGGCATGTTAAGCAGTTGGTTCCGGTTGTGATCTCCGCTAACAGTCGTTAGGTCATGTTTGAGGCTTTAAGGCCTCTGACGACCTCTGTGGCGCGTCGTGCGAAAGCACGAATGCAATGCGGAAGGTTGCGGTTCGATTCCCGCCGGGTGCAAATATTTATGCTTAAAAAATAAATATAATATTTGTGTCTGGTCTGGGTGTCTATGTGTAATATGTAAATATAAGTATTATATCCGTTGTCTAGTCACCGTAACACAAGCTTAGTCGCTTACCACGGGGCTAGATGGCGCTGTGTGTTGCTGACAGAATTTATTTATTAATTATTTTTTAAAGCGACCTGAAAACTACGTGAACCACACCACTATACGAAAAAAGAAAAAGAAAAGAAAGAAATAGTGTGAATTTAAAAATTTCGTTGCCGTTACAGTCTAATATAAAAGCGGTCCACTGTAACCGACTCGCGGTCTCGCAGTCTAGAGTTAATTTATTACATCATTCCGAAGACTGCTCTCTGAAATAAGTTAAATTTATAATAAAGACTTGTTTCTTTCTGTCAACCGCATGCTACGTTTTAATTAAAATTAATTATTCATAGACTCCGGCCATTTCAGCTAGTTTACTTCAACTATAATGAAATGTACGTAAAACAATATTTACGTAATAAAACTTAATAGCTTTGTTGTGGAATTTTCTTGGGGTTTTTATTGTTAGTACCTACCTAGCTATACTAGCTACGAAAAGCTCATTGGCCAAGCTGCACCTGCCAATCTTGAATAGTCGAGCGGATTAAGCAACGCTTGGGGCGGTCATAACTTGGATGGGTGACAGATAATTTATGTAGCAAAAAATCACTTTCTCGAGCTCCTCCGTGCTTCGGACGGCACTTTAAACAGTTGGTCCCGGTTGTCATCTCTGATAGCAGTTGTTAGGTCAAGTTAGAGGACTCTAATACTAGATGAGCTACACCACTATACGAAAAGAAGTCGAAGCAACGATCCGCGATTTCACTCGTTTAAGTTTCAATTGCTTCGAAAAAGGAATCGGAAATGAAACCTTTGTCAATATAGGTATGTATCTATGTTAAAATGTTGATCCCAGTCTCAAGCTATCAATATACCTATGGAGTTTCATCACAATCGGTAACATCAACTCGCGAACCTGCAAAACCACAGTGAAACAACTGCCTGTCCGTTCATTCTTAGTGCCTGCACCGGCCTACGTTTCGTAACAGTAACTAGCCCGCTTTTCTTTTGTTTCGTACAGTGTTGAGGCTCACTTAGTGTTCGGATTTTTAGGTCGCCTTACAGCCTCTAATTTGACCTACCGACTGCTATCAGAGATAACAATCGGATGGGGTCAAGAAAATATTTCTTACGTCGTACACAATCGGTTACCCATCCGAGGAATGACCGAGCCAGGCGTTGCTTGACCGAGCCAGGCGTTGCTTAACCGCACCACTACATAAAATCGGCGGCCACAGCTAAGCCGCCGATTTTATGTAGTGGTGTTTTTATTAGCCCCCTAATAAAAATATTCAAAAAACAATTAACACTAAATATCACCACTTGACTTTTCAATATAAAAAAGACGATAACAATTAAACTTTATCACTTTTAAATATCGCGCAACATTTGAAGCCGTTTTATTGTCTATACGGGGCGCAAGTGTTCAGAGTTTCTCTAATAAATGTCGACGAAATGGCGGGAAAGCTTCGCGCATTATTTATGGCGTTATATTCAAAACAAGTACCTAACATTTTAAGAGGAATACCTACTCTTTCTCCATACAAACGTGGTCGACTGTATAAAGAAATTAGAGCAAATATGTTTATGTCATAAAACCTAAATCTACCATGACTATGCCCCTACGATTTCCTATAAGGAAGGGTTTATGAAAACAAGCTACGTCCTCGGTTTTACCCGCGTAAGTCCCGATCCCACGGGAATATCGGGATATAATACTTTATATCCCGATATTCCCGTGGGACCTATATGTTATTCCAGGTCTCCAGCTATCTATATACCGAGTTTCATGATAATCTGTTCAGCGGTTTTTACGTGATTTAGTAACAAACATACGTACATACATACTCACAAACTTTCTGCTTTATAATATTAGTAGGATCCTAAGGGAACGGGACTTACGCTGGCGAAACCGAGGGATACTACTACAATTGCATATAACACACTCCAAAGGACAAAGACCCTAAAAATAAACACAACATCGTACCCATATAAGTATAATAATGTAAAACAAACAGTAACCAAAAGAAATAACTTTCAAATATCAGTCACAAACACTGTTATCAACGAACAAACCGGCCGCGGGCAAAGTTTTATTATGTCGTAAATTACTCGGTACTCGTAAAAAACTCATCAAGCCGAAATTGGGCTCACTCCACTATGATAATACAGTGGACAGTCGTAATTACATCCACCTCACTGCTGGGCAGTACCTACCTTTAGTCAGTAAACTGCCCGATTTATTACTCAGCACTATAGTATTCTATTTTTATTTTAAGTGCTTAAGCCTGGGCTTTCAAATAAACATTTTAAAGGAAAATACTTCTGCATAAACACAACATATTATGGTCGACGCTGAGCGGGTTTTGAACCAACAACGCATCTTTACTCAATCGGAGAGCAGTGACTTGACAAAGTTAGTCTACCGGAGCGTATGTAAAAAATCTTTTAGAACTATAGTTTAAGATATTCGACTGTATGCCCCGGCATAGAATAGAGTTACCCCATCACTTCCTGTGGGGGGTCGTAAAAGGTCCAAAAGAAAAAAAAATGTTTAGTTTCATATCAGCATCGCGAAAACCGAAAAATTATACTTGTAGTTGTTTTTTTCTAGAAAACAGCATTATGTCCTATGTCGTACACTATTGCACTTATGTCCTACACTATTGCATATATGTCCTGCACAATTGCATATATGTCCTGCACAATTGCACACATATGTCCTGCACTATTACACATATGCCCTGGATTATTGCAGATATGTTCGCACTATTGCACAAATGTCCTGCACTATTGCACATATGTCCTGCACAATTACACATATGGTCTGCACTATCACAACAAAATATTTTTTTTTACAAAACAATGCACATGCTCACAAAAAAAATCCATACTTACAGAAAAAACAAACCGATCTCTTACCGATAACTCAACATTATATTTATCTATCGTCTCGGCCCATAAGCTAAGCGAAGAGAAACGTCTAAAAACTTCGAACGTCCGAACAAAAACTAAGTAACAAGGAGTTATGGCGGGGGTACAAGTTAGCAATCACAATAACGAGGACATTTGTAACTATAGGACGGATGGTGTATAGTGTATGATGGATTAGGAAAGGGCTCAGGGGTGAGGGGAGGATTTTTAGGGTTCCGTGTCTTGAGATAAAAAGTAGAAGCCTTTATCTATACTCTGTACTAATATTATAGAGGTAACGTTGGTTTGAATGTATGTATATTGGGAGTAATTTCTGAAACTACTGGACCGATTTTAAAAATCATTTTACCAATAGAAAGCTACTTTATCAGGGAGTAACATAGGCTTTTGATTCCGATATTCCCACGAGATCAGGACTTAGGTGGGTGAAACCGCGGGACCGCTGCTAGTGAATGATAACGTAGATATCTAGCCCCAAACTAAGCACTAGGCTTGTACTATTGGTAGTAGACAATTTATAAACTACAAATTATACTTTTTTTGTAAATACATATATTTATGATACATAGAATACACCCATACCAGAAACAAATATTTAATTTTAAGATAAAATTATGACTATTTGTTTAACTGTCCGTCCGTATGTTGGACTTTCTTTACCTAACTAACCCTACAATTTATAGTTAAGAAATCCATTAAAATATTTTGTTTACAAACGATATATGAGAGTTTGATCACTATTTCTCCTAATGGTAAGTGAAAATATGGTCTATGACTATGACATAGCACGCTCACCTAAAAAATTAGGGTTCCGTTTTTTTTGCCAATTGGCTACGGAACCCTAAAAAGAAGACGCCAGTACGACCAGTCTTCCTTAGTGGCTAAATCTCAACAAAATACTTCAAAATTCGCCTCCCACAGATCCGTAGCTAAACCGTAGCATCGCTACGACATAGACTTCTACGAGCTACATCGTAGCATGCTACGGTCGTAGCCAATTTGCTACGGAGCTACGAAAATAAAAAAAAACTTATAGATATTGAGCTCTATATGGCCTTACACCGGTTTCTCGAGAGTTTTTTGGCGTCTGTTAGAACCTTTCTTATAAAAAAATCTTAGGACTTTTTGATTGATGGATTAGGTACATTAGAAAATTCTATAGATTGTATTCACAGTTAACTTTAAAACTCGTTAAATATTTCTTTATGTACAGGTTTTTAAAACTTCGCCAACCCACAATTAAACAGCTTTCTTTTTATTTACGAGTGAGTCTCGTGGCGCCATCTACGGGTGAAGTTTTACACCTATTTTATAACAGTTAATTTGTAGTTTAATAGGGATGTGGGTTGTGTTAGTTAGTATAGCCAAACTTTGATTAATATACAAACTTTAATTTGAATCGAGGCTGTAATTAACCGGATTTAGCGTCAAACGTTTAAGCGGGCGTATTCTATAACTAAAGCGTCTCAACATCGTATCAGCATCGTTAGATTTCTAAAAAGGTTCAACATC
Source organism: Idaea biselata (assembly GCA_958496205.1). Classification (NCBI taxonomy): domain Eukaryota; kingdom Metazoa; phylum Arthropoda; class Insecta; order Lepidoptera; family Geometridae; genus Idaea; species Idaea biselata. The sequence continues at coordinate 17,396,435 of OY292400.1, read as the reverse complement.
TTAGAAATATTGCAGTTTTTTTAGTTAACTCACTAATTTATCACTAGACCAGAGGTTCCCAAACTTGTTTTGTCTACTGCCCACTTTGAGAATACATTATTTTTTAGCGCCCTATATTATTTGAGGAATAATCGGTGTCTAAAAGTTCTACTACATGAAATTACACAACACCCCTATTTTAGGCCTGCAGCGCTCACAAGGGGGCGTTATCGCCCACTTTGGAAAAGGCTGCACTAGACCAACACCGCTCACCAGTTACAAACACGCCAAAATTACCATAACAAAAAAACCATGTTAGTTGCAAATCGCAATGTAATCGAATTTCAAACAATGTAACGTAGCTCGGAACTAAACTCCGGAGGTGACAGTAGACCATAAAGTTTAAACAAAGATGTAAGATATCTCGCAGTCCAAACCTATTTGTATGCAAAACGTAGAGAGACGGTGCAGTATGCAAATACCTACTCTCCGTGGGTACGTCTGTACGTCTGTAGACGTATTAACTTACCTAACTTAGCTATTAATGTCGATATAAAGTCGATCTTACGAAAGTCCATTCCAGATACGTTTAACTTAATTTAAATTTTATATTTTTGTAAATTATGGTTAAAATTATACGATTTTCATATGCCTAAAAAGGCGAACCATGAATGTACCAACTTTAATTTTGGTAAGATTTCTGAAACCCAGTAGTTTTTGAGTTGATTCATAACAAACATACAGACAAACACACACACACACACACGCGCGCGCAAAAATACAAATCTTTCCTCTTTATAATATTAGTATAGATTTAGATTATTATTTTTTATATTACATTTTTTGGGCACAGCATTTTAGTCCAGTTGCAATTTTGTACTCGTATATTTGTAGTTTAGTACAACATAGTTCAAAACAAACTGCATAGGGGTGCAGACACGGTACAGAAGTTGCCAAAACTCTATACAATAACTCGTCGCGTTTTCTATTGAAATCCGTGGATACAGAAATATGGTAGCGTAGAATTTTCGTTAGGTTTAGAAAATAATGTATTGTACCTATGTAGGTATTTAAAACTTACAAATAAATAAAATAGATTTTTCTTCTATTTTGCGATGTTCGATTGTACTTAATTAAACTAAATCCGTCAATAAAACTTAGTAAATCTTGAGGAAGAAACCTGTATAGGTCTCAAAACGTTGAGCATGGAAACAATGCTAAAAGAAATAAATACCACGCGATTAAAACCGAAAAATGAGTTTAACTTCAATTCAACAACGCGAAAACAGAAGAAAGAAAAACATTTATTTGGACAAGCACAATGTTAAAACAAAATCTATTTTTTAAACTTAACAATAACATGATTATTTTAGGAATGATTGTTATTTTTAAGAAAGAGAGAGAGTCAGGACTCTCTTTATTAAGTCTCTTTTCAGTCAATCCTGAAAAAGAGACATGTAAAGGTCTCGAGAAGTTGTGCATTGAAACAATGCTAAAAGTAATACCCACAACGCGATTTCAACCGAAAAAAATATTTAATTTTTAATCCAACATTGCGACAACGGATTTTTTTTTGTTTTTATCAGTTACATTCAATCAACAACATTTGATATCCCAGCGAAGCCAGCACAAAGCTTCGTTATCAACACACAGTGCAATAAAGAAGAACAATGCAATAGTACTGGGGTAGGTACAGCGTACAATGCAACTCGGAATGGGGGCCCTTTGTGTGGCGGCCGGCAAGAATAGGCAAGTGCTCTATTGAACCATTTTAACGTATTGGACGGACGGTAGCTGAAATTCTGTAACGGGAAAATGGAAATGTTACATAAGAGCTGGGTTCCTGTGTTAAATTTATAACGAGTCGTTTTTGTTACAGACAGTAGGAGAGTTCGTAATTACATTTTTAATCTTAATCGCGTGATTTTTTTGTTTTTAATTTAAATCTTAGTTTGATGTTTTGACTATGTTACAATAGTCTTGTTAGTTTTTAAAGGTTTTATAAGACAGTAATCTTAAAATTATTTTAAACGTATCGAAAAGACGTAAAACTTTGCAAAAAAAGTTGTTTTTGAAAAAATGTTGTCGATTTTTTTTTCTCGGTGTGATTCTGAGTCTGAGCTACTGGTACTCTAAACCAGGGCGTTATTCCGCTCACCCAGGAGAACAATACCAGCCAATCTGTAATTAGGAAGGCATTTCGTTGTGTTTTTGCGAGTACGCCCTTGTCGCCACATTTACAAACGCATAACGTTTCAAAACAATTCAAAACAACCTTATAGAATAGCTCTGGAATATGTCTCGTAAAAAATATGCAATACCTATTGTCCGTTAGTAAAACGCATCGTATTTTAAATACAGAAACCCAGCCCTTAAGTATTGGACGGACGGTTGCTGAAATTCTGTAACGGGAAAATGGAAACGTTACATAAAGTTCTGAAGCCGGTTTTTGATGAAAGTTTATCGCTAGCTTTAAATATAATTTTAACACTATGTGGTGAATATGTGAGTGAAAATTAAATTTGTGGAAAGAACGAATATTAAGGTATTTGAGTGCACTTTTCCGAACATTATTCAAATTCTTCGATGATTCTTAGAGCTGATTTTTCGTTTGACAATATTAAGATATCTGTCGAATAAAATCGAACCCGACCCAATAAAAAAAGTCTTCTAAATATTTTATTAATTTGATTTTTTATTGCTACCAGATCTATTACATTACACATATCTTAAGGAAAAAAACTGGCAAAGGGTTTCCTGTAGATGGCGTTCAAACGAGCCTAAGTCGAAAATAGAAGACAAGATATTAAAACGCAAACATTTGTTATTCTTTCTTCTTCTATTTCGTGTAGTGGTGTTGCACTATTAGTGCCTAGTTGCACCTAGTGTTAGAGCTGTTCAGGTCGCCCTAAGGCCTCTAACTTGACCTAACCACTGCTATTAGAGATATCAACCGGGGCCAACTGCTTAAAGTGCCTTCTGAAGCACGGAGGAGCTCAAGAAAGTGATCTTTGCCACACAAATTATTGGTCAACCATCCAAGTAATGACCGCGCGAAGCGTTGCTTAACCCGCACGACCATTCAAGATCGGCAGGTGCAGCTAGGCCAATGAGCTCCTCTATACGGACTAACGCAGATTTAGTAAGTCCAAAAGCAAACGAAGGACAGGGCTGGACTAGTGAGGGTGAAAACGCGGTGCTTCCCGGAAATGAGCCTTCGATATCCGTCTACCCTCCGCCCACTTTGTCCAAATCAATTTCGCGTTACACCCCGCACCCCCCGCGTTCCCACCCTCAGCCGGCCCTGACAAAAATGCAACGCAAACATTTGCATTCCTGTAAATTTAATTACAGTTTTTTGTATTGCTGTATTGTTTGGGTTTTCAGATGGATTAAATTTCGGTAAATTGTTGGGTTTGCGATTAATCCCACACGATATGTAATAGGTAGGTATTAGTAGAGTTCTGTATTTTTTTTTATCTATTAGTTTTTTGAGGTTTTGTAGTTTTTGTTTGGGTTATTTTGGGTTATCACCCGCGTAAGTTCCGATCCCGCGGGTATTACGAAATCAAAAGTAGCCTATGTCCTTTCTCCATGTATCTCAGTTGTTTCTGTCTGTCGACTTTGAAAGTTCTTGTCACGGAGAAAGACAAAATATGATCTCACTACTCCGACCTTTCTCCACGTTTATTAATAAGACTATCAGCGTTTATTTTTCCTATATTAGCTATAATCGTTGAAGGAACATAGAATACCTATTACCTAGTTCAGTTCACGAAGTTTTGCGGCTTCTAGAGAACTAAGCATTCGATTGAACGTTGCTAACAAACAGGAAGAGGAACCAGAGCGGTTGGAAAACCAAATATCCGAACCGACAACGCGGAGGAAGCTGCAGGTTTTCTCGGTAAAACTCCTCGCCAGGGATTCTCAAAGTGGATATTAACCCTTAGGGTTCGAAATCAATTTGCCTCGTAGATATGTCTTCAGTTTTCGCAATGTTGGATTGAAATTAAACTCACATTTCGTTTATAATCGCGTTGCTTTGCGTCGGTTTACATAAACGAAAACCGATTTTGAAGGTCGACGAGGTCTAAAGATCGACCCCTATTAATTAAGTCTAGTTTTTATTTGAAACTTTAAAGTTACTGTATAAGTTGTTAACGTGTACCAATTAGTTATTACAACAAAGATTAAATATTTGCGTAATTAATTTGTATCAATAATAAAATTATTAGTTTCACTTTATATTTACACGTTTTAGTTGTTGTTTACTGAATTTTATGTCGATTTATTAAGTTTTGGTGAGAAAATGATGTCAAATTTCCTAACCTAACCGAAGTTTTTAGATTGGTAAGTATTTTGTTGCAACAGGAAAAAACAAGATAGGCTTATAATTTTTAGAGTAATTTGGCTATCGGGTTCTCAGACCTCTAATATCCAAATTACTGTTGTTGCAATGGAGTTTTTTATTTAATTAAACATTTGATCAACGAAGTATATTTCATCCAACATCGCGAAAACAGAAGAAAAATCTAAGGGGTCTTTTCCCCATAATAGTTTGGGAATCCCTGGTCTACGCGGTAAACGTGTTTGTTGAATTTTTCTAACGGACTAGATTGAATTTAAAAAGTTGTTCAACGTTGTGCGGACAGTCGGTCTTACCTTACCGACTCCGCTACTGGGAGTTAAGCGAGCACTTACTACAGACTTTGTTCGTTTTTTTAGAGGTCCGTAGTCTCAAGAGGAAGACGGGATTCTTATACTAGAAGTCCACTGTTTCTTGTTACTAAAGATTTGAATAACAATAGTTACCCCTTGTATTTATATACGAGAGTCGAATAATTACTCTGGTTAAACGTTTTTTTTCTTTTCGTATAGTGTTGTGGCTCACCCTCGTGTTAGAGTTTTCAGATTGCCCACAGGCCTCTAACTTGACCTAACGACTGCTATCGAAGATAACAACCGGGACCAACTGCTTAACGTGCCTTCCAAAGCACGAAGGAGCTCGAGAAAATATTTTTTTGCCAAACAAATTATTGGTCACCCATCCAAGTAATGACCGCGCCAAGCGTTGCTTAACCCGCACGACCATTCAAGATCGGCAGTACAGCTAGGCCAATGAGCTCCTCGGCTAAACGTTGAAAACCACTGACAAGTGGATTACAAATGCATTACTTAGCCAAAGTAATTACTCGACTTGTCTATAAACTTAAATTACTATAAATACGGGGTAAAACTATTCTCAATTGCAAAAGAACCATACTATGAAGATTGATTACAGTGAAAAAACAAATAAAACAGCGAGGACTTCGGAAAACAGAACAGGATTTATAAAATCGGTCCTCAACCAACATGCATATTGCAATGTGGGTTATTATTAGCTCAGTGGCAGTTCCATTCCTTTTATGTTTTCGTAGAAACATCCGGCCCAATGAAAGTATTTGCAGTCTGTTAATCATAGTACGGTGATTTTTCTTTGGTTTTTTGCGATGTTCATTTGAAAGAAAGCTCATTTTTTCCGGTTTTAAACACGTTAAAAAAGTTGCAGTTTTCAAAATGCAATATGCTGAAAATACTAAAAGAAATTATTTTATTCATAGAGTTACTCAATTGTCCGTCTGTCCATCCATTTTATTTATTACTTTTTGACAGGAAGGGGTAAAATAAAATAAAAAGTTGAAACTTATGTGTGTGACCTAGTACCTACGTATATAAGATACTAACTGACCCGGCGAACTTTGTTCCGCCGCTAAGAGTACAAAAATAATATCCTATGTCCGTCCGTCAATTTTCAGCTAAATCGGTTCAGCCGTTCTTCAGTTAAAATAGTATACTTAACACGACTTCCTTTTAGATACATAGGTATACCTACCGATAGATATAATTACACAGTCAATAAAACTTCACAAACTTCTACAGAACCTTCGACGAGAGTGCTCAATTCGCACTTGACTGGTTTTTTTTTGTTTTTATTATTGGCGCTGCGATCGCCTGAAGGCGGACGTGCTTTCAGACGTTTGATCCGCAACTTTCCAACTCCGGTGGCGTCACTTTTTGCGAATTAGTAACTTGATAGTCCGCAGACAAGCCGCGTAAATGAGAACTCTAAACTTGTCTGGCTATTTTCACGATAAAAGCTCGCTCTTTGAAAAGCATTTTTAAGCTTCCTTTAAGCTCTTCTAACTTAGAAATAAAAAAATGATCACAATCACGTTTGTTGTATTCAGCACGAGGATACAACTTTTAGCTTATTATTAAACTAGCTGCGTCCCGCGGTTTTACTCGCGTAAGTCCCGTTCCCGCGGGATTTACAGGATTAAAAGTAGCCTATCCTTTTCCAAGGTTCTATTTATCTCTATAACAAAATTCATCAATATCAGTTCAGCGGTCTAGGCACGAAAGCGTAACATACAGACAGATAGAAAGACAGAGGTACTTTCGCATTTATAATATTATAGTAAGAAGTGTAGATAAAAGGAATGATTATATATGACAACTGATTTAATCCACGGCTCACAGATCAGGCGACACAATTTGCCTGCTCTAAACTTGTCTGGGTAAGTATTTTCACGATGAAGCTCGGTCTATGAAAAGCATCTTCAAACTACCTTTAAGCTTTTCTAACTTGGGAATTGAATATAATCCCGAACCCGCAACCTCCTGCATTGCAGTCAAGCTTTCGCCCGAAGTGCCACAGACGCCGTCAATATCTATACCTATCATCATTTTATACATTTTGGTCCCTTGTGACTTCAATAAAACCTTCTTCATAAAGATTGCCATTGAATTTCCAACAATTCGACAATCAATAATAGCTTCTCTAACAATACTGAATAACGTCTTATTTCAAATTCTATTTCTAAGTAGCAATATTGCCGAGACTGAAAATAGACATTTCTCAACATCAGGGTACAATACTAATTTCTATTCGGAGCCTGTGACAAAGAAGCCTTACCTAGAAATATATTTTCTCACTATTGACAACAATAGTATCGTTTCGAACCAGCCATCTAGACTTAGGTCGACTTTATAATGTATGCTACAGTGAAAAAGGTAAGGAGGAATTTTATTTCACCGTTCTGACAAAAAAGATTTAGAGTGTTAGGAGATTGGGTATTTTACCAGAAAGTAAATAATGATGTATGTGGAATCTTAAAAATGTTAGTTAGGTACTAGCTGCGTCCTGCAGTTTCACCCGCGTAGGTCCTGATCCCGTAGGAATATCGGGATCAAAAGTAGCCTAGGTTACTCAGGGTGAATGTAACTTTAAAATGGTGAAAGAATTTTTGAAATGTGAAATAGTTTTTGAGTTTATTCATTACAAACATTATTTTTTTATTTGTATTTTTTGTGTGTGTGTGCGGCTGTACGCACACACACACAAAAAATACAAATCTTTCCTCTTTACAATATTAGTGTAGATGTAGATAATAAATTTTTATGTTTTATGGCATTGATTTAAGAAAACATAGATACACGGTCCCATACAAAATCGAAATCAAAAATTGGCACTACTTCAACGCTTACTTATACGGACATAGTACAGTTTAATGTAAACCTTAATCACTGGGCAATAAGGTTGTAAAACACTTATGCACGACTGACAGCGATATGCCTTGTTTCGCTGTAATCGGCTGAAATATGCCTTGTTTTGACGGCTCCATTTCTAGAGCGGCGACCGTGCATCTATGTAGGTTATATATGATCGAAGTTTTATGGCATAAACATAATTTGCTCTAATATCTTTATCTAGGGAGGAAACAATCGACTACGTTTGTATAAAGAAAGAGTGGGTAAACTTTCCTCTTCAGGCTTAGAACGCACTGCGATTAAACGCCTGCGTTTTACTGTAGGTTTGAAACCGCAAAAAAATGCAACACATAGCTTTCTATACAAGCCCACGCATTAGCGTTTTATTTAAAGACTGATTTTGCGTGTTGATACGCGGTTCTGCGTTTTCAGCTATTCGTGAACCGCTTGCGTTTCATCGCAGTGCGTTCTAAGCCTAAGGGGTGAAAAAGATGTTTTTCTTTTTGTATAGATAGTCACATGCAAAAAGCCCCCCTTAAGGGGTTATTCTAATATCATCAGAATTATACGAAAATGTCACAAAAATCACAGAAACGTATTCTAAGGCACCTCAAAATTATACGTTATGTCAAGGTGAGCCAATACCAGAATAGAAAATCGTCGACATTTTTGTCACCCGTTTCCGTCGTCACAAATAACCCTAAAGGTAGGGTACCAACTAAACTTGATATCCGTAAGTCAGGAGAGAAATTGTGAATGGATCACAAATCTGAGCAGCCCGAGTTTATGATGATTGACGTATGTATGGGCGCTTGACAACTGATTTCAATACGACCGAAGATATTGTATACTAGCTGCGTCACGCGGTTTCACTTGTAGAAAAGTCCCCATGAGCTTCTTGTGGTCTCTTCTCAGCGGAGAGCGCGTTTGGAAACCACACTAAAATTATAGTCTTAAGTCGATGACGCGGACGTTTCAATATGATCAAGTATTTTGCATACCTACATTGCTCTCAGTGAATAAGAGATCTGGAAACCCCTGGAAATGTCCGGCGTTGAAAAATGCTAACTATATTAAAACCAACGCGATTAAAACCGAAAAAAATATACCTATCCATAGATACCTACATAGATACGTTTGGGATTGATGAAAACATTTTTGAGTTTCAATTCTAAGTATGGGGAACCCCAAAAAAATATTGTTTTTTTTCTATTTTTGTGTGAAAATCTTAAGAGGACAGTCTCCAGTCTCTTGCATCTACCTTTTGATTTTTTGATTTTTTATTACTATTCTAATTAGTAAATGAAAAAAATCAAAAGGTAAATGCATAGTCATAACAGATATAGGTTTTATGGCATAAACATATTTGCTCTAATGTCTTTATCCAGGGAGAAAAACGTCGACTACGTTTGTATGGAGAAAGAGAATGGAGACTGTCCTCTTAATGCGGTTCACAGATTACATCTACTTAAGTTTCAACAGAAGGTATAGTTCTTATAGTTTCGGAAAAAAGTGGCTGTGACATACGGACAGACAGACAGAAATGACGAATCCATAAGGGTTCCGTTTTTTGCCATTTGGCTACGGAACCCTAAAAACGAGTAAATTTGATATCTACATCGCAAAAACTTAAGCAAAATCTAAACTACTTATTTTACAAATTTGTAGCCCCACATTTTTCAAAATGTTCATTAGAAGAGCGCCCCGTAATATGAGTAAAAGTTATGGCTTGGGGACTTTCTTCTGAGGGGACGACATTTCAGTCATTTCGGTGATGTGTTATTTGGCTTTTTCTTTTGATGTGTGAATTCGTGTGCGGATGAGTCACTTTTGATTGTCGTCAGTTAAATTAGACATGCACATTTCATTCACATTTGATACGATGTGTGATTTCTGAGTTTTGGTAGAAACGCGCTGACGAAATGCGTCGCTGAAATATTATTTTAGTGAAAGCTATAGTTACTCTATATCAAAAATCCCATACTTACCTTTATTTGAAAGTGACAGCTCTTAATTTACTTTTTATAATTGACAGCCTTTGTTTACATTTTTGATCTAAGTTTCTGAAATAGGTACTTATAGTTATAATGCGTATAAATCAATTAATTTCAACTTTATTCGATTTAGTTTCGCGGAAAAAATGACTATACCTACTTTGCAAAATCTCGTAAACTACCTTTCAACCTCACAACTCTCATATAAAAATCCTTATCAGCAAGCAAATTAAAAGTTTAAACACTATAGCGTAGGTTTTAAGCGCTATTTTATCGCATTTCTCCATGCATAACCATTCGTTTCCTTTGTAATTTGCTCTTTCGCGTGAGTTTTAAATTATTATACCGAATAAAATTTCGAAGAAGGAATTTTAAATGGTAACGCGCTAAGCTGCACGGTAATGGACGCCTAGTACGTTGGGTACCTTTTTATTTCCTATTTATATACTTGCTTAGTCATCGCAAAAGTGCAAGCAATAAGAAATCCGATGCGCTGTTGTAAAATAATCCCTGTAGAAGGTACAGTTGGTATTGAAAGAAAGAAAGAAGAAGGAAGAAAATAAATAACATAAAACAAAACTTAAGAACGTGGGTACTGTTACCATTTCCATACAAACATAATACCAAAATAAATTATGAAGAATTTAGTTTTCTACCTTAATATCGATATTATTCGGATTAAGATTTTATTTTTATAGGGCCCCCACCACAAGGTTTTCCAAAATATTCATTCTAATGAAATAAAACGGAGAAACATTTTTTACATTTTTCCAGCGTAAATTACTAGTTTACATCTCATTTACATCTCATTTGTTTTATATTATTCCCAATAAAAAGCAATTTACGCTGTAATTTACGCTGTTTCTCCGTTTTATTTCATTTCGAATTAATATTTTGGAAAACCTTGTGGTGGGGGCCCTATAAAAGAAAAATCCTAATCCGAATAATATCGATATTAAGGTAGAAAACTAAATTTTTCATAATTTATTTTGGTATTATGTTTGTATGGAAATGGTAGCAGTACCCACCCTCTGAAGTGTACACAGTTACGGTAAAACGGAATAAAATGAATTCCGGTTTAATCACGTTGCTTTCAATATATTAAGCACTAGCTTCGCTCCGCGGTTTCATTCGCGTAAGTCCCGACTCTTTGGGAATATCAGGATCAAAAGTAGCCTATGTTACTCCTCGATACTGTAGCTTTCTATTGATGAAAAAATAATTGAAATCGGTCCAGTAGTTTCGGAGATTATTCGTTACAAATAAATATTTCATCTTTATAAATAAAATAGTCAATATAATAAAAGTAACGGGATTAATACTCAAAAAAAATAGTCTACTTTCAATCCAACATCGCAAAAACAGAAGAAAAACCTAAAGGTAACTGAAATGTGCCGAACAAATGACCACTAATCAATTGGAAACTCCTAAACGAATAGTAAACTTAAACAAACACAACGGAAGGAACAAACAACGCTGAAATAACTTCAAAAACCAGTGTTCTAATTGTTACCCAGTTTGTCACTATCTGTACCTACTCGGTCTTAAGACTCATACCCACTAGGCGACAAAACTCGACCGACACGTTTCTCTGGAGACAACACATCGCAAGACGTCGCCCGACGTCAGCCATCCACATCAGTTTTTATCAGTTATCAGGATATGTCTGGTCAGAAGGGGTATTCAGAGAGCTTCGGTCCGAAACTGATGTCGTAAACGTTATAATATGCCGAGGCAGATCCTTGTTGGCAGCAGGCATACGACTCCTTAGACTTATTTGTTTCTTTCTTTGAGTTCGATATTTGTCGCCTAATGGGTACGTGGCTTTAGCGCTCGAACGTTTAAAGAGAATGAACCGCTAACCTTTCCAAAGCCTACTGTTCCAAAGAGGGTGGCTTAAAGCATAGATCTATAGATTAATTTGTAAGGAGTGGACTTTAGAAAGTAGTGTTAGAAAACCCATCAGAGAATTTTGATTCAAAGATGAATCAGAATTCTCTAACTAGTTGTGCCACAGAGTTTTACCCAAATAAGTCCTGATCCTGCAGGAATATCGGAATAAAAATTAGCCTATGTGTTTATCCAGATCTCCAGCTATTTGCTAACCAAGTTTAATCGCAAACGGTTTAGTAGTTTTTGCGTGAAGGAGTAACAAATATACTGAAAGTTTGTAAGTAAGTATGTATGTGTATGTGTGTGTGTTTGTTACTCAATCACAAAAAAAACCGCTGAACCGATTACCATGAAACTCGGTATGTAGATAGCTGAAGACCTGGAATAACACATAGGTTACTTTTTATCCCGATATTCCCGCGGCATCGGGACTTACGGGTGAAGCCGCGGGGCGCAGTTAGTTTATAATATTAGTAGGATGAGTTTACCTACTATGGATTTAAATATAACACAATCATCACTATTCTGTAATTCTGTGTATTTCTGCATAGTTTCCTTTCACTATTTCCTAAAACCCAGTCCTTACAAAGTATTCTATATGTCTATGAATTAAAGTCGGTAATTAATCAGCAGTGTTCCTGTTCGCACCAGGGGGGAGGAGGGGGGAGATGACCCCCCTCCTTGCCACACTGTCTTTCCGTTCCTCTTTCTTTGTATACTTACTTACGGTTTATTTTTACAACTACTTATTACAAATTAAAGACACAATGCTAAAAGTAATAAACACGCGATTAAAACCGAAAAATGTCTCTAATTGAAATTAGAGACATTTTTCAACATCGCGAAAACAAAAGAAAAATCTACCTATTACAACTTATAATTTGGATATTAATTTGTATCATACTAGTTGGATCCTGCTGTTTCACTCGCGTAAGTCTCGATCCCGCACTACGATAACTATATTTTTAATATTTATTTCTGATGGCAGTGTTCCGCGGTCCCGATTTTCCGATTCCGTGGTAATTTCGAAAAATCCTTTCCGCCGTTGATTAGTCAGTCAGGACAAAGCATTATAGACAGAAAACAAATAATACTTTTAGCACCGTTTTCTTAAGCAATTGGAGTTAAATCCAAGCTCTTCTACATCACTAATCAAACAAACTAAGTAGGTAGGTATAATGGTTGTTAGAAAACTTTGAATATTCGGTTACATTCTGCTTGTGTTAGATACCTAGATAAGTATAAGGTTTACTTTACCTCGATCAAATAACACTACCTAGATAACTTCTTAGTCTATGTTTGGTTACAGATAAGTTTGCCCTGGGTAAACATATACATCACAGACATACTACATATATATTGGAGTAGATGCCGCACGTGCCTAATTTTCTACTCTTATTAATAATAATTTGATGAATTTACAAAAGTTGTAGAACACAAGTTGTTGTTCGCCTAGACCTCTGAAACAACCCCTTTCGGCTTAATACCCCTTCCTGGGAAAACCCTTTATAAGTCAATTAGTCAATTTGACGACCTCTGTGGCGCGTCGTGCGAGAGCGCGACTGCAATGCAGGAGGTTGCGGGTTCGATTCCCGCCGGGTGCAAGTATTTATGCTTAAAAATAAATATTTGTGTCTGGTCTGGGTGTCCTTCTATGTATAATATGTATGTATTTACAAAAGAAAAATAAATATAAGTATTATATCCGTTGTCTAGTCACCGTAACACAAGCTTAGTCGCTTACCACGGGGCTAGATGGCGCTGTGTGTTGTTCACAGAATTTATTTATTTATTTAATTAGTATTCGTATCCGTATTTAAAGATTGGTTTTCGTGGCCAAAAAAAAATACTTCGGGTTGACTTGTTCCGGTTTCAACAAAATTTAATAACGTCCCTGTAAAAAACCATTCCCAATTTTAAAAAATATATTTACGTGCGATGTTTACGGCGCCATCTTTCGGTAAAACATGTGCTCGCTTCCGTCATTACCTGAAACAAAAAATAGATTTTGTTAGATACATTTATAAATATAGGTAGTCGTTTTATTTACATTTTAACGGCACGTGACTGTGCTTAAACATATTTAACTAACGACGTTTAAGCATATTAATTGTGTTGGGCGGGTTGTGTGTTTGTGGATGAGATAGTGCTAAGTAAATTTTTATTTTTATGTTTATTATTTTGTATATTATAACTTATTTGAACAGATAGACAGACAGACAGAGTTACTTTCGCTCTTGTAATGCTAGTAAGGATTATTATAGTATAGATTATTGCTCCAGTTCCACTTTTCTTCAATAATATATATGCGACAATGTAAATTACATGATTACTTACTGCAAAAAAAAAATATACAAAAAAAAACCCCATGAGTTATTTGTGTCTTCTTCTCATGTCATGGAGGTCGCGATCCGAAGACATAGTAGAGTAGATTAAATTAAAAAAAAATGACATGTCAAAGAGATATCTTGCTAATATCCGAATGAATAAACGTACTTTGATTTGATTGATTTTGAATGAGTATTCGAAAATACGAGGCATGCCTTTTAAGTTCTGTCGTTTGAAGAAAAAAAAACTATATAACCTTATAGTACCTTTTATTGTTTTTCAAAGTATTCACCACGAAGTTTAATACACTTTTCCATTCGCTCGAACCAGTTATTATAACATTTATTCCACTCCAAAGTGGGCGTGCTCAAAATGGCTGACTTGAAAGCGTCGACCGCTTCTTCACTGCACTGGAACCTTTGACCACGAAGAGTTTTCTTAATTTTAGGAAATGTAAAGAAATCGTTAGGGCTTAGGTCAGGACTGTATGGAGGATGGTCAAGAATTTCTACGTTTTCCTGCTTCAAATACTCAATCGTTTGACGAGCGGTGTGTGAGCTTGCGTTGTCATGGTGCAGGATGATGCGTCGCTTTGGGCTAGATTTCCGAAGTTCGGCGATGACTTGTGGTAAACAAACTGTGGTATACTACTCCGCATTAACCATTCTACGATCTTCAAGTGCAATCGTCGCAACATGACCGGTTTTCGCCACAAACGTAGCCACCATCTTCTTTGAAGTGCTTCGAGAGCGAACAACTTTAGTCGGCTTTGGCTCGTTTTGGAAAACCCAGACTGTAGATTGTTGTTTGGAATCGGGATCGTAGGCATAGATCCAAGATTCGTCACCACTGATGATGTCGTAGACGTGATTTGACTCTCCTCGGTTGAACCTCTGAAGAGTTCTCTTACACCATCTGACGCGGGCCGCCTTATGATCGTCGGAAAGCAAATGCGGGATCCTACGGCAAAACTAGTTTTCTCACACCAAGCGCTTCATGCAATATCTTTTGAATGGTTGTCCCTGAGATGCCTAATAACGCCTCTATCTCTCGATATGTCACATGACGATCTTCGACGATTAGTTGTCTCACAGCAACGATGTTATCTTCAGTGAAGGCGGATTTTGGACGTCCTTCACGAGATTTGTCACTAAGTGTGGTATGTCCACGCTCAAATTCCAAATACCAGCGTTCGATGGTCCGCAGACATGGGACTTCATCATGGAATACAGATGTTAACTCTTCGAAACACTGAAGTCGCGTGAGGCCTCTTCGAAAGTTATAGAAAATTATTGCACGAACATTTTCCTTAGTAAGATTCATTTTCGTACGTGACCTGACAGATTCAAACCAACGCTGTGACTAAACAATTGCATTAATCCTAATGCTTTCAATTGTTTTGATATTCAAAATTCTATCAAATTTGAATTTTGAAAAGTTCTAAATTTAAAATTGGCGGCAAATATACAAACGACAGAACTTAAAAGACATGCCTAGTAAACGTATGTTTAAGCCAGTACAGAGACATTGTAAAATAGCGTCTATTTAACAACAACTTTTTACGAGATTTGGAAGCAGCGGAAAATTCAGCAACAGATTCTCTCAAAGCGTTCCCACCAATACCTCCATTATATCTACACCGGGACTAATAAAACGTAAGGGTGTGTCCACGCGAGCGAGGCACGTACCTAAAGGCCAGCAAACACTAGGGGCAGGCGATAAATCCTCGCTTTCGGCAAATATCGGCCGTTCCGGGCATGTGCCGGCGAAGCTGGACGACAAATAAAGCACGACCAACGAAATATATCGGTTAGTTTTGAATTTTAATGGGCTTTTTCTGGAAGTGCGATCTGAATCGGGAATCGATGGTGTTTTCGTAATGAAAGTTGCACAAAATGTTCTCCATTTTGTGAAAATTAAAGTAGGTACTTTTTGAAATTACATTAATTTTTTGGTTATAATCGCATTGTGTTTTTTACTTATACCTAGATTTTTCTTCTGTTTTCGCAATGTTGGATTGAAATTAAATTCATATATCAGTTTTAATCGCATTGTGTTTATTATTTTTTGCTGTTTTTCAATGCTCGACGTGTTGAGACCTTTACAGGTCTGAATAGATCTGTAAAGGTCTTGTAAAACCACAAGAAACTCATGGGGTTAACCCCATGAGTTTCTTGTGGTTTCTTCTCATCGGAGGGCGCGTTCCGAAACCTCGGTAAAATAAAATCTCGACGTTTCAAAACGTACGTATGTGTGTATAATATACGTTCTAAATGAATAAATAATTTTGAGTTTTGAGTTTTGAAAGTCAGGCATTGAAAAAATACAAATATTAGGTAACACAACGCGATTAAAACGTAAATATGAGTTTTATTGTAATCCAACATCGGCAAAAGCCAAAATAATGACATACCAAAATATGGTTTCCGTATGTTTTGTAATTACTGAGATATTTTGACATCCATTCTATAAATTCTTTAAGGCCTTATCTTAAAAAATAATCAAATCAACTACATTGATAGGTACCTATCTAACTATCTATCTATAATCGACTACATTGATAGGTATCTATCTACCTATCTATATAGTTCGGCTTTGTCCGGTAGTTCAAGTTACGCGCCCGGGGGGCGTTTTACAATCCGATCTGAAGCAAAAACTCGTTTCCAGAGTTAGCTTCCACCCTTATTCCACAGAACAAACTCTTGAAGCAGAAAATGTATGAAATTTCATCCGGCAAAGATTGTATTTGGAATAATATTTCATTGGAAAATGTTTCATGAAATATTCTTTGGTACATAAACAACTCGGAACAAAGGGAATCTAATTAGAATAATCTATATAATAATATGGTAGATTTATATATAAAAAACCGGCCAAGTGCAAGTCGGACTCGCGTACGAAGGGTTCTGTACCACTATCACAATTGGGTACGGAACTATAAATGAACCCTGGACAAACCAATCCGTGAACGCAACGCAAACGTTAAAATTTATTTTACTAGTAGAGCAAGTCTCTTACTGGATGGCGCTTGTAGTAAAAAACCATCGCGATATCGTTGCGTTTTTCTCTCCCTGAATCACGTTTGTTGTATGGGAGAATCTCTTAAATATTTGTTTTATTTTGTTTTTAGTATTTGTTATTGTAGCGGCTACCGAAATACATTTTCTGTGAAAATGTCAACCGTCTAGCTATTACGGTTCGTGAGATACAGCCTGGTGACAGACAGACAGCGAAGTCTCACTAATAGGGTCCCGTTTTTACCCTTTGAGTACGGAACCCTAAAAACCGGCCAAATACGAGTTGTATTCACAACATACAGGACCTACTAAATATCTTCAACTTTAATAAGCATTGGTTTTAAAACTGATGTTTCAGATAAATTTTATAGTTAACCGTCCGAGAAAAATCAGTCCTGGCCTACTGCAGAGGCTTAAGGTGAGTACCTATGTAATTATTTGGGTGACCGTACCTTACCTTTTGAAAACAAAAATCAAATAGAATACTTCTATACTTTTGTAATAGTTATACTGAACAAATATTTAAAATCAAAATTGTATTTAGGTCTCCCGCGATTCAGGATTTTCCCTGTGCGGGGACCAAAGCTAAGGTAAACTTCTGTAAAGTTCTTTAGTAAATAAACTTTTTATTATTTATTACTAGCTGACCCGGCAAACGTTGTTTTGCCTTTTAAATTATAGATAGTAGCCGATTCTCAGACCTACTGAATACGCATATAAAATTTGGTAAAAATCGGTCGCGCCGTTTCGGAGGAGTACGGTAACTAACATTGTGACAAGGAAATTTTATATATAAGATTAATAGGTAGGTATTATTTCTCATCAATGTAACAAAAACCAAATCCTTCAAAATATCTTATCAATAGAGCCACTTTATTCAAAGAAATATAATAATAGAAATAGAATAGAAAGAGAATTATCTCATAGTACCAACAATATATTTCTCGAGAAATGAAAATAATGATTCCTCCGAATTATTATTTTTATCCGATAACATGTCGACTAATTGGCAATTCACCTTTCGTAGAAATTATTTGAGAGAAGATAAAAAAACAGATTTATATTAGAAATAATATCGTTATATTTTCTAAAAATAACCAGAATTATTTTAGTGATGAAAATTTTATGAGTAGGTAAGGTACACGTCTAATAAAATAATTGTACTTACCTACTTATTAACCATAGCAGATGCCCGCGGTTTCACCAGCGTAAGTTCCGATCCCGCGGGAATATCGGGATAAAAAGTATTCCATATTCCAGGTCTCCAGCTATCTACATACCAAGTTTCATGGTAATCGGTTCAGCGATTTTTACGTGATTGAGTAACAAACACACTCACACACATACCTACATACTCACTAACTTTCAGCTTTATAATATTAGTAGAATCAACCGTCCAGTCCTCTCGGCTGACTAACTTTCGTCTCATTTTAACAGATACCTTTGATCGTTTAAGCTCCAATGCTATATTAGCAACAACAGTGACCTTTATATGGCCCCCTGTTCATTTCACGCCCGCCTTGTGCCGTGTCACGAGGCCGGGTTTATTAAATTTCCAAAATGATATAAAAGGTTAATTGTGACATAAATCTCGTGCGTGCTGTGCTATATAAGCGTTGGTGTTGGTCTAGTGGTAGATACCGCGACTTTCATTCCGAAGGTCGTGGTTCCAAATCCTGGCCGAGCGCGCACCACTGTCTTTTTCTTTAAGAAAAAAATAATAAATCTATCTTACTAAGTGAACCTAAATTTACCTAGCAAGCAAAATTAGACCTTTCGGTGGGCAGGCAGTAATGTTGCTGACTGTACAATCACCTAGTCCTAACCTAATCTAATAATTGAATAACTCCAGCAGATTTGTGTTCGACAAAAACTTGAGAATTTAAAGTCGCCGTAGCTATTTGCAGCGACACATAAGTTTCTACTTGACATATTTATTTGAACTGAACAATAGTTTTCCAGAGTAAATGGAATTTTTTGAAATAAATATGGAAGAGTCATTTGAGAGTTACTTTTTTATAATATTTTTGGCTCTGTATTTCGTGAGTAGTTTTGGAAAATAAATTGGTTAAGACTCGTCGTTTGTATTGAGCGTTAAAGGATAGACTTTATTGTACCAAAAAACATAGATAACAGCAAATTATAAAAATCGGCCAAGTGCGAGTTGGACTCGCGCACCCGCCAATATGTTACTCAAGGTGAATGTAGCTTTCTAATGGTGAAAGAATTTTCAAAATCGGCGCAGTAGTTTCATAGTTTATTCATAACAAACATACGACACACACACAAAATTAGTCTGGTTATTGTTCCATTAGTATGGTATAGGCCAGCCATACTCAAAGTGTGCTCCGCGAAATCCTGGGGCCTATTTTTAGAGTTCCGTCAAAATTTTGGCTTTTTGAAGGGTTCCATCACCGAAAAAGTTGGAGAACCGCTGGGATAGGATATCTAATGTCAGTTTAAGCAACAAAGTTGTTAATTCCAGCCTACAAGTTCGTTCCAATCCGAAGGCAACACTTAAACAGATTACGTGGCAGATCATTATTCAAGGAACACAATCTGGAGAACCAACAACAATAAATAATAGCCAAATTAAGACAAATTTTCCGACTAAATTACTTCACAAACAAGTACAATATTTTGTTTCGCGGGTCCGTAACACGAAAACACTTTTACCTATCTCGGGATGTTATTAGAAATTTCATCAAATATTTTCATTTTTTTGAGAAGAGAATTTTCTTTGGGGAATATTTTTTTTCTTGTTACCTTCCTAGCTAGTTAGATTTACTTGTGTAAAGGTGAATGAGATTATAATATCATGGGATATATAAATAGGTGCTTCTTTTATATGATAAAGAAAAATAGCGCCCAGCCATGGCCTTCAGTGGTAGGCTCAATACTGAGTCGAAACTTTTTACCCAACTCCTCGACCCAAAGAAGGATTATATGCTGTTGTAAGTGTTGTATGTAACACACAATAATTAACACTCAGGGTACTATTATTATATTATAAGTATAATTAATTATTTGTTTATATAACCATAGATTCTTCTTCTGTTTTCGCGATGTTGTATTGAAATTAAAGACATTTTTCGGTTTGAATCGCGTGGTTTTTATTACTTTTAGCATTGTTACAACGCTCAACGTTTCGAGACCTTTCCAGGCCTCTTCTTCAGGATAGATAGGAAGAGACCTGGAAAGGTCTCGAAACGTTGAGCGTTGTAACAATGCTAAAAGTAATAAAAACCACGCGATTCAAACCGAAAAATGTCTTTAATTTCTATATAACCATATTTTTTGAGTTTTCATAGTAAATAAATGTTTGTCTATGCTATGTCTATTATAGCTCAAGACTCCAAAGGCGGCAAAAAATTAACAATTTTTTCTTTAAGGGTGATCTATTTCTTTAAAATGCTGTGTCCTGACTGACTGACTGATCGACGCAAAGCCTAAACAGCTCGTAGTAGAGAGCTGAAATTTGGAAACTGTGTTCTTCATCCGAAACGAAATGGTTTTTCAAAATTCCCACGGGATCGGGACTTGGGCGGGTGAAACCGCGAGACCCAGCTAGTGTTTAAATATAATCGTACATACTAATGCACTTCGCTACTTAAAAAATCAATAAGATTAGTATGTATACCTATGTTTAGCTATCGATAACAGAACCGTACGAATCCTCCCGGCGATACATCTTAAACCAAAGTCGCCGAAGTCACGACCTCGGAATTGATAGTCGATACACCATCCGCTATACCTACCAAAAGTAGAGCAAATAAATATATTTCATACAAAACTCTATCAATTCTCCATCCAGTTGGCAAGCGGTAAGCTTTTAGTTTATAAGCATGAAATAATCCGTGTCAAATGCGAAATCGTCTTGGCAAGGGCCGTGTACGCGTTAAACATAATTGAATTACGTTAATATTAGGCGCCCGTGTCCTTATTAAGGGCTCTGTACATGATTAGAGTTACTGGGAGAGTTACCGTTAGAGTAGCACGGTAGAGCATGAAATAATCCGTGCCAAAAGCGAAATCGAGAGAAGAAGAGTGAGAGAATCGTAGAGTTACTGGTAGAGTTACCGGTAGAGTGGCATGGTAGAGCATGAAATAATCAGTGTCAAAAGCAAAATCGTCTTGGCAAGGGCAGTGTACGCGTTAAATATAATTGAATTACGTTTATATTAGGCGCCCGCGTCCTTATTAAGGGTTTTATATACTAGCAGAGTTACTGGAAGACTTAATTTTAGAATTACCGGTAGAGCAGCATGGTAGCGCATGATCATGAGCTCTATACACGAGTAGAGTTCCCGGTAGAGTAGCACGGTACAGCATGAAATAATCCGTGTCAAATGAGAAATCGTCTTGGCAAGGGCCGTGTATACGTTAAACATAATTTAATTACGTTTATATTAGGCGCCCGCGTCCTTATGAAAGGCTCTATATACGAGTAAAGTTACTGGCAGAGTTACATGTAGCCTGTAGAGTACTAGCTTAAACATGTTAAACAAAAATGGACGCCGTTTCTACAACAATGTTTACGGAAAATGTGACGTGGCAATCCAACGTCCATGGAAATTCAATATTTTGATTATTAAATTTTATGTCATTAATAAATCAATAATATATTTATTTATTAACATTGCAATTATAGTGGTATCATTAATTTTGCATAGACGTTGTTGTGAGAATGGAAAATGATCTGAAGTACCTAAGCTTTAATATATCGCGGGTGTTAAGCCGTTTATGCAATAGCAATAGTAATATGTAAGTAGTTACATACAGTAACTTTCTATACAAAATTAAAACTCTTTCTTGTAACTAGATGGCGCTACTGCTAAAGTTAGATCGCGCTATCGTTGCGTTTTCATCGTCTCGTTGGGGTCGGGACCGTTTCACCGTATTCTGTAACATAGGCTACTTACACGGGTTAAACCGTGGGGCAAATATTTACCTACTAATATTATAAAGAGAAAGTTTAAAAGTATTTTTGTATCGCCTTTGAAGGGCGATCTATATTCTACAACAAGTTCTTCATGAATAAAGGCGGCATGCGGCAGTTTGATATTTTGATAAGAAAAATGGTCGTTCAAGAAAATCTAGATACCTAATCTAATTCTTATATTATAAAGAGGCTTGGGGATGGTTTATTTTAGGTTCATCATCATCCGAGCGTTGTTCCCGGTTGCATCTCTCTCGAGAGCCCGGGGTCCGCTTTCCTACTTTTACGTCTCCACTTCGCACGATCTTCGGCATCCCATGTAGTGAGGCCATTAGCACGCATATCCGATCTTACAACGTCAAGCCAGCACTTCTTGGGTCTTCCCAATCTGCCGCGGCCGGGCGGAGGCGCCACATAGCAAGACATTTGTTTCCCACGTAACTAGCCGGTTTCCGTAGAACGTGGCCGTACCACCGTAAGCGGCATTCTTGCAGTTTGTCTGCAATGTCTCGGACATGAAGGCTGCCCCTGATGCGGGAGTTTCTGACGCGGTCTTTTCGCGTCACTCCACACATCCAGCGCAGCACCTTCATCTCCGTGACACGCAGCTCCTGCTTATGTCGCTCAAGCAATGGCCACGCCTCACTACCATACAAAAGGACAGGTCTAATGATTTTAGGTTATGTGTATTTTTTTCGTTTAGTTTGTTTAATGAGGAGGGAAAAAAATCGGCGTTTTCATTTGTGGGGGACCTTCATCAAAAAAAAAGCTGTTTCTCTAATTAGCTACTCTACCGATAAAAACTCAGATAGTTAAGAATCGGTTAGTTAGAATTAATATAAATAAATAAATAGTTTATTTCATCAAAAAGTATTAAATCAACAAGAGGGACAGGGACTACCTTTTAATATATCTACTGTCTATCTATAGTTATGTCAGATGCGCGTCGTCGGCGCCGTAGCGTCGCGAATTCTTTAGTAGCTTTCGCTTATTCACCGGTTATGTCAGAACTGATCAGTACGCGTAAAGCCTTACTGTACTCGTGTGGAGGAGGCATAACCAAGGGACGGACCTAACCCATAGATAACAGAACATTAATTAAGATAAATCTGGAAGAGAGAAATAAATTTATTCTAACAAATTGCTTGTTCTTGTAAAAATTAAATCGTATTCTCGTTACGAAAGGGTGAGGATGTGGATTTGTGCAGATTATGAAGGAGTTACTGCGCCGCGCGGTTTCTCTCGTATATAAGACGATCTTAGATACAATTTTTACACGCGTAAATAAGCCAAATATTATCTGTTTTTTACCTTAATAAATTCCTTTCAGCCGCCATGGTAACCGAGGTTTGGTAATGAGTTACCTATGAAGAAATTTTGCTCTTTCCTGGTAATCCAGTTACAAACGAAGATTTTAACATAATGAAACTTGTTCTTTTTTGAAGTGGTACTCCACTAGAGTATTACCATTATATTTGAAAGGTTCTCTTCATAAGGAAAATATGAAATTGTACATTTTAAACAATAAAATAAAAACACAATGTTACGTCTACATCAACTAAAATCAATTTTTATTTCCAAGTCTTTGCGTATAACTAAGTCAATACATTTTCTAAAACTGATATTAACTCAGGGACTCTTCTTAGTGCTTTGATGAAATAATTTACATTTAAGGTGTAAAATCATCGTTTTTACTAGAAATCATCGTTTTTTAGGGTGCCGTACCCAAAGGGTAAAAACGGGACCCTATTACTGAGACTTCGCTGTCTGTCTGTCCGTGCGTCCGTCCGTCTGTCTGTCACCAGGCTGTATCTCATGAACCGTAATAGCTAGACGGTTGAAATTTTCACAGAAGATGTATTTCGGTTGCAGCTACAACAACAGATACTAAAAACAAAATAAAACAAATGTTTAAGAGAAGCTCCCATACAACAAACGTGTTTCAAAAACTACAAGGCAATCGAATAGGTCGTGGAATTCAAAATGGCCGCCCTGTCTGTCAAATATACTACTAGTCTGCCTTCACTTACCAAAGAGTTTCTTATAAGTTTCAGATTTTCTTTGTGCCAAAGTTTGTTTTTTCTTTTTTTTTTGAGTGGTGTGGTCGTATGAAGGGAGTAAGGATCGAAGCTAAATATTTCACATTTTCCTATCAAATTTAAAAATTGGATGTAAATCATTTTAGGGTTCCGTACCCAAATGTCATAGTGGTACGGAACCCTTCGTGCGCAAGTGTCGCACTTGCCCGGTTTTATTTTTCATACAATTCTATCCCACTCATTCCTGTCCAACCAGAAAAGGACAGATAATTACCATCTATCGCCGTCTTAAGCTCCCAACTACACAACAACTATCAACACAAAATAACAGCAATAACGAGCAACAATCCAAACAAGGAACCCACTCCGAAACATTATCCTATATAATCTAGTAAATTATGGCCACACCACCACCAACTTTCTAAGGACGCTAAGAAGTGCGTAAAAGCGTTTCGTAGAAATTGTCCCAACCCATGTATGGTCACGTTTTGCTAAGTAGGTAACTCCTCACAACTTGAACACTGTCGTAACGTGATAAGCCTAATAGAACGCTGTAAGTAAGTATTACGTTACCGACTAACTTACTTGACTTCGCTTCGTTTATTTAGTTAAGTTTGCTGGTTTTTTTGCTTTCGATGTAATAGGGGGAATGGTGACGTGGTTTCTTGAGTTGGTAGTGACTAGTTGCACAGGTTGGTTTGGGACACGTTAATGGACGGGTCGTTAAGAATTTTAATTGTTGTAAAACCTAGTTATTTTGTGTGTAGATTATTTAATTTCGGTGGCATAGGTGGCAAAGGTTACCATCTCTTTTCTCCATACAAACTTTATAAACGTAGTCGAGTGTTTCCTCTCTGGATAAAGACGTTAGAAAAAATATTTTTATGCCATGTTATGTTTACCTATTATATCAGCCGTGCAGCCTATGTTTTAATTTATATCTAATTTTTCTAAATTTCTTTTCTATTCTAATAAGAAAATGAAACGTGCCCTTCGAAGCACGGAGGACATCGAAAAAATGCTTTTTTTGCCACTCAAATGATCGGTCACCCATCGAATTGAAGACCGTGCCAGGCGTTGCTTTTTAGTCCAACCACGCTAATAGGAAACAAATCACCGTATGAAATGAGATTGTTTCATAACTAGGTATGTAGATAGGTAGGTACGGTACAGGGTGGTGTGATATGAACGGTTGAAGCGATCCATGTGTCCAGGTCGGGCTAATTCGATAACGTTTCGATTTCTGGCTCGGTTGGACTTTGTAATCACCAACTGGGACAGTTACAGCGAGACAAGGATCATAACGAACGAACGAGGAGAATTATACCAATAATAATAATGTCATTAATTATTTCAGAACATTGTTCAATCCATTACAAAAACCAATTAAAATTAAAAACAATAAAACATGTAAAAAAACCATAAATAAAATAAAACTAAATAACAAACATATATTTTATTAAATTAACTGTTGTCATAATTAATATAACTACATACTAGATTTGCGAAGAGTAGAAATCAAAAATCTAATTCATATATTCAGTTAGAGCAATCAGAGATTTAAAAATGCATTGAAATGGGATCAAAGTGTAACGCAGTAAGAAATTGAGTTACGACAGTTTAGTTCTGCCTTTTGGCTGAATGTTTTTTTTATTTTGTAATTAAGTAGAAAGAATTAATTTTACCCAATTTTAGCTAGGCACTAGATAAGTGAGGGAAGTAGGGGTAATAAGAAGAGGAAAGGAAGAAAAACAATTGGATATGGAACCCTAAAATGGTTTACAACAACCAATTTTTAAATTTTATAGGAAAATATGAAATATTTATCTTCGATTCTTACTCCCATCAAACGACCGAATCACTCAAAAAAAAAAAAACCTTGGCACAAAGAAAATCTGAAACATAAAAGAAACTCTTTGGTAAGTAAGGCAGACTGGTATATTTGACAGATAGGGCAGCCATTTTGAATTCCATGACCAACTCGATTTGTCCTGACCAATCAGAAGCGACCTCACATTGTACGAAACTCCTTGTTATTTTTGAAACACGTTTGTTGTATGGGAGCCCCTTTTAAATAATTGTTTTATTTTGTTTTTAGTATTTGTTGTTGTAGCGGCAACCGAAATACATCTTCTGTGAAAATTTCAACCTTCTAGCTATTACGGTTCATGAGATACAGCCTGGTGACAGACGGACAGACGGACGGACGGACGGACAGACAGACAGACAGACAGACAGACAGCGAAGTCTCAGTAATAGGGTCCCGTTTTTACCTTTAGGTACGGAACCCTAAAAAGACTAGATAGAAGGACGCTCACTAAGATCCTTGTAGCAGTGTACAGATGTTACGACCCGGCCGGACTCGGCTGAGCGGGAATTAATATCGTTTCGGCGTAATTGGTGTATGTATGTATGCAGGAAGGATATTAGGGGTGTCTGTATGTAATATGTAAATGATAATAATTACGAATAGGTACGACATTCAAGCTGTTCAATAGTTGCCCATATCCCATCCCGCTGAGATATTAATATTTCTATAACATTACAGATATTTTTTAAATTTGCACGATTTCCGATGACAAAATCCGAAAGACAATAACAAACGTTACCTACATAAACTTAGTCATTTATACTTCTTTACTATTATTATAAAGAGGAAAGATTTGTATTGTGTGTGTGCGTGTTTGTATGTTTGTTATGAAGAAACTCAAAAACTACCAGACCGATTTCAAAAATTCTTTAACCATTAGAAAGCTACATTCACCTAAGGTTACCAGATGAAAAAAACAAAAGTCCTGAGAAAAGTCCTGATTTCAATAAACTATAAAATACAGTCGTAAAGAAATGCTGATTAAATTCAAGAAAAAATGCAGCAGTAGTAGGTTTCTAATTAGATAAATAATGAATGATTATTTTTAGTTTCTTTAATTTTTACTAAAAAATCTTTAATTAAGTTCGTATTTTGTTAAAATTTCTAAAAATCCTGAGATTTTAAGAGATTTGCGAAATCCGCCCGCAATCCTGAGAAATGTCCAAAAATCCTGCGATCTCAGGACAAATCCGGAGATCTGGTAACCCTACATTCACCCTGAGTAACATAGGCTACTTTTGATTCCGATATTCACACGGGATCGCGACTTACGCGGATGAAACCGCGTGACGCAACTAGTCGTTTATAAGTAAGGCAATAAGCCAATGGCAATATTTAAAGTTACCACCGACTTACCTACTGTTCTTTATACGGTACCAAAAATACAATTCTCATTCTAGAAGCACCATTATCTAGATTACAAACAACACAATGAATTCGATAATTGATTGCGAACCACACACCGTACCTACTCCCTACTAGCTACGTTCCGTACCTACCAAGCCACGAGATGCCACAAAAAGAAAATTCTATTCACTGAAAATGTATTGATAAAACTTTGCAATTGAATAAAGGAAATTGCACGTTTTCACACAATGCAAGACATTTTATATTATTTGTCTCCGTCTTCGGGTACTAATGTCCGTGCGTTTGTCTGTTGGAGCCACTCCCGGTAACAACGGATGGGCGGACCCAGGTGACATTTATCTATGTACTACATTACCCCGAAACTGGATCGCGCTTGTGGTGCCTCGGTTGAATCAATTCGCCTGTCGCCTCTACGAAGGTATTCTTTGGTGTTAATAACGTTTACGCTTTCTATTTGAATATAGAATTTTAATATTTCTTATGTTTTATTGTATAAGGCATTTTTTGTTTAATATAATCTATCTAAAATAAAATCTTTATTAAATATATCACAAACTAGTGGTGTCCCGCGGTTTCACCCGCGTAAGTCCCGATACCGTGGGAGTATCGAGATCAAAAGTCTATGTTACTCAGGGTAAATGGAGCTTTCTAATGGTTAAAGAATTTTTAAAATCGGTCCAGTAGTTTTTGAGTTTATTCATAACAAACATACAGACACACATACACACACAAATACAAATATTTCCTCTTTATAATATTAGTATAGACTAGCAGTTTAATTTCAATCTAACATCGGAAAAACAGAAGAAAATCTATAGCCGGTATTTAGTTAGTTAATTCTCCAAAATTATGATGAATTCTAATAATTGCCGTAGTTTGCGAACATTACCAACAAATAAATAATATATTTTACGAATGCTGAGTTAAATTTGACCCGAAAACTAGGTCGTTATAACTGAAATCATTTTCACTTCATTTAACTGATAAACCTTTTCCACTCGATAAACTTTCATGCAGAGGTGAACAACATTTTAAAGACTTTTCAAATAACTATCAATATCTTTGAGATATGCAAACATCTCTACATTCTAAACTGTTTTAAATTCAGACGATTTGTTAACATAGTTACATTTTACCGAATTGAAAAATGCTCAGGGTACGTTCGACCAAACTAGGATAAGCAGTCAATAACAATCCTCCACATAAATCGTCATTTCTTCGTTTGAACTGCTCGATAATCTCTCCAACAAAAGACGATAAAGGCGTAATTTTTTGGAAGACAGGAGTATATTTTTATTGTTATGTACCTAATAATTTTCACTAATGTATTTGTTTACCTTAGTTTTTCTATAATTTTTGATATTTTAAAACACTGTACGAAAAATTAAATGAACTTTTTCTTGACTTAAACGAAATTATTCTAAAAAAAAAAAAAAATATAAGTATTATATCCGTTGTCTAGTCACCATAACACAAGCTTAGTCGCTTACCACGGGGCTAGATGGCGCTGTGTGTTGTTCACAGAATTTATTTATTTATTTATTCTGCATGATTGATGATTTATTTTGTTGTGACATTTAAATTATTTTTTATAAACATTAATGTAATAATAATGTTTGTGTGCTAATTTAGACGAGGTGTAATGGACTCTAAACAGCACAATATCTTATATTACTTAGGCCTAGACTTACAGACAAATAAATGATTTATGATTTAGAATTGCCTTTCGTTGCTTATTCCAATTAGATCGAACCTATCCTTAATAAGAATAAAAACAACGCGATTAAAACCGAAAAAATGAGTTTAATTTCATAAGGTGTAGCTTTTAGAGTTCTTTCTCTGACAACTAATCTTTTTATTTCCACAGAATAACGAAAGAAAGCAACTTTCTTACGTTCCTTCCCTAATTTTGTAAGGAAATTCGTTCCATCCTTCAAATATTTTTAATTTTCATCCTTGATGATGAATGGTTATAATTT
Source organism: Idaea biselata (assembly GCA_958496205.1). NCBI lineage: Eukaryota > Metazoa > Arthropoda > Insecta > Lepidoptera > Geometridae > Idaea > Idaea biselata. Next base: position 17,367,499 of record OY292400.1, on the reverse strand, counting down.
CGTTCGTTGGAAGGCGCCGTTCTTTAGCTGTATGCGTGTGGAGGTCAATTAATTTTGATTCCCATGATTGATGCACTTTTATGGGGCATGAAGTGTTTCTGTTTATATAATGTACTAGCAGCGCCCTGTAGTTTTACCCGCGAAAGTCCCGATTCCGTGGGAATATCGGGATTAAAAGTAGCCCATGTTACTTCTCGATAATGTAGTGTAGTTTTTGAGTATTCATTTCATTCATTACAACATACGACACACACACAAATACAAATCTTTCCTCTTTATAATATTTATTAGTACCTACCTCTACAGGTAGACTAGCAGCGTCCCGCGATTTTACACGCGTAAGTTCTAATCCCGAGCGCAATCTGTGTAAACGCATAGCCTATGTGTTAACACAGATTTCCAGTTATCTGCATACCAAGTTCCACGCAATCTGTTCATAGTTTTTACGTGAAAGAGTAGCAATGTTGCGTATGCGCAACTAAGCATGGATCTCTAGTTTATAATTTGATTCTAGTTATTAGTATATCTACTACTGTAATGCCATACGAATAAATAAATAATGTTGCGTACATACATAATAGGACTATAGCCACAGAAAGGCCCATTTACGAATTGTGCGTATAAATTACAGTACAAAAACCGGGTACAACGGATTTTCATAGTCATTCATAAAGCATACACATCGGCAATGCTTGCCAAGCCCACGTCAGATTATCTCATAAAACAACTAAGATTTGCCTTAGATCACACACTATTAGTCGGCCGATATATATTCGCGAGGGCCGCAGACCCGTTTCACACATGGCTGGGACAAACCAAAGATTTTGAAATTCTGAATGTGATCATCGATTTTTGATGCCGATTGTACTTTGTTCTTTTCTTAGTGTTCCGTGCCCAATGGGTATAAACGGGACCGTTTTACTAAGACTCCACTGTCCGTATGTGTCAATCTGTCACAGGGCTGTATCTAAAGAATCTTGATAGTTAGGCAGTTGAAATGTTTAAACGTGACGTAATACCTACTACCTATTTCTGTTGCCGCTAAAACAACAAATACTAAAAACAGAAATAAAAAAAATATGTGGGGCTCCCATACAATGAACGTGTTTTTTAATAATAATGGCGCCTTACTGAAAAGGACAAGGAAACTAAGTACTTGGACTTGGCCCACGAGATTACCGCCATGTGGCACGTTGATTCGACAAGTATTGTTCCGATAGTCGTGTCGGCAAATGGATTAATAGCGAAGAGCCTCGACCAACATCTTAAGAGGCTTTCGCTAGACGGTTGGGTCAAGGGTCAGATTCAGAAGGCAGTCGTCCTTGATACGGCACGTATCGTCAGAAGGTTCCTGTCTCTGCGTCCCTAACCATCGGTAGCCTGGGCCCTGCCCCGCTGCCGACGGGCTTCTAGTTTTAGGTTTTTATAGTAATTTACTGTTTTTGTACAAAATTTATACATTGTTTATAGGACTTGTAGATAGAATTTTATATAAGTTTGTTACTTAGATGGAATTTTGTTTATAGGTTTTGTAGTAATGTATATATTTTGTATGTAGTTTATTTTTATAAAAACTTAAATTTAAGAAATAAAATAAATGAGTGAAAAAAATAATGGCGCCTTAAAGGCTTAATAATGGCGCAAGTTCGACTTGACTGGTTTTTTTTCGATCTTGCGAGTCTACGAACTATCGGGCGACTGTTAAGTCTTTGGTTCGAGCAAAATAAAAGTTTTTTTAGAGAACACGATAAATCAGGTTGGCTATTAAATTATGCAATCGGGGGCGGTTTGGACACGACATACGAAATTACCCACTATCGCACCCGCTAGAAAATCAACCCGAGGTAATACGAGTATTTTTCGAATATTGTGTTTAAAGATGTTAATTTCTCTATTATGCTTATGCTGAGCATGTTCTTATTGCCACATAAATAATCTTTATTTCATTCTTAGCATGGCAATTAATAATATTTTATTTTATTTTTAATTTTTATTATGCTTTTCGGTAACAGCCAGTTATTTTTGGAACGCCCGTTTTTTGGTATATAAAGAAGTAGGCGCGCCCCGCGATTTTACCCGCGTATGTCCCGATCTCGTGGGAATTTTGGGATCAAAAGTCCTATGTCCTTCTCTAAGGTTCCATCTATCTCTAGGTATACCAAAAATCATCAAAATCGGTTCAGTGTGTTAGGCGTTAAAATGTAACATTCAGAGATTTTATTTAACATTTATATGCTGACTTAGGATTGTAATTTCGAAAAACGCTTTCTTAGTGGATGCCTACACTTCCCAAAGAACACACTCTCCAAATCTCATGTTTCTAGGACCAGCAGTTTAGGCTGTGCGTTATTATATAGTTCAGCCAGCCAGTCAATCAATCAGTCAGGATATTTAATTTTATATCTATACTAATAATATAAAGCTGAAGAGTTTGTTTGTTTAAACGCGCGAATATCAGGAACCGCTGGTCCCATTTGAAAAAATATTTAATTGTTGGATTGTCCATTTATTGAAGAAGGCTATGTAGGCTATTGATCCCGATATTTCCACGGCACCGGGACTTACGCGAGTAAAACCGCGGGACGCAGCTAGTAGAATAGATATCGAATGAGATACAGATACCTGTTCCAATACATTTCCTGTTATAATATACACGTATATTTTTCCCATATTCGAGAGAAGAATGTAATTAATCTATTTTTGTATCACGTAAAATGGTTATACTGGGTGATTTATTGAGGGGATATAAATTACTTCACCTGACCCCTAGTTATAATGATAAGCTTCCGAAATACAAAGAGGGGGACAGGCGCCTGTAGAACATTTTGGAAAAAAAAATGAAAACATAAAAAAACAAGGAATATTTCTAAATTCCTTTTTATTCCTCAAGGCAGTTTTTATCTAGATTTTTTTAAGGAAAAATTCTCATTCAAAAATTTTCACGTGCGGCGAGGCTTGAACTCGCGTCTTTGGATCTGTATCCTAACGTCTATTCCAACTAGAGACTTGGGACTTGTGTGGTCTAGTTGGTATATACGTTGGAATTTTTCTCGACATTTCTAAACGTTAATGTAACTTATACATCGTTCTTAAAGAATAAATATATTTAATTTGATTTGAAAGCGCAGGTGCCGTTTCGTATTTTTCGTACTTTTTATCTCGATATTCTGCGGGATCGGGACTTACCCGGGCAAAACAGGGGGGCGCAGCTAGTTTATTATATAGAAGAACAATATCGAAAGCAATACGGTTTTAAATTATGAATTTTAAAATATGCATTTTTTTTCATAATTCAATGTTTCCGGTGGTACTTGAACCCACGAACGGGACGGGGGCGTCTTCTCGCATCGAATTTTGAACAAAAAGCATTTTTTTTTTCTATAAAAAAAGAAATGTGGTTAAACGTAAACCCCTTACTTATAAACAGGTGCATACATTATATATCATTTGTCTTTTACTGTGACAAGAAGTTTCAAAGTTAACAGACGGAGAAAAACGTTACATAAACTTAATCATTGTTTATAAGTAAGAGGGTCTTCAGTAACAAAGTTTTCGTTAAACTCGAAACACAAATGTTCAACAGCCCGGTTCAGATACAGAACCACCGTCTTATTTGCATTTAAATTCGTTCTTACATTCCTAGGTTTAAAATTTAACAAAAGTCTTAGCTGTTTTTCATTCCGTGCTCTAACAGTGGCTCGCTGTAGTGTAGTGGTGTGTGAATATGAATCCCGGAATCCCAGGATATCGTAATCCCGGGATCTCGGACGCAAAAGTTCGATATTACAATCCCGGGATTGAGTGATCCGATATCGAGATTAGACCTATTTACTATTTGGGTTCAAATTGAGGTTTAAAGCTGATCAAATGCTTGAAATAATAAAAGTATCGCGATTTATTGCGATTTTTATGACATAAGTATTTTTTACAGCTCGCTTCGTGGCGTGCCTAGAATTTGGCGCGAAAGTTTAAACAGCGGCTATTAATTGTCCGCCATATTTCCAAAATGGTGGGATGGAAGGCCCATGGGGTGACTTATTTACCACTAATGAAACCACTAAGTCTTTAATATATCAAAGATTTTTGATTTTACTCAATTTCATTGTATTAAATTCGCCTTTTTAAAGATATATAAAATCCCGGGATTCATCTCGGGATTGTGTTCTTAATATCGAAGTCAATCCCGGGATTGAAAACCTTCCGATATTGCATGCCCTAGTGGTGTGCCCGTTGGCAAGAATTGATGTTGCTATCGCGTTACCCCGGATTATGCATGCATGTACGCCGCGCCGTGCATGAGCTTTGATTAAATTCGAAAAAAAAAACGTAAAAATGTATGTAGCATTTTTCACATCAAAATATTTATTAAGAGATGTCACGCGACTATGTTGTGTTTGGTTAGCTTTCGAGCTAGAGATTTCTAAGAATGTTGTGCTGTTGGTATTTGTGATTTAATAATGTTGTACACGTCACCCGCTCCTGAATGTAGATAATAATAATAAGGGTTGTAATTAGGTTGTAATTAGTAGCTGATTCGATTCATCAAAATTGTAATGATTGATTGGTTTAAACGTTTTTTTCTTTTAACCTTATAAAAAAAACGTGGAGTAAGGTCGGAGTAGTTTTATCACTTTTTGTTTCTGTCTGTCAACTTTGAAAGTTCTTGCGACGGAAAAAGACAAAGCATGATTTCACTACTTCGACCTCAAAGATAAAGATAGCCTGCATTAACAATTATTATTAATTCAATATGTATAAGTACAATTCTTATAAAGTTATAATAGACACCGGTTTCCTAATTGTCTTGCTTTTCAGCATAGGTCTCCCCAAGTGTTCGCCATGTGGCTACCTTACTCCACGTTTATTAATAAGGCTGTTTAGTGTAACCACACTTAAGAAACTACGAGGCCTTCAAACGTCGTCGTTGTTAGAATACGCACCATCTAGGGAAACTAAGTACCGAGACTTATTTATTAGTCGCGACTCTCGACTAAAGGTAACAAAAAATAAACAGAGCTTAATATTTTCCCGGTATTGTAGTCAATAAACAAGATGTCCGAACATCCGTCCCACGAAATCAATAAACACCCAGATCAAGGGCCGTGGCAAAGTCCCCGCATAAAAATCAGCCGCCCTTCCTTCCGTTTAATTTACGGTTCCAGTTAATTGGTAGGACAAGAGTCCGCAATCAAGCATAATACGGCGACCGAACCGTCCAAATAATGAGCTTCGACGTCGGAGCATCATACCATAAAACCTTCCCGTTTTACTGCCAGTTTTACGAGCTATATTTGAAGAGGCATCACCGTCCCGACGCGCCTCGGTTAAGTGATTAAAATCGCGACTGCTGCACTGAAACAAAGCGGGCGAAATGTTCAGATGAATTTAAATGGAGGCAGAGACAAAAGAGCGGGAGTGGTATGCGCCGGCATGTCATCTTGTAACGAGAGGGCAGGCCGTGGGCGACGCGTCGAATGCTACGAGAGAGTACACGCCACACCGCCCAGGAAATACCAGCCCTCTGCACCTGAGCTAAAGACTTATAAACTTTCTTCGAAAGGACAGGGACTTAGTAACCAGTGCGTGGAAATGTATTAGACAAATACAAACTGTTTACCTTAGATATAAACAAAAACAGCAGATACGTTACCTAGCCTCGGAAAATGAGACGATAAAACTGCGTGACACACTAGCCTCAGTCGTATGTCGAACCGTTGCCGCGTGAGCACGTGCTGTCACACTGCGATTATCTTTTCGAAATCCATAGGAATGCGTATTTGCTTATTTACAAATCCCTGAATCATTCTTAAAGACAAATGTTTTTAAATACAATAATTTTATGAATATGCATGTAGGTGTTTCTAGCTCATTTTTCGAATACGCAATGTTAGAATATACCGCATCTACTATTTTTGTTTTCATCTAAGCTGTTTAGCTGGATTGCATCTTAAGCCAAGTTGGTATACATCGAGTGTTAACGTATGGCACTTACAACTGTTTTCACAAACTGTGTGGAATCAGATTAGGTACGTCCCATTTTCGCTGACGTTATTAGCACTAAAAAGAGCAATACAAAGCATTAAGCCGTATAGGGTCGTTTGTGAATGCGGGTGTCAGTGAGTTGAAAGCGAAATAGATATGCGTGTGGACACTAGTGTCGATATTCGTTGCGACTGTCAGTGTCGTTTTAGTTTTCTGCATATTCGAAACATGCCTAAAGAGTAGAATAATGAATAGAGTAAAATAATGATTGGGTATTTGTGCTCTGAGAGCTTAGGCATGTTTAATCTAGTGTGCAGGAAGCTATGCAGCGATAACCCAAAAAGTACGCTTTGCATGTGTGCTCTTAGAAGATTTATGCAATAATTTCTAAATGCCCGTCCTTTCGAAGTAATTTCTAGGTCTATGACCCGAGCTATCTCGGTCGCTACAAGCCTTTTCAAAGCCTCAAAAGATCTTGTTTCACGACTTTTTATTAATCTCAGATTGAGTTCTCGACTCCTTTAAATTTCGCAGACTAATTGTGATTTCGACTCGTTCCTTTTCTATTTACATCTGAATTCAACATTAATTTGGGTACCTTGTTAGATGAAATAGCAATGTCGCTTCCGAATTTAACCAAGATTTCCAAATATGTTAGAACTCTCGAGGAAAGAAGGTTATGTAAAATGTTTTGTAAGCTACTTAGAGTTCACCAGTCGACGATTTCGTTATGTTCAATCAAAGTTAAATAAAAGATCGTGAAGAGGAACCTCATTTTTACACATAAACCTTTTTAGAGTGTTTTCTATCATTACTACAATCTGACGTGGGTTTTTTGGATCTGAATGAGAGCGCTGGCGTCTAACTAATCCGACAATCCGACCGAATTTCAACCTTATTGGTTCAAATTAGTTTAGTACCAAATTAGTTTCTTTTTCTGCCACGTGCAAAGGTATCCTTGTCAAGTTGTGCGAAGGACGGTTTTTATAAACCGTCTTTGAAACGACAAACCCTTATTTCACATAACGATGTTCGACATGACATGTTTCTGTGTATTTCTGTGGACAGGAGGCAATTTTGTCCCTCGTCAATACAAACTACGTAATAACGTCAGATATAATTTGGTCAATAAGGAGAAAGTAAGAGAGACTTGTAAGCGGCCATCAGAATTCACAATAGTGTGCCATTTCGACGGCAAAATACGGAAATATAAATAGTAATCGGAGTTTCGTAGACAATAAATATAGCTATATTGACAAGTAGTAGCTGTATCATGGCGTTCGCAGGGATGCGCTCTCTACTCTAACGCATTAAAAATATCGATAAAAGTATTGTAATTCTATCTGTGCAGTGGTGTAGCTCACCTAGTATTAGAGTTTAGAGCTAGAATTATCTACAACGCGATATACTACGTTTATTAATTCTAGACACGATCCACAATCGATTCTTGTTTCTTTCTTTCTTCGTTTCTTTCTATTCGTTTCTTCGATCTGACATTACTATTTGTCATTTTTTCTTCAGAAATATATGTCAAATCGTAGTCTACAATTAAAAAACGAAGTATAGACCCGTAGTTCTAATAATAACGATACAATATTTTAGATAAAAAAGGAAAGTGGCAGATGGAGGTTTTTACTATGTCCTTTTCTATATTTAATTATGTCAGTGTACCAAATAAACACAATATTAGTTGGCTTTCTAGACATGTAGTAAATTATATTATGATAAATATTAAAATGTACTGCCTAATGAGGAGTTGAATTATTAATGGCGAAGCACGAGAACTTGAGTAAATATGCCATTCACAAGTTTTTCAATAACCGACACACAAACAACTTTACAAAAAAAAAATGTTTTCCCTGCGTAACTTTGTGACTTATTTGTTAAGAAAACTTTATTCGTTACCCTAAATCATTCCACGTTTATCGATTCGAACTTCGGAAGTGCCTCACAGACTTCACTGTTTTCTTTTTTTTAACAATAACATTTGAACCAGATAATAGCAAAAAAATAAGTCGTAATATTGAACAGATTTTATTTTAAGCTCGTGTAAAACAAGTGTTCTGTTTATTTCCTTTTGAGGGAGGGAACCCCAAAAACGTACGTAAGACCCCTGCTCACCTTTTCAATGTTTTTAAATCGATATAAGCTCGGTAAGCACCGAAAATGTTATAACGGTACTGTAAACTAGCACCAGTAGTAAAATTACATCACGGTATCGTTGCGTTTATATATTAAAGTGCACGTTTGTTGTTGGGGTGCCCCTCTTAAATTTTTGTTTTTAATTGTCATTATAGCGGCAACAAAAATACATCATCAGTAAAAATTTCAACTGTCAAGCTATCACGATTCATGAGATACAGCCTGGTGACAGACGGACGGACAGACAGCGCAGCGGGTCAAGGTCAGATAGGGTCCCGTGTTTACCCTTTGGAACCCTAAAAATTGACACCTACTTCGATTTAGAAGTATATGTGGGTAAACTAGACTAGATTTTCCATTACCTGAGAATAAATAACTATTTTAATAACTCTTGTTTCTATTTTTGCGTAAAAGTAATGGGAAATCCACCTAGTGTACTAGCAGAGTGTAGTAGATGGATTGGAGCCCAAAAGTAGCTCAAAATTGTTGACACCTTATCAAAAATGATTATATTATACTAGCTGCGTTCCTCGGTTTCACCCGCGTAACTCCCGATTCCGTGGGAATATCGGGATCAAAAGTTACTCAGGGTGAATGTAGCTTTCTAATGGTGAATTTTTGAATTCGGTCCAGTAGTTGTTGAGTTTATTTATAACAAACATACAGACAGACGCACACACACACACACACACACGCACACACACACACACAAAAATAAAAATCTTTATAATATACGTATAGATAAAGATTTCGTTACTACGCAGAGCCGGTATCGATACCATGTAACTCGACTCATCCCAACCCTATCCTAGAGGATCCAATTAGCTGCGCGTTGTACCCTGCACTACTGGGCTAATGATTTGCATAACTCTATAGCTGAGCTTGTCCTGAATGTGCCTACAGCTAGTCTTGGAGTCTGCAATGCGTTGATTACTTACTCTATAGTGCTATGTTATGTAACGTGAATAATACGAATCTAGTTTCATTGTTATTTTGTGAAGAAACTTCTAATTAATGTTTGCGAAAATCTTTTTAGGTTGTTTGGGACGCAGCTATTGTTAATAAACCATTGAAGAGCGTTTGACCATTATCTCACCAGATAGTAAGATCTGTGCTAGACGCGTCCATCGATTGCGACGTCAAGTGTCGCATTTCGGCGGCTTGGGCCAAGTGGTGTCTCCTGTGATCCCAAAATACCGGTTAAACTGAAAGGACAAGTCTATAAAACCATCACTAGATCTAGTCCTATTGTATGGTGGTGTCACCACCCAACTCCTTGCATAGTAACTCGCAACTCCTGCTTATTTCGCTCGAACACTGGTTTGAGCGACATAAGCAGAAGTTGCGTGTCACAGAGACGAAGTTGGTGGGCTGCATGTGTGGAGTGCCGCGAAAGGGCGGGGCGTCAGGAACTCCCACACCAGGGACAGCCTTCGCGTCCGAAACATTGCAATTAAATTGCAAGAATGCCACCTACACGATAGTACGATCACGTGCACGTCTTACGAAAACCGGCTGGTTACGTGGGGAATAAATGAATGGCTATGGCGACTTCCCCCGGTCGGTGTAGATTGAGAAGGCCCAAGAAGTGCTGGCTTGACGTCGTAAGGGCTGACATGGGTGCAAATAGCCTCACTACACGGGATGCTGAAGATCCTGCGAAGTTAAGACGTAACAGCAGGAGAGTGGTCGAAAGACAAGCCAATAAAAAACCGTCCATCTACACAATGCTTATTTCCTGGCAGATGTCGCCCTCGTATGAATGGCCCATTTAGGCCGGGATCAGACAGGGGTGAACCAGTATCGCACAGCTACCACGCAACTTCACAATGACATTCCAGAGCAATCCACCCGTTACAAATTGAATGGTATTTCAATTTACATAGAAAATGTGAGTTTTGATGCAAACACGACAGCTGGAGCGATCGCCCCGAAAACGGGAAATTGGAATGGAATTATTAAAAATATTACTTTGATAACTGACTGAGAAAATGAAACGTCTATGTAAGGAATTAGAGATGGAATTGAGGAAAGTATGCTGGAGTCAACGAACCTAATAGCTGATTTGTACGAGGGGTAGTGATCGGACTCAGTGACTTTGGAATTTCGAACCCAGGGAATAGTCAGCAAAGGAAATTACGGAAGAGTTCGATGGCCTAGATGCGCCCGGCAAACTTGTACACAAGCTGTCGTGCTGGCGCGGTCATTTCGCGGATAAAATGACAGATAATGTGCGTGGCAAAAACATCCTCTTCAGCTCCCTTCTGCTTCGGAAGGCACGTTAAGCAGTGGGTCTAGGCTATTATCTCTGATGGCAGTCGTTAGGTCAAGTTAAAGTCCTTAGGGTGAGCTGAAAACTCTAACACTAGATGAGCCAGACTATACGAAAAGAAGAACATTAGGTATACAAATTTAACTCATTTTTCGGTTTTAATCGCGTGGTGTTTATTACTTTAGCAAGCATTGTTTCAACGCTCAAAGTTGGATACCTTTACAGTTCTTCTTGAGGATTCACTGAAAAATGGCCTTAATTTCTATCCAACATCGCGAAAACAGAAGAAAAATCGACATTAGGTATTTTGATAGTTTTTTTTTCGAATACGGTTTTAATATTATTTTGTTAGAAATCCAAAGTGTTGGCGATTTTTCTGTGAAGTGAATCCTTAAGCAAAGTCTTCAGCAGCGAGTTAGGTAAGTAAACAGCGCTTACAAGTAAAAGTAAAAATTTCTGTTCCTATTGTTAAATCCTTGATAGAAGTTATTGTACCTGAGCTTGTTATTATATTCAATAGGTGCATAGATTGTGGCGTGTTACCTGATCAAATGAAATTTAGTAAAGTAATTCCATTATTTAAATCCGGTAGTACATCGGACCCCTCTAATTTTAGACCCATATCAGTACTACCTACATTAAGCAAAATTTTTGAAAAAATTATATTGAACCAGCTACTAAAGCATTTTGATGACAACAATATTTTACACAATAAGCAGTTCGGTTTTAGTAAGGGTCGCGCGACTACTGATGCGGGCATTGCATTAATTGAAAACATATTTGATGCTTGGGAGGAGTCGCATGATGCATATGGCGTATTCTGTGACCTCTCCAAAGCGTTCGATTGTGTTCGACATGATACTTTGATCATGAAGCTACGACACTACGGTATCGGGGACGGCGCATTGGATCTTCTTTCTTCTTACCTGAGTGATAGGTTCCAGTGTGTCGACATTAACGGTAAACGTTCCCCTGGATCACCTGTAACTTTAGGAGTTCCTCAAGGATCCATATTGGGACCTTTTTTATTTCTAGTATATATTAACGACTTACCTTTCCTCGTGAAGGAAAATCATGGGATAGTATTGTTCGCAGATGATACCTCATTGGTATTTAAAGTAAAAAGACGACAATCTAATATTGACGACGTGAACAATGCTCTCTCTAGATTAGTATATTGGTTTAATGTTAATAATATGCTACTAAATGGATCTAAAACTAAATGTATTCGATTCACACTACCAAATGTAAAACAAGTTAAAACTTCTGTAAAAATTGATAATGAGGAGATCGAAATAGTCGATAAAGCTGTCTTTCTGGGTATAACTTTAGACGCTAAGCTTCAATGGGGCCCACACGTGGAAGCTCTGTCAAAAAGGCTTAGTTCCGCAGCTTACGCAGTTAAGAAAATCCGGGAATACACAGATGTTGAAACGGCCCGCCTAGTCTAGTTCAGTTACTTTCACAGCATCATGTCATATGGTATCCTGCTGTGGGGGTGTGCTGCTGACATAGAAACCATTTTTGTTTTGCAAAAGAGAGCGGTGCGAGCTATCTACAAAATGGGCCCCAGGGAATCGCTTGAAGAAAAGTTTAAAGAGATAAACATTTTAACTGTTTACTCTCAATACATTTATGAAAATCTGCTATACGTACATAAGAATAAATCAAGTAAATTTCACAAATACAGTGATGTCCGTCAGGTTAATTTGAGACACAAGGATGATCTGACTGTGCCCTATAGTAGGCTCCAGAAAATAAGTAAGTCGTTCTGTAGCACTAGTGTACTTTATTATAATAAACTACCTGAAGACGTATTTGACATGTCCATTACAAGATTCAAAAAATATATTAAACTTAAATTGTGTAATAAGGCGTACTATAGCACGTCGAAATATTTTGATGAGAAGAATCCATGGACATGATTGTTAACTGCTCCTGTTCAGATTAAAGATCTGTATTATGACGATTGTAATATAAAACATGATAAAAAAAAAAAGTAATTGAAAAAAAAACCCCATGAGTTTCTTGTGGTTTCTTCTCATCGGAGGGCGCGTTCCGAAACCTCGGTAAATTAAAATCTCGACGTTTCAAAACGTACGTATGTGTGTATAATATACGTTCTAAATGAATAAAAAATTTTGAGTTTTTGAGTTTTTTTTTTTTTTTTGGGCGGGCGGTGTGAATTACAGCGAGAACGCCATGTTTGATCGAAACGGTAAGAACCTGTGGTGCATGATCTCGTATCTCGGTACTACCTACAGAGTACGTAGGTTGCCATATTGAAAATACGATTCGTTTTATTTACCTACGGACAGTAGTAACATACATAGTAGGTATTTTCTACAAGATGAACCTCAAACCGTTACGAAATATTGTGAAAAGACGCTGTAAAATAATAGAATAGTTAATAATACGATTTTTAACCGACTTCCAAAAAAAGGAGGAGGTTCTCAATTCGTCGGGTTTTTTTTTTTTATGTATGTTCCCCGATTACTCGAAGATGCCTGGACCGATTTGGATAATTCTTTTTTTAACCAACATCTTCGGTTGTCTTCAATACAAATATTAGGTACCTATATAAAAGTTTACCGTGTTCTATATTTGTTATTAAGAAGCTCGATATTTCTCTAGTAATTTCAAGTGGCTTGTTCACGAGACGAGGCGATTGAAAGTATCAAAACATTTGGAACATTTTTTAAATTTGTCTAGCAGAAAATACTTAACACCATCTATCCATCATCCGAGCGATGGCTCGGATGGTGGATATGGTGTTGGTAGCGTTTGAACGTCTTTTACGGTTGCATCCCTCTCGAGAGCCCGGGGTCCGCTTTCCTACTTTTACGTCTCCACTTCGCACGAACTTCGGCATCCCGCGTAGTGAGGCCATTTGCACGCATATCCGATCTAACGACGTCAAGCCAGCATTTCAGCAGCAAAATACTTAACACCATATCGAAAACTAAAACGAACCGTACGTTTATAGAAACCCATCATTCCCTACTACAATCCAAGTATTCCCAGCTCAGTGGTACAAAGTTAGACGATCGCCTTGTGTTACGCAATGCCCTAACTAATTGTACGTACTGCTTACACCCCCAAGTTACGTAGTTCTACTGTATACGTACCATAGTGTCTAAAGTCAGGGCTGCCTCCCTTCTTATCACACAAATGCACGGCACCTCGCCTGTTATTAAAAAAGAGTCATTTAAAAGCGATAATGTCGTGGGTGGGTAGAGTTAGGGTTTAGATTCTTTTAAGCTTTTTTTTGTTTTTTTTTTTGAAGATGTATTTATTCAAATTATATATGTGGTTTTGCATGTATGATGTTTTTTGATTTAACATTTTTTTTTATAATAATGGCAATTTAGTTGTTTTTGCTTTTAGAGGTTTCTGTAGTCACTCTTTTCCTTACGTAAACTTAGCTTCTTCATAGCGTAATAATTTCACATTGTGTTTTTTTTTTACTTTAAACAAAGTTATAGTTCACAATTAGATAGTGTGCGGTGTGGTTTTAAAACTTACCGGAAAGGTAAGTTCCGGTAAGTACTAAAAGACGTCTTTAAATACCAAAATAAAAACATCACTATTTTCTTAACAACCATTAGCGAAAACCGAGTAGAAACCCACTCCATTCAGTAATTTCCCGTTAAAACAACCGACTCAAATTACTCAATTAATATTTAAACAGGAGACTGAGGCAGTGACAACCCTGTTCTGCAACTATTCCCTTACTACGCCGACCCTCAAGCGTCATGAATTAATTATCAGACCATTTTACATCCCGACAGTGCGCGCCTCGCACCGACTAAATCACTACTTGTACTTTGTATGCGCGCTGTGTACGACGCTTTTAATGACTGTCACTTTGTTTTTATTTTCTAATCTTTATTATTGTGCGATTTACGTCGCTCGTAAACGTATGGTGGAGGAATTTTGTGAATCGGGTACATTAGTAATTTAAGAGTTCGACATCCAACTTAAGCTAAATCGGTGGGTACAGCCGGAAGACCAGCGCTGCTGCTATGTTTTTATACACTAGCTCCAGCTTGATGCCGCCTACTAATAAGCACTTCTATTCTTTGTTATACCTATGTCGGTTATTTTTTTTTGTTTGTTTATTTTTGGAGTTCCGTACCAAAGGCTAAAAAGAGGCCCTATTACCGAGACTTCGCTCCAGTGTTTATTTTAAGATTGTAATAATGGTACGGAACCCTGTGTGCGCGAGTCCGACTCGCCTTGGTCGGTTTTGAAAGGTTATTTTTGTGTAATCTTTCTACTGTCCAAAAAAACTCATTTTTAGGGTTCCGTACCTAAAGGTAAAAACGGGTGCCCCTATTACTGAGACTTCGCTGTCTGTCTGTCTGTCTGTCTGTCCGTCCGTCCGTCCGTCTGTCCGTCTGTCACCAGGCTGTATCTCATGAACCGTAATAGCTAGACGGTTGAAATTTTCACAGAAGATGTATTTCGGTTGCCGTACAACAACAAATACTAAAAACAAAATAATACAAATATTTAAGAGGGGCTCCCATACAACAAACGTGTTGCAAAAACATCGAAACGAGTAGGTCATGAAATTCAAAATGGCTACCCTATCTGTCAAATATACCAGTCTGCCTTCACTTACCAAAGAGTTTCTTAATTATAAGTTTCAGATTGTCTTTGTGGTTTTTTTTTTTAAATTTTTTTTTGTTTTATTGGCGTGGTCGTATGATGGAAGTAAGAATCGAAGCTAAATATGTCACATTTTCCTATCAAATTTTAAAAATGGGAAACGATTTTAGGGTTCGGTACCCAATTGTGATAGTGGTACGGAACCCTTCGTGCGCGAGTTTCGCACTTGTCGGGTTTTTTTCTTTCTATTCATAAAATAGGCAAGGTTTAAAGTCACACACACACACCCCTACTCTCCATTCGGGAGCTAACAACAACGCACTTAAAATACCAACATTTTATTTAAATCCGATCCAAGAACCCTTGTATCTTAGTAAACTGTTGCACTAGGCTTATATCGGGTTTGATCGTTTAGTCCGTCCGTGCCAAACAAGCGGCCGGGCAGCGGGCAATGTTTGCGGACGTGCCTCGTGTCTACAAACACCACTCCAGTTTGCACATGACGACTTGAATAACTTGAATTTAAACAGCTACTTAGAAAGGCTTTAAAGAGTTTCAAGGATGGATATTCAGAAGCGATTTAAATGTAGTTTTTTTTTTACTGAACGCTAATGCAATGCATTCACGTTTGCTTTATTAGTAATAAAAAATATTTCGGTTGCATATTATATGAGTGAGTGGGATAGAATTGTATGAAAAAAAAACGAAGATTATTCGTAAAATGTACATTATTTCATCAAATCACTATGGAGAGGACCTCAGTAATATCGTTTTATACTATGTATTAAAATATTGACTCAGTTTTACGCAAGGTCTTGGAAATAAATTGATTTTAGTTGAAAATTAGAGGTAACATTGTGATTATTTTTTATTGTTTAAAATGTAAATTTTCATCTTTTACTTTGAAGAGGACATTTACGAGTATAATTGTAATCTATAAATAAAAAAATAGGTTATTTGTGGCTTGTTTCGGCGTGAAAAATTGTTTCTAAGTTCGTTATTTCACATAGGTCGCGCCCTTAATCATTATTGTGTGTGTACATGATATACACATGATGATTATGATAACAAATCCTAATCTGCCGCGTCGTTTGTCCGTCTAGTCTATCTTACATATCGATTTCTTCGGATAGGTTTACACACATACAATACCTATAGGTAGGTCGTCTAGGTAGTCAATCATCCTATTATAACTTCATCCCATCATGATCTGCAGATAGGCGAAGTTACCCGGTTGACATGTCAAAGGATTAGATTGATGGCGTTTCGATACCTTGTGACCACTTATAGGTGCCTTGTAATCACTAAAGTGTTTGCATTTACACTGTAATGACGGCCTTCCCCTGCCAGCGGAGCAGAGTTAAAAATGTGTCAGTTTAACATCCAACGATTGTTTCCATAGCGCGAAAGAGTTGCAGGACTATGAAAACAACCGTTGTATGTTGAACTGACACATTTTTAACTCCGCTCCGCTCGCAGTGGAAGGCCGGCATAATGGTAAGCCATTTTGTGTCGCTTTTGGAATTTGGAGTTTTCTTTCTTTGCGGAGCTCATTGGGCAAGCTGCGTTAGCCGTTCCTGTGTAATCGTGCGGGTTAAGCAATGTCTGGCGCGGTCATTACTTGGATGGGTGATCGATAATTTGTGTGGCAAATTTATCGATCACCCATCCATCGTGCTTCGGAAGGCACGTTAAGTAGTTGCTATCTTCGATAGCAGTCGTTAGGTCAAGTTAGGAGTTAGTTAGGTTGTGATAAAATAGTATCATGTATCGAATCAGTAATAGATTTAATAAAATTAAGCTTACCATCTTGCAAGTAACTATTTTTATAGAATCGTACCTGAAACAAATAAATAATATATTAAATATTTTACGTTTTTAAGTCAGTGTAAAGTTCTATACGCTTTGCTCGCTGAGTCAATTAAAAATCACGTTTTTTTTATACACCTATCAGGTAATATATATAGACCTCAGTATATGATTTGAACTTTAAGGTAAAAACCCTAAAAAGGAACCCTAACCGGATACGGAACCCTAAAAACAAAGTAAGTTTTGGATTTTTATTTTTTAATTCGCACCAAGTGTACGTTTCCAATTGAAAGCGAGTGCTGAGGTAATGTAATACCCATACGGCTTCCCCGGCACCGTTTCCAACGTTCCTCGGATGTAGTGCAAGTGATGCACTTTGCGGTTTAAGGGGACAGTCTACCTACTCATTTCTCCATACAAACTTATTTATTTATGCGCCCTGCGGTTTCACCCACGTAAGTCCCGATCCCGCGGGAATATCGGGGTAAAAAGTAGCCTATGTGTTATTCTGGGTCTTTAGCTATGTATATTCCAAGTTTCATCGCAATCGGTACAGTCGTTTTTGCGTGAAAGAGTAACAAAGTCATACATACATACATACAAACTTTCGCGTTTATAATATTAGTAGGATTTAGGAACACTAACAGCGTGACGTGACACACAATAAATGATTACAAAAACATACCTACATTAAATTAGGACTAATTCACCCGCTCGTGTGTATGCCAATCATAGGTGAACACAACATTGGCCAAAAAGTTTACATTTTAATGCCCTACCTGCATACAAAAAAGAGATTAAAGAGAGAAATTTAGTTTTTAAGTTTATTGGGATTAATGCTGTGATACAACTTTACAAATGTAGTCGACTGTTTCCTCCCTGTATAAAGATATTAGAAAAATTATGTTTATGGCATGCCATAAGTCCTATATCAGCCACGATATAGGACTTATGTTACTACGTTTTGAGTTTTTAAATTTTCTAAGGATTCTGATTTTTATTTCTATTCTAATTAGAAAATGAAAAAACCAAAACGTAGGGGCATGGTCATGGCAGATATAAGTTTTATGGCATTAACATATTTGCTCTAATGTTTTTATCCAGGGAGGAAACAGTCGACTACGTTTGTATGGAGAAAGAGGAGGTAGACTGTCCTCTTAATGCCTATAGCGACGTACCCACTTGTTCACGGTGAATCGGTTCATTGGGCATTGGGGATGTGGTGTTCGGTATCCGCTTTTGTATTGGTTAGTGTGTTTCCTTGTCTTTTTACCTGTCTTGATTCTGTGAAAGTATGTTACTTCCCAAAGATGCAATGTAACTTAACGAGTAAGGTTGTAGTAGTTTATTACTTTCTGTTTCTGTGTGTCAACTTTGTCATGGTTATTATAAAATGAGTTTTAAGTGTTTAAACCATGATTTACTATGCCTAAATCATGGTTAAAACCAGCTCTGGCCTTATTCATTTTATAACAACCATGTGTAAGTTTGTATAATTGCCGAAGTGGAGGCAATTGGTCGGCTTTTCTTTGCCCCAATTCTACAACGGAAACGTGACAGACACATCACTTAGGATTTACTATAAATTCTTGTGTAAATACGGTTGTAAGACCTACATCTAGTTACAGTGGAACCGACACCGTCTGCAGACGCCAACGATTTAATTTCGATTCGAGAAGCCGCAACAGCGCTCGCCGCTGACCAATGGCTGGGTTTGATGGACGAAGTTATGGCGGCGGTTTTACGGCGATTTCTACAGCAGCAGGGTTATTAAATAACTA
This sequence comes from Idaea biselata, assembly GCA_958496205.1. Classification (NCBI taxonomy): domain Eukaryota; kingdom Metazoa; phylum Arthropoda; class Insecta; order Lepidoptera; family Geometridae; genus Idaea; species Idaea biselata. The sequence goes on along the minus strand of OY292400.1, from coordinate 17,348,899 downwards.
GCTGTGTAGATAGATAGATAAATGCTTCATTTGCACAACAAACAATTAAATTAATAGACATTTTAAGTTAGACAAATGCATAGAGAGCTTAAAAGTTAAATCTCAATCTATAGTCCATTGCTAAGTTCGAGAAACACCACTCTGAAGTAACAAGCAAGGATATATCTATATCAAGGCGGCATCAGTACTTCGAAGGGGCACCGCTTAAGTGTAGAATTTTGCACAGCGCCTACCGCTACAAATTAAAAAAAACGCAACCTACAAACTCTTCATAATGCAGAAGAACACACACAAACACACTATTATTAACCTCATAAGTACACCAATTATAACACACGAACAGACAATTCGACCCAACAGTTCTTGTATGCCCTTACAAAAGTTAAGAGGACGTATTCCGCTCGAAAAGGCACCGAGCGAGTTACTTAGAAATTGGAATAGCTACTGAAGTACTTGACTCGATCTATAGTCCGTTGCTAAGTTCGAGAAACAACTCGCCGAAGTAACTACGATGTCTGGGATATAGTACGATTCCTGCGGTCGTTTTGTGTAGCCTATTTGATTAGGATGGTTCAATGGTTTCTTAGACAGTCTGTAGTTGTAAGATGAACTGCTGTACGCTTGTAGATGTTGTGGTTGGAAATTGTAATACATTAAATATAGTAGTAGTATAGTAGTAATACATAGCAGTATTTCCTAAGTGTGGATTAACACTAAGAAATAATGTTTACATGTTTGGAATGTGTCATCTTATGCCGGCGCCTCACATGGGCTATGTTGGCTCCAAGTTATACTGTTGGATCCAACACACCAATGTGAGGATCGATCTTGGAACGTTATTGGATAAAAACAGAACATTGCGTCCAATAGCCAATGTCAACCCGACTTGTGTCGGTTTTTTGTACAAGTTCAAAGGCGAGGGGAGTGAAGTGTGTAGGCGGGAGGGGGGGGGGCGGCAACTTGGGTCCAACGGCGCTTCTCGATCCACACATTGGTTGCATCAGTACTATTCAGTACGCGCTCTGCCGATGTGAGTGCTGGACGTGCTGCGATATGTTTTTGTTTATCATATCATATTTTGTTTATTTATACGATATGTTTATCACCCAGAATCGCCGTTTTCTTGGCTTCTTTTTCCTTTGACTTATTAAATAATAATAATGTGCTCAATGCGTGGGCATAAGTAGCCAGAGCGAAAAGTGTCCCGTCCGACATGACTTGCTAGCAATAAATTTGATGAATAAATGATATCTGCTCGAACGTCCAGCCTTCCAATGCTCTTGGCATGAGTGTTTGCCCAAATATATTGGAGCCCATATGAGGCCGCAACCTTGGTTGCAATTATTGGCCATTCTATTCGTAGCCAACGTTGGAACCAAGTCATAAGCCCATGTGAGGCGCCGGCATTATATTGTAATCATTTCCATGTAATATGGGAAGTTACAAGCCGAGTTGAACTCCAAAATTCGCCGATAGATGTCACGAGGCCTTACTCGCAAGAACACACGAGGAGGTTCTTAATTTCGACCTGGCGGGAGGGATACTTTTAATCCCAATATTCTTATGGGATCAAGAAAGCTACCGCGGTTCTTCCGTCGGAATCGGGATCGGATTCATTTGACAGTTGACAGCCGAATTTCGAACCGCGAAAATTTCAAATCGGCGCGTCGATTACTCATATCGATGCCGAAGCCAAATTGAATGAATGCAACACAGACAAAATTGAATTGAATTGAAGATTTTGAAAGAAAATCTTCAAATCGACGGCTGACGGCCATGGATGCGCGGTTTTAAAATTGAAAACTCCGCTGTCAGAGATGTCAAACTACTGCGTCGGGATCGAGTTGCTGTCAACGGAAGAACCGCGGTAGCATTCCAGGACTTACGCGGGTAAAACCGCGGAACGTAGATGGTTGCATTTGTTAGATATTCTAAATATTTTATTTCGTTTGAAGCGGACTCGTCCGTGCTAAGATACGTAGACCGGCGCGTTAATAGCTGTGTTAATAGTATCAAATCGTTCAAATTGGATAGACAGGCAAGAATAAGTAGGTTTAAAGCCTCCTTTGTAATTAAACACCTGCTAATTGACCAATAATTACCTAATTATATAGTGTGGAATTAATAGCTTAGTATAAGGGAACAAGCAGACTGGACAGGCTTGAGCCAGATAGGCCGATTTAAAAGTTTAATTCTGTTTATTTTAAGGGTCTGTACCTCAAAAGGTAAATAAGGTACCCTTATAAAGATTACTTGCTTTTCCGTCTGTGTGTTACCACCGATTTTTTTCCTTTAGTGCCAAAATGTTGAATTTCACAAAATGTTGAATCTCAAAATGTTAAAAACACATTTGATAGCTTTTGTGAAATATTGTTTCCAATGTCATCTAAAGTGAAGTAGGATTTACAATATATGGGTTATACGCAAAATGGGTTCTATGTAGGTATAATATGTATGTATACAAAATAAAAATAAATTTAAGTATTATATGCGTTGTGTAGTTATCGTAACACAAGCTAAGTAGCTTACCATGGGGCTAGATGGCGCTGTTGTTGTTTACAGAAATTATTTATTTCTTTAAAATACGTTACCCGTCGCAATAGAGAACGTCACAAATATCATCTTGAAAGGTGCACACGCAAAATGACCATTTCGCATAATGACAAATTCGCAAATTGTTAGCATGATCACAAAAATTGTAAACAACTATTGTTTTTTTTATAATTATTTAGGTATTAAAAATCGGTATTTGGCCAATTATAAAAGTCCAATTTAGCAACTAATTGTAGAATCGATAAAAAGTGGATAGTCTACGTTATTTCTTTGACAGCGATGAAATTATAAAGGACGCACGTGATAGGCGACAATAATTAACTCTTTGTTGTATTTACGAAGCGATACCAAAGAAAGTGAGGGACAAAGGGACATTACATTTTTAATAATCCATTTCATTTTATCACAGCTGTGTCCGGCGGTTTCACCTGCATAAGTGCCGTGGGATTGTCAATAATGATTTCTTATCGAATGTCAGTATGTCTTTTCTTTCTTTCTTCAAAATATCCTTTCTTAATTGTAGTTGCAGTAAAATATCGGTTTTCAGCTAAAGTACAATGAAGTTTAAAGCTAAGATTGAACTTATTTGTAACTTAGAAAAAATTACAATTTAAAAAAGATAGATAAATAGTAATTAAATAGATTAATTCTTTATTGTAACACCAATAATTAACAAAAAAACATTGAAAAGAAAAACATAAACAACTGCTAAAAAGGTACATTTTAAGAAAAGGACATTATGAGCAATGGACATTTTGAGAAAGAACACCTAAAAAGGTTCCAAGATAAAGACATTTTAAAAAATCATTCTGACAGAGAACATTTTGTGAAAAGGACATTCTGAGACGAACAAAAACAAAGGCTTGCGTGTCTGACATTTTCACTTTTCACTAAAGACAAAACAAATGCAAATACAACGTTTGTATCGGTAATTCGTGGTCGTTTTACCCTACTAGAATGCAATTAGGTACCTACTTACAGATGGACAACTTAGATAATACACGTTTTTATCGCCCGATATAAAATAACGTCAATTTTTATGTTTTTTTGTTGTCTCGTGAACAAGCCAGTTAAAATTACTGGCGAAATATCTAGCTCCGTTAGAAAACAAGTTTAAGCATGGTAAATGGAGTATTTACCATGCTTAAACTTGTTTTCTAACGGATTTTGTTGTTTAATAATATTTATAATTTTTATGTCATCTTCAGTAGATAACTTAATAAATACATTTTTAATACATTAATTCAAACTCACGAGTTTTAGAATGTGAGACAGATAAATGTAACCATAGAAATGCCTTGTTTGAACAAAATGGTGAACTTTGACATTAAAATGCAACAGCCGCCTTTTTCGCTTTTACTTAAAATGACATAAGTACATCTTAGTTTTGCTTCAAACTCAAGGTAATTTGTAGTCATTAAAATCTCATTTTGTAGCAATTAAAAATCAAAGGAAGCTGTATGTAAAACTATATGTATTTTTGAGACATTTCTTATGTGTTTCGAGGTATCTATATTTCAGAATCTTAGATCAAAAATGTAAATAAAAATGCCATACATTTATTTGAAAGTAGGTATTATAAAATTATCAGTTCTTTGTTTACATTTTTGATCTAAGTTTCTGAAATAGAGTATAGGTACTACTAGACCAACATATTCAACTACAACTTTTCAAAGCAACACATGCCGATTAAAAAATCTTCGGTCTACTCTCTCTACTGAATAATACATGTACGAAAGTGCAGTTTGCTTTGTTCAATAGGTAATTTAGTTGTAAATAGTTAGGTAAGGTAAAGTATAGTTAAGCGTACCTTTGTTAAGAATATCTTAGTAGGCATTGGCCGTTTCAAGTCATTTGGCGGTTCAGCGTCCTTCATTAACTTACTCATTTATTTATGAACGTTGTTCAGCTGTGAATCAGTTACCCCCTTACTTATAAACGATGGCTAAATTTATGTAGCGTTTGTCTCTATCTCTGCTTTGGCGAGCGAGCGTGGCGAGCGAGCGTGGCGAGCGTGCCGCAGCAGCGCTGCGTGTATTGAATCATGTTCTAACATCAACCTAACCTATCCTAGTCGGGATGCTCCGTATAGTTTTTTTCTTTAGTGTAAGATAATATGGAATGTATATTTGCGTTTTGCCTAGTTACAACTAAAGACGGTTTTTAACTGTAACATATAGGTCATATTCATACATATATCAATGTCATGTAATACATTATTTTAATCCTCATTTCACGTGTTTCCTAATTTGTTTCGAGGTGGCACTAAGTATAATAAACATAAATCAAAACGTATCCCACGTCATGTCAGAACATTCCTGTGCCCACTCTAACACCCAAATCAAGTTAACACAACATATAGTAAATTCGACCGAAGCAAGGGATGGCAAAAAGAGGGGATACCTATGTATGTTTGTGGGCGGGATTTAGATTATTATTTACAGATATAAGTCCCTTATGGGTGAATTCCTCGATTTTTTTAAGCTATTGCATAGCTTTTATCGCGGGCTTTGAGCGCGGCGACCGAATCAAGAAATTCCGTAACGAAAATAAAACCTAACACCCCCTACGCCTACCATGTGGCCTAAGAAAAAAAAAAAGAAAAAAATGCTATGCAATAGATTCACCGCGGCAGTCCCCGAGTGCCACACGTTTTTTATTTTGATTTTTCCGCTTGTACTATGGGTACTAGACAATGGATATACTACATAATATTATACTCAACCCTGAAGGGATCTGTAAAGGTCTCGAAACGTTGAGCGTTGAAACAATGTTATAAGTAATAGCTTTCTAATGGTGAAAGAATTTTTGAAATCGGTCCAGTAGTTTCGGAGATTACCCCCAATATACATACATACATACATGTTACCAACGTTACCTCTTTATAATATTAGTATAGATAAACACCACGCGATTAAAACCGAAAAATTACTTTAATTTCAACATATTATACTTTTTTTTGGAAAATTATACAACAGATACATTATACAGGTATTTTTTTTAGGAAAAATACTTGAACCCGGCGGGAATCGAACCCGCAACCTTCTGCATGGACTTTGCAAATTTGTTTTTGGGAACGGTCAATGGATAGTATGTTTAGACCGCCCGCACACGGGCCACCGGCCACAACCACAAAACGCCGCCACCGACATATTTCCTGTAGTTTTCATACATTTTATATGGACTCGCCGCACACGGTTGACGCCGGTGACCGCCACACGCTTCTAATCGTCGCTGCTCGCTGCTTGTGGCCCGTACCGGCAGCTAAACGCCGACACAACACGTCGCCACATGCCACTCGCGCGATTCCGCACCCCTCTCTCCCTTCCCCAGTTAACCTGTTCTAGTCGGAGGCAACGCAAACACACGTAGTCTTGTCATTTTTTTTTGGTTAAAAAAATAGCAGCCACCGACCACAAGTGGCGACCACCGGCCACAAGTGGCTGTCGCGCGCTTCAGCTACTTTTGTAGCTGCATCTAGCTTCTTGTGGCGGCGTTTGTGGCTGTGGCCGGTGGCTCGTGTGCGGGAGCCCTAAGATATTTATCTATGTACAATTCAGACTGAACGGCACGGCGCGGAATATCAATTTGCATGCAATTAGGTACCTTAACTATTTTGCAAAAGGTCAAATTTCCAAAAGAAAATTGTAAAATGTGCCGCGCCGCTGTGTGAATATTTTTTATTGCGAAAGTAACTCTGTCTGTCTGTTACGTTTTCACGCCTAAACCGCTTAACCTTTTATGATGAATTTTTGTATAGAGATAGATAGGTTATTGGAAAAGGCCATAGGCTACTACTTTGACTTCGATATTCCCTCGGAATCTGGACTTACGCGGATAAAACCGCGGAGCTCAGCTAGTTGTACATAAAGTGAATTCGTATAACATAATTATACAAATCTCGGTATAAATAAGAGGCATAATGTAAATCAGTTCGGCCCTGTATACTTATACACAAAAGTGGTTAACGATTTTCGCATAATATCATTTTCGCAAAATGTCATAACACTATTTTTAAGTGTAAATATTAAATACACACGACAGAGTAGTGTACAATAAAAAAGGGTTATTTTGCTTTTTTTTTTTAATTAAGTAATGAATTCTAAACAATATTTCTTAGTGTTTACCACACTTAGTAGGATATAGGAAATATATCAATTATCTATAGGTACTACTGCTATTTGAAAAAAAGCTTTTCAAAAAAAATTGTCCACGGCGGGACTTGAACCCGCGTCTACCGGTATTAAAGTGAAGGAAGCGTTTCAAAAGTATTGAATTGTCATTAATTCTAAAATCTCAGAGTGAAAGGTACAAAGGAGCGACAGTCTGTAGTCAAATTGTCATTGTCACTTGCCATCAGGTTGCATTTGAATCTTTTTCCAATTATCCTCTTTTCATTCCGTCCCCATTTTACATTGTCCCTGTTCTATTTTTGTTTCGTCCGCCATAAAAATGTTGCAAAAGCTATCCTCTAATAACGTAATAAATAACAAACTGTATTTCAAAGCGTATATCTAATAAAATCGCTGTAGCAGCGTAATTTTTGTCTCACACTTTATGAAAGCCTCAGCACATTTAGGCAGTAATTGCGAAGCTGCTTTCTCGGTGACTGTACCGCGCTCGCACCGAAATCCATTATGCGGTGGCCTCATGATATATGGCACAAAACTGTCACAGCTGAATTATCTACCGTTGTAAACTAGGGCTGGCCGACGTTAAAAGTATACCTGCAGATATTAACTTGGAAACCTGACTAGTATTAAATAATCGATATAACCTAGGTACCTCCTGAGGGTGTAGTTTATTCTTTTATTAAATAAGTTATATCAAACCTACTTAAAATTACTAAATAGGGGTTGAAATTTTGCATATGGGTTGGCTAAAAAGTGGTCTTTTGGTCTACAGACTCGACAAAGAGTTTTCTTCTGTTTTCGCGATGTTGGATTTAAATTAAAAACATTTTTTACGTATGAGACTAGACGTTTTGGGAATTAGACTTTTGGCGAACAAGACATATTGGGTCATGGTCATCAATGGATATTTTGAGAATGTCATGGGGGTGCCGCAAACATGCCTAAATTATGTTACACGGTGAGATACTGCCGCAAAGATTTAATATAAGTCACCGACGCCGGTGGACTAATTGGTAAAGGCAGTACTTCCGGATTGAGTAAAGATGCGTTGTTGGTTCGAATCCCGCCCTGCGTCTATCGTGCGTTGTGTTTTTGCGGAAGTATTTTTTTCCTTAAAAATATTTCGATGCGTTTCTCCTTGTAAACTCTTTCAAGTTACCAAAATCACAATTAAAATTGGCAACCCTGTAGGTGCAAGTGTAAACGGGGTCCGAATTGGCCGTCCCATACATACAACCAGCCCGAGCTCGAATGGCATTGTACGACCAAAGCCATTCGAATCGTTCACGATATTAATCTGTATTTTGACAACTTGTTTGTATTTCCATTTTTGGGCATTATTTATTGATGGCGAATGGAAAATGGCCGGTGGAAACGCGTTAGAATATTCCATAAAGCTACTGAGTGCTTTCCAAATGTTGACGATTCATGATTGGTATTGAAAATTACAGTGGGGTTGATGGATAGTGGGAAGGTGTGAAAGCTACAAATTGCTATTGTTTTAGCTCCACTACTGCCAGAGTTATTTTTTTGTTTGAGTTCTATGCTTTTAGTTTAACAAACACTGTTTGAGTAATCATAGTGTGATTAAGTTCTTCATGAGCGGGTCATTGTTGACCTCTGTGGCTCGTCGTGCGAATGCCCGACGATGCAGAAGGTTGCGGGTTCGATTCCCGCCGGGTGCAAGTGTTTATGCTTGAACATAAATATTTGTTTCTGGTCTGGGTGTCTTTCAATGTAGGTATATTATGTAATGTATTTACGAAAGAAAAATAAATTTAAGTATTATATCCGTTGTCTAGTCACCGTGACACAAACTTAGTAGCTTACCACGAGGCTAGATGGCGTTGTGTGTTGTTAACAGAATTGATTTATTATTTATTTATTTCTGTAACTGTGTTACTGATCAGATAAACAGTTGCAGAAATTTTCACAGATGATATATTTCTGTGGCTGCAAAAACAATAAAAATAGATTAAACGTGATTGATATGTGATTTTCGGTACGGGGTCTTTCGTTCGCAAAATTAATCATTATGGAAAAAAAATATAACAAATAAATAACTATGAAAAAATGTTTTGAGTCGAATGGAAAAAAAATGGCACAATCGAGAATAAGCCAAAAACCCCTGCTCCTTTCTTCAAAACAATATAGATATCTTTCGAGTATAATCAAATAAAAAAACTTTCAAAAGACAAATGAAATACGCTAAGAAATTGTCCAATTTAGGTACCATCAATAGTGAAGGGTTACCAAAGGGACTTTCCCCTATGGATGTGTTCATCCCTTTTTAATGTTAGGATTACGAATTATACTGTCCAAGAAACTGTATTGGAGTTTCGCCTAAATAACTGACTGATGTAGGGAGCTGGATGGAATAGTTGCGTTAGTCGATTTTGTAGTGTCGTCAAGTTAAGCAACGCCTAGCGAGGTAATTCCGTTGACGGATGACTGATAAAGTGACATCCTAAAACATTTTCTATTTGACATTTGTCTACCAAATGTGTCAAATATTCGTCAAATATGACAATATCTATTATATCGACACTATTGATACACGATTGTGAGAGCAGACTTGGGACTGGGACCCTGTATTTGGACACAATCCCCCGTACCTTAAAAAGTAAGGCAAAGATAGCTAAAAAAATGCTTAACGCATTTTCGAAAAACGCCAAACGCCAAAAACGAGTTAGGCCAAATGGCCCACACGTTGATTTATTGGCCCCAACATCTACAACGTGAAGCCTACAATAACCGCTTCAACATGAAAATCACGTAATCACAAAATCACGCGGCGACATAAACAAATCATATGAAACAAGAATCATAACTTATCCCCGAGGCACACGAACTTAATCCGAGTAGAATCGTTATTTACAAGTGGCATCTCATCCTGAGAAGCAGAAAGTAACGTCTCAAGTCTCAACTTTCTCCATCTCTCATTAGCAGACTTATGGCGCTCACACATTTTAATCTGAGAAACGATCTCTGAAGGAAATCCTACCTACCATTAGCACGCGTCAAACTTTTAATGTTATCGATTCCTAAGTTTGAACCGAGTTGTCTAATTACGAGGTTGACGTGCAAGCGAGACAGACGATACGTTTTATATGATAACTACAGTCGTGTGAGAGTGATAGCAGTAGCAGCACGGTATCAGGTTTCCGCGTCATTACGCTCCTTGCATCCATGTTCTGTATTGTTTCGTATGAGCATGTCACTTGCTGTCGTAACTCGAGTTATATGATTCGGATAATGTTTTGCTAAGTATTAAATTTAATTTAAACTTGTTTTCCGAGTTAAAGTTTGGATTGGTATTAAACAATCCTTCCTAAATCAATACTACGTCTGATGTAAACTTCGGAGTTTATTTAGGGAAATAATTAATTACGAATCTTCTGTGTACCTCTCAAACAATACAGGGAGTTGAACGAAAGACTATTTTTATGTGCTTAATATATTTGGAATTTTGTTCTCTAATTACTCTATTTCGCATTCAAAAATGATGCTTCAAACAATAAGGTGCACAATGTCATTTTCGCAAAACGTCTTAATTACCATTTAAGTCGTATCTCGACGTCGTCATTATACTATGTTATGAGTATATTTTCTTCCGTAGACCATGGCCTGATGAGTAAAGGGACTAGTGATCTTTAGTACCTAGGTATACCTACAGTTAATATTACGTAACCTAAGCTAGGGCTCAGCTATAATCTCTAAACGAACATAGCCTTTATTTCAATTTAAGAAGTAATTCTGTGATAAACGTAAATACCCACGTTTAAATTGTGTACCTTGTGTTCCGTACCAAAAGGTATGAAAAGGAACCATTATAAAACACTCACTTGTCCGTCTGTATGTCTGTTTGAGAAAACCGATTTTTTCTAGAAAGGGAGATCCAAACAAGTTTAAACTTATACCAGACACTGAGCACTAAAAAGCCATAAGCTAATTTAGATTTTTTCGAAACTAGTTATCTTAGAAGTCAGGGTTTTTTCTTTAGCTCAAAACTCACGATGACACTGACACTTTACCTAAAACAGACTTCACCTAGAGCACACACATAAAGAAATCCATGCTTAGAACGCACTGCGATTAAACGCCTCCGTTTTTCCGTAGGTCTAAAACCGCAAAAAAATGCAACATAGCTTTTTATACCAGCCCGCGCATTAGCGTTTTTTTCAATAACTGATTTTGCGTGTTGATACGCGGTTCTGTGTTTTCAGCTATTTGTAAACCGCTTGCGTTTAATCGCAGTGCGTTCTAAGCGTTAGGTAAACTGTAAGTGTTTTGAGCTTTAAGGAGTAAAGCCACAGGGCACTGTCAGTACGAACCAAACTCCAACCATTCACAAACTGCCATATTAATTTAGTTAAACAATTAGTTAAGGGGTGTGTCTCAATCTAGATCTAGATTACTCGAGAGAAACTAAATAATAATTCACAATTTCAATCAGCATTAATCCCTCCGTCCAATAACAGTTGCCGGCACCCGCTACAAATCAATTAAAGTTAAAACTAACTCGAATCGACTATAATTACGAAACGTAACTCTCTGCTCAGTGCCTTCGTTTAACTAATATCCAGTGAATTTCCATATTTAGAAGGGAAACAGTATTACAAGAAAGTTTCTACTGGCGACCCAGGGCCTGATTAGGGCTGCCAATGAACCAGGTGTTCGATATTTAAATTAAATGGAAAATGGTACGCATGACTCGACGGTACCTTACGTCTTGCCAGTTCACCTGAACTTTGGATAGATTGACTTTGTTCTAAGGCATTTACCATTCATTCCTCATAGACTAATAAATATTGGAGAAGTAAATTAAATTCTTATCTAAGTGTTGAGGACTTCGAGTTGTGAATAGCTAAAGAAATATTAGAATGTGCTTCACCATACTATGCACTGTTATTGGTTAGAAATATTGCGGTATTGTGAAAATTTTGGTTTTTAATTTTAGAATTTGAAGAAGTAGTAGGTACTTACCTAAATTATTATTTTTACTTACGAATTTATAAACAAACCAGTATTTGGTGGTTTTGCTTCAATATTTCAATTACCTGAAACAAAAACAAAATAAAAATAAGTAGGTATTTGTAGCACATTATGTATTCACACTGTTTAAAATTTAATAATTTCTATATACATTGTGTTTCGGGATCGAAAGGGTTACACCGTAGTCGCGAACAGACACGTACGACCACAGCCGCTGTAACCCGTGCCGAAACTTCAAGGTAATTAAAATCTAAAAATATCTATAACGCGATCTAGACACGTAGTCCAAATAATATTAACAATAACTACGTAACATGTAATTTTGCTAATGTAACTTTTGAGTTGTGACATTTTGCGACATTTCAACAAACCTTTATGCGAATGTGGCATTGTGCTCCGATGCCCGTTCAGAGGCTATCGGCGGTATTTTCAAGTATAGCGGCGAGTTAGTCTACTGCATTTATATATAATATATGTATAGATACTATGTCTTAAAGTTCAACGTTCATACACGATTTAATGCGGTGCATTCAAAATGATGTCTCGAAGTTCAAGACACGTTAAGTTTGAAATGAATGCAGCACACGAAACGCGAGATTCAACTAAGTTAATACACTGGGGAAACTCAAAATGGTACCAGCAAATTCTCTGTCTATTAACTGTTTCGTATAATACTAAAGATATTTCAAAATAACGATTGATTGAATAAGGCGTTACTTTTCGGAATCTGAACTCGACATCAACTATACTTCGTTTTTTAATAGTAGACTACGATTTGACTAGGGGCCAAAACGTCAGATTATAGTCTTTAATTAAAAATCGTACTATACTTTGTACGTCCAATATCACGGGGCTCTGGACTTTTGGAAGGCGTGCGTGGAGCCGATGCCAACACGTAGAGGCCCCTTTCAATAACAATTTTACTCGCAAACTATGAAGTGGACACCAAGCCGGCGATTATCCCTATCTGCACTATAACATGCAACCAAGGACAACCACCGGATCGGATAGAACTATTGATGAAAACAACATGGGCTATAGTGATGTGATGGTAGTTTATTGGCTACTGGGGGAACTATGGTGATTATGGCGCTCTGCCGTAACAATATCCAATAAACAAGTAAAAATGGCAGATATATCTTTAGTAGTTTAAATAATGTTTAGTTATTTTTTAAATATAGCTACATTATCGAGAAGTAACATACTACTTTTGATCCCGATATTCCCACGGGATCAGGACTTACGCGGACAAAACCGCGCGCGCTACTTCTACAATACTGGGTGTATTGTAGACCGTCCATTAAAAAAATATTGTGTATGTATTGGCTCCAACACAAAGTGACGTAATCACCACCCCAGCTCGAGGTAATCAAAGAAAATTGTAAGTTAGAACCCAACAGTTACACGACTTACATTGTTCGTTGACGAGTATGTACGTTGATTTGTAAGGGAATTATGCAGAGCGTAGGGAAAATGTATTTTCTAATGTATTCTTACATGAAGTCGAATTAACTCGGGACGTAATGTTATGCTACAAGGTAAGGGCTGTAACTAAGTAGTGGAAATGTGCAACTTTGCTGCAGTTATTTATAACCGATATTAAAATATAAGGCGCTCTAATAATGAGAGCATAATTATATGACTTACAAGTTGCTTGAAGATAAGGATATTTTGTAAAATACTTTCGAGTGAATATATATTTCTAAGAATATTTCTAAGTGTTTTTGTGACCTTTTGCGAAAGTGACCAGTTGCGAAAATGACATTCTGCAAAAGTACCAAATTTATCGCCATGGCCTGTTGCGATAATGACGATCTGCGTTAAAACCTTATTTAATTCATTCATTGCAAATACAGTAACAGTTATAATAAGACTGCGCCAAATTTGGCATTCAATTTGCTATCGAGTGTGTGAGATTGCATATTATTATTTTAACATTCAGCCAATATTCATCTCATCATACATACAGTTTCACTTTATACAGATGTTTAATGAAATTAGTACCTAATGTATTTATGCCAATCGAAAATTTGTTATTAATTCTAATTTCGTCGAAAAGAGCCTTAATCAGCAATTCTCTTTAAAACCGAGAGAATATTATTCTAAAAGAAAGTAAGCTCACCCTACATAAAATTGTCTTCAGAAAAAATGTACAAAATAGACCCTCGACACATAGGATCATTCCATTATACGCAAACAATTCTAACAAGCTATTTGCTTTCTTAATCTCCGTTATCAAAATTAATGAAGCATTCTATTTTCACTGATCTTTCGAAAATGCCGCTTTAAAATCTGAAAGTGTTCAGTTCAAATTAAAAAGAATTTTCGAAATCTTATTTCTTTTGGCTAAATTAGCAATAGATAATTTAGATAAATTAGCTACATAATTTTATAATTACTTAGGTCTTAATCGCGTCATATAATTTTGATGGGTGATCAAAATACGATCTATTGGTTGCTTGGAAGAGATCGCCATCAGGCGATACGGCCACGCCACACATTGTGTCACACTAGATTTAAATAGCTAAATAATAATTTATTTCAGACTTGTGTCCATAGTATTAGTGCAAACGTCTTAACCTAGTGTTTGTAATGCCACAGAATACATAAATAGTACAAGGTAATGCTAATATTTAATGAAGTTAGTATAATTAATTTTAGTGTCCTTTAAAAGATGACAGCTGGTCCAGTGCTGCATGATAGCACGGTCTACATCCAGCCACATTTCAGGTTTTCTTTGTAATATTAAATTATGTAACTTAAGTTTTGGTTCAAAAAAGCCACCTACCTATCCACCTATTAATTCATCCCGAACAAATTCACGTCAAAAGTGAGAACGAGACTTGAAAGCAATAAATTGCCAATAACAAAGAAAAACAAGTTAGCACCGATGCATTTTCCCAGCGGTATGACCACTTGAATCCGGCCCGAAGGACCAGTGTTTGCGCCACACCGCGTCATCGTCGCTGGCAAGCGCAAACCGCCGAACGTGACTTTGCTTAAGGAAAGTAATGCAGTCTGTCTACAAACTACACTGTTGAACCACGAACTAGTAGAGAAACAAGAATTAAATGTTTTGTTTTAAACGATCAGGGGAATGAGAGAACGTGTTTAATTTCGTGTTTGGTTTCCATTTTAACTGGGGACATTAACCACCTTAGTTATAGGGGACTAGCTGCGTTTTCATCTGTGCAAGTTCCGATCCCGCGGGAGTTTCGGGATCAAAAGTAGGCTGTTTCCTTCTCTAAGGTCCTTTATATTATTGTATTAACATTGGTTGAGCGGTTAAGCCGTGAAATGACAAGGATTTCATTTTAAAACATACAAAAACTGGATACAAAGATGCAACTATGCATATTTGTATCCAGTTACTTTTTTATTTTCAATATCACCGATTTTGATACGAAGTGCGTCGGGTCAAAGTCAATGTATTTTTATTCATATGTTTTCACATGATCGTTTTGAATTCAAATAAGATCTGAAGTAGAAATCGATCTATACCTACCTACCAGAGATTAGTATTTCCACCTACTCATATTACTGTACCTATTTAAAATATCAAGAAACAAAAATGGCGTCTTTATACGTCGAAAATACTGATGTTATTTACACAAAATACATCGATGTTGATGGATGGAACCAACACCTATGTGCGAATAAATCTGCATTACAAGTGGTTCATATGAATGTACGGTCAATTAGAAAACACTTCAATGAATTACTAGTTTTAATTAAAAGATCATTAAAAAACATTGACGCGATTTGTCTAACTGAAATCAATATCAAACAAGAAGAGGTCTGTTTGTATGAGATCGATGGCTTCGATGCCTACTCTTTAACACGTACGAAGCGGCAAGGCGGTGGCATACTATTATATATTAAACATGGGCTAGAATACTTACCAAGTACCCTGTTAGGGAAAACATACTATTGCGAAGCGTTGCTCGGGCAGCTGACAAAGTTTAACTACACAACCAATGTACTATGTGTTTATAAACCGCCCTGTGATAATAAGCAAAGATTCATAACAGAGTTAAAACAAGTGCTGGCGAAAATACCACCTCAAGAAAACATTCTACTTATAGGAGATTGTAATATGGACATCCTCCCAGACAGATTAGAACCTGTTTATGCAGAATATTTGGACAGTTTGAGCGAGAAGGGGTTGCAGTGCGGCATCCGTGACGTAACGCGGGAGGAGGTAGCGGCAGGAGTACTGTCCACAACATGCATTGACCACGTATTTGTGCGGAGTGGCGTGAGCGCCGCGAGTACCGGAATCGGAGAGATTGGAGTGAGCCGCGGACCGAGGGCAGGGAGCGGTGCGTGCGCCGGCAACAAGCCGACCGAGCTAACTGATTTGTATGCCTACACGTTAGCGTCGAAAGTTGCTGACCACTACCTAACCGGTTTTACAGCTGTGTTTGTTTGTGATAGAACTCCGCAAATACCTAGTTTTAAGACTGCATTCGACAGCCAAGCGATTAAAGACTCATTAAATAAAATAAATTGGTTACAATTGTTAGAATTAAGTGATCCTATTGAACTATACTGTACCATTCGCAATTTCTTTAAGGAAATATATAAAGTAAATAGTTATAAGAAGGTAAATAATTCATTGAAAAGAGAAAATCAACAATGGGTGTCATTCAACCTACAAAATATGATCAAAATGAAAGATAAATTATTTAGACAGTGGAAAAACAACCCAGGCGATAACAATATGAGATTGGACTATACTAAATTTAGAAATAAAACACATAAAGCGATTTATAGGGCAAAAAATAAATACAGGTTAGAGATAATAAATGACTGTAAAGGGGACATGAGAAAAATATGGCAAAATATTAATAGTTGGTTAGGAAGAAGTAAAGGCAACGTAGATAAAGTGATAGAAAGGTACCTAGGGAAAAAATATCCTCCTCAGACTATATCTAATAACTTCTGCGATACATTTACTAATGAAATAGAGAGTATCAAACACAAATGTGATGAAATTTTTTTACCAAGGAGCTCATATGTTAGGGAAGCAGAATTAAGTTTTAGATTTAAGCCGGTGACGTCTAAGGATGTTCATGTAGTTATAAATAAGTTATCGAGCAGCAAATCAGCAGGGTCAGATAATATAAGAATGCGAGACTTAAAAGAAATAAATGAGAAAATCAGTCCAGTAATTGCACACTTTATTAACCTAAGCGTAAAATGTGGATACTATCCTAATGAATTGAAAATGGCCATAATTAGACCCATTTTTAAGCAAGGAAGTCATCTAGATTATTGTAACTATAGACCCATCGCAATATTAAACACAATTAATAAAGTTGTAGAGAAAATAATAGTTAGACAAGTAACAAAGTTTTTAGAAGAAAATAGCATCATAAGTGATGTGCAACACGGATTTAGACCCGGCAGAAGCACATCAACTGTTCTGAACAAATTCACAGATGACATTAATATCTCATTAAACGAAAAAAAACTAGTTTTGGCTATATTTATAGACTTCAAAAAAGCATTTGATACCTTAGACCATGTTGGTTTGTTGCGAGCTATGGAGGAATGTGGTATCAGGGGCCCAATGAACGTTTGGTTTAAATCATATCTAGAGAGTAGATGTTTAAGGGTTAAGGTGTGTGATTCTGAAAGTCAAACTGGTTATGTTAAATATGGAGTGCCGACAGGATCTGTCTATGGTCCTGTAGGATATATAATGCATGTAAATAGTATGCCAAATGTGCTAAAAAACTGTAAATCCTATATGTATGCGGACGACACATGTTTGCTTATTAGCGGAAAGGACCCTAACAATATGCAATTTATAATGCAAAAAGAAATTAATAATGTTATAAAGTGGGCACACGATAATGGGATCATAATAAATTTAAGTAAAACAAAGGGCATGTTGATATACTCTCCATATAATAAGAAATACAGGAATGTAACGGTAACTATCAAGGGTCACACATATGACTGTCTGCATAATGTAAATAAACTGGCCGAATGTAGGTGTGAACATCTAGAGTTTGTTAAATCGTATAAATATTTGGGCTTAACTATAGATCACAAATTTACTTGGGACTTGCATATTGCGGCGGTTTGTAGTAGACTACGTACAATAGTAGGCAAACTGTACAGCCTTAAAAACAATGTAGGGAAAAAAATAATGTATGTGCTGTATTATTCGCTCGCTGATGCACTTGTGGAATACGGGTTGGGGGCCTATGGACTGACTTTTAAAAATCATTTAAACAAGATAAAGAATCAGCAAATAAGATTACTTAAACTACTTATAACGCCTACTATAAAATTTAAATTAAATCGAGAATACGAAAAGCTGTTTAAAATTTGTAATGTCTTGCCAGTGGAATATAAAGTCAAAAAAGCTATAATAACGGAACAATTTGAGAGTAACGAATACAAAACTGAAAAAGTACAGAGACACCCAACCCGTATGTGTAAAAAGACACAGCTGTTTATTGTACCAAGAGTGTCAAATTACTACGGAAAGCGTACTAGACGTTACATCACACCTAAGATAACTAATGAACTCCCTCCTAATCTGACTGCTAGTGTTAAACATAAAATCCACTTGAAAAAAGTCCTTAAAAAACACTACTTAACCATGTGTCCATAATTTAAGTATAATTCTAAGCTTTTAATGTTAATATTATATACATTTAGGGTTATAATAAAATAAGAAGTGCTAATAATCGTGTAAGCAACGAGAACTGATGCCGACAAACTGCTTCGCAGTTTGGCATTAATTTATAACATTAATTTAAGTGCTTTTTGTTAAATAAATAAATTAAAAAAAAAAAAAAAAAAAAAAAAAAAAAAAAAAACTAAAATGATGCAAAAAGACAGAAGGACAGTATATCTGTCTATCTTTATATCTGTCTATATTCCAATCATGATTTATAACAAGAGCGAGTTACCAAAACTTAATTAACACGAAATCTGGAGCGAAAAAAGTATCACAGTGTGCGGTGTGAAATAAAAGTTCATGAAACCACAAATAATGTTCCGAATTTTACGTTACCTACCTACTGAACTCAGAGCTGGTTTGGGTTACAATTTAATAGTTTCAAAAAGTTGCTGAAGGTTTTAATTGAAAATTCGGTTCTATATAATACCTTTATGTAAACGTTTTATATAGTCTGTGTTAAAGTTTATATTTGTAATTGAATACATTCGAATTCAAATTCAAATTCGAATTTGAATACATAAAGGAATTGATAAATCATGTTAGTTAGGTATCTAATATGATTTTAATATATTAGCTATGAAAAAAAAAAACAATTTCCATAGTAGTATGGACCTTATCAAACTAGGTAGTCCATTCCTGACGGTAAAATAAAACAAACCGGCCAGTAACCAACTAAGTTGCGTTTAACTTTGAAAATTCACGTCTATTGTACGGGATTTACCCCCCATAATTTAATTTTTGTTTTATTTTGTTTTTAGAAGGATTACCTACAAGTAAAGTGAAATTTCAACTGTCTAGCTATCAGGGTTTATGAGATACAGCCTAGTGACAGACGGACATACAAATAGACGGACAGACAGCAGAGCTTCAGTAATAGGGTGCCATTTCTACCCTTTGGGTACGAAACTCTAAAAAGTAGGAAGGTTAAAGTTAAAATGTGAAATATGCTTATTTCTGCATAAATTACAATATTACACTTTAAACTTAGTATTAACATAAGAAAAAAATAATTAATACAGTAGGTAATTTATGCAGAGAGAATTATGTAAACTAATCTATCTATATGACGATCCCCATGATCCCCTATGATCGGCTACGCCTGTATCGATGGGGGTCCGAAGAAACATTTTTACTATTTCACACCAGTTATACTTGTGTGAAGTAAAACAAATAATGCAAAACAAGCCCCTGAAAAGAACAATTCCTAAAAGAATCATAAACAGAAAAGACTGCAACAAAAAACAATCAAGTAATAAAATAAACGAACAGCTAAAGAGACATCGTTCTCTATTGACAATCGAGACCGTACTAAAAATTTACAGCCGCCACAACTATATAAGGGTCCAGTTCGGCGCGGTTCCAAATTGGACAATTTTCATTACAACTCTTTAAAAGAAATCACCGCTTATAAATAATATTTTCAATTACTTTCGTACTTGTAGAGCATAGTCAGGTAAGATCGGATACGGGGGAAGCCCGTATGACTCAAATATCTCCCAAAATAGGTGATACTTTTCAATGTTAGTCACAGTGTTCACGAGAGCAATTCACCCCGCACCGATCTGTGGCACCAGGCAGTTGCAATGCCACCTATTTTGGGAAATATTTGAGTCGTACTGTCTTCTCCCGTATCCGATCTTACCTGACTATACTCTACAAGTACGAAAGTAATTGAAAATATTATTTATAAGCGGTGATTTCTTTTAAAGAGTTGTAATGAAAATTGTAACTAATATTTGAGTCGTACTGTCTTCTCCCGTATCCGATCTTACCTGACTATACTCTACTTGTAATAGTTGTTTTATCAATAAATATCTGAAATGCTGCTATGAAGGGCATTTTACATCGTTGTCGCGGGAGCAAACTGGCGGCGGTCCAGCGATGCATACTATATACTATAGGAACGAAATGAGGAAACAGCCCTTTATACCGACTTCTCAACTGATATTTGGCTGAAACTTTTGCTGGAATGGATGTTGTTGATTTTATATAAAACTAGCAGCGCCCGCGACTTCGTCCGCCTATTTTTCTTTGAAAATATAATATAGCCTATAGCCTTCCTCAGTAAATAGACTATCCAACACTGAAAGAATTTTTCAAATCGGTCCAGCGGTTCCAGAGATTAGCGCGTTCAAACAAACAATCAAACAAACTCTTCCGCTTTATAATAATAGAGAAGAGATAATAGAGAAGATAGGATAGATAGATTAAAATAAGGCAAGTGCGTGCCTTGTCGGGCCACTCGCAGTGTAGTGTTTCTTTTAATTACTTACTCGTATTTTTTATAAGACTGATCAGCTGTTGTAATTTTCCTATCAACCTAATTATATGTAGGTACTACTACCGTGAATACATATGCCGCATCCAAGTACAGCAATTTGAATGTTAGAGTTTAGCGAAAACTAGCAATTTAAAGCTCAATATTTCGAAAACGGAACCCTAAAATTCAAAATAGTACATTGAAATATTACATTTTTTTGGGCTCCGCGTGCATTTGTCAGAGGACGCAATTTTATTTTTTAGATATCAAGGGGAGGTTAGTTTAAAGTTAAATAATAGTTTGTGGGGTTGTGGCTCTTGTCCCACGGCCGCCATCTTGGAAAAACGGGTTCAAGTGGTTTTTATGGTTTATTTGACGAACTATAGGTCTCACATAAAAAATAATTAACATTTTGTTTTGCAAATTAGATTATCTACAACTTTTGTTAAGTAACTTTTAGTCGTAGAACTAAAAATAAAAAGTTATAAGCGATAATCCATGGAAATTTGAGAAACAAATTCTATTGGTCATTTATGAACCGATTTTGATGATTATTTTTTTATTCGGAAGGTAGAAGTCCCAAGGTGGCTCCATAAAAAAATTATATGGATCGGATGAGGATTTTCGACAAACGGACACGACGACGGTTTCTTGTTGACTACGGAACCCTAAAAAACAACAAAAGCCTTTATCGTAAAATATGCATCAACTACTACAACTCAGTTGTAAACTGAAACTGCAGTAGGTACGTAAATATTTTACATAACATTACAAAGTCATTTTATTAAAATGTTGTGGCAGTACATCAGCATTAAAACGTGAACTTACAGGAATAAGAAATTAAAACATACAAAGTCTAAAAGACATCACACACGTGCTTTTTTACTGAAGAACTATTCTGCTCATCACTCCGAAGATCCTCCGAAAATCTTCTATCTATCTATCTATTTCATTATTATAAAGCGGAAGAGTTTCTTTGTTTGAACGCGGTAATCTCAGGAACCGCTGGTCCGATTTGAAAAATTCTTTCAGTGTTGTATGTTCCATTTATTGGAGGACCGGAGAAAGGTTATTGGCTACTTTTAATCTGGATATTCCCACGGGATCTTCCCACTTACGCGGGTGAAACCGCGGGACGCAGCTAGCCGGTTCATAAACGACGAAGTTTCCGCGAACGGACAGATCAGATATATATTATTATAGCTGCGTCCCGCGGTTTCATCCGCGTAAGTCTCGATCCCGTGGGAATATCGGGATCAAAAGTAGCCTATAGCCTTCCTCAATAAATGGACTATCCAACACTGAAAGAATTTTTCAAATCGGACCAGCGGTTGATGTCGGTGAAAAGTCTATCACTAAGTCGAATTAAGAACCTCCTCCTTTGCTTGAAGTCGGTTAAAAAGGAACTAAAACATACAAAGTCTATCACAAGACATCAAACGCGTGTTTTTCTCTAAAGAAGAAAGGCGAAACCGTCACATCAAAGCGATGTTAATTCCGTACCAATCGATACTACACAATGGATGTTAAAGACGTTTTAATACATGTGTACATTAGGGCATGAATCCCGGAATCCCGGGATCTCGGACGCGGGAAAAAGTTCGATATTACAATCCCGGGATTGAGTGATCCGATATCGAGATAAGACCAATTTGCGATTTGGGTTAAAATGTTTTAAGTTTTAAGCCGATTAAATGCTTAATATAATAAAAGTAACTCGATTCATTGCTACTTTTAAGACAAGTATTTTTTTAAAGCTCGCATGCAAAATTTTATTGCTAACATCATTTTAGTGAGACGTGCCTAGAATTTGACGCGAAAGTTTAAACAGCGGCTATTTGTCCACCATATTTCCGAAATGGTGAAGTGGACGGCCCATGGGATAACTTATTTACGTAATGAAACTACTAAACTACTTTACTATATCAAAGATTTTTGATTTTATACATTTATATTGTATTAAAAAATTGTTAAAAAAATGTTTTAAAAAATATTGAATTAAATTCGCCTTTTTAACGAGCTACCTATATGCCTTTAAAAAGGCATGGAGCTCTAAAAGGGACGGAGCTCTTAATATCGAAATCAATCCCGGGATTGAAAACCTCCTAATATTGCATGCCCTAGTGTACATATTACGTTGAGCCTACATAATATCCAGCAAACACCATTATCGGAAAACTCTTCAAACATAATCGCTATGCGTCTCTTAAAAAATCGCATGCGGGAAAAAATCTCCCGCCGAGTTACGTAGTTGTAGGTACGTAGTTAAACAGGGTGGCGTATTTACATGTGTTGGCGGGAAGCGACCGAGTGCGGTGCGGTAATGCACGGGAATATAGGCTTTATTTAGATGAAACTGGGCTGGGTCGGGGTGAAATTGGAGCGAGGTCGTCCGCTGCAGGCCTTCGACACTGTACAAAGATACGTAGTAGGCTGACTCATCAATATTTCAAAAAAAAAAATGCGGGAATTATGTTCTTACGAGCTCCATTTCGCGTCGTATCAATTGCACAGTATGTGCAACACTATTTTTTTTTAAATGCAATACCTAACACACACACACAATCTAGCCTCAAACTAAGCACTAGGCTTGTACTATGGGTACTAGACAACGGATATACTACATATTTTACTTTTTTTTGTCAATACATACATAATTATAATTTATAATACACCAGACCAGACATAAATATTTGCACCTGGCGGGAATCGAACCCGCAACCTTCTGCATTGCAGTCGCGCCTTAGAGGCCGTTGTATCCTATAAAGTCAGCCTACTGAAGGAATCGCACTACCGATGTTTACGCTGTGGCTTCGATCCCGGGGAGGGTCGTGAGTGGCACGAGGACATGTGCTGTGTACCAAACAACGGCACTTGAACACTGACTCATTATACCCCGATCCTTGCACTCTTTGTTTGGTGACAGACATGCCCTATACACGCCTAGCTTCATTACACAATACACATGCACGAGATGTCAATTATTTAATCTTTACATATAAAATTTCAAATCCTGACTGACTGGTACATCGACGACCAACTTAAACAAGCTGGTATTAGGCTAATTTCAAAAAAAATGTAGGTATATACCCTAGTTTTCAATAGTCCCTCAAGTTTAAACTAAAAATCCATAAAGCAGTATCTGATAATTTAGTTTTGTAGAGTGTTTCAAGAAATATTATTTTTGCAGTTAAAAACATGTGTTTAACTATTTTCTTTTAATTACTTAGATAAAACGTTTTAAATATCGAAAAATAGGTGTTTTTACGCTGCCCCCTCCTCGATTCTATGGAAAATTAGTTTTATGACCGGATTACCATACAAAAAATTCACGGTCACATATACCTATAGTCGGAACAAAAGAAAATTTTGAAAAAAGAGTATACTTACATTTTTATTTTATTTTTGCGATATAAAATTTGGATACATCTCCTAACAAAGATATAGATAGATAGATAGATTAACGCTTTATTGTACCAAAACACAAATTACAAGAAATAATACAAAGAAAAACTTACTAAAACTAAAGTGGTACAATGGGCGGCCTTATCGTCTATAGGCGATCTCTTCCAGGCAACCAGATATCTTAGTTAAAGAAATCCCTTGAGTGGTTTAGAAGATATGAGGAAATAAAGAATATTACAAACTTACAAGATAGGCGCCCTTTACTTGCAGCCAGGTAAAAAAGAGTTTTGGCAATTTCCTTATAATTATTTAACTGTAACCGCAACTCAGAACAAGTAAAGATATAAGATATACACGGATTCGTATCGAATATAACCATTATCGTGGATGCACACAGGCCCGCCCGAGCCCGCCAATATCGGCATCATAACGACGCAGTATCATGTTTATTCCTCGTCTAAAACTTATCGTTTCTCCATCGTTAACGTCGCCGACGAATGAAGCACTAAACGATCCCCCTAAAAGCTGTTTAAGGTCCATTATGAGCGAAAATATCGAGGCACTTAACGCGAATAAGGATTCCGCAGAAAATTTTCCGGAGTACTTTTTTGGATTAAAATTTTGGCATCGGCGGTCGCGGTGGGTAATGAAACTTGTACGGGCCATTAAACAGCGAGCCCGTGGACCATTAGTTGTTCATGTCTGCAATTACACCGGTGTGTTCTGAGTTACGATTGATACGCGTCGCTCGCTCGTTGCAGTCTGACCAGTGGCCGACCAGTCCAACCGTAGTTACACCTAGCTAGCTATAAATATTAAGCTGCAACCTGGAAACTACAATATTTTGACCAAAGCGGTTTGATTAGTGGCACGGTACAAGCGACGTGATGTGCCAATGCCATGCGCCACAAAATTACACTCTTAAATCTTGTTACAAAATTTTGTAATCATTCTTCTGTTTTCGCGATGTTGTATTGAAACTAAAGACATTTTTCGGTTTTAATCGCGTGGTGTTTATTACTTTTAGCATTGTTTTAACGATCAACGTTTCGAGACCTATACAGGTCCCTTCTTCAGGATTTAATCATGACGGTCCCTTCTTCAGGATTTAATCATGAATGTCCCTTCTTCAGGTTTCTTATTCAGGATTTAATCATGAAGAAGGGACCTGTAAAGGACTCGAAACGTTGAGCGTTGAAACAATGCTGAAAGTAATAAACACCACGCGATTAAAACCGAAAAATGTCTTTAATTTCAAATTTGTAATTCTCATCATCATCTGGTGCCATCTTTTAAGGAAGGTCTTCCGTCAATTGACGAAAGTATTAACGAACTTTAGCTGCAGCCTGAGTTGTTGGTAGTTAAAACCAGTCCAGTCTTTTAAATCGCCGAACCACGTCCACCTCTGCCTACCCTGAGCCTTCTTGGCTTGTATCTTTCCCTCCAGTAATTGACTTGGGAAATATTGCACGCCTCTCTGTAGGTGTCCGAAGAAAGCAGTTTTATGTCGTTTGATTGTGCTTATTATTTGTTTCAGGCATCCCGCCAAATTTGTAACCCCACCTAAATTATAAACAAGAAAGTTTGTGAGGGTGAAAATATTGATGTTTGTTAATCCTTAACACAAAAGCAACTGAATCAATTTAGTAGTTTTTGTGTTGTATTGCGTGAGATGAATTTATAATATAAATAGCTAGTGATATAAGACATAGGCTACTTTTCATCCCGTTATTCGGACCTTATCAAAAACCGCGGGGCGCAGTTAGTGCGTTACTAAGACATTAAATTAATCATTACAGACATATATCAGGAAATAAAACAAATTAGACAACCAAAATAAATACCAAACACAAACTACCGGTACATTTAAAGTGGCACGGTACATTAATCGTCCTCGTATTAGGCTAACATCTAAACCCATTGGGGAGTTGACCATAAACTTGACATCGCTGGACGTTCGTCCCGCACAATTACACAAGATAACAACACATCATACGCTGTAGCAAACACCGTTAAGGCGTTACTACACTAGCCTGTAGCTGGAACACTTACGTAACAGCTACTGGTACGTGCCTGCGTATTGTCTGACATTACTGGACATTTGTCCCGTGCAATTCCACAAGGTAACAACACACCATACGCTGTAGCAAACACCGTTAAGGCGAGAACACACAAGCCTGTAGCTGGCACGCTTGCATAACAGCTACTGGCACCTGCCAGCGTATTGTCAGACTTCGCTGGACGTTCGTCCCGCGCAATTACACAAGATAACAACACATCATACGCTGAAGCAAATACCGCTAAGGCGTTACTACACTTGCCTGTAGCTGGCACACTTGCAAAACAGCTACTTGCACAAGCCAGCTTATTGTGTGACACGCCTGTACCCAGTGTCAGTATGCTGCTAACAACACATACCAAATACCGTAAAGGCAGGCATGCATAATAATATGCCTGCATAGGATACGTGCAACATTATCTGGATTTGACGATATATTTTTTGCTTCCAGACGCCTAAAAATCAGACATTTGATCTTTCATTATTAATACATTTGTTTATTTAATAGAAAACAGTGCGTCTTTAATTATAAATCAGCGACAAGCCATAAGATGAACTTTCGTTCCAAAGATACTTGGGACATCGTCGAGATTTCAAAACGTATCAATCTTTTATTCGAAAATTTCCCACTTAATTCTAAAGCAAATGTGCCAGCTAAAAGCATGTGTGTTCCCGCCTTAAAACACAACTACATCCGCACATACATTACCGTACATTATACAACAGTGTAGCACACACCAGACCAGTAATAAAACAGGAGATGTGCTAATGCGCCCTTACAATTTATAAGCTGAAGTCGTCTGAATACAAAATGTTTAATGAGTGACGTGCGCCGTGTTATTTTTAATAGGTCTCTATAAAATTTCGTAATAAACCCTTACGAGTGAGAGGTGTGTCCTATTCATATTTTAATTCAAGTTATGTACGTGTTATCGTTGAAAGGCGCGTAAATTTGACAGTTACGTTTCATTACGCGTTTATGCTTTAAATTCTTGTCATCAATTAAAAGCGAAACAGCTTAAGAGGACTATAGCTGAAAAACTGTCGGGTTAAGAGTCGCTAAATTCAAAATGTCTGTCGGGTTCATCGAAAATTGTTGATTATTTTATGACGGAATGTTGTTAATTTTTTTTTGTGGTATGGATTGTAGGTGTCATTGTTTTCTATATTTTGGTGTAGTTTCAAGACAAAAACTTCTGAAAAAAAATATACTGTTTTGGATAAAATGTGGATAAACTTCAACACCCTTCGACATATTTGTCTGGAAACTGCACTAAATACACAACAAAAAATTTAACACCATTCCGTCATGAATTTAGCGCTATATACCCTTAAGAGGAAAGAATACCTACTCATCCTGCGAACAAACGTGGTTGACTGTTTTTTTCCTGGATAAAGATATTAGAGCAACTTTAAGGTATTTAACCTTTATATCTTACCTATGCTATAATCAAGTCTCTGTTTTTTTTTATAAATATCTAAATTTTATGAAGTTATCCCGAATAACATTTTCATAAATTGTCTACAACATTGTTTTATTTAAAAAACCTACTATCTTATTTAGTACCTCGACACAGATAAAATATGCAGAATCCCATTTAAATAACATTTCTAAAATACTGAAAAAGAGTTTTGAATTCCAAAATATGGTTGTACATTTTACGATGCGAACTTTTTTAACGAACTGAAATAAATCAAAATAAAAATGTTATCGGATAAAATATCCTAGTCTGTGTTCGATATTAAAATATTAGTTTACAAATACCCGTGATTTTTGAATATTTTTGAGGATTTTCTTCTGTTAGAATATGCTTTGTAGGACGTCCGCTTAGTATGTCGTGTTTAGTACCTTTCGTTTCGACGTCATTATAAGCTAACTAGCGGCGTCCCGCGGTTTCACCCGCGTAAGTCCCGATCCTGTGCGTATATCGGGATCAAAAGCCTATGTTACTCAGGGTGAATGTAGCTTTCTAATGGTGAAAGAATTTTTAAATCGGTCAAGTAGTTTTTGATTTTATTCATTACAAATATACAGACAAACACACACACACACACACACAAAATACAAATCTTTCCTCTTTATAATATTAGTATAGATTGTTTCGATTTTCCTGTATACCTCTTTCATCTGAGCGATGTCCCGTTTCATCTGAGCGAGATGTCCCGTTTCATCTGAGCGATGTCCTGTTTCATCTGAGCGATGTCCGAATGCAACCCTCTC
This sequence comes from Idaea biselata, assembly GCA_958496205.1. Classification (NCBI taxonomy): domain Eukaryota; kingdom Metazoa; phylum Arthropoda; class Insecta; order Lepidoptera; family Geometridae; genus Idaea; species Idaea biselata. Next base: position 17,320,570 of record OY292400.1, on the reverse strand, counting down.
GGAAGCTTAAAGTTCGCTAAAATCCCAAATTTGAAGGTGTCGGCATAGTAGGTAAGTTTATGACATACTGCAAATAGATTTGGCAATGTCGAGAGACAATGCCTTTACAGCCGGGCGGCCAATCCTCCTAGGGACCAAGTAGCTTACCCACCACCGTGCGGAATAAGAACTCCTCAGACTCCTTAGTCGTCGTTAATGACACCCACGGAAGTACTCAACTTTCTGTACCCCCCGCCGATATCTGACTACGCGAGTGTAACCGCGGAGCGCGGCTAGTGCGCCATAAACCTTTCCTAAAACACTACAGGATCCCAAACGTAAGTACCATACATAGAAGTACCTCCAACCATCTTAAGGCTACCAAGTACCGATAAATAACGCTTTACAACGCCTCCCTATAAACAGCCCACATGCACTGTAACAAACCCGTTTCAATAGTTTGGTTTTAATTGATCATTCCCAGTAGATCCATTATCCAGATCCATCGTAGACCTAGTGTGATATTTTATCTCACTAAATTCTATTATTGACGTTATATTCTACTACTAGCTGTGTCCCATGGGTATACCCGCATAAGTCCCGATCCAGTGGGAATTTTCAAAAATCCTATCGGAATTTTGGATATCGGATATCCGTTACATGATTCACGAAGATATATCAAGATTAGAAGTTATTTCAATTGTCTTTTATTTCAATTCCAATCGTCTTTTCTTCCTATTTTGATTGAAGCACGTGCCGTGAGCCCTATGATTATCAATAATATTCTATTCTTCCTGTTTTTTTTAAGTAATAACTAGGCCAACATTGGTTCTTATTAAATGAAATTCCACAGCAGACCCACTCTTTCAAACATAGAGAAAAATACTTCAATATTACTACTCTACTACGAAAAATATAATATCAGTATATCCATGATGGATCCGGACAATGGATCTACAGAGAACGATCCGTTTTAACACAAATTCAATTACGTTGCAACCACGTCGCCGTAATAATCAAGTACGATAAAGTATAATACCCGCCAATCCTCGTACCTGGGGGCCATTCTCGTTTTACAAAGCAGAATGTATGTAACTAAACTCTATTCTGGTTCTTTGGGCTGGAAAACTGTGGCTTTAGGGATGGGTAAGGGCTTGAGAGGTTTTTGTATCGATGTCGATAATTCTTAACATTTTATACCACTAAAATTTTACTTGTGATTTCAGTTATTGGATTTCTGTTCTGATATTTTATTTTATTTTACTATGTGTTTGTAGCTGTGGATGTCCTTAAATAAATAAATATAATACTCAACTCTCGGCTCGACTCGTTAAGATCCTTCACTTTTTTTTTTACTAAAATCATAGTTTTAAGTCGACATTTCAAAATGATGATGTATTTTCATTCATTACTCTCAATGAATAAAGAATTTTTAAATAGTTTTTATTATTTTAATTTATGCTATAATCTGAGTCACCTTCTCAGCCTACTGCACAAGCTGTAATGACTAATGACCGCCTCCATACAAAGGTTGCCTGGAATATATTTTAGCTAGAAGACCGCCCATTTGTGCAAAGTTTTCGTTTTAAGTTTTTGTGGATTTGTCTTACTTATTGATTTTTTTAGATTTATTTTTCCTGTATAATATTTTTAATATGAAATACTTTCAAACCAATTTGGTTCGCTCCCATCCCTCGGAGGAAGTGAAGCTCGATATAAGAAAAACTCTCAATAGCGCATGCCTGACTCACGTAGGATTATCGTAAAGGAGATAATGCATTATTTACGGTTGACGCGTAGTAAAGGTGCGCTTGCACTCTGATAGCGTAGCTGGTCGCGTAATCAATTTATACAAAATATATTTTAAACATCATTTCAATATGATTGCAGTCAATTTTAAATTTGACGTTTGTTAAAGAATATTGAACACTTTTCGATAAAATTTTCTTTTGAGTAAGTATATTTTTTATCGAAAAACAAACACATACCATACATTTTTCAGTCAATAAAGTTTCGATTGCAGTCAGTTGCAAGGTATATTTGTATTTCGAGTGTATTGTTTGCAATTGTAAAGATGTTAAAATAGATTTTCCTTCTGTTTTCGCGATGTTGGATAGAAATTAAATTGATTTTACGGTTTTAAGCGCGTGGTATTTATTACTTTTAGCATTGTTTTAACGCTCAACGTTTCGTCTATTTTTCAGGATTGACCCGAAACCGAAAAATTAGTTAAATTACTAAGATGTCGACATTAAATTTTGGATAATCTATTACAGGATAAATTCTAAAACTCGAAAATGTTACAAATATAACGTTCGTCACAACAACCCAACCCAATTCCTATAACCCTAACAAACTGACCGCAGATAAGGAGTAACGACATAAAGAATGAAGCTAACAGCTACAACAATTTCTAGCGAGCACCTCCTTAAAACTAAATCACTCTAACAATGTTGCCAGTCTCCTCTAAAGGCAGCCGTTTCGAGCACAAAACTGCTTTTTCTAAATGGCAACAGTTGTAAGTGGCCTTTCATACGTACTGGTACGATATACAGGGCGGAAAACTTTTGTGCTATGTGGAGGGGAAAACGTATATTTGAAGATGGCACGTTTTTAGTCAGTGGGAAATATTATTTTTGTCTGAGGTTTTTATTAGCGCATGGAATTGAAAATTCAAATTTTAATTTATTCAGTCAAAAATAAACACTAATAGCCTTATTAATAAACGTGGAGTAGGATCGGAGAAGGAATAACATGCTTCGTCTTTTTCCGTGACAAGAGCTTTCAAAGTTGACAGACAGAGACAAAACGTAGTAAACCTCCTCCAACGTTATTTCACTTTTATTAATAAGGCTATAACCTATCACTTATTCCACAATTCGACATGTCTTAGGGCGGCTTGTGTAAGACCATTTTTTAAATTATATTTGGCTAACTATGTTTAAGGGTGATTTTTGGAAAATAGAACATTAGACTCTATCTATATATCCATAAGTAGAAGATTGTAATATTATCATCACACTTTGACAGTTATGGATGTTTTGATAGTTTATGAAAACGTTTAAGAGCTTAAGAGGAGTATATACGCCAACGACCTTGAAACTGAAAATCCCTGTCGGGCTCATCGAAAATTGTTGATTATTTCATGACGGAATGTCGTAGAACTTTTTTTTGTGCACAGATTGTTAGTGACATTATTTCCTACACTTTGGTGTAGTTTTAAGACAACAACCTCCTATTGGTGCAAAGCCTATCCAAATTTTAGACAAAAAATGTCTGATTTGGCTAAAATGTCGATAGGATTCAATACGTTTCGACATATTTGTATGGAAACTGCACTAAAATATCGGAAACAATGTCGCCTACAATCTGTACACAAAAAAAAGTTCTACGACATTCCGTCATGAAAAAATCAACAATTTTCGATGCGCCCGACATGGATTTTCAGTTTTTCAGAATAGGTTCCTTAAACGTGTTTAGGAATCATTATGCAAGCCGGCCATAGTCTTGTTCAGATTCGCCAAGCCTCATATTTTTGTTTCAACTAGTCAAATCGATAAAAGTTCTGATTAGTCAAATACTGACAAACAAAAGACGCAACAGAAACAAAAGACGATCGAAATGAAAACAAAACACGACCGATACGAAAACAAGATACCATCGATACGAGAACAAGTGACTATATATCGAGACAGAAACAAAAGACGATCGAAGCAGAAACAAAAGAACTAGCGGAAAAAAAACAAAATAACTAGCGAACGAAATGAAAACAAAACAGTATCGATACAATAACAAGATACTATCGATACTAAAACAAGTGACTATATATCGAGACAGAAACAGAAGACGATCGAAGCCGAAACAAAAGAAGATCGGAATAAAAACGTAAGACGATCGAAAAAAAAATAAAAGAGGATCGATACGAGAACAAGACACTATCGATACGAAAACAAGTGACTAATATATTGAAACAGAAACAAATGAAGATCGAAACAGTATCAAAGGAACGATCGGAAAAAAACTAAAGACGATCGAATTATGCGAGCGAAACCGCGGGACACACGGCTAGTTACAAATAAAGGCTACAATAATTTACACTCGAACGTACTACTTGTTATTGAAGTACGTGTGTCCCATTTATGTAACGTATAACCGAGTAGTTCCCATTCAAGTAGCAGTTAAGATCCCACCCTGTACAGTTAGCATTCGGCGGCACAATGCATCGCACTTGTTGAGTTGCAATAAACTTAGTCTCATTTGCAATAAATCTTGCCTTGCATTCATGTTCATGTTGCTACGTAAAGTGTAATGCACAGATGGTCTGTGAGTGTACTTCAGAGAACTGCTATAGGGGCTTGAGAGTTCGCAGATCAATGTTTACTTACTGATGGTAGTTAGTTACTTAGATTTTAGGTTAGACGGTCTGATTTATAGATTTTTGTTCTGTTTTCACGACGTTGGTTGGAAATTAAACTTATTTTTCGGTTTTAATCGCGTGGTGTATGTTGCTACGTAAAGTGTAATGCACAGATGGTCGATGAGTGTACATCAGAGAACTGCTATAGGGGCTTGAGAGTTCGCAGATCAATGGTTACTTACTGATGGTAGTTAATTACTTAGATTTTAGGTTAGACGGTCTGATTTATAGATTTTTATTCTGTTTTGCGATGTTGGTTGGAAATTAAACTTATTTTTCGGTTTTAATCGCGTGGTGTATGTTGCTACGTAAAGTGTAATGCACAGATGGTCGATGAGTGTACTTCAGAGAACTACTATAGAGGCTTGAGAGTTCGCAGATCAATGGTTACTTAATGATGGTAGTTAGTTACCTACTTACATTTTGGGTTAGACGATCTGATTTATAGATTTTTGTTCTGTTTTCGCGATGTTGAATAGAAATTAAACTTATTTTTCGGTTTTTGAGTAATATTTGTTATCTCCAGTTTTTTAATTATTACAATCCCTCTAAATTCTAAACGCTTACAAAACACCACCTTGTATACTTATCTACAAAAAAAACACATACACAGCACCCTGTAGCTTTACAATATGTTTTGTTTATGCCTCTCTGATGTATGCACGGATGACGGGTTCCATCAAACAGAATCGTTAGAAGTCTGTAAAAAACATCGATTCGCCGGTAGCACCCGCATGCCGCATTGTTTGTGCGCTCACCCGTCGTGGTTATCACGACTGTCACGATCAACTTGACGAAGGATAGACAACATTTGACTAGCCTTTGCTTTTTGTAAGTAAACTAGCTACGTCCCCCGGTTTCGCCCGCGTAGGTTTCAAATTTCATGTCTCTAGGACCAGCGGTTTGGGCTCTGCGTTGATATATAGATCAGTCAGGACTTTGAATTTTATATATATAGAAGATAAATATCGATAACGAGAAAAATCGTGTAAAATAAAGTAGATACGAGTATTACATAAATGTATACAATATTTTTACGGCTGGCCCGACACCACACTCCTTGGGAGCTAGCAGTTTATCCGCCACCGCACGGGGAACACTCCAGGTTCGCTAGTCTTCCCCAAATCCTGAAGTCGCTTTTTACGACACCCACAAGAAGAGATAGGATGGTTCTATTCTATGCAAGGGCTACACGGCTTCACGACTAGTTTTCTATTTATTGAATATCTTATTGTGTACAGAGGTGTATAGGGTAGACCTATAGAGGTGTAAGGTAGACCTAAAAAGGTGTAGGGTAGATCTACAAAGGTGTAGGATAGACCTATAGAGGTGTAAGGCAGACTTACAGAGGTGTAAGGTACACCTACAAAGGTGTAGGGTAGACCTACAAAAGTATAGGCCCTAAACCTTTGTAGTTTCTATTGTAGGGTATCGCAACATGTCATCTGTTAGCTCTTAATTCCGGCGCTCGCTGACAAACGCTCGTAAATTAGCCCCAGCGACAATACACACCCCGACGGCCACACGCCACAAAATTAACATAATAAAAAGGGTGCACATTCATACCGAGCTCATAAATAAAGTTTTATAGCCATCGGTCTAATGCGCCGAAAAATGTCGCCGAAACTGTAGGGAGATCCGTGCAAAGTTTACGTACACCGAAATATTCACGCCGAGCCTGCTCGGTAGGGTCGCCATGATAAAAAATTCAAAAGAAGAAATCCGGACATTCTTCCAGTGCGAGGCGGATGCATAAAAAATGGCGAATAAAAAATGCCATTAAATATACCGGAGGTGATGTATAAGCGGAGGTTGTATTTTGAGATGTCGCTTTAGTTATTTACTTAATTTTTAATGTACTTTTTACGACTCCTAAATGGAACGTGACTTTTTTTAGATATTATTTTTAGGGGTTTTTATCCGATATTTCTTAAAGCGTTTTATTATACAGCTCAAACATTAATAATGTATTTCGAGTTCTAGTTTTAAAAACGTTATGGAATTCTAAATTGAGATCAAACAGTTCACGTTCATGCAAATTATTATAAATGTGAAAGGTTTTCTGTCTGGATTTTGAAATAGAAAAAGATGTGAAAAAGAATAGAAAAAGACGGTAACAGTTAATTAGGGTTTCGTATACCCAAAGAGTAAACACAGGGACATTTTACTAAGACACCGCTGGCCGTCCGTCTGTCTGTCTGTTTCCAGGCTGTATCTCATTATCTATGATAGCAAGACAGTTGTGATTTTTCCACATGATTTCTGTTGCAGCTATAACAACAGAATAAAATAGATATTTAAGTGGGCTCCCATTCAATAAACGTGATTTATTTGTCATACATAATGGTGCGGAACCCTTCGTGTGCGTCGGACTTGCACTTGGCCGGTTTTTTATTCCGATTCTGGTTTTGCACGATTTCCCCACCGGATTTGTTTAATTCTATGAATATGATATTAATGTGAATCACAAAAAAAAGAAAATAAGCCTATAAGTTTCTTGTGTATTTTTCTCCTTAGAGGTAGCGTTTCGAAGACATACTAAATTGCTGTCGATGCAAAACGATCATATGAGAAATCTTATTGAATAAATAAATACATTTTGTGTTTTAATTTTTAGAGCGTAGCTAATACGACAAATGTCTCTAAAATCGTGCGTATCATGGTCAGTCTACTATTTATTAAGGACGATTAAGCTTCTGGCGTTACGATGTCCAGCATCTTTATTTTTGGGAAATGGTTTTGCAACTTTAGGGTACGTTTATTTCAATAAAAATCGATATTTTCACCCCCCGAGGTGACGAAAATTGTTACTATTATCGCCGACATAGCAAACGTTTTGAGTGAAATGAGCTTTTTATCAGGAGAAAATGCACGTGAGTATTTTGAGATTGATTTTATGGAGCGCTGGGAGAAAAGAGAGATGGTGATTTTAACCGACTTTGAAAAGGACTATTTCTTAACACGCTAAGCGCCAAGGTTGGTACCTCCGGAGAAAAAGTACTGGACCTTTCGTTTTTTTTTATTACGGAATTGGCTTCTCTTGGTACCATAAAATAATGAATATTTGACAATTGAAATTTTCATGATTTTGTGGTACCACGATACTTCAATTGAAGTGAAATTTACACAAAAAAATTGTGTTTATTCGTTTTACTAAAATATACTAAAAGATGTCACTTTCGAAATTGTAAAATAATAAATTTTAAAACTTGTCCCCTTTTGTTTTCGGCGGTTCATATAAAACCCTGCTAAGTGCGAGTCGGACTCGCGAAGGTAGGGTTCCGCCGTACCATTATTCCAAAAAGATCACGGTTTACTGTCAAAAAATAATCAACAATTTTCTGTGAATCGGACAGGGATGTTCAGTTTAGGTCTTAACTGGATGTTCTGAGGTGGGGGTATTAAGCCGAAAGGGGGTTGTTCTATAAGTCTAAGCGCACTTTTGTTCCACAAGTTTTGGAAAAACGAGATAGTTTTCGAAAATTTTAAGTTTGAGGGTTACGTGAAAATCAGCTGTTTCTTGAAGTCTGAGGTCATTAGCCTTTTATTTAGTTTGGACCGGACAAAAACAGCTGTTTCTTTTTCAAACAACTTCAAAAGTTTCGAAAAAAAAACAGCTCGAGCTTTTTTAAGTCGTAGAACAAAAGTTTTTCGCCTAGACGTCTAGAACAACCCCCTTATACCCCCCTCCTAGGAACATCCTGTATACCTATACACCCCTTAATATTGCACCAGACTTGTTTACTAAAACAAAATGCAAATAAGCCAACAGTTTCAAAGCATTGTAAGACACAATCCAGGCAGATGTATCTACCATAAAATATTCTAGAGGAAATGCATACTTTGAGAAGAATTGTGTTCGTCACAAAGCGAAATATACGGTTTGCTTCGGTAGAGTCGGGAGCGCATTACGTGTTGGCGATGGAGAGGTAAAAAATATCAATAGTAGATTAGAGTGTACGTTTGTGAACTTCTATTGGTACTAATTCAATTCAATTCATTCATTCAGTTAAAGCAACGTTTATAAATACAAGCTTTTTTATGTATACAAATACAAATTATGGCTATTATTTTAGTGTGGTTTCGTTTCCTATGAGAAGAAACTACAAAAAACTCATAGGGTTTTTCTTTTTTGGGATCATGTGTTAAATTACAATCGTCATAATACATATATCTGTAATTTGAACAGGAGCAGTTAACTATAATGTCATGGATACTTTTCATTAAAATATGACGACGTGCTCTAGTAGGTACGCCTTATTACACAATTTAAGTTTAATATATTTTTTGCATCTTGTAATGCGTGCGTCATGCGTCTTTATGTACCTACCTAGTTATTATAATAAAGTACACTAGTGCTACAGAACGACTTACTTATTTTCTGGAGCCACCAATTGGAGCAATTGGTACCACACTCTGTATCATAAATAGATGAAACAATATGCATTTTTATATTACACTAGCTGTGTCTCGCAGTTTCACCCGCATAACTCCCGATTCCGTGGGATTTTTTAAAAATCCTTTCTTATCGGATGCCTATATCACGAAAAGAACACACTCTCCAAATTTCAGCTCTCTATTATCCGCGGTTTAGGCTGTGCGTTGATCAGTCAGTCAGTCAGGACAAAGGATTTTATAGACATAGATTTGTCACATTTCAAAAGACGACGATACCAACATATGCAATTAAACTAATTTCGGGTTGAATCGTGTTGCTTTCATTATTTTTAGTACGTCCGATAGAAATTACATTTTATTAAATTAAAATTTGGGTCGCAATTAAATTTAAATTTCGGTCGTTAGTACGTTCGTAAAAATATAGTAGGCCCCCAGAACCTTTTCATACTCACTCTACTATAGTTTTACCTCTACGTTCGGTACGGCAAAGCACAAGGACGGCGCGGCGTTTTCTTCTATTCGCATTACGCGTTCGCACCTCTACGAAATGGTTTTAGTCGTATTGCACAATGTTTGGGACAATTTCGAGAGTGCTGTCGGAGAAAATGTGATTAAAACTGAGGGTCGTTTTCCTTGGAAGTGTTGCCACATCTTGTAAGTTCCTTATTTTCAGGAAATCAATAAAAATGTTCTGTGTGATAACTATATTTTGTAACGACAAATCACATCTCAGTCAATCCTGAAGAAGGGACCTGGAAAGGTCTCGAAACGTTCAGCGTTAAAACAGTGCTAAAGTAATAAACACCACGCGATTAAAACCGATAAATCTATATTTTGTTATATTTATTAAAAGCTGGGTCCACTGTCCCACGTAAGTCACGGCCCCGTGGGGATTTAGACCATCCTGTATATTATATACATATACCTATACCTAAATAGTTACATAGGTGGTATCCAGTGGTTGAAGGTTGAATTTTTACGAAAACGTATCTCAAACAATCCTCGGAATTCAAGAAAGATTCGTCTATCGAAGGAAACTCGTACAAAAGGCCGGCCTGAGCTATATCTTACCCCGAATAGGTATTTCTGCCTTTAACAATGTCTTAATATCAGATATTCCGTGTGTTTTATTGGTATATATTCTCTATTGTAAGAATCTATGTTATTCGGTGTGTCGGGGATCTTTATTTTTATGTGTTCAATCGTTTGTTACTGTTTTATTACAACTGTCTTCGTGGAAGAATGGGATTAGTTAGGGTCAGGGAATTATGATCACGATTGGACCATTTACTTTGATGGAAAACTTTGTTCGGGATATACAGCGTGTGTCAGGGATGGCAGTTTAAGCCGAAAGCGGGTTGTTCTAGATGTCAACGCGAACAACTTTTGTTCTACAACTTTTAAAATTTTGAAATAGTTTTCGAAAATTTTGAGTTTGTATTTTAGATGAAATTTGAAAATCAGCTGTTCCTTAGAGTTACACGTCATTGATCTCAAATTGACGTTTTGTTGTAGTATATCCGTTGTCTAGTACCATAGTACAAGCCTCATGTTCGGCTTGGGGCTAGATTGCGCTGTTTGTAACTTCGTGCAATATTTATTCATGTAGTTTTGACTACTATGAAGCATTAATTTTCCAAACCAGCTGTTTTTTTAAGCCAAACATAACCTCAAACATAGCCCCATTTCGGCTTGAATTACCATCCCCAACACACACTGTATATAGTTAGGAATAATCTGACCATAGCTATGTCGGAAGGAGGCATTGGAGCGATGAAGTATGAGACTCCTCTGAAAATGTAGGAGTACTTATACAGTGTAATGACGCGCACGAAATTGTAAATGAGGCGTTGTCGTACTCTCAGTTAGGTGTACAATATTTATACTATCGAACTTGCAATGCTAGTAAGGATTATCTTCTTCTTCTTATATATAAAATTTCCATGTCACAATGTTAGTTACCGTACTCCTCCGAAACGGCGCGACCGCTTTTTACCAAATTTTATATGCGTATTCAGTAGATCTGAGAATCGGCTACTATCTATAAATTTATAAAGCAAAACAAGCGTTTGCCGGGTCAGCTAGTTATTTAGAAAATTACGAGCCGAGTTGAACTGCAAACTTATAATATAATAATAATAATAATAATAAATATAAATAATAAATTCTGTGAACAACACACAGCGCCATCTAGCCCCGTGGTAAGCGACTAAGCTTGTGTTACGGTGACTAGACAACGGATATAATACTTATATTTATTTTTCTTTTGTAAATACATACATATTATACATAGAGGGACACCCAGACCAGACACAAATATTTATTCTATAAGCATAAATACTTGCACCCGGCGGGAATCGAACCCGCAACCAGACATTATGTACAGATATTAATTAAAAAAATACATAAATTCATGTTTTTTTATTTGCTTTATTTTGCAATTCCCACAGGATCGGGACTTACGCCGGCGAATTTGCGGGATCCAGCCAGTACAACATCTACAGAAAAACAACGCAAGCCGGGCTTGATTGGAAGTACTGGCTGTTAAAATTACTAGATTTTTCTTCTGTTTTCGCGATGTTGTTGTATTGAAATTAAAGACAATTTTAGGTTTTAATCGCGTGATGTTTATTACTTTTAGCATTGTTACAACGCTCAACGTTTAGAGACCTTTACAGCTCCCTTCTTTAAGATTGACTGAGATGTGATTAGTCATCCTAATGTATTAAAAAGTTAAAGTGAAACTACCGTCTTAACAAAAATTTAATATTAAAAAAAGGTATCAAAACGTTCCTGTGTACGCAGACACTTGATTGCAGAGACTATCATTTATTATTAAGTATGCACAAATCACCTTTACAACGTTATGTTTTATTACTACGTGACTTTGGAAACGCGCCCATACATGAGAAGAAGTCACAAGAAACTAATGGGAGTCTCGAAACGTTGAGCGTTAAAACAATGCTAAAAGAAATAAACACCACGCGATTAAAACCGAAAAGTATCTTTAATTTCAAAAAACGTGTGGCACTCGGGGACTGCCGCGGTAAAGCTATTGCATAGCATTTTTTATCAACTTATGCAATTATAATTATTTTTTTATTTTGTACCACGTTCCCATGGTTACCATGGCAACATGGTAGGCGGAGTGTTAGGTGGGTGTTAGGTTTTTTTCGTTACGATAATTCTTCATTCAAAGCTCAAAGCCCGCGATAAAAGCTATGCAATAGCTTAAAAATAACAACCTTACTAAATCAGTGTTGCGTCGATATAACCTTAAAAGTGAGACAGTTTTAGATAAACAGTTCCCATGAAATATTATCGGTGGCTCGTTGTGTGCGGATTGCGAGTTAACGATTATGCGATGACTCGGTGCAGAGATGCGGTCGCTGGGTAAGATAGGAGCGTAAGCGATAAATTGGAATCAATTTCAATATAAAATGGAATTATAATGCAAATTATATTAAAATAAACAAATTTAATTTAAATCAAATACCTACAATATTTGAAAAATGATCTATATAAAAAAAAAACTAAATTAGAATTAGAACACTTTAAAATCCTTATGTCGTTTTTTTAAAGTGTTATATACACACATTGTGTGTGTGTGTTTTTTGTTAAGCGTGTGTGTGTTGTGTTATACATATTTTATTACAGCAAACAAATTACATACCTAGATGCCTACAGACAGCAAACTTAGTTTTCAAGGTTAGCTTGTGTTACGGTGACTAGATAACGGATATACTACATATATTTAATTTTCTTTTGTAAATAGATACATATTTTACACAGAGAGACACCCAGACCAGAAACAAACATTTATTTTCAAGCATAAACTCTTGTCACCGGTGGAAATCGAGACCGCAATCTTCCCAACATAAATACTTGTCACCGGCGGGAATCGAACTCGCAACCTCCATTACAATTGAATATATACCCAACGCGCTACAGAGGCCGTCAAAGCAGTTACCGCGTGATCTCGTGCCTTATCCCACCCTTCACCCCCGGCATCACAACGGCTTGGTCATCAGTTGCAGCTATCTCGTAGTGGAACTTCTACGGAACTTTCTCAAAGCGATTACAATCAATTATTTACACGCGGCACTGGCCCTAACTGCTTCTGTGCGCAACTGTACACAGCCTTATGTACCGTTGTGCACAAAATACGTTCGCATAACGGACCCGGCTAATGGTTAATCAAAGATTAGTGTTGGGTTTTTATGCGTGAATGTACCCATTTTGCCATAGATTTGTCTCGATTCTTTTAATTTTTGATCGAATGGTCAATGGGCAACAATAACTTCTTATTCTTCGTTCGTTCTTCGTTCGGAAGGGGCAAGCTGTAAACCAGCGCTGTGTAGACTCACGGATGTGTGTCTCGCAGCATATGCTGAGCTTGCTCCTTTTGCCGTCCTACGCTGTTTGGTTTTTTAACCCCGACGGAAAAAGAGGGGTGTTATAGTTTAAGAAAAATAATATGGCAATAATTACTATTTTTTTTTATTGGGTTTCTTGGTGCGAGACTTTAACCGAGGCACGTTTTCTCCATCTTTCTTTCGTGTAGTGGTGTGGCTGACCTGCTGTTAGAGTTTTTAGGTCGCCCCAAGGCCTCTAACGTTGACCTAACGACTACTGTCAGAAATAACAACCGGGACCGACTGCTTCACGCGCCTTACAAAGCACGAAGGAGCTCGAGAAAACGATTTTTTGCCACACAAATTATCGGTCACCCATCCAAGTAATGACCGTGCCAGGCCTTGCTTAACACGCACGACCGTTCAAGATCAGCAGGTTCAGCAAGGCCAATGTTTCCCCCCCACAGCCTAAGTTGTAAAAGCCGTAAGTACTTGGCTTAGTATTTTATTGCATAACTAGCTGCGCCCCGCGGTTTCACCCGCGTAAGTCGCGATCCCGCGGGAATTACGGGATAAAAAGCCTATGTGTTATTCTAGGTGTCCAGCTATCTATATTCCAAGTTTCATCGCAATCGGTTCAGTAGTTTTTGCGAAAAAAGAGTAACAAACATCCATACAAACTTTCACATTTATAATATTAGTAGGAAGGATAGGAAGTAGGATGTAGGTTCCTAATCTATTTAGAAAAATGCTTTTTTTTTGTTTCAAAATTTGTAACTGTGTGACATGAACCCACAACCGCCTCCCATCTCACGTGATCTCACCATCTCTAGCGGGACGCGTTAACCAACTGCGCCGTATTTCTTATCGGTCACCCGTCCAAGTAATGACCACGCCAGGGGTTGCTTAACCCGCACACCTATTCAAGATCGGCAGGTCAATGAGCTTATAATATTAGTAAGATACTTACCCCTTAACATCCAGTAGAAAGTGCTTAATGAACAAGGTTTCGAGGTGGTTAAGAATTGCCGAATCATTGGGTTGGTCTTGTGTTGCAATTGATCGTTGAATGTTAGGAAACAAGGGGTTTCTTGTTAACTCTAAACTAACAAGCAGTTTAACTTAAGCCACGATTTCTAATAGCTATTAATAATTTCTAAGTTCTAACATAACCTACCTGGTTTTATTTCGAAGTTCGAAATATACTTGTAGTTCATAAACATGAAAGTTAAAATATTATGGATGTTTGTTTCAAAATCTACTAAACCAATTCCGATGAAATTAGTTTGCGGATAGCTGGAGATCTAGATTAACCCATAGGCTAATGTGCTATGGGCCATAGCACATTAACACTACCTTTAATCCCGATATTCCCACAGGATCAGGAATTCGAGACTTACTGAGGCGGAGCGTTGCTAGTAGGTATCTATACTAGTTTATATAAGTCACTTATCAACCAAAAAAACTACATTGAAACCGTTCGGGAACTACGATGCCACAGACAGATAGACAGACACGTCAAACTTATAACACCCCTATTGTTCGTCGTGGGTTAATAAATCAAACTACATCAATAACAAAGCCATTTTAATTAAAAACCCATATTTTCTATCAATATTAAAATTTTCCTTGCATCTAGAAACTAAAAACTACCCTTTATATCGCCCACAAACAATACTAAAACCAAACTCAACTTAAATAGTAAAATCACTTCAAATAACACAAAGACAGTTAAGACACCCTTTACACAATCACAAGTGTACATTACAAATTGGAAAGGTAATGAATTGTTTCCGGCGACCTTCTAGGGGTCTAAATCCAGCACTTGATGCTTCTACCCCTTTTCATTAATCAACCCTAACTAAAACATCTCGACTATAATGTCAACATGTAATTATTTCTAAAGATAGAATGATGGCAGACGTCTTTGGTTGGAGCGAATCATTGCAAGTTATATCATAGAAGAGCGGTGTTGGTCTAGTGGTAGATACCCCGACTTTCATTCCGGTTCGAATTCAGGTCGACCGCGCACCAATGTCTTTTTCTTTAAGAAAAAGTTATGTGCGCTAATAACATCGCTCTGACGGTGAAGAAAAACATCGTGAGGAAACCGACATGTCCTAGGACTCACCACCGTCAGAAGGCATGGGACATTCGCCAATCCGGAGACCGTTCTCCGTGGTCTGGTCAAGAATAAATACTTGTTCCCGGCGAAAACCAAACCGTCAACCTTCCGTGTCGAAGAGCCCGACGCGCCACAGAGGCCGCCATAAGTATTTACTTTGATTCAGTAAACACTTATCCTAATCCAATCAATTGGCAAGCCTTCAATGACACACTCGTAGGTACCAAAATCAATATAACAAGCAAGCCTGTCCATTAAGGCTCCGAATAATGTATTGAATACAAATTCGTGAACTGACAAAGAGGTAAAATGACGCTGATGTATTCCCGAGGTTAATTTATATGGTAAAATAGGTATTGGAAGTTACCTTCGTAAAATAGACACGTGGTAATTATTTTTTATGTGAAACATCTATCTATACCTATAGGCGCAGGTAAACCTAAAAAATTTCGTGGCGATATAGGCCATGGCGACGCCTCGCCATGCTATAGGTATATTATATTGTTACGTGCTAGAAGTGTTAGTTAATTTCGAGTGACTTTCTAATGGCTCGTTAGCCGGTACCGTAGAGTCCCGGACTTCTGTTCCGAAGAGGACGGCGTTCGAATCTCGTTGGGTTCTAATTTATATTACAGACAATATGGACTTTATTTTTTTGTTCGCCTGCTAATTTGGGCGAAAGCCCACTGTTGCCCTACATTGGGACAAATTAGCGGGCCAACAAATTAGCTTATTATTAGTTAGGTTAGTTGGCTAAACTATACTCACAAGATGGTTGGATTTAAGTCAAAAATCAAAATATGGCGCATATTCCACGGTTGTCTTACCTGAAACAAATATTTTTTCATATTAATTATTATGGAAATCTGGACCAAAAAAGTTTTCGAATGGAAATCTTGAGTTAGCAGGTATTGACCCGCGATCTCGAGGTCACATGTTCGAATACTTCCTGATCAACAATTTTGGAATTCGTTTTTTCAACACCACTACGTTGTTTTATTTTTTCAATTTGTAAATTGAATAAAAATAAAATTGAGAAAAATTAGAATATGATGGTTATGGCTGATATAGGTTTTATGGCATAAACATATATTCCCTAATGTCTTTATTCAGGGAGGAAAAAGTCTACTACGTTTGTAAAGTTTGTAAGGAGTAGGTAGAATTTCCCCTTATTAAAACACAAAAGATTTGTACAGTAAAAGGGAGTTAAGACTGCGCCGCAGTCGCAATGGCTGTTTAAAATTTAATTGTTAATCTTTCCTCTCTACTGAACCTCGTCACAGATAAGCTCAGAGGGTTTTTATAATCAAAAAGTAGCACAAAGCACTTCCTGTCTCTAAATTTTATCATCATTTCTCTTAATAAAGGATTTAAAACGAACAAGATACTTCTGTACCTATATTATATGTCTGTTGGAAAAAAGTTTGAATTTCCAAAAGTCGTAGAACTAAAATTGTTCGCCTAGACGTCTAGATCAACTTCCTTTTGGCTTAAATAACCGTCTTCGGAACAAGCTATATGTGAACGTCCACGGGTGATTAATAAACACGCGCTTTATCACTTACTTATTTATTCACTATGAAAAACACTCAACCGTCGAGCAACATGCTCCGACTACATCAAATCGCAGTAACATATTTCCTCCTATATCTCGAAGTCTCGATCCCGTGGGAATATCGGGATCAAAAGTAGCCTATGTTTAGTATATTATGGATTGCTGGGCTAGATTTGAAGTCACCAGAATATTGCTTTTCTTGCCATTTCTTCGCAGAACATGATCCTTTTTATTTCGCCAATTGATAGGAAAAACTTATGGCGTGGTATATGACAGCCGTACTGTTTTACATAGTATGAATAAATCTATTTCGTATAAGATGAGTTTCTATATGAAAACATACGAGTCGTTTTAATTACGAACAGTAAGTAAGGCAGAATATTTAAAAATAGGGGTCATTCCTGTATTAGAATTGGCCAAATTTTCATTTTAACATCATTAAAGTCGCAAACAATAACTTGCAACTTAACTGCAACCAAAACTTTATTAAATCAAATGTATAGAAAACGGTCTTCTCCAAATAAAATTTAATAGAAGAATGTCAAATATTGTTACACTAACGTCAAACTTTAAAACGAAAATTGACTGCAATGATATTATTATAAAATGTTGGACAAATATAATACGCGAATTGCCTTCTGGGCTGACGTTGCGAAACTCTGTGAAAAGATGATGTAAAACTTTACAAAACCTATAAAAATATTCACGTTTGAGATTCTTCTTGTACATTTTTTTTCACAGTTCAATACACATTATTAATAGCAGAAAATATTATGCCCTACCTACAGTCCGTAATTAAAACGAACCGTTATTTTTTCAATACACTAACCCGGCCAGTCACAAACTCGCGCCATAAAGAGATACGTTATTTATGGAGGCGGGAAATAAAAATGTTTTTTTTTGTGTTTACGTAAGCACTCGGCGTAAATCAAATTGTGTCGCGTACAGACAGACACGTCTGTCTCGTAGAACGGAACGTAATCGCTACGACTCGTTATTCTGATTACTACTGTTTTCATGGACATACAGATAAAGTTACAGTTGCTTTGTTATTTAATAGAGATTAGCTCCGTCCCGCGGTTTCACCCGAGTAAGTCCCTATCCCGTGGGAATTTCAGGATCAAAAGTACCCTACGTTAATCAGGGTGAATGTAGCTAATAGTGAATTAATATATAATTTTTGAAATCGGCACAGTAGTTTGACCGTGGCACACGAAGAGAAAAAGAATTTTGATTTTTGCGGGAAATCGGGATGCACGGGCGAAACCACGGGGCGCAGCTACTACTTACACACAAACAGACAAAAACTGTCACATTCACAAAATTAGTATATTCATTTCGTTTGTTTTTTCGACTAGATAAGATTGTTGGTAATAAAAACGTGTTTTTTTATCATCGCATCGTTGTCAGTCAACGTTTTTTATGTGTTTATATTTATCTTGAAAGAAAAGAGATAAAACGAATTACAGGTTGCGAAAGTAAAAGCTATTCCCAATCAAAATAACAACGTTCAAAACGTGGATATTGCTTTTTTATTTCTTTATTGAAAGAACGATGACGAAATGGAAATTAGGACGCGCCCTATAACTTGGCGGGGATGAAAAACAATTTGGTGTTTCACATAATATTTTGTTAAATTGAAATTGCATAATTTCCTCATATCAGTGAATAGAAAAAGTGATTTCCGAGTTTCTAAAGGTGATATTATGGATAGTAAATACAGTAAATCGAATTTAAATAGGTACATTACGGTTAAAGTAAATCTTATAGATTTGTAATTGTTAACGTTATTTTTCGAAATTTTACTTCTATAAATAACAACGTTCAAAACGTGAAATTTCTAAAAGTGATTTTATGGATTTAAACTATTTGAAACTACAGTAAATCGAATTTAAATACATAACGGTAAAAGGAAATCTTAAACAATTGCTAAAATTTGATAGGACGCGCAATATAACTTGGCAGGAATGAAAAGCAATTTGGATTTTCTCACATAATATTCATTTAGAATTGAATTCCTCATCTTTACTCAATCCGGGAGCACTGACTTGACCAACTTATTGACTGATTTATTGACTTGACTGACGTTTTGTCATTTACACCCGTATCTATAAGTTAACTAGGACTAAGACGAATCTAAGGGATAACTTTGGCTAAGTTATGCTCGTCTCGCTCTTATTAGTGATTTTTAACGTCACCGAAAATGTGACAGATACATTACTTAAAAAGTAATTACTTAGCATTTACTATAAATACGAGTGTAAGAATAGTTGGAATTTCCTAAAGTCGAGATTGCCCCGCTGCACCTTACTATCTTAGAATTTATTTCACTCCAGCCAAATTACATCAAGCTTTCTTTCGAAATGACGAGCACAAATACTTAAACAGGCAGTGATTAATCCAACGAAGCTACTCCTTCTTGTAACTAACTACAAACCAACCCCTTGGTTCAGTTACATCGACTCCCAAGTTATTCATTTTAATTATAGGCCTTGTTTAATATTAAGATTTAGCACGAATAAATCTCTCGCCACTTATATCTGTAATGTTATTCAAGGATTCGAGGTTTTAGCCCCGATTTATAATCTCGAAATTACAAATTCTAATTATTTATTTTACAAAATGACTGCGGTAGAGTGAAATCGGCAAATTTCGTGGCGGTATTTACCACTTTGCCTTTTCGTGGTTCTAATATTATGTATGTATGTTTATCTCTAGGTATATTATTATTGATAGATTAAGTTAAAAAAATACAGTTATGTTGATTTTTCTTCTGTTTTCGCGATGTTGTATTGAAATTATAGACTTTTTCGGTTTTAATCGCGTGGTGTTTATTACTTTTATCGTTGTTTCAACGCTCAACGTTTCGACACCAACGCGATGAAAACCAAAAAATGTCTTTAATTTCAATACATTTATATTTTTTACATTAAATACAAAGATTACAAAAGTCATGCGAACCAAGCGGACTTCTCCTTGTTTCGATACGTTGGACAGTGCAGCCGAACGAAGATAGTCGGATCTTGTTCCACTGCCGTCTTCCTTCGTCTAAATGAGCGTGTTACATCTAAGACCATATCTTCGCTTACCATCAGGTGAGATAGTGGTCAAAAGCTCATCTATATATCTATTTTGTGTAGGTATAATTTAAATACAAACTAATAACAAATTTTATATTTATAGGTTGGTATTATCTTATACCTACATAAAAATTTTATGTCAAAGTGTTAGTTACCGTACTCCTCCGAAACGGCTACACCGATCTTCACCAAACTTCACATACGCATTCAGTAGGTCTGAGAATCGGCTACTATCTATAATTTATAAGGCAAAACAACGTTTGCCGGGTCAGCTAGTAATTCATTAAAATAGATACCATGTCAAGTTAATCGCGACACTATTTTACGAAATATAAATAAAAGTTAACATACAAATTGAATTACATAAAACAACACAATGAAAACAATAAATTACATAAATTAATATTTTAATAAACAGAATTTCGCGACTAAGTTGCGTATTCTCATTTAACGTTCGACAGTTCCCGCTAACCAAGTTTAAAATGAATGAACAAAGAGACTCTACATCGAATTGAGCCCTAAAACTTTACGCATGCAGTTTTACAGTACGTAATCAATGTAGCAACTTAAACAGCACTCAAATAAATAGGCTAACCGTAAAACCGCGTTCTGAAACTGATGAAATCAGAAGGAATATTTCCCTCTTTCATGTCGTAAATACTCGTATCGCGAATCATAAAACGTAAAAAGAAAGCATAAAACCCCTTTCATCTGGCTGCACATTTTAGAAATTCTTTTGAAACCGTCAGTGTAGTGGCCACGTATCTCTGATCGTGGACGTAAAGGACAAACTGTCGGACAAAGCCGACCGCAGTGGGGACGAAGTGGTCACACCGCAGGGTTTGAAAGAAAACTCGAGGCGACCGCCGATCGCGATAGCCGCCGAGACATCGCATCGCCGGATTTATCGCCCGCGCCGGCTATTCCCCATTGCCCGGACGCGTATTTCCTTTTCCCGGTTCTAATAGGAGGCAGTCCTATCTCGTGACATGAACAGATTGCATCATAGGACTACATAATTATTTACGAGATTAATAAGTTTTGTAAGATTATAGAGCAAAATGGATTATTTAACTGGACTGATTTCAAAAATTCTTTCACCGATAGAAAGCTACGCATCATCGAGGAGTAACATAGGCTTATGATCTCGATATTCCCACGGGATCAGGACCGCGGGACTTAGCTGGTCCTACATAATTTTACAAAACTTATTAAAATCGTAAAGGAATATTGTAGTCCTATCATGAAATCTGTTCTTTCACCTGTCAATTCTAGTTCACCTATTAACTTAAGGTTCGATTCCACCAAGCTGACCAAGCCAACGAATAGCAATTCTACGCATAAATCGTTTTTGTTCGAGAGTCTCGGGGAGTTCAATCATGTCGATTTATGCGGAGAAGTGTTTTTCTTATTAATATTTATTTATTGCTTTGAGTTTTACAGATCATTATTATAATTAATATAGCATACATGATGCCCATTATTATTTTATATTTTTGTAGTAATCTTTAACTCTTTTTTTTAAACCAGTTATAATTTTTATATTTTATGTACTCAGTGTCATTCTATAAGCTATTTTGCATGTATAAAACTACCCTTTTTAACACAAAATGTGAGGAAGGGGCAAACTGAAAATCAGCGCTGTGTAGATGTACGGTTGTACGTCTCGCAGCATATGCTGAGCTTGCTCCTTTTGCCGTCCTAAGCTTGTTTGGTTTTTAGTTTTACGTAAAATAATATGGAAATAAATACTTTATTTTATTTTTTATTCGTTGCTTATGCTACTTTGGTCGAATCAAGCCTAAAAGAGAAAGGGGAAATACGCCGCCCAAAGTCCGCACCACGAGCACGGTAGGTAGTCTAGTAAGTACCTCGGGACGAGAAAAAACGAAACTTTAAACTTGGATCACGTCCATTCACCGAGCACACATTGTCACTTTTATGTCGCATTCACTTTACGGACACTTTATTTTTTTAACAATCACGTCTCGGGGATAAAGGCAAAATTTTATAACTCAAAGTACAAAGCAATACGTTTTGTTACGTGTAGACGTACATACCTATCTCTGGTAATCCCTACTTCTACACTAATATTATGAAGAGGAAAGATTTGTATTTTTGTGTGTACGTGTGTCTGTATAAACTTTTTAAACTAACACGATTGGAACTCATAATTTTGTGTTTCCCGGGTCTTAATCGCGTGATTTTTAACTTTTTAATTGTGTGACTGTATGTTTGTAACGAATAAACTCAAAAACTACTATGCCGTTTATACCGGGATTTACGCGGGTGCAACCGCGGGACGCATATATTATAAAAGCGAAAGTAACTCTGTGAGTAAGTAAGTCTGTCTGTATGCCTGTTACGGTTTCACGCCAAAACCGTTGTCCCGATTTTTTGACAAATACAGTCTAGATTTTTCTTCTGTTTTCGCGATATTGGATTGAAATTAAAGACATGAGTCAATCATGCATGAGGAAGGGACCTGTAAAGGTCTTGAAACATTGAGCGTACGTAACTCTGTTGCTAACGATTGAAACAATTTAAATTGATGTCTTTTGCGTTTACGTCAATTTGTTAGTTACAGTCACTAGTTTGAATTGCAATGCCAATTTGGGAGCGACTAAATGACGTGTACATCAACAATTTTAATTGTTTCAATCGAGATTTGTTAGCAACAAAGTTACAAAATAAGGTCCCTTATTTATCAACTAGATGGAAAATAAGGATGCTGAACTCCAACTTCAGTCTGCGAAAACCGACGATTAACCGTGGTTTTTGCTTAGACTGTATTTTATAATAAAGGGGATAGAGTTAATATCACAAGAGTACAGCACATGAGTTCGGATTTTATGATTACCTACACCTTTTGTCGATTTCTTTTTGCGACGTACCCGCATAGATGGGGAGTGTTCTCTTAATTGGCAATTACTTTTATACGGTTATATCGTGTCTATACGGTGTGATACGCTGCGCTATGCGATGGAGAACGTTGAATTGTGATTTGCTAAATAGGTACCTATATAATCTCTTATATCCTAGTCAAAAGTAAAAAAAACATGTTTTCGATATGCCATTTTGAATTTTTAAACTAGCAGATTCCCACAGTGACACCAGCGTAAGTTCCGATCCCGTGGGAGTATCGGGATCAAAAATAGCCTATGTAACTATGGATATGGTTTTCCTCCATACCTGCAAGCGTTCCAGCTACAGACAGTGAAAAACGAAAATTAGATTCATACATACAAACGCTCGAAAACCATACCCCTCCTTCGGGAGTCGGGTAAAAATGATGCGAATAGAAGAAAATTGTGCACGGTTTTATGTTTCACTTCTGCTTTTCTTCCTTCATGCCTGTGGTAAAATAATTTGCCTAATCTTCAAGCCCATTATTTTTGCCTAAAATCTCAAGGCCCTTTCGGTCATTTAGTTTTTTTCTTTCCTAACCTTTCACTAATGAGCGGTATCGTATTAAAATCTATTTTTTGTATTCGATTTTCAGGTCAAGTCAGAGTTTTTACAAGCCTCATGGAAAGAGATAATATAATCTATTATTTCTATTAATATTATAAAGAAGTAACGTTGGTTTGTATGTATGTATATTGAAGGTAATCTCTGAAACTACTGGGCCGATTTTAAATATTCTTTTACCAATAGAAAGCTACATTATCACGGAGTAACATAGGGTACTTTCGATCTCGATATTCCCACGGGATCAGGACTTACATGGGTGAAACCGCGGGACGCAGCTAGTTCTTAATTACATATTAAGAACTAGCATCGCGAAAACCGAAAAAAACTAGACAGTACGTGTAATTAAAAGCGTGCTGCATTATTTTTATCAACGCCCACAGCACAATTTCTTACATAAAACCCCAAATTCTTACAAACCGTTTTTCTCCTTCAAATTTAATACAGAACATACCAAATACGTACGCAACTACGCCTACACATAAAGATCCGAGTAAATATTCCGGCGAAGGTACATAATCCTTAGGTCTTTCGGAAATTCTGCTTATATCACGATCGTTATTGAGTGTAGGAGGCGGGTCCGGGCATTAATCATAGCTAAATCGCGTAAATTTATCTACGGGACCCGACCCCGGGCCTTCGTACGCAACGACTGACCACACCGTAATCTTGCCTTCGGTTTTGTTGCAAAAATGATTCGATGACATAACGGTTGATAAAATAGTATTTAACGTGGTTGAAGGTTTTAGGGAATTGTTGGCGCAAAAAGGTTACTAGCAGCGCCTCGCGGTTTCACCCTCGTAAGTCCCGATCCCGTGGGAATGGGGATAAAAAGCAGCCTAGTTTAATCGTAATCGGGTCACTTTCGCGTTTATAATATTCTTATTCAATTCTTCTTAATTGGCATAGCTTTTGATAGTAACTATGTACTATTAAAAACTGACTAGGTCTAGTTGTAATTTTTGTCTTAAAATTAAACTCATTTTTCGGTTTCAATCGCGTTGATTTTGTTATAGCATTTTTTAACGCCTGACGTTTCGAGATCTTTCCAGAACTCCTGTCCAGGGTCCTGTTCAACCGAAAAATGTCTTTAATTTCAAATACAGTTTATTTGAAATTTAACTCATTTTTCGGTTTTAATCGCGTGGTGTTTATTACTTTTAGCATTGTTCCAATGCTCTACGTTTTGAGACGTTTACAGAAGAGACTTTCACAGGTCTCTTCTTCAGGATTGACTGATTAGGTACCTTCAAGACTCGAGACCTGTAAAGGTCAGAATTCATTCACTCATTCAAAAAAAAAGTATACCTAATATGAAGTAGGTACATCCGTTATCTAGTACACTTAGTACAAGCCTAGTGCTTAATTTGGAGCCAGATTGCGCTGTGTATAAAGTCGTGCATTTTTTTTAATTGGAAATAAATAAAAAAAGTAGCATACAATTCCATTCCTGAAAAACGTTTTACAGAAATTCTTTGAGTTGCCTCAAATAAGTTTTCCATCATTTATCTCTGTAAATAACTAACTAAATAAATAAAATACTACATAATTTTTCGCCTTCCGCTTTAAATATTCATTCGTTTCGTAGTAAAAATTCTGTTTGCCCATCATAAAGCATATTTCAAAGGGAAGTTTAAAACGAAATTGTATTTTATACCTACTACTTACCTACCTGAGACTAGGGCTGCCAACCGTAATCTAATAGCAGCGTCCCGCGGCTTCACTCCCGATCCCGTGGGAATACCGGGTAGCCTACATTACTCCTCGATAATACGGTAGAAGACGGTAGAAGAATTTTTCAAATCGAACCAGCGGTTCCTGAGATTAGCGCGTTCACACATACAAAAAAACTCTTCAGCTTCATAAAATAGTTTCACTCAGGTGCATCTATCATGTCAATAAAAATTAAAACACTTTATTTATAATGTCAAACAATGAATAATCTTCTAATATATAAAATTTCCATGTCACAATGTTAGTTACCGTACTCCTCCGAAAAGGCGCGACCGATTTTTACCAAATTTTATATGCGTATTCAGTAGGTCTGAGAATTGGCTACTATCTATAATTTATAAGGCAAAACTACGTTTGCCGGGTCAGCTAGTAATCTATACTAATATTATAAAGAGGCAACGTTAGTAACTTATATGTATGTAAAAGTATATTGGGGGTAGGTTATCTCCAAAATCACTGGGCCGATTTCAAAAAATATTTTACCAATAGAAAGCTACATTATCATGGCGTTACATAGGCTACATTTGATCCCGATATTCCTACGGGATCGGGACTTACAAAAAAAATCATATTCAAAATATTTTTATTCATTCGGATATTACATAAAACCACTTTGAAACGTCAATTATAGAATAACGCGGATAAAACCGCGAGACTGCAGCTAGTACCAAAATAAATAGTAGAAACAAGTGTTGGCAACCCTACCTGAAACGTTGTCTACTTTATTATGATAAAAGGTTTTAATGAAAAACGAACGAAGCAACGAAAGCTTCGAGTTAACTTCATTGATTTTTAGGGTTCCGTACCCGAAGGGTAGAAACGGGACCTAAATACTAAGATTTCGCTGTCCGTCCGTTTGTCACCAGGCTGTATCTGTAGCTAGACAGGTGAAGTTTTCAACAAACGTGATTTTTAAATTTTAAATCCAACGTTAGAGCGATTTATTTTTACCACTAGCGCCATATAGTTATATGGCAAAAATAAATGGTTTCGTATCCAATTGTAATCATGGTAAGGAACACTTAGTGCGTGAGTCCGACTCGCACTTGGCCGGTTTTTTGTTATGGGGATGTTAAGCTACCTTACAGCTAAATACAGATAAACTAATAGGCTTAGCTGTATCCAGTTATCGTGTAGGTTAAGCAACGCCTGGAACGATCATTACTTGGATGGGTGACCTATAATGTGTTGGGCAAAAGATCTTTTTCTCATAGTCCTCCGTGCTTCGGAAGGCACGTTAAGCAGTTGGTCCCGATTTGTATCTGTGATAGCAGTTGTTAGGTCAAGTTAGAGCCCTTAGTGCAATCTGATAAACTCGTCTATTTCAGGATCTTAGATCAAAAATGTAAACAAAAACTCATACATTTATTTGAAAGTGACAGCTCTTTATTTACTTTTTCCTTTAATATTGACCGTTCTTGGTTTACATTTTTGATCTAAGATTCTAAAATAGAGTATGTAAAGGTGAGACACACTACACGAAAAAAGAAGTTTCAAAACTTTCACTCGACACGAAAGGAGGGAAACAGAGACATAGTATACAAAGACATAGTATGTTTAGCATTAGCGTAGGCTGTCTCTACATAAATATCGTGGCAGTGTTCTGCATACGTCTCGCTTGCCGCGATCGGAGTTGCTCCGGTGCCCTTTGTGCTTAGGGTTGCCAGCGGTGAAGAAAAAAATAATAAACAAGCCGATCCTTAGAGGCAAAAAATATACGATTTTAAACTTACATGGTTGTTTTTACTACAAATAAGGTAGTTCGATATGGACGCCCCTAACTGTCATCACCTACCCGCAATCAGTCATCAATCATCAATAGTCTCGTGAACAATAACTTGCAATAACTGTATCATCCCTCACCAAAAATAAAAAAAACATCGACTCGCTACGTACATATTACATTCCATCATATAGGTAGGTATATACTTATAATAATATAATAATAATAATAATAAGCCCGCAGGGCACCTTGAGGCGAGGTGTCGGGGAGTAGCGACCCCGCGGCTACCCGAGTGCTCCAGGGGGAAACCACCGTTCCTCACCTCCGGCTTGCCTTAGTTGGCTGGTCGGAGTGAACACTGACGAGGAAGCGGTCCCCCGCCTCTGGCTTGCCTTCACCGGCCGGTCGGAGTGGAGTCGCGAGAGTAGAGCTCCCACTCTGCTCGTAGGATGGATGCCAATCGTAAGTGGTGAGTGGGCCAGGTAGGCTGGACCCTCAGGGAGCCCGTGACCTGAGTATAAAATCCAGGGAGGCCTCTCCATCCTTCAGCCACTCACGCCCCTGTTGCCCCCTGGCTGTAATTTGCTCGGCTTCATTTAGGGTGGCCCAGTTTGTGAGTTGGCGAGTCTCCGTCTGCCATTTTTACTTGTTTATTGAACAATGTTACGGCAGGCGCCATAGTCCCCATAGTTCCCCCCAGTATCCAATCCACTACCAACCCATTGTCATAGCCCAAGTAGTTTTCATCTGTAGTTTACACAATAGTACTATCCAAACCGGGGGTTGTCCTTGGCTGCATTTTATAGTGTAGACAGGGATAACCGCCGGTTTGGTGTCAATTTCAACTTTGCGATTTAAATTGTGACTGAAACGGGCCTCTACGTGTTGGCTTCGGCCCCACGCACGCCTTCCAAAAGTCCGGGGCTCCATAGCCCCGTGAAACGGAGACGTTACAAACAATAATAATAATAAATCATTTATTTCAGGCTACTAAGGCCCATAGATACATACCTTATAAACTAACATACATATTTTATAAAAAGAGAAATGTGTTATTAATAGTAGCGTACTTATAGCGTGGCAAGGCGTCGCCACGGCCTGTATCGCCACGCGAATTTTTAGGTTTACCCGCGCCTATAGATGTTTCACAGCAACAAAGAAACACAACCCTCCTTCGGCAGTCGGGTATAAACACGCGTTGTTTCCGACCTAGAAACGTTACGGTAAATAAGTAGCTTTGCGACAGTTCCGATAGTTCCCAGATTAGGAGTAAACAAAGATTATCTTTGTTGCTGTTTCTATTTAGAACGGCGACCTTACTGGTCAGTTTATTGTTGTTCCAAACAACATGGGCTATTTATTATTACGGGAGGTTATTGTTACGGTATTTGACGTGGACACGTAAATTGGGGACGTGGAGGGTAAAAGCCTAAACACGATCTATTTACACTAATAATATTATAAAGAAAGATTTATTTGTTTGTTTCTTTGTAACGAATATGCTCCGAAACTACAGGATTGATTTCAAAAATTCTTTGACTAATATAAAGCCATATTATCATACATATTATATTGGCTTTTTTTTAAAATCAGTTTAGTAGTTTCGGAACCAAATCTTTTCTCTTTATAATTTACAGTTTCTATCATCATCATCATCATCATCCGAGCGGTGTTTCCGGTTGCATCCATCCCGAGAGCCCGGGGTCCGCTTTACAGTTTCTATACATATAAAATTCAAAGTCCTGTTTCTATATATTAAGTCAGAGCGCAGATCGCTGCTCCTAGAGACAACAAATTTGGAGAGTGTGTTCTTCGTGGTGTGCAGGGTCCCTTCTTCAGGATTGAATAGATTTTTGTCAATCCTGAAGAAGGGTCTCGAAACGTTGAGCGTTGAAACAATGCACCACGTTAAAGTAATAAACACCACGCAATTTAAACCGAAAAAGTCTTTAATTTCAATACAACATCGTGAAAACAAGAAAAAGAGTATACCTATTTAAACGTTATTACTTATTTCTCAGTGTTTACTACACTAGGTGATAATGCTTGTTGTAAAAATGCTTTCAAGTCCCGCCGTGTACCTACTAAAGTTATTGAAAGCATTTTTTCAAAAAGCAATATACATATTTATTTGACGAGGTGACAACCCTGCTGATATCTAAAATGTATCTCGTCCGCACCATTTGACGATTCGGCTCCTTCCGCCATTGACTTTTTTACAATTTATGTCATTTTGATTCTTTAGCCTACAACCGACCGGTTTATAGATTTTTGTCCCCTTTTACAATCACCTCGTGTGGAAGTAGCTGTGTAGTAGAGTCTCGCGGTTTCGAGACTCTGCTAGTTTTTTTTATAAAAAAATATGTATTCTTCTATCTAAGACGATGGTGTTAAGAGATTAGAACCATTAGATTGTCGTGACGTGTCGTCAGTAGAGGTAAAAATTGATCTTAAGTTTAATACCTTAAGCTCTGTTGTTACAACAGTTTGGACGTGGTCTTCCTGTGTGATAAGGATGGAAGAATGCTTAAGGATAGGATTAGCCCAGTTCTTTTATAACCAGCTGAGTAGGTACTGAACAAAGATACTAGAGAGATAGTAGTAAGATCGGATATGCGTGCAAATGGCCTCACTACGCGGGATGCCGAAGATCGTGCAAAGTGGAGACGGAAAAGTAGGAAAGCGGACCCCAGGCTCTCGAAAGGGATGCAACCGGGAACATCGTGAGCGATGATGATGACTAGAGAGATAGTAGACCGATTCCGAGTTTCAATAAGCGCAATACACACTGAGCCCGCCGGGCCGCCGACACAACCCGGCGGCCTATATGAAAAGAAACATGTCGCCAACATGCGCCCGCGCGTGTTGCCCGCCGCCATGTCGCCACGGCCGGCGGCTTGCGTACGCCTGCGCTCAGTTGCCCGGCGACGCGACATAATTTTCCGACTTGCAATAAGTGAAGCCGCCAACTAGCCCGCCGACAAAAAGTTGCCGACATAGGTCGGCGGCCCGGCGGGCTCAGTGTGTATTGCGCTTTACAGGCAAAAAAACACATTATTACATTTATTGTTGACCTACCACCACCTGTACACAAACCTAAACTATGAATAAATGATTGAATTGAATTGAATTGAAACGGCAACAAGTGAGGTCAAAAAGGAAACTTTGTTTAAAACTTTAATGGAAGAAACAGTCGACTACGTTTGTAAGGAGAAAAAGTAGTTATCCTTTTCTCTTTCATTCTTGGACCTTTATAATACAATTAAATCAGCGACTTTGCCGGCCTTCCACTCC
Source organism: Idaea biselata (assembly GCA_958496205.1). NCBI lineage: Eukaryota > Metazoa > Arthropoda > Insecta > Lepidoptera > Geometridae > Idaea > Idaea biselata. Next base: position 17,290,439 of record OY292400.1, on the reverse strand, counting down.
GAGCGGAGCGGAGTTAAAAATGTGTCAGTTTAACATCCAACGATTGTTTCCGTAACGCGAAAGAGTTGTATGACTATGAAAACAACCGTTGTATGTTGAACCGACACATTTTAACTCCGCTCCGCTCGCAGTGGAAGGCCGGCATTGGGTCACAGCCGGGTTTTCGCCGGACGCACCGCATAAGTCAAGTCTTTAATAAATCTTACCTATACTATAGATTTGTGTTACTTCCTACGAATATTATTAGCACGAAACCTTGCAAGTAAGTAACTTTGTTACTCTATCACGCAAAAACTACTGAACCGATTGCGATGAAACTTGGTATGCAGATAGCTGGAGATCTGTATTAACACATGTGCACATGTGCTTTTCATCGGGACTTATGGGGCTCCTACCGTTAACGTCACGTCGCGCAGTTCATTCCCCACACATACCTGCAACAAAGAAAAACCGTTTTATTAATGTCTCAACTCAATTGTTCACAATTAAGCTACACACAAACAACTGCAATACAGTTCCGCTTTGAAATTACATAATAACTCAGTAAAAGTAACATCTTCAGTGGAAAACTGTACAAATTACTGCACGGCGGCGAAGGCACGCCCAAAGATATTAAACTACTTCCCGGACGTTACTGTAACTTGGTTACAAGCGAAGTACACACATATTGGGGACCGAGAGTGTTCTGTAGTAGGGTTTATAGGGTTCCGTAATCAAAGTTAAAACCCTTTTACAAAGACTCCACTGTCCGTATGTTTGCATGTCTGTCACCAGGCTGTATCTAATGAACCGTGATAGCTAGACAGTTAATTTTTAAACAGATGATGTGTTTCTGTAGCCGCTACAACAACAAATACTAAAAACAAATAAAATAAAATATTGCCATACAATAACCATGATTATTACATTTTAAACAAACGATATCGCGATATTGTTTTACCACTGGCGCTATCTACTGGCGCCAATCATTAAAATAAATGCTAACATTGCCGAGGACTTTTTGTATAGATAACTAGCTGACCCGGCAAACGTTGTTTTGCCTTATAAATTATAGATAGTAGCAGATTCTCAGACCTACTGAATACGTATACAAAATTTCATAAAAATCGGTCAAGCCGTTTCGGAGGAGTACGGTAACTAACACTGTGACACGGAAATTTGATATATTTGAAGAAGATAAGAAGATAATACGGAACCTTTCGTGCGAGAGTCCGACTCGCACTTGGCCGGTTTATATATTTATTTCGCGTAAAAAAAACATGGAGTATGTTTGAGACCTCACCTCTAGGCCTCTAGCCTGGCACTAGACTTACTAACTAACTACTAGTAACTACCTTCCTACAGTACAAAATCTAACGAAGTTAATAGACACTGGCATAGACCGAGCGAAGGTTGCCAAATTATTAACATAAACGCAAAGCGGGCTCGTGAGACGGCTTATCAACTTGCTTGACTACTAGCTGCACCCCGCGGTTACACCCGATCCCGTGGGAATATCGGGATCAAAAGTAGCCCATGTTACTCAGGGTGAATGTAGCTTTCTAATGGTGAAAGAAAGAATTATTGAGGAGTAATATAGGCTACTTTTGATTCTAAAATTCTTACTGGATTGAGACTTACGCGGGTGAAACTGCGGGACGAAGCTATCAGTCGGAGTCTCAGTAACCCGTTTTTACCCTTTGGGTACGGAACCCTAAAAAACGAATCAATCAACATGCGTTTTAAAAAGTTACAATAACACAAAGTAGTCTAGTTACATTCAGATCACACATAAATACATAATAATAGGTATATAAGTCTAACAGAATTAGCATTTGAAACAAACATTTCCCATACATTTTTTGCAGATTCAATTTGCATTGAAAATACGAACGTAGGTATACTGCAAAAATAGGTCTCGTTCTTTTCTGAATATTTTACATACGGCTGTTCTCATAATCATGTTTCGCTTGGAACTGATTCATACATTTCAAATACAAAAAAAAAATGAATAAATAACTTGGTACCTATCAGAATATGGTCGTGAAGCAACTCTTGCCGCGGTTATTGCTGGGATGGGTGACCGATAATTTGTGTGGCTCAGTTTTCGAGACCTGTAAAGTATTTTCTTCAGAATTGAATCAAATCTTAATCAGGTCCCTTAAGGTCCCGAAAAGGTCCTGTCCTGAGGTCTCGAAAATTTAAGTATTGAGTTGAGATAATGTTAAAAGAAATAAACACCCCGCGATCAAAACTAAAACAATAAACATTTTCTTGAGCTTCCCGGCTTCGGCACATTAGTTCCGGTTGTTATCTCAAATTTAACTTCTTAGGTCAAGTTAGAGGCCTTAGTGCGATCTGACAATTCAAACACTATAGTTTATAATATTATAGTAGAATATAGAGACCTATTCCACAATACAAAAATCACAAAATACCACTAAGTAGGTACCTACATAGCATCAATCTAACAAAAGAAAGAATCGTCCCAAAGAAATGTTCACCGCCCACGACCCAAATAGAAAGATCTGGCAAACCTACTTTAAAACTGACATCAGTAGGTAATAAAAACGTGGCGACAAGTTTGCACAAGTAATGCCTGGGTCAACAAGGGAAAAATCTTTTTTTCCTCTGCCAAGCTGCGAAAATGGGGGCAAATAAGACACGTCTATAGCAGACTGTTTTTTCTTCTTTTTTTGGCGGTGTAGCTTTAGATAAGGTTCTTTTAGGGTTTCGTCAACAAGAAACCTTAAAGGCGTATTCATAAACGAACCTATGCGTGGCTTAATGCTTTGTCTTGCTCTGGTAAGTGATGAACAGCGTCAGCGAAAATGAGACAAAAGCTGAGTCCATATGCATAGGCATCCATATCCATAGACATGGTCGTTTGTGAATACGTTTGTTAGTTTCGTCATGTTGGTCTGTCTGTGGCTTAGCTCAACAAGCTACTAAGACTCTGCTGTCTGTCTGTCCGTCTGTCACCAGGCTGTATCTCATGAACCGTGATAGCTAGACATTTTCATAGATGTTATATTTCTGTAACAGCTACAACAACAAACATTGAAAAAAACTAAAAACAAATTGAAACAAATATTTAAGGGGGGCTCCCATACAACAAATGTTAAACTTAACGTTACCGCGATTTATTTTTACCACTGGCGTCAGTGTCGGTCAGTGGTTGCGTCACGGCTTTCACTAGGTTCACTGTTCATTTTAGGATTCCGTAACCATTTATGTCAATGGTACGGAACCCTTCGTGAGCGAGTCCGGCTCTCACTTGGCCAGTTTTTTTCAATTAAAGTTCTGATAAAAATCAAAACATGTAATCGCTCTTCAGTAACTAACATCGTAACAATTACATTTACAACTAGTGTATTTTTTCTTACAAAACCCTACATTAAGTTACCCCTATTTAGTTAGCTCAAACATTTCTCTAGGAAAATACCGTACAGCTATTGAGTGAGGGATCACAATGGGGAATGCATTTGTTCCGTCAACACGAGATGTCCATTCAGCCTCTCTTTCTATACCATAGTAATTGTAGACGAATGCTACTGAGAGATAGGGACAGCCTTTGTCGCCTGATGTGATTGGAGGATTTAGGAAAAGGTCTTTTGATATCTGACATAGAAAAGTGTATGAGGTCTCTATTGAGGAATGCGCGCAAACTTACGCTACGATGAAGAAGGTTTTACAAATCAGGCGTCAATCCAATAGGTCTGTAATTTTTTTGAAGGTGAACCCGGGTACTTTTGATGAATTTTTGAATTGATGATTGGTTGCCTAGAAGAGATCGCCCTAAGGCCGCCCATTGTGCCAAACTAGTTTCAAGTTTTTCTTTGTTATTTGTATTTTAGTAAAATAAAGCGTATATATCTATGAATTCTGACCTGACAAATGAGTAGGTACCACTTATTTTAACTGACTTAAAGACCGACAGACGGACATGACGAAACTGTAAGGGTTTCTTGTTGAGTACAAAACCCCAAAAAGTAAAGGTTCTCAATTTTTTTTTTATTTTAACGAAGATAGCTTGACCTACTTACCTATATTGTAACTGATTTAATTTAATCTCTATTTAATTATAAAAAAAAATCGCGGAGAAATGCGTCATCAAAAATCCTACCGTGACTGGGGTTCGAACTCTTGCCCCTCGCTTGCCGTTTCACGTCACACGGTGAATTACTGATGTAGGTAGAGGTAGACCTCTGTTTTTTTTCGACTAAGGTTCGATTTCGACGTCAAACAGCTTTCGTCGATTCAAACCGAAAAATGTCTTTAATTTCAGTACAACATCGCGAAAACAGAAGAAAAATCTAAATGAAAATTATTTAAACTTAATTTTATGAATAAGTCTAAAGAGAGTCCTTAGCTATCTCATTTTATCGGTATTAATAGGTCAAAAGGCTTAAGAGTCTTCTTATACAGAATTTTCTTATACAATTTCCAAAAGAAGCATCGTTACAAAAATCTTCGAACAAATGACGCCTAATTTTGTAAACCGCAAGCATTCAGCCGGTTTCCTGGTTCATTAGTTATATTGAATATCGAGTTGGTTCATTTCATTAGACTCTCACATATCAATCTTGTATTCATCCAACCTACTAATGGGGGCCAGCGATTGGTACCCTTCTTGCAAATTGCAAACAATATGATATGTGCGAAGATTTTTGCAGTGCATAAACTGCACGCAATGATAGTTGTTGTAAAGACTTGTTGTTTGAAAATTAAAATAGGTTAATATTAATAGGTTAAAAATAAAATAGGTTAGGTAAAATAGGGTAAATAAATATTGAAATGGTCAGTTTTAAAGACTTTTTTAGTTTTTTTGTTTGCTTTATCTTAACATCTCATAATGAGGTCGTAGTTTACTTTACATAGGTAGTTGAAATAAGTAAAAAGGCCGTCCAGCGTAGCACATAGTCTTAAAAAAACGAAAAATGAGTTTAATTTCTTAGCAGCATCGCGAAAACTGAAACAAAAATTACATGGCCATGTTTTTTCATCAATTATTTAAAATAGGTCTTTTAAATTGGTATAGTATTTGAATTAATTCAAGTACCTCAATTAAAGTTAAAAAAAAGTTTCTGTACTGTAATGAATTCTGACCAAAACAGTTCCTATAAAATTTGACTTGGTGATCTGTCTCTGTCCTCACTAATGCTGTTAGAAAGGGACAGCAGATGTAATCAGGGTACCAATGCGATCGGAAACGATCATTTTCGATTCTTTTCGAGTATTTTTGTATAACTCAGTTGCGTAAACCATGCAGCAAGCTATCAAAATCGAGGTACTTAATTTAATGAATAAAAGTTTATTTTTATTTTAATTAACAGTCAAATTGAATTATTTATATTTTATTAGTTGCATGATAAAAGAAAAAGTTTGAAAATTAACTAAATTCGATGAATTTTGTTCTCAGTAACTAAATTTTGTTGCATGTAAAACTGCTTGGTAAAGAAAATCAAGTGTATTTTCCGGGCTCCTTTGTCTTCTGGTGGGCGGATTTTTACGGATTAACTTATCAATTTGTAAAATATGGTTGTTGGTCCGTGAGAGATGAATCGTAACGGTTTTAGGGTGTAATTTTGTTGAGTATCTTTCCTTCGCAGGGCGGGTAATAAATTAAAGATTTTTGATGATTTTTTACTTTCGAAAACCGTTTTCTTTGACTCACGGCTACGAATCATTGAGATCATGGAAATAGACTGGTCTTTATTAGAGAGATTTGAGGTTCAGATAAATGCTAGAAATGAAAATAGAAAGAAAGAAAAAAAATGACCAAGATTTTTTTCGCTTCTTGTCCATCTAAAGGTTGCCTGGACGAGATCGCTTTAAACAATAAGACCGTCCATTGTGCTCCCTAGAAATAAGCTGTATATGCTTTTCTTTTTATTGTATTTTTTTTTTTGGTTGTACAATAAAGAATTAATCTATCTACCAATCTAACTTTGTCAGATATCCCGACTATTCCCGAGTTGTCCATCCCTTTAAAGATCAATATCATTCAGAACCGAAATCCTTACGATTTCATAAGTCAGGGTCTTCCTTCGAATATATCAGCCGGCCCCATCAGTCACATCAGCACGCATAATAGAGATCAAAGCATTACATTCTGGTTATTGGACGGTTGTCGTGTGAGCTGCGATGGGGTTGGCCGAAATGTATTGGAAGCATTGTCCCTACTTGATGGGACACTTTAGTGATTTGATTCTAACACTTTCTGCACAATGAACCAAAGAACTTTCTCGGTTTTTCCTGCCCATATCGAAAGTTATTTGAAGTCGGCGTAGATAAGTACTAGACTAACGGCTGAATACAGAAACGCTACTCAAAATTTGAGTTTGAGATCTACTTAAATAACTGAGCAGCTATCAAACTCGAAAAACCTCATACTAATTTTTTTGTACAGAAACGCTACTCAAAATTTGAGGTTGAGATCTACTTAATCTACTAAAATAACTGAGCAGCTCTCAAACTCGAAAAATCTGATACTAATTTAAATTTAGAAGCTGCTTAATTATTTAAGTAGTACGCCTCAAATTTTAAGTCACGTTTCTGTATTCTAGTTAGTCTAGTACTTATAAATAAAAAATAAAAAAAATAATTAAATTTATTTTCAAATTAATGTGTACAAAAAAACTACATTGAAATCGGTTCATCCGTTCGTGAGCTACGATGCCACAGACAGATACACACCCACACACACAGACAGACACGTCAAACTTATAACACCCCTCTTTTTCCGTCGGGGGTTAAAAACCCAACTACGCCAACTTCAAATAATTTGGGATATGGGCAGGAAAAAGAAAGAAAGTTCTTTGGTTCATTGTGCAGAAAGTGTCAAAATCAAATCACTCAAGTGTCCCATCAAGTAGGGACAATGCTTCCAATACATTTCGGCCAACCCCATCGCAGCTCACACGACAACCGTCCAATAACCAAAATGTAATGCTTTGATCTATATTATGCGTGCCGAATACAGAAACGCAACTTAAAAGTTAAGGGCTTCTTAAAGAATTGAGCAGCTTCTAAATTTAAAATTAGTATGAGATTTCTCGAGTATGAGAGCTGCTCAGTTGTTTAAGTAGATTAAGTAGATCTCAAACTCAAATTTTGAGTAGCGTTTCTGTTTTCGGAGGTTAGTCTACGCCGACTTGCTCAATTCTTTAAGAAGCCCATAACTCTGAAATTAAAAGATCTGTACCTAGTTACATTTTCCCGGGTCTCAATCGCGTATAATTATTTATTTTCTTACCTCGACTTTTCAACCATGTTACAATGGTCTTGGTCGCGAGGAGACTGTCGCGAGGGGCGATTAAGACCCGGGAAAATGTAACTATGTTAACAAACCGTGTGAATTTAAAAAGTTCTAATACCTAGTCATTTTTCCACTGAAATTCTCATTTCAGAGTAGTTTGGTTTCAATGCAATAAACTGCATTTAAACTACGTTCATTTACTGAAAAGCCTTCCACGAACAGCTTACAGCTAAATTCATAGACCGGTTGACATATCTCATATTCGTTAAATTGTGAAATTATTCAAATAAGTGCTGACAAACATCAAAGGGTAAAGTTGTACACTATACGACGATAAACCCATAAATGCAGCGGACGGTCCGGTAATACGACTTCAGCTTTGAAAACTCATCGTTTGTACCGATGTTTACATCCGGATACTGTAACTACATATGTATGTGTTCCATTTATTTTATTTTAGTGATTTGAAAAGGTAGCACTTGATACTCAACTTTTTATTAGTTCAAATGTTTCAGTTTAACAAAGAATCTTACCTAAAAATTATCTTACCTACCTAATTAATTTGTAACCGATGGAAACTTTAAAAAGACATCTTGTGAAATCGGGTTAAGCAACGCCTTGGCGCGGTCACTACTTAGATGGGTGACCGATAATGTGCGTAGGAAAAATCATTTTCTCGAGCTCCTCCGTGCTTCGGCGCGCACAGTTGGTGCCGGTTGTCTCTGATAGTCAAGTTAGGCCTTAAGGCGCCCTGACCATGACAGACCGCTCAGTCGCAAAATGCACCTATCGCAAAATACACCCCATGCGAAAAAGATACCATTCTCAAAATGCACCTATCGCAAAATGCACCTTTAAAACACTTAAAATATTTCAAGTCAAAAAAGACTTAGTAAATTTTGAATTTGAGTCTAAGATGCAGTGCTCTCGCCTTGATAAGTGCGAAAAAGTGAACACGTCTCGATTCACCTTCCCCAATGGCTGCACCGACCTACGATTTACTAGATATCTTTCTCAACGTTTGTTTAGTTCAGCACGAACAGCAGTATTCACCAGGAAATCGCCAATAGAGAATTTAAACAAGTGTTGTCGGGGCAGAGTTTTTATTCCAAAACAGATACGAGGGGATATTTACGAGAACTGTTGTTGTTCAAAACATTTTCAACTTTAGTTCGACAGCGTGAAATTTCATCAACTGTACTTGTGTGTGTAAAGGTCTAAGCCGACTGTTTCGTGACGATTTTTACCAAAAAGTTTGTGGGAATATTAAAACCGATTGCGATGAAACGTCAAATGTAGAGAGCTAAAGTTCTGGACTAACACACGTTAGGGTGAATCCGCAATAAAATGGACGTGTTTTATAACGGATACTATCAATATCTCAAGTTTTGATCGTAAATATTTTAGGTTTTTTTGGTGTTGGACAACAACAAGGACAAGGGTCTATGGTCACAGGCCCACAGGTCTTTGGTTATCAATAGTGCCAACACCCAAATAACATAAACTATTTTCGATAGTGTCCGTTTTAAAACACGCCCGTTTCATTGCGGTTTCCCCCTACATTTCTAAGTTGTTTGTGCGAGCGGAGCGGAGTCATGAATGTGTCAGTTTAACATCCAACGATTGTTTCCATAGCGCGAAAGAGTTGTATGACTATTATATGAAAACAACCGTTGTATGTTGAACTGACACATTAATGACTCCGCTCCGCTCGCAGTGGAAAGCCGGCATAACTCTATATGTCTATTAACTTTCACGCCTAAACCGCTGAACCGATATAGATGAATTTTTGTATAGGGATAGATAGGACCTCGGAGAATGACATAGGCAACTTCTAATCCCGTAAATCTTGCAGGATCGGGACTTACGCGGGTGAAATCGCGGGCGCAGCTAGTAATACTATAAAAGTCCATTAACTAAAAGCGACAGTGGGTAAAAACTCTAACCCAAAACTTTTTTTCCCACCAAAAGTGAATATGAAACTAACAGCAAGATAAACAAACTAGTTAAATTCCAAAAATATTGTTTTGTTTTCTGAAAAGTTTTCAAAGCAGAAAAACAAACGATTGTGTCGAAATACCGTTCGCGTTGATATGAGAAACGGGGTTGCATTTTCGGGACAAAGCCGGTATTCCTGGATCTTTTAGTAATAACTTTCACGGATAAAAGTTTAAAAATAACACTCTAATTTATATTTACGGAGCGGTGTTGGTCTAGTGGTAGATACAACGACTTTCATTCCGAGGGTCGTAGGTTCGAATCCTGGCCGACTGCGCACCAATGTCTTTTTCGTTAAGAGAACAATATGTGCGCATTGCCCTAATGGCGTAGTAGTTAGCGCACTCGCCCGGCAAGCGAGGGGCACGGTTTCGAATCCTTTGGATTTTTGATGATACATTTCTCTTTGTAGCAATGTTTCTTATAAATCTGTTTGTAAATGGAATAAAAACCCAATCTGGCAGCAATATCATTATAAAACACAAAAAAAAAATGAATTAAAACTTCCTCTATGAGCTTCTATAAATATGGGTAGGTAGCAGCACTTAAAAAACAAACTAAATTAGGTATTACATGACACATGTGATAAAACTTAATGGTAATTCACAGCGGGTTACTTAAGAAGTACCTTCTAGTACGCATCTTTAATAAGAATAATAACTAATAAGATATGTCGTAGGTATCATAGACATAGGTATCATAGACATACGTTGTGAGACATAGGATAGCCTCTTTTCAGGACAGAGTTGACAGGTGTAAAAACGAGATTGTGAGGGAGTTGAGCAGCAGGCTCTTGACGTCAGATACGTTTAAAGACTGGCTGAAAATTGTCAGTTGACAGTGTAACCTACGTATAGTATTAGAATATTTGTTTATTCTTTTAATAAGACGAATATTTATACTTTATAATTGAAGTCAGAAGTATCATTACTTAATTGTTATTATTTGCTATTTACTTATTTACTATTCACTTGTGTGTACTATGGACTATGTCTGAAATAAAGCTATTTATTATTATTATTATTTGTTTGTAACGTTACCGTTTCACGGGGCTATGGAGCCCCGGACCTTTGGTAGGCGTGCGTGGGGCCGAAGCCAACACGCAGAGGCCCGTTTTAGTTACAATTTTAATTGCAAAGTATGAAATGGACACCAAACCGGCGATTATCCCTGTCTACACTTTAAAATGCAGCTTTAAAAGGACAACCCCCGGTTTGGATAGAACTATTGTGTAAACTACGGGTGAAAACTACTTGGGCTATGAAAATGGTTTGGTAGTGGATTGGATACTGGGGGGAACTATGGGGACTATGGCGCCTGCCGTAACAATGTTTAACAAACACGTAAAATGGCAGGCGGAGACTCGCCAACTCACAAACTGGGCCACCCTAATTAAGCCGAGCAAATTACAGCCAGGGGGCAACAGGGGCGTGAGTGGCTGAAGGATAGAGGAACCTCAGCGGATTTTAAACCATCCTAGGTAATCCTGTGGAGCGGGCCAACTCATCACTGACGTGAGGTGTCCATCCTCCGAGCATTTCTGCTCTCGCGACTCCACTCTGACCAGCTATAACTCTCTATTATTATTATTATTATAACGTGTAACAACTTTAGTTTTTTGGCAGACAATCGAGCACCTCACAATCTAAGTACACTCACGAAATGTTTTGTTTTGTGTCCATAGCTAATCTTAGGAGATATTTAAACAATACTTAATGTTAAAATATTTATTTCAAACAGAAGATATAGTATATAAGTATAGATTATTCAAATAGCCCTACGATAAGAAGAAACTCATGAACGTTTACTTTTACATGATCATGTGTTAAATTACAATCGTCTTAACACAAATTGTTAATTTAATTTGAACAGGAGCTATCAATAATCATTAATCATGTCCATGGAAACCACGCGACGGATTACACAATTCAAGTTTAATATTTTTTAAATCCTGTTATGGACAAGGACATGGACAAAGTTTTTAAGTCACAAACGTGACAAGAAAACGAAAGTCGTCAAAAACATATTAATAAAACACCGTCCTTCTACCTACCTAAATAACATTAATATTAAAGCATAATTCACCTAAACAATACCTAGTAACGATGGCGAGCAATATAATTTATCTAACGCTCATAATTCGTGTACAGACCTGAATTTATTGCGGGCAAATTAATTTGGCGGACCGACGGTACTAATCCAACCGCATCTGCTCCTAGTATTGATGTTAAAAACGTTTAAGACCTGTGGATTTTGGAGGACGTATCATTATTTAATGGTTCGAGGCTTTGGTGATCGAAGTTGGGAACTGTATCGTTATGTTGTGCCACAGTTTACCTAGTACGTTCTTTAATTTCAGACTTTATTCTGACGTTTAGTTTGTTTGTATTTGACATTTTTTCCTCAGGAAGATGTGTCAAATCGTAGTCCACAATTAAAAATCGAAGTATAGTTGGGGCCTCCGCGCTGCTTTATACAGTTCCTTCTTTTGTGTAGTGGTGTAGGGCTCACCTGGTGTGAGAGTTTTCATGTCGCTCTAAGGTCTCTAACTTGACTTAACGACTGCTATCAGAGATAACAACCGGGTCTAACTGCTAAATGTGCCGCGCCGAAGCACGAAGGGGCTCGAGAAAGTGTTTTTTGCCACATAAATTATCGGTCACCCATCCAAGTAATGACAGCGAAAAGCGTTGCTTAACCCGCACGACCATTCTAGATTGATGATAGAACATGATAGACTGGTGCATCTAGATCAGGGGTTCCCTAACTTGTTTGAGCCACGCTCCCTTTCGACCATAAAAAAAAATCCGCCCCCCCCTGGGGGGCGCGCCCCCCACTTAGGGTCTAGATGACCACTGATCTAGATGATATGTAGTAATTTCCGTAGTTTAGTACCCATAGTACAAGCCTAGATGCTTGCTTAGGGGCTAGATGGCTTTGTGTGCAACGTCCTGGTATATTAATTTTATTTTCAGCACTAAATACCTACCCTATCACAGCCAAATAAAACTTCCAAAAGACGAAAGTAATAATCGATTACCTAATAATCAGGTAAATAAATAAAAAATGATTATTTATAATCTTCAAAAAGAAATTTCTGATTAGCTACTTATGTAGCTATATCAAAAGAAAAAGCAAAACGAAAAGAAAAGTTAGTTGATAAGACAGTTTACTCAGTTTGAAACTAGATGGCGTTACTAGTATTAAAATTCTTACTACGAAACAACAGCTGATCGCAACCCCACCTTATTTTGTGAATTGGTAACGTTGTGGATGCTCTGTCTCTTTCACTTACACATGAAAAAGGTAAATCGAATCTTGTGTTGGGAATTCCAGGGAACTAGTTGAAATTGTTTTGATTGCTAATAGAATGAAGTAGTTTTTAATCAAGTCATTTTAATGTATGACTGATAGGATAGAGTATGTAAGCCTTATCGATAAGCGTCTTTTTCCGTGACAAGAACTCTCAAAGTTGACAGGCAGAAACAATAAGTAGTAAAATTATTCCGTCCTTACTCCACGTTTATGAATAAAACTATGTATGTCTGATTGAAACAGGTAATAATTTTCAGAACTTCGTTACAATAATGCGATTAAACATTTTATTAATTTAAAAAAAAGCCCAAGTGCGAGTCGGACTCGTGTCCGAAGCGTTTCGTACCACTATCACAAAAAGAACACGTTTGTTGTATGGAAGCCCCAATTAAATATAAATATTTTATTTTGTTTTTGGTATTTGTTGTTATAGCCGCAACAGATATGTGAAAATTTAAACTGTGTAGCTATCACAGTACATGACCTAGTGACAGACAGAAGGACAGTGGAGTCTCGTAAAAGGGTCTCGTTTACCTAAAAAAAGAAATCCGTTACCCTTTGGGTACGGAACCCTAAAAATCGCATTTCGTCTGTTCGTTTTAATTTTAAACTTTCCTGATACCTAGTTAGAATTCGCTATGTGAAAACCGGCACTAGATAAAAAAATAACAAATTTAATTTTCACAGTATCACAGTCCCCTTAACTTTTAGAAAACTAACAAAAACTTATAATTAAAAGTTAAAGTTGTAAATGTGCAATCGGCACGAATCGTTTGCGAAGTACGATTGATTTTTTACATTCGCATTAAAAGTTTGTTAATAGTCGGGTCAGTTTTATGGTGACAGTCGTTTCTCTTCGAATTTTCTTTTATTTATAGTCAATTGATATATTAATTGGTTGTAAATTCGCTAAGGAACATTATTGTAACACTTTGTCAGTAGAAATTAAACTCATGTTTTCGGTTTCAATCGTGTTGCTTTTATTACATAGACATTGCAAAGTATAAGAACTTAGTTACATTTTCCCGGGTCTTAAGAAAATAAGAGAACTTAATAAGACAACTGTTTTAATTATGTGTTCTATTTTGCTTAGGTGACCGGTAATATGACCCATGGATAATATCAATAAAATTACAATATTATTTTTTTAACATTATAAATGGATCCTTGTTCACATAATTTCTTAGTGTTAATATTGCTTTTTTGTTTTTTTGTGAGTTCTTCCCGGTGGATTCTTGTATTACAACGCACGCACAGCCCAAACCGCTGGTCCTAGGGACATGGAATTTGGAGAGCGTGTAGGTTGTGGGTAGATATCTACTAAGAAAGGACTTTTCTAAATTCCCAAGGAATCGGAACTTACGCGAGTAAAACCGCGGGACTCTACCAGTCTATCTACACTAATATTATAAAGAGGAAAGATTTGTATTTTTGTGTGTGTTTGTAATGAATAAACTCAAAAACTACTGTGCTGATTCCAAAAATTCTTTCACCATTAGAAACCTCCATTCACCCTTTGTAACATAGGCTACTTTTGATTTCGATATTCCCACAGGAGCGGGACTTAAAACCGCGGGACTTTACCATTTCTTAATAAAATCCTAAAACAGTGTATACCTAAAAACATATAAGATAAGATAAGACAAATAAGATTATCATTTTACAAAATAATACAAAAATGTAAATAGCCTACAGGAATATTAGAAACACGAAACGTCCCTAATTAAATGTATACTTTGTTAAAATGGCCCTTTCTGCTTCTTTGAATGTATCTTGTATAGCCATGGGAACAACTAAAGGCGTACGTAGATAGCAGTACTTTCCATCGCTCGATTGATTGTCGGCAGATGGCTCAAATCATACCTGAGCTAAAAACTAAGCAACTAAGCTATGGTTGTTATTGTCACAATATAGTTAAGAAACCTTACCAATATTATAAACTAGCTGCGCCCCGCAATTTCACCCGCGTAAGTCCTGATCCCGCGAGATTTACGGGATCAAAAGCATTCTATGTCCTTCTCCCGGTTCTAAGCAACCCCTCCGGTTCTAACCTATTTTATAAGGCTAGTCAAGTTTTGCAACAATCTGTCAAAAACTCAAAATATGTTTATTCAATAAGATAATCACAGATCATTTTAAATAGTCAGTAACATAGTGTGTCTTCGGATCGCGACCTCCAATGAGCAGAAGACACAAGAAACTCAGGGTCTTTTTTGCAGTGATCATGTAATTCACATTGACACAAATGCTGGTTTGGCGTCGTAAGATCGGATATGCGTGCAAAGTAGGAAAGCGGACTCCGGGCTCTCGAGAGGGATGCAACCGGGAAAATCGCTCGAATGACATGTGATTCGTCGCATAATCGTTATAATCGTTTCAAAATCCGCAGTCTGCCTTAACCCCAACTTGCCACCAAACGTCCATGTTTTTGCAACAAAGTTTCATTTATTTATAGAGTTTATAATACTTGAGGCCTCCATTATGCTCATTACTAGAGCTTATCGTTACGACTTGTACAAGCTTTTCAATTAAATCAGAACCGCAAACCATTTTATCGATTTTATATTATAATCTCATTGTGCATCGATACAATGTTGTTGTTTTATGTTAGAACTGGTTATTTACGTCCAAATACTGAAACACTACTCGAAATTTGAGGGCTACTTAAGGGGACAGTCTATCTAAAACTTTCTTCATAGAAACTTTACAAACGTAGTCGACTGTTTCCTCCCTGGATTATGTATTAGAAAAAATATGTTTATGCCATAAGTCTTATATCAGCCATGACCATGCCATATAGGATTTATGGCGTAAAAATATTTGCTCTAATGTCTTTATTCAGGAACTTTACGTTTTGACTTTTTTCATTTTCTAATGTTTCTAAATTTTATTTCTATTCTAATTACTTAGGGGGCGTCCATAAATTACGTGAGATGTTTAAGGGGGGGAGGGGGTCGAGTCAAATCTCATCTAATCTTACGTTGGTGAGAAGGAGGGTCTCGGCAAATATCACGCATTTTTTTTCTGATTGAAACTAAAAAAAATACTATTTTGGTCCATTTAATCCAGAATGTACATACTGAAAAAAAAATTCTGCTACCGGAGCTGTATTTTACTGCTCCAGTAACTGAACACACTCTACAATTTGTTAGTCGTAAATAAAAGCACGAAGCATTTTTTTTTCTTTTTACAATAACAATCCAACGCGTTTACGTAAGAAACCCACATTTTGAAAAATCTCACGTGAGATTGGAGGATGGGGGAGGGGGTTGAATAAAATCTCACGACTTCTCACCAGGAGGGGAGGAGGGACAGAAAATTTCAAAAAACACCTCACGTAATTTATGGACGCCCCCTTATTTGCTTACATTTCCATTTTCTTTTGTCGCACGTGAAGTTGTCGACAAATGTTGCTGCAAAAAAAAATTGAAATATTAACTCAGCAATAATTTTAACGTCGTATCACAAGCACAAAGTTTTCTAGTCCTAGGTACTTCCTGTTGCCAAAAACCGTCATCCTGTACACTTAAGAACATTATTACCATATAATCTGCGACCCTAGGAGTGAGCAGTAGTGTAGGATCCTACCATACAACGACCTTCACCGAGCCGGTTAATGGATGAAAAGTATCCAATTTATATTCAATTAAATAGTATGTCAATAAATATATTGCAAATGGGTTGTCTAAAAATTTCACTCCAGAATAAGTTTGTTTTTCAAACATTTAACAACCGGAATTCAGGACTGATTTTTTGCAGACAACCCTATACCGCCGTGTTTGTTATGAAATTTATTTTCATTTTAATTAAACTTTGATTTATCATTAACCAGACCGGTGTAAGTTACTAGTATCGATATACATACCTGTTTTTACATGCCTGCCTACCCATGAGTTAAGATGGGAAATAATAGTCAACTTAACGTTTGCATATTCTATGGGCTTCATACTTTCGATTGGTATGGAATTTGCAAATTAAGAAAACCAGTGAAATGTTTAAAGTAAAATCTGGATTGAAATTTTTTAGATTACCCATTTGCAATTTATCAATTTACATATTAAATAACGGCCGAATACAGAAACGCTACTCAAATTTTGAGTGCTACTCGACCAATTAATCAGCTCTCATAATAAATCCCGTGCTAATTTTGAATTTAGAACCCCTTAAATTTCAAGTGGCTTTTCTGTATTCGGCTATAAAAGACTTTTCATTCATAAACCAGCTCGGCGAAGTTCGTTGTATGGTGGGATCTTAGACTACAGTAAGCACTATTCCCATTTACCATGCTTTTATCCAAATTGGTCGGACCGTTTAGGCTCTGGCATCAAACCAAAACTACTGGCAAATAATGCATGATAAGGATGACATAAAAAAGTTTACAACCGTTATAATAACGTGTATTCGTTTTGTTCCATGAGTGTTACTGCGATGGAGCAATTTGGAGTAATTCACTTTGATTGCATTGAACGGATTTACAGCCAAAAATTGTTTTATTTTTTACAGAACAACAACAACAATGCTCAAGGTTTCGGAAGAACAGCGCCCAGTCGTGGTCTACCGTGGTTGGGCGAATGCTTAGTCAGGGCCTTTCTGCTGTTTTTTTTAATGCACGACGTTACACAGCACAATCAAGCCCCAAACGAAGCACTAGGCTTTTATACCTATTGCTACTAGACAACGGATATACCTACTACGTAATAGTATATAATAGGTATACCTATATATTATATTATACCTTTTTTTTGTAAATACATTACATTGACGACCTCTGTGGCGCGTCGTGCAAGAGCGCGACTGCAATGCAGGAGGTTGCGGGTTCGATTCCCGCCGGGTGCAAGTATTTATGCTTAAAAATAAATATTTGTGTCTGGTCTGGGTGTCCTTCTATGTATAATATGTATGTATTTACAAAAGAAAAATAAATATAAGTATTATATCCGTTGCCTAGTCACCATAACACAAGCTTAGTCGCTTACCACGGGGCTAGATGGCGCTGTGTTTATTTATTTATTATTTATTTATTTATTACATGTTATACATAGAATACACCCAGACTAGTTTTTTAATGAAAAATAAAATAAAATGAGTTTAATTTCCAAATTCGCCATTTTAGTTTTAGTTGAAAACAAAACTCCTTTCAACATTTATCGCTATCTTTTATAGTTCAATTCAATTTATATAAAAATTACACTACAAAAAAAACACCTTAAATTTAGGGGGCATAATGGGCGGCCTTATCGCTTAAAGCGATCTCCTCCAGGCAACCTTTCAAACCCTTTCTGCTGATCCCTTTTTTTACTTTAACTTCAGAGCCCTAAAATATCTCTTTCCTATGTCAATAAAACGTAGGACCTTAACTTAATACACTAAATTAATCCAAAGTTAAAACAGTATAGTATTACCGGCAGTAGAACGAGTATTCAATAAAACATAGGCAGTAAGTTATGTTCGAGTGTGGCTACGTGTGAACCACGTGCCTCGCCTTGGCGTGATGCAGTCTGCATCGTGAACGAGATCACACCGAGGTCGCAACTTAGGGCTGCCACTGACACTCATACAGAGAGCTAATTACTTTAGTATCGAAAAGAATATGATAAAAAGTGTTAGGAAGTTTTGTTATTATCGTGCTCAGATGGAGATATATAACACTTCTTTATTAAAAAAACAGCAACAATTTTTGATTCTTCTTGTGATAATTAATTTGAACAAGATATGTTATTTACAGTAAAAATATAATTAAATTACCCGATTCCATGGAAATTTCAAAAAATCCTTTCTTAGTGGATACACTCCCCAAATAACACACTCTCCAAATTGCATGTCCAATTGTCCATAGGGATGCAAAACCGCGGGATACTGCTAGTTTACAACAATAGGAAGGTATGCAGTTCCATTAAACATTTGGGGTTGTCACTTCATCTAAAATTCAAGGCAATCGAACAATAACAGTCTTTAATATTAATCCTACCAAGTTCAACAACCAGACCAATTGAAAGGCCTATAAAATGGTTACTGTTCAGGTCCAATTTACATAACAGTGCCGTGTCTACACTCTACAATCGGCATTAAACATTATCTGTGATCATGGGCCAAACACGAAGGATAGACCTAGATATCGAAGAGCCTAAAAGGGCTTTTGTATCTAAGGCAAGAATCAAACTAGATTCTATTCTATTCAATAGACTTAGTTAAACTTAAATGAAATAAAACTTAGTTTCTTGATTAAGATCTTGATTGAAAATTGTGAAGCTATTTAGCTCCTAGCTACGCCTCGCGGTTTCACTCCGATTTTTGCGTGAACGAAGGAGTATCATACAGTCATACTCGTGTACTTACTTACACACAGTTTTTCACATTTATAATATTAGTAGGATTTTATTTTTAAGGCTTCTTGCTTCAGCACTATTGGTACTTACATTTTCGTTTAAAATTTAAGTGACATCGAAAAATTGATATTTTTTTGACGTTAAGACCTTGGATCGTAACTTAAGTTTTGAATGATCCCAATTAATGAATCCAAATTAGGTAAACATCAATTGTCGTTAGTTTTGCCTCAAGAAAATAAAATATAGGTATAGGTATTGGGATTCATTCGAAAGATCACTTTTATTGATGTTATGAAAAACTTTTTGTTTGTGATGTGTAACGCAACCTCTAATAAGAACAAACAACAAAACTTCTTATATCATAAATATTATAATCCTTCTTTCTTGATCCATGTTCTAACCTAATCCAGGATTAAGAGAACCAAGTTAAAAAATCAATTTTCCTGCCAGCCCTAAGTAAATAAGACCAACCTTCTACAATGACCTGCAATGACCCCGGTGCCGATTGTAAAAACAACTAGGTAGGTAGATCTATTCACTCTATAGAGTTTCTAATTAATTGTTGAACACAATTTTGCGATTTTATTACAAAGTTTGTTCAAGTGTATTGTTATTTTTGTGTAAGTACTTAAGTTTTTAAAAATCGGTTTCCGATTTCAAGTTTTTAAAGTAGCAGATATATTTTACAGATATATTGGACAGTTATCAAACTTCTCATAATTTTTTCATTTGAAAAATACATTGAGCTTTTTGAACGAAGTTCAAACCTACGCCTTTAGATTGAAAGTCGAGATCAACACTCGATTCAAGCCTTTAGATTGAAAGTCGAGACCAACTTAGTATAAACTTTAAACCATGTCTTTATTTTAAAGGTCATTGAAATAGCCATTTATTTTCTTAAAAGGTCTAAGTCGTAACGCCAAGCGGTCTCGTCCTTGTTGACCGGTGTTACTAAGGAAGATTTTGTTCGGATTTTGTTCCACTGCCGTCGTTCTTTTTCTAGACAAGCGTGTCGTGTTACATCTTAGACCATATCATCACTTACCATCAGATGAGATAGTGGTAAAACGCTCAAATATCGTGTGTAAAAAAATAAAGGCTTAAAACTTAAATAACATTAATCGACAACCCTATATCATATCGGCGCGTGCGCAGTGTCACGTACATATTAATGACGTCATCACACATGACGCGACCACACTGAAACTTGACTGCATTTACGTTGGCCACAAATCAGAACATAATATTGAAATTCTATGAATTTTTCCGGTTTTAATCACGATGCTTTTATTATATTTTAACCGACTTCCAAAAAAAGAGGAGGTCTCAATTCGTCGGGATATTTTTTTTATGTATGTTCTCCGATTATTATTATATGCATTTTTCAACGCTCGACGGTTCGAGGTCTTTTCAGACCTTTTGCACACGGGTAAAACAAATAATATTTTAAAAATTTTGTCGGTTTTTGTGATGATGGATTGAAATTAAACTCATTCTTTCGAAAAATCGAAAGAATGAGTTTAATTTAAGACGACAAACGACGACGCCGACGACGGTTAAAAAACCGTCGGCGTCGTTTGGTCGTCTTTTACGATGGGGATAGCGTTGCCACCTTCTTTTAGAACCAGGCTACAAGGCCCGTATGTAACCGTTTTTAATGCATTTAGAAAATCTATCAGTTTCAATATGGGACTTGTTGCGACTGTAATCTCGGTTAAGGTTTCCGTGACATTGCGCTCGCGCAGCGATTGAATGACCTTCATCTATCTCGATGTAATTTACCTCAATCTAATATTTTCCTTTATTTAGAGCTTGCTTAGAACCTAAGGCGAATAAATGGCGCTACAGTAGTCCCCTGTACTTTTGTACTGTAACTTTAGGCCTAAAGTAAGGAGCCCTTCGCGCGACCTTTAAACTCTAACACTAGGTGAGCCACACCACTAAACGAAAATAAGAATAACTAATACAATATTATTTATCAAAGAAACACGATATCTCATGTACACAAGCGATAAAAACGAAATGTCGAATCTTCAAACAAAAATAAACAACAGTAGCTTAATAACAAGATTATTTGTTTTTAATACAAATTGACTCATAATCAAATCGCAAACTATACGAAGTTCAAGGTCTGATAGGTGTCAAACAAACAAAATTAAATACCAAATTAAAATAGTGAATGTATCGAAAATATAATCAAAACAATGCATCTTGTTTTATTTTTGTGTTTTTTACCTAGCACCTGTCACTAATTTAGTTTACTATGGATTTTCGAATTGAAATTGCGAAATCGATCGATTTTTTGTATTGAATCGTAGTTAGATGGTATGAGTATAATGAATGAATGAGAATTAACTTTTACAAATAAATATTTAAAAAAAAATGTTGATTATTAATCATTATTGACGCTTATTGACGCCTCATTTTTTTCGTTTTTATACTTAGTTACCTATAGTTTTTTGCTCCTTCACGCAAAAACTTCACTTTGTTGAATAAATGACTTTACAGAAAATAAAGAAAATAATTTTATTATGTTGCTCCTTCGCGCAAAAACTCCATGTCCTAGAAAATAAATCTCTCTCTTTTTTCAGCAGTGCGGTATACAGCATAGTCAGTTTATAGAGTTCCGTACATTAATAATTAAGTGGACTGGACTAACATACCCGTAACTAAAGAACGCTACATGGGATCGCAAGAAATTTTGCCTACTGGTTTACGAACTTCATTATTAAGATGGCATTGGATGCTGACTAGTTTCGATAAGACAAAATTAAATGAAATCGTGTTACCGTAGTAGTACCCTTCAATGTCAATGTCAAGTACGTCGCCGGCACATGTGTCGACGCATGCGTCACCAATTAGCATAACGCCAATTTTGTGGTTTTCTCTCTCTCGTGTTCTATTCTATTACGCAACCGGTCTTATTAGAAGCACTGGTCGGTTTTAGAATAACTTTGACATCAGTGAAGTTGGCGCTAATAAATGAGGAGTTGTGAGTTTTTTTTAGGTCTAGTTGTCATTATAATATAAGAACATATACCTACCATGCTATTATAAAATGAGTTTTAAGTGCCAAACCTGGTTTAAACCATGGTTTACTATGCCTAGATCATGGTTTAAACCAGGTCTGGCCTTAAAACTCATTTCATAATAGCAAGGATAGAAATTACTTTCTTTATCTATAAAAAGCTTTGTCCTGACTGACTGCATCAACGCACAGCCTAAACCGCTGAATATTTTTACAGCCGGCCGCCTGCCTGACACCAACCGTTTTAGGGCAGTTGATTCGCCACCGCTAGCGAAGAACTAAAGATTTACCAGTCTTCCTCAGATCCCTTAGTCGCTTTTTTCGACACCTACGAGAACACATGGCGTAACTGCAAAAAGCCTGATTATTTTGTGATAACGGTCGGGTGAGTCCCACTCGCACTTAACCGTTTTAAATTAAGTATTGTTTTGAAATGCTCGTGAAAAACCGTATCACACACACGTAAGTCACGCTAAGTGGAAGTGTCTGGAATCACTCCAGCTATACTAGTTACATAATAAATGATTACGCAATGTTTTTCTAGACATTGAGATGTTAGAGGAGTAATTTGATATATTTTGTTTATTTATTTATACAATACAAATTGGCTGAGTCTCGCGGTCTCACGGCCCACGCCTCAACGTCTGAGAAGCCATTAGGACCTAGGTACACTTTATTACAAACAGGCAACTAAGTATCCAAAGTACCTACTTTAAGACTATTCAATTCAATTCATTCAATAATTTGTTCATAATATAGGTTTAGGTACAGGTGGTGGTAGGACGGTGCAGCCAATAACGAAGGCTAGTGTTTGTTTAAGTTCAAAATACACGATGACACTTCACCTGAAACAGCACACATCCACGAATTTCTTAATGTATCATCGTGCATTTTGAGCTATATAAGACCATAATGTTACCACAGACGTCACTGACCAAAAAAAGACAAAAATAACTTTTAAAGCGATGTGGTTTAACCTCGGTTAAAATCCTCTAAATTTAAATTGCTGCTGTAGCTGCTCGCGACCACGGCCGGTGTAACCATGCTAAAACATCGAGTTAATTGAAATCTAAAATTATCAACGCGATCGAGTCCTATGGTTCCAATTATACTAATTGACATACTAATGGACAGAAGTCGTGTTAGTTCTAAAAGTGTACCTATCTAAGTGCTAAAATCGAAAATTATTCAGAAATATTTTCAAGGCAGGAATCGAATCTGCAACCTTCAATGACGCAGTCGGGTATATGATTTTGATTACAGAAGTCATAATATTATTTTCATATCATAACATAATTAACCAATCTGTGTATACTAAATTAGGGTCCATATTGGCTCACATAAAATTTTAAGTCCTATTGTTTGTCTTACTACCGATTTGAATTCATAATAATCACTCTTCATAATTTTATTTATCATACTTTTTTTATTCAGACATTTTTATTACTACCATCGGAGCTCATAATAGTTAATGATCATAATTTTTTTATTAATACTGTTACTACCAAGAACAGTTTAAAATCATAATTTTTTTCTTCATAACATTTAATGATCATATTGCTTTAGTTCATAATTATTGTTACTAAGAACATATTTCAACTCATAATATCGTTGTTCAGAATAGCTTACTTTATAACAGACATTTATCATAATTTTTGTATTAATAACGGCAACTTTAACAAAACTTTTTATGAACTACCCCAATCAAACTCTTTGTGAAATTATAAATGGTTTTTGACTTGTGTTCTGGCGATCTTCTTTTTGAAACGGAGTTAACTCATAATGTAATTATATTTTCTATTCTATTATTATATTTCTTCTTAGAAATTACTCTTTAGTTAATAATGTTGTAATAAAAACACTTATGATTAAGATATATCAGGTTTTTTTTATTTATAGTAATTAGGCGCTTTGGCGACCGCTGCCGCGGCACGCTCGCTACGCTCGCTCGCCAAAGCGCTGCGCGTAATCATGTTCTTACATTAACCTAACCTATCCGAGTCGGTGTGCTCCGTATATTTAATTTCAAAATTCAAGTAAGATGACAATAGTAGTTTTATGACAGTAATAGTTTTTATCTATAACATGATGAAGATGACAGTAATAGTTTTTATTTATAGTAATTAGGCGCTTTGGCGACCGCTGCCGCGGCACGCTCGCTACGCTCGCTCGCCAAAGCGCTGCGCGTAATCATGTTCTTACATTAACCTAACCTATCCGAGTCGGTGTGCTCCGTATATTTTATTTCAAAATTCAAGTAAGATGACAATAGTAGGTGAAACAAATGTATGAATAAAGATATTATGATTTTCAATAATTATGCATAAAACACTTATGATTAAGAAATTTATAAAAATGAATATTAGAATAAAACACATGTATGAATATCAAAGTTATTTATTGGAATGATTATGAGTTTCGAGCATTATGATAAACAAATATATTAAAACAAATATTAGTAAAATGAAGTGTATGAATAGTGATATTATGAATTTCAATTATTATATATTTTAATATTTAGTTTTTAAATTTTTTATGAAGAATGATCATTATGATTATAAATGGTATGTGAAACATTTTCGGACCTCCGATGATAGGAGTTAAAATTTTATGTAAGACGATCCGCCCCCACTAAATTAACCTATTGCCATTAACAGGTTAATAAGTAAATTTATCTTGATAAAAGGTCACTCATCTGCACTACTAATATTACAAAGAGGTAACGTTGGTAATATGTTTGTATGTGTGTAAGGCCGTATTCAGAAAGAAAGCTGGAAACTGGTGCTTACCAGCGCTTGACAGCGCTGGTTCGTTCTACACAAAGGAAGCAGGTTGAGGCAGACCAAGCAAAATGTCGGACTAATCGGACGATGATTTGACGTCAGCAGCCCAGCGCTGACCAGCGCGTGTTGAAGCTTGTCGGAACTTGTCGGCACCGATCAGTGCTTATCGGCGCGGGTTCATACATTTTCCTGCGCGGGTCACCAGCGCTGTCAAGCGCTGGTAAGCGCTTATAAGTTTCCAGCTTTCTTTCTGAATACGGCCTAAGTATGTATATTGGGGTAATCTCCAAAACTACTAGACCGATTCCAATAATTCTTTCACTAATAGAAAGCTCCATTATCCAGTAATAACATAGGATACTTTTGATCTCTATATTCTTACGGGATCGAGACTAACGCGGGTGAAACCGCGGGACGCAGCTTGTACAGTAATACAATGGCATAATATAATACTGACCCGTCATTCTTACAAGATGGTTTTACTACCAGTAGTAAAATTAGTAATTTACCTTTCTTATTACTGTAGTTAGAGGGGAAATAAAAATATAATAAAAAATACGCAAATAGACTAATAAAAGCAAAGGGTGCGCTGGGGTTGGTGGCTAGAACCAGTGGTTAGGCCTATTGATCTCAGCTGTCTAACGTACGAAGACGTACGAACAATCCCATCCTTCCATGTACTATGGAAGCGCGCAGACTGGATACGAATCAGTTTACGTACGACTAATTCGTATGCAGTCTGCAAAAACGTGTCACGGTTTATTTTGAGCTTAAAAAGCCTTATTAATAAACGTGGAGTAATGTCAGAATAATTTTTGAAAGCTCTTGTCACGGAAAAAGACAAAGCACGGTTTCACTACTCCGACCATACTCCACGTTTATTAATATAATAACGCTAAAAAGGTCTGGGAGGAGACTAGCTAACCCAAAGTTCTTCCCTTGCAAAGACAAAGCATCATTGAGTTTGGGGTAACGTTACCGCAGTGGCTGTTCACAACTTCCTTCTATAGCCATATGTTAAGATTGATATCAAAGTCGAGAAAGACAAATGATAATCAAGACTATGCTATCGCGTCAAACAGAGTCTAGTTTCTAGACCAGACGACGGCGATGTGGTGTAGAGTTAGCAACAAAAGTTGATTAACACATTCAGATTTTAAAAATCGCTATACCATAATAATTGTCATTCTGTCATTCATTCAAAATTATCATTCTTAAAATAACTCTCATCTTTTCATATTAGGGTTCCGTAAAGTAAGAAAAGGAACACTTATAGTATCATTTTGTTGTCTGCCCGTCTGTCTCTCAAGACTCTGGGAAGGCAACTCGAGAATAGCAATTAAAACTATTATACTCATTTAAACATTATTACTTTAAAGTGTTCATTACACTTAGGAAATACTTCTTTTATGCGTCCCGCCGGGTATCTACTACAATTTTTGAAAGCAGTAATAATATATTGAGATCTACAGACCCTTGTTTTTTTTAGAATATGTTTCCTTTAAACTTTCAAAAACAATATGTGTCCTGTTTTGATAACCCACAATAATTGTGGGTTGTTAATTAATTGATAATTATTTAATTTATAACGATTTTGAAAATCTGCTAAGTAGTTTTTTTATGCTGACCTTACCTAGTGTGAATGTGCATCGAGACGGCAAGGCTGTGTGACGTCATCGTCGGTCACGCCACCTCACTAAGGTTTCATTTTGCGACTACAATAATCGTTATAGGTAGGTAGGTACTTAACTTTTAGATGCAGTTTGCTTCAAAAAGTGAGATTTGAGCAGTTACCAGTTAAAATTGCTTTACTGATTAGATCCTACGTCATTATCACTTTCATGTCATAAAAGATAAGACAAAACTGGACTGGTGTCTATTAGAGACTAGAAGGAGAAAGAACGCCTGATAGTGATCCATTTGTAACTCGTCTCTGACGGACGAGCTTCCCAGTTCCAAAGTCAAACTGTTCGGGAAATAACTCGCACACCCTAAAAAAAAAAGAAAAGAAGAAAATCTGAAACTTATAAGAAACTCTTTGGTAAGTAAGGCAGACTGGTATATTTGACAGATAGGGCAGCCATTTTGAATTCCATGACCAACTCGATTTGTCCTGACCAATCAGAAGCGACCTCACATTGTACTAAACTCCTTGTTATTTTTTAAACACGTTTGTTGTATGGGAGCCCCTCTTAAATATTTGTTTTATTTTGTTTATAGTATTTGTTGTTGTAGCGGCAACCGAAATACATCTTCTGTGAAAATTTCAACCTTCTAGCTATTACGGTTCATGAGATAAGGCCTGGTGACAGACGGACGGACGGACGGACGGACAGACAGACAGACAGACAGACAGACAGACAGACAGACAGACAGACAGACAGCGAAGTCTCAGTAATAGGGTCCCGTTTTTACCTTTAGGTACGGAACCCTAAAAATGATTAATCAAAATTCGGTAATCTAGGTAAACTAAGGGCACCTAATTATAAATACCAAATGTGATGTCAGATTAGTTTGTCTAGATTCTCACCCTCATAATTTTTTAGTGTAAGTAGGTACTTTAAATTTAAACTTTTTATTTAAATTAACCTGCAGTATGCTAGTGTCGGGTTAGGGGTCAACCATCCACCGAACCAGATTGTTTGAGGATACGGTCTGGCTGCAACTGATTCCTGAAGGTCCCTCACGGCGCTGAAGGGTATAGGTCTCCCAAGAGTTACCAAAGTTATCAGGCCGGGAGGACGCTATAATAACAGTATAGTAATTATAAATGAGAAAGTTTCGATGTTTGTTTGTTTATTTCTCTAGATTTTTTTTATTTTTAAGGATAAATACGCATTCAAAAATTTTCACCTGCGACGAGGCTTGAACTCGCGTCTTTGGGTCGGTACCCCAACGTCTATTCCAACTAGACCAAGTCTCTGCTTCGTGCCAAGAAAAATTCGAATGCTATTCGTCCTGGTTGTGTATTAATACGGCACGTTAAACGCCATCTATCGCGTATTTATTTCTCTTTGTTATTTTGTATTTCACCCGCATTGATTTGATTTGATTTGATTTGATTTGTAAGTCCCGATCCCGTGGGAATATCGGGATCAAAAATAGCCTATGTTACTCGTCCAATAACGCAGTTTTCTATCGGTGAAAGAATTTTTGAAATCGGTCCAGGAGTTTCGGAGCCTATTCTTTGCAACCAAACAAACAAATCTTTCCTCTTAATAATATTATTATTTTGTATTTAATTGGGTGATATTATCCGGTGGTTTCCTTCCTTATGGGTAATGTGGTGACGGAAGATGTATTGATGTTCACAGGAAGAAACTAGACACTGAGTCATGGCCCTTTTGTCCTGCTGCAACACACATCAAAGCAAAATGAACGTATCTTCTAAGAATTATTGTGTTAGTGTTAATTTCATTTATTGTAATATGTGTGTGTGTTTTAGACCAAATAAACTATGTCCATTGTATAAACTTTTTAAACTAACACGATTGGAACTCCTAATTTTATATTTTCCCGGGTCATAATCGCGTGATTTTTCACTTTTTAAAAAGTAAATTAGTTAACGTCGAGGTAAGAAATATTAAAAACTCAAAAATCACGCGATTTAGACCCGGGAAAATATAAAATGATGTCTATTGTATTGTTTGTGTTTTAATCACACAAAAACACACTACTTAACCGATTGCGATGAAACTTGCTATTTGTATAGCTGGACATCGCGATTAACAAATAGGTAACTTTTTATCCCGATTCTCCGACGGGATCGGGACTTACGCGGGTAAAAAACGTGCCGCTGCATATAATAATATCATAAATTCTAACATATACATGCCTAAACAACACCAAAATTAATAAACCAATCTAATTTCTTATATATACTTTTTACCCAAGGGAAAATGGCTTCTCCCTTATGTATTACTTATAGTAATACGTAAAATACACATTGTTTCCAATCAATCCAAGACTCCCCTAAATAAATAAAAAGCCCGGATCATATCAATTCACTTACCTACTTATTAAACGAAGTACAAGGTAAAAAAGGCGGATTATGCTAAAACAATTTCCTTGCAATCAGGCTGATTGATATAACAACAGAGAGGGGTCTATTCTGGTGGTAGTTGATTTTAATTCTATTTGTGATCACTGATCACGATCAGGCGCTATAAGTCTACTAGAATCTCATGGCATGAGAAAAAACCGGCCAGGGGCGAGTTGGACTAGTGCACGAAGGGTTCCGTACCATTATCAAAATTAGGTACGGAACCCTAAAATGAACACTGGATCAACCAATTACATAGCTTTTACACCACTTTAACACAGAAACAATTGGGTGCTGTGTTAAAAATATTAAGCTTATTTGCCATCAGATTTTGGGACACCTATAGTGATTAAGATTTCATTTGGAATTTAAATCAAGAACTCGTGGTTTACAAATTTTAATTTGCTACAAACATCCTATTAGCCTGATTTGGTTTACATGAAAGAATCGATGATCTTGGAGTAAAGTAGTAGATACACATTAATATCATTGAGAGTCTGAACTAATAACTATTAAGTTAGTTCTACAAAGCATAGAGAGATATCGTATAGAAAGTAAATTACAAACACATCAAGAATGCTGAGATGTTACAAAGTTCAAATTATATTTTAGGAAAGTTTGATCACAATTCCGTGTTCCTCAAAAGTGATCGTTGAATTCATTTTAACGTAATAAGACAAGCAATCAGTTTAACCTGTAACAAGTCTAGCGAGTCAGTAATGCCCTATCGGAGTAATTGAATGAAGTAATTTGACGAGTAATCATTAAATCGATACACCTTTGCGGCGATTTGCATAAAAGTATCGAGTATCGCATCGAGTAGGGATGGGGTCGTACGGCAGTTTAGTCGTATCGATACTTCAAATTCAAGACCTATAATGATATTGATTAAAGCTTATTATTATCGATTTAATGTTCTATTAATGAACTTAAGTAAATTATCCATTTCTTATTTAAATATCTTCTAATATAGATTCTTCTTCTGTTTTCGCGATGTTGTATTGAAATTAAAGACATTTTTCGGTTTGAATCGCGTGGTTTTTATTACTTTTAGCATTGTTACAACGCTCAACGTTTCGAGACCTTTCCAGGTCTCTTCTTCAGGATAGACTAAGATGAGATTCAAACCGAAAAATGTCTTTAATTTCTATCTTCTAATATATAAAATTTCCATGTCACAGTGTTAGTTACCGTACTCCTCCGAAACGGCTTGACCAATTTTTATGAAATTTTATATTCGTATTCAGTAGGTCTGAGAATCGGCTACTATCTATAATTGATAAGGCAAAACAACGTTTGTCGGGTCAGCTAGTATACACATAAATTTACATAAATGTAACTTTATTATTGTTAATTTGCATTGATTTAATCACGAAAAAATAGTGATTTTAAAAACAATTCAGTAATTTGTTTGGATGAAAAAAAATACTTAAATTATTTCATATCACATATATTATAACGTATTAAAGAACTTTTTAATTGACAAATAGTCAATTAAAAAGTTCTTTAATACAACTAATTAAGTCAAAGTTTATTTATTTAGAAGATTCACTACGTATGTACCTACTGAAATAATTTAAAGCGATACATACATAAAGTAGTAAGTAAAACATTCCGTTTTTAAATAGTAATTACAATCTACATTAAAATCTAGTCTGGATTAACTCCTTTAAATCTAGTTAATTAAGGTAAAGTAGATTACGTGTTATAGTTTAAAAAAAAATGTTTTCTAAAATTCCGGGGAAATTCAAAACCGCGACTACTGGTAATCCGAACCAGCGCGTTAGAGCGCTTCGCCACAAGCTAAGGTTCAAATAAAAACCTAAACAGACGAGGCAAAAAAATAGAATACTCTTTATTATAGTAAAATAATAATGTAAACACGACGTCATTATAATTATACCATCATACCTCATAAACTTTAACATCTACCTACCTACCGTATCATGAATGCAATACCAAGTTAAAACACGAACGTAATGCCACAGAATACTAAACAGTGTCTACCGAGAAACGGTGCCAAGCCAGACGGCATGGCGACCGAGACGGTTCGCCGATGACTTTACTAACCTAACATTTAAGAGGATATAAATAAGACTAGCAGGACGTTACAACGTCATCTAGCTTCATGTTTAGAACTAGTATTGCAATATGGCAACCAGACAAAGAATAATAATAATGTTTATTTACCATTGAAAGTAGACATATATAGTTCATATCATACATAGATGTTCTGTGCCCTTATTAAGTTAAGGCTGTCGTTGACTATTTAGGTCCAAGCTAAAAAAAATCTTTTATTTTAGTTTTCGCGATGCGAATATGAAACTACTGAAAACTGTAAAATCCTCGAAACTTCGGGTGTTAAAAATGCTAAAAACAATAAATGAGTAATAGTAATAATAGTAATATATAATATACTATTACATAATAGTCAACACTTAAATATGCTTTTGCTACGATGGTATATATCAGTAACATGTACATTTACCAGGAGTTCAACCTACACAATGTGAAATAGGAGATTATAGGCTACATAAATAAACACCCGTATATCAGGGTTCCGTACCCAAAGGGTAAAAACGGGACCCTATTACTGAGACTACGCTGTCTGTCTGTCTGTGCGTTTGTATTCAGGCTGTATCTCATGAAGATTAATAACTAGGCAGTTGAAATTTTCTCAGAACATGTATTTCTGTAGTCGCCATAATAACAAATGAAATAAGACAAATATTTAAGAGGGGCTCCCATTTAACAAACGTGATTTAGGGACAGAAAACACAAAGATACCGCGAAGTATTTTGACCACTAACGCCATCTAGTGAGAGACTGGAGAAACAGAAGAAAATCAATGATTATCGTGTATTTTTGATACACTGGTCGATTGTTCGATAGTGTCACATCACTAGTGCGTGCCGGGCAGACCGCTTGGCGACCGGGTAGCCGCTGTTCACTCATTTTATAAAACACAATGGACGCCGGCCTCGGTTCTATTTATTATTCAGATTTTTTCGTCTTTCGATACGAAATACATTTGGTAGTTTAATGACTTTGTATATAGTATTATGTATTCTGCCAGTTCCAAAAAAAAGTTTCCTGTACTGAAGTTAAGTTAGGGTTCCGTACCTAAAAGGTAAAAACGTTCGTCTCGTTTTTCCACTGTCCACTGTCCCTCTGCCTGTCACCAAGATGTATCTCATATAATACCGGGATAACAAATAAAAATTACAACAACACAGAGAAACAGAATAAAATAAATATATACGTGGGGCTCCTATACAACAAACTTGACTTTTTTAAACTTATTATGTATGAAGTAGAAAATAATCTTATAAGAATATCGTCTACTTGTAATCCCAATATCTAGCTAGATCCTTGTCCTTTGCCCTTCAGATCACAATTATTTGTGCGCACTCATCTGAGTTACCTAACTAAGCGATTCCACTTATTTCACTGGAGCAGTTAAGCTATTATTACTTGTATTAAAGAACTGAGTGCGAAATTTTTAGAGACGCTACCATAAAACGTCCCTTGATATATCTGCACTCAATACCCCACCAATCAGAAATTACCCACGATAAAAAAAACTTCAGGTTCATAGAACCCGAATACAAAGTTTCTTCAAAATCGGTGAAAAACTACGGCCTAACTAACATACATAGACATACAGACACTTCAAATTTTACCAGACTTGAAGCTTTGATGTTTCGCTCGCTCGGTCAATCGATGTTATTATATCATTTCATTTCATAATGCAACATTCACTCAACTACTCGAAACGGCCACTTCTCAAAATGCCAACCTCTCGATATGGCGGCCATGCCGGAAACGGCCACTTCTCAAAATGACAACGTTCTAAGTGTTTTTTCAACAAGTGACCTTTTTCGAAAGTGACCAAATTTTTCGCGATGGCCATTTGCGAAAATGACGATGAGCGTCTAGACCTCTCGAATCTCGAAACGTCAACCTCTCAGAATGATAACAAAATGATACCCATACTAATTGTACTAATAAAATGTGAACGATTTATTTAGATTTTTCTTCTGTTTTCGCGATATTATGTTGTATTGAAATTAATTAAAGACATTTTTCGGTTTTAAACGCGTGGTGTTTATTACTTTTAGCATTGTCAATCCTGAGGAAGAGACCTAAGAGTAATAAACACCACGCGATTAAAACCGAAAAGTGTCTTTAATTTCAACGATTTATAGCTAAAATTTATTGATCATTTTTGTAAGCGCTTCATTAAAAAAGTTCAACTTTGAAACACAATAGCCTGAATGTAGATAGTTCTGTTCTGACATAAGTAAATCGAAGTATAATGGAGTTCTCCGCATTTCTATAAATAGACAATAATTTACTGTTAGTAGTGTACCGTTTAGTGCAATTACGTGATATTCAACGTTTGTTCAAGAGAACTCGATTCTATTCCCGGTTCAAATATTACGTTGCTTCTGAGAGTCTTGTTTCAATGAATAGTTAGTAATGGGTATTGTTGCATCGAATCTATATAATTACTAGCTGCGCCCTGTGGTTTCAACCGCGTAAGTCCCGATCTCGAGAGAGTATCAGGATAAAAAGTAGCCTATGTGTTATTCTAGGTCTCCAGCTATGTATATTACAAGTATTATTGCAATAGGTTCAGTCGTTTTTGCGTGAAAGAGTAACAAAGTCACATACAGACATACAAACTTTCGTGTTTATAATATTAGTAGGAAGTAGGATATCGATAGCCGTGAAGCATACAACAGGGCTACCCCTTCTTTTCCTGTGGGTATCGTAAGACGGACCTGGAGAGACGGGCGAATCTAAGTATACCTTATTTCAGAAACTTAGATCAAATATTTGAAAGTGACATATTAAATCTATGTGGAGCGATGGGCGGCCTTATCACTTAAAGCGATGTCTTCCAGGCACTTCCACCTTTGGATGGACGAGAAATGAAGAAAGATATGCAGTATCAGTGGTCAATGATGGATGACTTACCTATAACTGTGCCGGTTCCAAACAATTTGGGGTTTCAGGGAAGCCCTGGCTTTCGAAAGAGACCGAGTAAGAGAGAGATAGGTAGAGAGAGAGAGAGAGAGGAATATCGACAGGCGATGTGTAAGACGTGACGATAAAATATCGCTCGCTTCAGAATATCGGCGTGTTACAGTCCACGTGGCACGAAACAATGCCCGGGATTTTAATACATTTGCATAATTGCCGCGACGTTTTCCCTGTTTATCTAAGAGTAGATTTTTCAAGAAGGTTACGTATTATTTAAATTGTAGTTGCAATGCTATCCAACGTATCCAGATAGGGTTCAATTTATGCATAAGTAATATGAGTTGGCCGGATGGCCGGAGTCCGAACGCGTCGCGTAGTCGCGTAGCTCCGTTACAAGAATCCAGATGGAAAATTCAGTTATATTTTTGATTTGGTTAGTTTAACGTGCTGTGAAATTCTTGATATCATGCTCCGTGTAATATTTCTGAGTAGTTTTTGAAGTCGTGTTTTTGTTGAGGCCAGTATTGATCAGAAGTTCAGGTATTTTTATTTATCCGCCACAGGGCGCGGTTCGGTTAATTTTATTGTTGTTTATTTGTAACTAGCGACCCGGCCTGGTTTCCCGCGGTGCATATATTATTCCTCTACTAGTAGAACTCTAAAAACAAGCGATTTACTGCTTTCTAGTAACTATTTTGCTCATTACTCAGAAGATCCTCGTCAAATCCTCCTAACCCTTAAGCTATCCTCTTTCCAACAAAAAATAACCATCACAATCGGGTGGGCTGTCTTCGAGTACCTAATAACAATCAACGAACATCCATTAAATAAAAAAAAGAATGGCGTGAACACATACATAAATACCTACATGTTTGTATGTAGGTATATACGCGTCGAATTGTGAACTTTCTCTTTTTTTGAAGTCGGTTAAAAAAGCCACAATCAAATTGAAAACCTCCCCCTTTCAACCCGACAGCGCGACACAAAGAACGGTTATCTGCAAGTCGTTTAAAAACAGAACACGACTATTTATAGCAATTCTACAATTATGTACGAAATAAATAATGATCTGCATTAATAAATGACAAGCACTAAGCCACCGTGGACTCGGCATAACGCAACTAATGATAGGTTAAGTCTCATTCAGTCGGTTCGAAAATGTCGACTGTTCGGACAATGCATTATACCTACCAGCCAGTCTGTATTGTATTGTGTTTGGGTTTCTCTCGAATGGCATAAACTTTTTTGGCATAATTTATGCCTAACTACTATTATAGACACAGCGAATATGAGAAATATTGTCAAAGAAAAGTACGCGCCTTGATGCGTTTTTGTTTCGAATCCCGCTCAGCGTCGATCGTGCGTTGAGTTTTTACAGAAGTATTTTTCCTTTAAAATATTTCTATGAAGGCCCAGTAGGCTTGCACTTACAATAAAAATAGAAAACAGCGAATATTTTTCTCAACCAGTCACAATGTGCCTTGTTTAGAGTAAACGCACAAAATCAAATGCCATAAACTTTTCTTAGCATACAAATATATACTTACAGCATGATATTCAATCATAGAAATATGACATTTTCTATATATATATGCACTAGCTACGCCCTGCGGTTTCACCCGCGTAAGTCCCGATCCCGCAAGAATATCGGGATAAAAAGTAGCCCATGTCTCCAGCTGTACTAATATACTAAGTTTCATCGCAATCGGTTCAGTGGTTTTTGCGTAAAAGAGTAACAAAGTCACATACATACATACATACAAATTTTCGCGTTTATAATATTAAAGTAGGAAGTAGGATTCGCGTTCGCAAAGTTAAAGCCAAACCTATACCTTTATTGGTTTTGAATACAAGTGTCAAAATAATATAGTTATGCCAAATGATAGTTGTCAAAGAAACCTAACGTTTTACACCATCTGAGTTTATGAAGAAATAAAGTTTATGGGAAACGAGACGACCCCGTATTGCATTATATCGTAGAACGATTTACATCGAGTGACTAGACACCATTGCATGCGATGGTTTTATTGATTTTACCCAGGCGTTAAAACAATGTTATTTTTGATCGATGGCTGCATGGCATGAACCATTTTGGCCGACCGTACGAAACTGTAAAGAATTTATGATAACAGGAAAACGACAGGGAGGAAATGGTACATAAGTTTCTTTGTTATATCAAGATTTGAGACGTGAAATTGTATAAAACTTAGGGGGTATGGAATTGGGTATGTACTGACTGACTGACCCTAATATGGGTGGGATGGGAGACCGATATTAGGCCGTAGCTTATATTATTATAGACTAACATACGCTAGGGCCTGTGTTTAGGTTTTAGTATTAATATTATATATAATATTTTAATATTAAAGTTATTTACTACTTTGACGACCATTGTGGCGCATCCGGCGATTACCCGGCTCCAACGCAGGAGGTTGCGGGATCGATTACGGGGACAAGTATTTATGCTTGGATATTTGTTTCTGGTCTGGGTGTTTTCTATGTATCACATGTATGTTTACAAAAAAAAGTATAATTTAATATGTAGTAGGTATATCCGTTGTCTGGTAGCCAATAGTAGCCATAGTACAAGCCCAGTGCAATATTTCTTTATTTATGTGATTCCATCTCGCTCATTTTTAACCCCCGACGGAAAAAGAGGGGTGTTATAAGTTTGACGTGTCTGTCTGTGTGTGTGTGTGTGTGTGTGTATCTGTCTGTGGCATCGTAGCTCACGAACGGATGGACTGATTTCAATTTAGTTTTTTTTGGTTGATAGGTGACTCTTGCGCGAGTGTTCTTAGCTATGTTTGATCAAAATCGGCTCAGCCGTTCATAATATATGTGGGTTGAAGCTCGACAATAAAAATCGAATGTTTTCAAATATGCCCCCGACGCGGGAAAGTAAGGTACCACATACCTACTCAGAGACATGAAATTTGTTTTCGGCTTATTATTTTTACCTTTTTAATGTTTAGTTTTGTTTTAACTTTGAAGATTTTTTTAACTAAGCGACAGAACAAGGACAGCTAACAACCAACGCCGCCTTAAACAAAGTAACCCCGAAGGTTGACAAACCGTTTCGAACCAGGATATCCTAATACCAAAGACAAATTATGGCACGACGTTACACTGTACAAGCCTAGTTTGGGGCTAGGTTGCGCTGTGTGTAACGTTGTGCAATCTTTATTTATTTATTTATTTACTAGCTGAGCCCCACGGTTTCAACTGCGTAAGTTCCGATCCCATAAAAATATCGGGATTAAAAGTAGCCTAAGTTACTCAGGGCGAATGCAGCTTTCTAATGGTGAAAGAATTTTTGAATCCGCTTTAGTAGTTTTAGAGTTAATTCATTACAAACATACACACACACACATACAAATCTTTCCTCTTTATAATATTAGTGTAGATGTAGATACGCCTTAAACAAAGTAACCCCGAAGGTTTACAAACCGTTTCGAACCAGGATATCCTAATACCGAAGACAAAATAGTTCAAACAGTAGAGACGGGGAGGGAATACTTATCTCCTCCTTACAAATATTTGTGTTGGCGCAGGAATCGAACCGGGGGTTTGCTTGCCGATACCGATGCCTTATTCATTAGTTTAAAATGAACTCACGATATATTTCTGAGAATTATGCTGTACCTACTGTTTAAGTAGAGATTTATAGTGTTATGCTTGTATGTTGGTTATATAAAATGAAATTAAATAATAAGGCACGTTCTCGGGGTTTTGCCTTTTTTTGGATCGGGACTTAGAAAAAAATAAATATGGCACGGCGGCGTTACCCACAGCGCTATCCAGCTCTAAATAAAGCACTAGGGTTGTACTATGGGTACTAGAGAACCGAGAGCGGCCTGCTAAAAAAAGTAATAATATGTAGTAGGTACCTACTTATATCCGCTCTCGGTACTCTAGTACCCATAGTACAAGCCCAGTTGCTTAATTTAGGGCTGGATATGTGCAAAGTCCTGCAATATAATATAAAGTACTAGCTGCGACCCGCGGTTTCACTCGCGTAAGTCCCGATCCCGTGGGAATATCAGGATCAAAAGTAGCCTATGTTACTCAGGGTGAATGTAGCTATGTAGCTTTCCTCTTTATAATATTAGTATAGATTGATATAAAAATAAACTGAAATAAGAACAGCGTCAAAAGAAGTTAAGTTACATTTCGCTGAATAATTTTGGCGAATAACTTTTTTGATAAACACAGTTTTATAATCATAACAAAAAAATATTAAAAGAAAAAAAGGCCTTAATATATATTTCCAATTAAATTATGAACAAAACAAAAAAAGCGTACCTACTAGAAGAGTCTACATTAATTTCGAGTTTCGAGGCATGAACGTTTTAAATTTAATTATGTACGAGTAAAACAAGACTTGAAAAGAAGACTTAAAATTAAAATACTAAACAGCGTTTATGAGAAAGGACTTTTATAAAGTTGATTAATTAAACCGTTACAGAAATGTACAATAAAATGGAATAAATTATGAGACGTAACTGTGTAAAAACGCTAGGGTAAAAGAAAAGTATTAAGTATTAGAACTTACCTAAGTTATTCTATAATAAAATTCTGTTTATTTAAATATTATTCTACAAAAGTTCTTTTTTTAGCGGGAACATGTTGCTGAATTTTTATTTCCGTGAATCCTAATCAAAACACGTGTAAATTTATATTTTTTTCTTTCAAATTCTTTAATTTCGGTGTAATATCACTCAATTTAGTTTTGTGAAAACACTTTCACGAAACTAAATTGTTTCTATATATGCCACCGAAATTATATAATTTACACGCGTTTCAACCAGGTTTAACTAGCCCCAGCATAGAATAAATAAAAAAAAAAAAATATTGCACGACGTTACACACAGCGCAATCTAGCCCCAAACTAAGCACTAGGCTTGTACTATGGGTACTGGACAACGGATATACTACATATTATACTTTTTTTTTGTAAATACATAAATTTGATACATAGTAAACACTGAATGACTAGTCATGGCAAAGTCGATGGAGGAATTCAGTACGATGCTCGAAGGCCTCAATCAAGTCTCCCAGCGGGTAGGTCTTAAAATGAACATGGACAAGACGAAAGTCATGTCTAATGCCCATGTTGTACCTACCCCTGTTATGGTTGAGAATTCGGCTCTCGAAGTTGTTGACGCGTACGTATACCTAGGACAGACAGTCCAGTTAGGTAGGTTCAACTTCGAGAAAGAGGTCAATCGTCGAATCCAGCTCGGATGGGCAGCGTTCGGGAAGCTCCGCAACGTCTATTCGTCTAAAATACCTCAGTGCCTTAAGACGAAAGTCTTCAATCAGTGTGTGTTGCCAGTGATGACATACGGATCCGAAACGTGGTGCTTCACTATAGGCCTTATGAATAAGCTTAGAGTTGCTCAAAGAGCTATGGAGAGAGCTATGCTCGGGGTTTCTCTACGGGATCGAATCAGAAATGAGGAGATACGTAGAAGAACGAGGGTCACCGACATAGCCAAACGGATTAGCTCTTTGAAGTGGCAGTGGGCAGGACATATAGCACGGAGAGCAGATGGTCGTTGGGGCCGAAAAGTTCTCGAATGGAGACCGCGGATCGGAAAGCGCAGCGTTGGACGTCCACCAACGAGATGGACGGACGACTTAGTTAAGGCCGCGGGTTCACGATGGATGCAGGCCACTTATGACCGAAGCATCTGGAAATCTATGAGGGAGGCTTATGTCCAGCAGTGGACTTCTTACAGCTGAAATGATGAAACACTGAATATCCCATGACTTCGGACCGTGGTGAGTCCTAGGACATGTTGGTTTCCTCACGATGTTTTCCTTCACCGTAAGAGCGATGTTATTAGCGCACATACCTTTTTCTTAAAGAAAAAGACATTGGTGCGCGGTCGGCCTGGATTCGAACCCACGACTCTCGGAATGAAAGCCGGGGTATCTACCACTAGACCAACACCGCTCTGCAGAATAGGGTTACCCCATCTCTTCCCGTGGGTGTCGTGGACTTGGACAAACATGGACTTTTCTGTTACCTCCAAATCTCGTAAACACTTGTTATAAAATTGTCAGCCACCATTTACTCCTTCAACTTGAGTCGAACTACGACGACTTGTCTGTTTTTGTATCTACAAATCCCTTGCAAATATTATTAAAAAAAACTTGACACTGGCTTGTTCCCAAATGGCCATTACCGCTTCAAGACCGGGGAAAAAAAGCACTAGCTTCATAAAAAATCCCAATAAAACAAAAAAATAAACAGACAGAAAAAACAACAACAAACGTAAACGTACAAAAATAATATTTTTTAATTAGTTTCGTGTTAATCTGAAGCCGTAATATGCATTTAAAAGGGGCGATAACACAAATTTGCTATTTGCATATAATTAAAGGAAATATCGATATTGTACGAGCACTTCACTATATATGGCGCGATTATGCATAACCAACCATTACAGTACGGCTAAAGGTCAATTTGTATGTAAATAATTGTTTACTAGTACACCGCACTCTGAGTTTCTCGTTAGGGTTCCGTAGCCAGAGGGTAAAAACGAGAACTTTTTAGGGTTCCGTAGGCAAAACCTGTTGTATAGATAATGGTACGGAACCCTCCGTGCGCGAGTCCGACTCGCACTTGGCCGGTTTTTTTACTATGGGGTTGCTGTCCGTCTGTCTATCTGTTACTGTATATCATGAACCGTGTTAGCTAGGCAGTTGTTTTTTTCACAGATGATGTACCTATATCTGCGTGTGCGCACGTTATGCGTGAACGCACACGAAATGCTAGTGTGATAAGAACGTTCTTAGGCTTGATTCGACCAAACTAGAATAAGCAATTTTTCGCATAAATCGTCATTTCACCGCACACGTTCGTTTTATTTCCGAACGGAAAATATACTAACTGTAAACATACCGAACGAAAAAAAATGAACGTCTGCGCTAGAGGTCACGGAATGCCGAGTCAATATTCCGTATTCGGAAACCGTATACGGAAAACGTACGTGTGCGACCAGGCTTATGCGTAGAATTGGCTTATTCCCGTTTGGTTGAAACGAACCTTAGAAATATTTATTTTAAGAAAATAATTAAATCTGCAACCATTAGCGTTGCAGGCGAGTAATGACCCACTGCATCACAGAGTCACCTAAGCACTGCTTATCCTAGGTAATAGTTAAGTAGGTACATGTTAAAATTCAGTTAAAATCCCGTTCACTTACTAGCTTAGGTAGGCTAAATTCTTCTCTTAAATGGCCGGCCAGCTTACCTGTAACAAAACAATAAAAACATCATTACCGCATCAGAGAAATTTTCCAACCCATGCAGTTGAGAACTCAACTGAGAAAATCATAAGAATTGCATATCCCTATTCTCCTTCTTACAAAATCTCGAGTTTAACTTTGAGTAGGTATTACGAGTCATGTTATTAAACACT
This sequence comes from Idaea biselata, assembly GCA_958496205.1. Taxonomy (NCBI): domain Eukaryota; kingdom Metazoa; phylum Arthropoda; class Insecta; order Lepidoptera; family Geometridae; genus Idaea; species Idaea biselata. Next base: position 17,249,286 of record OY292400.1, on the reverse strand, counting down.
CATCCCCTTACTTACAAACGATGATTAACAGATGACTAAGTTATGTAACATTTGTCTTTGTCCGTCAACTTCGAAACTTCATGTCACAGTAAAGGAAAACGCTACATAACTTAATCACCTGTTAATCATCGTTTGTAAGTAAGGGGGTTATGCTATAATTTGCGTAAGTTGCTAACACATGCTGTTACAAACAAAGAAAACCTGTCACTTATTTCCGCAGCGTAAGCTCAATAGAAAACTGCACAGTTACAAAAACGAAGCACTCCCAGTAGATATTGAAAGTGCTTAATTACAGCGGACACGGTGCCGGTGTGCGATTTGCATTTCCTCGTCGGAGTGCACGGTTATTATCCGACGGCTGTGCTAAGCAGCAATGAAATGTTTGCGCTGCACTTTATTCGGCGAGGACTTCGCTTAGGGCTGTCACGGTACAGGGTTGGCAGATCGATTGGTTCATTTATTAAGAAGTATAGATTTTTCTTCTATTTTCGCGATGGTGTATTGAAATTAAAGACATTTTTCGGGTTTAATCGCAAACAATAAACAAAATAACAAACATACGAGTATGTAAGCTTAAAATAAAACGTTGCACAAATGAGCGCCCTTATCGCTAAAACTTCTTCTAGGAAACCTTTGTATGGAGAAGGTCATTACAGCTTGTGCAGTAGGCTTAGTGAAGGTGAGTCGGGTTATGGCTTCAATAAATGTAGGTATCTAAATTTTGAAAATGACTCTAGAATGCCACTAGTTTCGTTATGTTTCGTAAATCCCGCTACCGACCACAAAAAAAACCTACCTAATAAATAACAAACACCAAAATACCTATCAGAAAAGCTGAACAAACTGCAATCTTTTAAACGTAAAAAATACACAAATGAAATCTCATTATTTACACTACTTAGATGAAAGCGTTCCAGATGTCTTCAGTTAGAGTTTTGATTTAATGAATACCTACTGTTGGCATTACAATCCATGAGATGCATTCTCGGAGAATTATTATCAGTCTAATTAGCTAGCTTGTTTGTGAAGTTTCTAGGCACCTATTCCGTAAATAAAACGTTTTAACAATGCCTCAGCATTGTTAGATTAAGCTACACCTGTCGCGGTCTTTACTTGGATTCTTCTTCTTTTCGTGGAGGTGTGCCTCACCTACTGTTCGAGTTTTCAGGTCGCAACACCTCTAACGTGACCTTACGACTGCTATCAGAGATACCATAACCGGGCACTGCTTAACATGCCTTCTGAAGCACGGAGGGGCTCGAGAAAGTGATTTGGATGGATTACTTGGACCCATCCAAGTAATGTGTGTGGCAAATATATTTTCTTCGAGTTGCTTCAGAGGGCACGTTGCTGTGGCGGTTGGTCCCGGTTGTAATCTCTGATAGCAGTCGTCAGGTCAAGTTAAAGGCCTTAGACCGGGTCTACACTAGGTGAGACACATCACCACAAGAAGAAAAAGATGTGTTTATTACTTTTAGCATTAGCGTTTTGAGACCTTTACAGTTCTCTTATTCAGAATTGACTTAATTAAAACCGAAAAATGAATTTAACTATAATTTTTCGATTTTTCTCGAAAACGTTCAACATTTTTTGGCAATATTGCAAAGTTTCGCAAAATTCTGGACCGTTTGCAAGAAAAATCTAACAATGCTGGAACATTGTTGAGATATTTTAGTTACAGAATACGTGCTCTGGTGAACGCCACATTGCTAATTTGCTTCTGTATTTATTTCAGACTTAAGACTAGGTTTACCGATCGGTTTCACTCCCTTTACTACAAAAGTTTCACACAGACATTTAACACAATTATAAAAAATAATTTATTTAACGACCTCTGTAACGCGTCGCACGAATGCCCAACATCGCGAAATCAGAAGATATGAATTTCATTTTTATTTACATTCATTTTTATCGGCCGAATACAGAAACGCCACTTAAAATTTGAGTTCCACTTTAATTGAGCAACTTTAAATTTAAATTAAGTATGGCATTTTCCGAGTTCCGTAGCTGCTTAACGATTTAAGTAGCCCTCAAAGTTTAAGCAACATTTCAGTATTCCGAAGTAAGACATACAAAACTTCCTCATTTGTAACACAGAATATGAAGTGTTTGCAGCAGCCCCACATAAAGCTTCTAAATTCACGTTAGATAGGTATACATTCTAGGGTTGAATTTACAATTTAGTACCCACTTGTTTCACGGAACAATGGTTGTCAAGAGATCTCTAATTGGCTTCATATTTGTCTCTCGTGAAAATAGGTATGCTCTTCGTTTACCAAATAGTTTAGAGTTGGGAATTGTGAGAATACTAGCTGGGTTCCGCGGTTTCACCCACGTAAATCCCGTAAGAGTTTTGAAAATGCTTTTCTTATCGGATGCCTACATCACGTAAAGAGCACTCTCCAAATTTCAGTCCTGTACTAACGGTTTAGGCTGTGTGTTGATCAGTCAGTCAGTCGGAACAAAGCATTTTATATAAAGATGATTTTAAACATTATTTGAAATGTTAAAAGCACCATAATTGTTTGGCAAGCCAAGCATTTAAGAAATATCTCACTAGATGGTAAGTAATGATAATATGTAGCTTACTATATTACAACTTTTCACTCGTTGCACACCGGTCATAAGTCATAGTAAGATTAGAGCGGTGAGCGGCGGATATATACATATTTATATGTATATATATGTAGTTACACTATTTATAACTCAAGAACGGCTTGGCTAAAAATTGGTGGGGTGGTAGCTTAGAACCAGGAGACGGACTTTGGATAGGTATATATTTTTACCTCTAAGGCGCAACAAAGTTCGCCGGATCAGCTAGTAATACAGAAAGATCCATAGCCAAACGCTAGGTACCTAATACTTTTAGCCTTCTTCTTTTTCGTATAGTGGTGTGGCTCACCTAGTGCCTTCCAAAGAACGGAGGAGCTCCAGAAAGTAAATTATTGCCACACAAATTATCGGTTACCCATCCAAGTAATTACCGCGCCAAGTGTTGCTTAACCCGCACGACCATTCAAGATCGGCAGGTACAGTTAGTAATACTTTTAACCAAGACTGTATTATTTAGAATCGTAGACAACCCTACGCTATATTCTTAAATATATATGTGTATAAAGATCCATAGTAAACACTAGGTAGCTGACACTTTTAGATTACTTTTAGATCACTAACCTAACAATTTTACACACTAGATAGATTCGTTCAAGACTGTATTATTTGGAATGGAAGACAACCCTACGCTATATTCGTCGGGTGTCTCGCATTACAAATAAACGCCACTCGTTATATTCCGAGATGAAAACGCAAACTAAGGAGCTGTATAAATACTGCCGGCTTCCGGAGAATACCACTACTAATATCATCTAGACTAGACATATTTTTAAAACTAAAAGGCGACTAAGGGATTTAGGATTTTAGCAAAACTTAAGTTCTCTCCGCGCGGTGGCGGATGAACTGCTTGGTCCCTAGGAGGGTTGGTGTAAGGCAGGCGGCCGGCCGTAAAATATTGCCAAATCTATTAGCAGAAGGTATGGTCAATGATGACTTAGGTATCTCCTGCGCCGACCCCAAATATTTATATTTAGGGTTTAGCGGACCACGGGCTCCCGAGAGGGATGCAACCGAGAACATCGCTCGGATGAGAGAGACTAGATTTTTTTTAAAAGGATTAATAGATGAACAAAAAACACAACAACCATGAATGAATTAATGCTTTATTTGTGCAACAAACAATTACAATTAGTATACGTACATCACAAGCAAGACAAATACACAGGAAGCTTAAAAGTAAAACGTTGTACAAATGGGCGACCTTATCGCTAAAAGCGATTTCTTCCAGGCAACCTTTGGGTCAGTAAAGTTACAAAAAATGCAACGTAGATCATAGTATCAGTAGTTGTAACATGCCTAAATAAATAAATAAATAATAAGTAAATAAATACAGATGCAAAAATTCAAGGCGTGAGTGACCGACGCGACGCCGGTAGACTAATTGGTTTAGTTGTCTCTTCCGGATTGATAAAAGATGCCTAGTTCGAATCCCGCCAAGTGAATGTTTGCATTGTTTGCCACCATCTGTAACGTTACATTTGTGACGTAAGATGCTCATACAAAATATTTTTTTTTTTTAAATTAGTGTGGGTGTTAGGTTTTATTTTCGTTACGGAATTTCTTGATTCGGTCGCCGCGCTCAAAGCCCGCGATAAAAGCTATGCAATAGCTTAAAAAAATATATTTTATAACCTTTAACTTTAATACTTCAAGGGAAGCGAACTGCATTATTAAAACCGTTGGCTGAATGTTTGACCACTATCTGTAACGTTACCTTACTGATTTAAGATGCAGCATGCTCATCTTCAAGAGAGAAAAACGGTACCGAAACCAAGGATTTTCTGTCTAAAGAATACAGAAATTCCATGTTTCAAATAAAAAAGCTGTTCAAACAAATAATAATTGGAATGAAATACGGAACAATCGAGGACCGTTCGCTTTTGGTATCGAGCAAATAGTAGCGGTCCAGGTGGGCGCATTCGTCTCGAAACCTACCGTATAATATCAATCGATTCGGCAATAACATCTCTTTGTTACTTTACATTTATTGGCCGGGCTGAGTCGCTCGAACTGTTATTGCAACCTTAGATTAAAATGAAAAACTAAAGATCGGTCCTAGTCTCGGAAAATGAGACGATAAAACTGCATCTAGCTGACGCACTAGCCTCAGTCGTATGTCGAACCGTTGCCGCGTGAGCACGTGCTGTCACACTGCGATTGTATTTTTGAAATCCATAAGAATGCCTTGTTGCTTATTTTCAAATGTCTGAATCATTCTTAAAGACAAATGTTTTTAAATACAATAATTTTATGAAAATGCATGTAGGTGGTTCTAGCTCATTTTTCGAATACGCAATGTTAGAATATACCGTATCTACTATTTTTGTTTTAATCTAAGATTGCAACCCACAATACACCAAGCCCCGCATTTATTTATCTCAGCTCTCTAGCTCTATCGCCTCCTGTTGTTATCGGGAACACTATTAATTTAATGAATCGCTGGAATTTCTTTATGAATCGTCTTCGCTTTATAAATGAGCCAGTGAGTTCAACAAATATTTTATAGTTATTTTCCGTTGTGTAACGAAGCGATTCTTAGAAATATCACAATAAACTCTACGGTACTATTCTATTGTTCGACGATGTGACACACCTCATTAAATCCCTATGGGAGTTTCTCCAGTTAAAATATTCAATATTAAAATCAAGAATGAAAAACAAGTCGTATACGACATCTGTATAACAGAATAGCTTAGGATAGAGCGCTCGATTAATTAAAATATTTATGCAGAAGGGGCGCCCGGCTACTCGGTTTTAAGCCAAAATATTTTGTTTAGAAATCCAACCCTAAAGGGTATCAAATGGCGCCGCATAAAAATACAGTCGTGTGAACAATAGATCCCGAAAGTAATTTATAGATCTAGATAAGGGTCAACTGGTCGTGACTGGCCGTATGTCACAGGCTGACCGATGTAGGGAGTGCGCCATTTCCGTGGTCAGACCAGGGTTGATTTTTAAATCGCTCGTGGAACTTCGTATACGATTCAAATAATGATCGACTTCTAAGTCGCATGACGCAAATTTTCTCAATTTTTGAGTCTTACATCAATGGTTTGCAATTTGTTTCTAACTGCATAACTACCTATTTTTAGAATTTGTTACTGGAGGACAGACACCAGACTTTGACGTTCCACTATTCTTTTCTCTGCGAGAGGTATCATTAGCCAAAATAACTGCTTGACATTAGAAAGCCATACAGAAAAACTTGATCTGACTGTAGAGTAGAGGAGACTACTATGCATAGTCGAGCGATACAAAAACAGATGACCATGGATATCGAAAAAATATCAGTAGAAGTTAATTAATTAATTAATTTGGAAGTCCGACAGCTAAACATAAACTTATATAACATGTTGTAACAATAAGAAGCGAATTACTGAACCTCACGGTACCTGAACCTGAACCTATTTATACAAAAGAATCCATAGTGCGACAAAAATAAAATAAAGAGATCGACACTGGACGAAGCCGAAGGTTTCAAAAATCGGCACTCTTACCGGACCGCGTGACAACAACGCCACTGATACACCACTTTAATTAACTGAATTACAATACATTTAAATATGTAGAGAATTGTTAGAAAGCGCTACAAACAGAGCAGTTGCGAGCCGGAAAGTGGCATAATTTACGTGAGCGTAACTCTTTGATAAATCAACAGTGCGTAAATAAAAAAATAACTAGGCCAGAGTGTTGATGACGGTTATCTATGAATAACTTAAGATTAAATTATAGTTGAATATTAATCGGAGCACGTGGTTTTGCCCGTGGCTGCGTGAACAAGCATACGTATTACAAAACGAAGTCCAAAGTCCTTACGCGCTTTTTAAGGCGTACACCTGTTTTACGTATGTTTTAAGTATTTTATGCACCAGCGACTGACCGCATGGCTATACTTTTACATATAACTAGCTGACCCAGCGAACTTAGTTCCGCCTTATAGGCAAAAAAAAAGACCCTATGTCCCTATCCCAGTTCTAAGCTACCTCCCCTCCAATTTTCAGCCAAATCGGTTTAGCCGTTCTTAATATAAATAGTGCAACTAACACTAATTTCTCTTAATTATATTGATATGCTACTGATCGTATATAAAGCACTTCATTGCCACAAACAAACGCCGCTGCTTTAAATGAACCGCCTAGGCGGCAAACCCCTAATGCGTAAGAGCCCTTAATAATTTAGTTTACTATCAGGTTTTAAGTATTTACGGACGACTTCCAATGGAAAAAAATAAGCTAGTGTGAGCAAGTTAACCGAGGGTTTACCACATATTTCTCGTCTACCGAACCTTCCCTAACCTGACCGTAAACTAGGTTTACATTTAGGCCTCGATTTGTAATACGGAAGAAGTTTATCAAAAAAAATAACCGTGCGGTATCTCGAAAAACATTACAGGCGTAATACAAACAAACACTGAATTGCCTTGAACAATAAAGATTAACCGACAAATACAATTTGCATCGAAATAATTTCATTATATTGTATTGATAAAATCGTGAATTTACCTGGCCATTCAAACCAGTTGAATCCACGTTAGGCCCGCTGCCGCTACTCATTGGGTCAAAGTGCTGGCAATAGTTGGGCCAATACGTAAAGCTAAAGACCTATTCATATATTGGTTTAGATTTTTCTTCTGTTTTCCAGATTGTTGGATGGAAATTAAACTATATTTAACAACCAACACTGTTGGATAAAACGCGATTAAAACCGAAAAATTGAGTTTAATTTCTATTCTATATTTTCTTCGATTTTTTTATTTGAAACTACGACCTGACAATTAGGTCCGCTCTTCTTACGACCAATGTGTACGTACATAGAATCCCAATATTTGGCCCAACATTGGGTCAATTTGTAAAGCAAGCTTTGCATTATGTTACATAATATAATGAAACAGTGATTCCGCGAAATAATTTGAATACTACACGCAGAATATAATTCCCTTTGTAACACGGTTTATTTTACAAATTATGAATACTTATTTATTATATTACATTGGTATTACTTTTTCGCAAGTGCCGTGCGTATATTAAAATCGAATTAGCATTTAGAGAATATCATAGACATAAGTGGGAAGGGTACTTCCCACTTATGTAGGTATATGATAGGGAGTTTTTTTAAGAGTCGATAAAAATACCTATTTTTCTTCTGTATTCGCGACTAATTTACCCGTTGCGTGGGGTATTTATTACTAAACATCCACAAACTGAAACAATATTTATGATTTCGAACCCGCAACCTTCTGCATCGGTTCGGGTGTTCGCCCAACGCACCACAGAGGCACGCACATCTATGAGAGATCTATCTTAAACTGTCAAAGAAAATCTCCTAATTACAACTACAACTGGCCACAAATAGAACTCACTAATTTTAATTCCAACATCGGATGCCGGGAACTATAACAATTTTCTACTATTTTAGAACTAGGCTATAGTGACTGCTAGTTTATCTGTGGCACGGATACTATTTCCGTATCCGACCTTGACATTGGCGAGAATCGCAGTCGTAACGCTCTATCGAACACTCCCGCGCATATTCGAACAAAGTTAACTTCTGAAGCTAGTGAGGGCGCTAGTGTCTATGTTAAATTAATGATTTTCTATTTTTTTTCTGTTTTCGCGATGATGTATTGAAATTAAAGACACTTTTGTAATACATTAGAATGACAAATCAGTCAATCCTAAGGAAGAGGCCTGTAAAGGTCTCGAAACGTTGGGCGTTGAAACCATGCTAAAAGTAATAAACAACGCGATTAAAACCGAAAAATGTTTTTAATTAATGATTTTGATTATCAAGGGTAACTCCTTTTTTGCCCGACTACCGAAGAAGGGTTATGTTTTTCGAGTTTTTGGACTCTACATTTGTCCCGTCTAAATTTCGTCATTATGATCGACTGCCGAAGGACTGTTTTTTTTTCCGTATCCAATTTTCGATGTTCCTCTCTGTAGCCGGAACGGTGTAGCTTACAAGGTGCCATTAGATTCGCGAGTGTTTTTAGCATTTTGGTTCTCCTCTATAGGTCGTATTTCTCCAAAGACAATAGAACTAATAAACTGCTCATAAGTACCTATATCCCCCCGCACAAAAATAGTACATCGTTTTAGTAATAGTTACTGAAGCTGCCGCCTCAATATTTCACGCCCTAAGTATAGCTAGGTAACGCATCGGCCAATCACAACGTTTGTTTATTACCTCACCCCCTGCCGGCAATGGTAAGGTTTGTTTTGTAGAAAAATTCGCGGTATTAGCAGTCAATTGGTTCTATTGTCTTTGTATTCCTCAACCGATCTTCACGAAACTTGGGATATATGAAGATCGGGGTTATATAATTTTTTGGTCCTGGGGGATCTTTGACCGATGGGGTATTTGGCCCACTCCGGGGATTAATTGCCATCTCAGCTATTCTTCTGTGCTAGGTCCTGTGCCAGTGGATTAGCCTGTCTGTTTAGTTTGACAAAATCCAACATAATCGAACAAGTTGGCAGAATAGAAACATAGATGATCTAATGCTGCCATCATGCTAACAAACATGCCCATTGTGTGCCGCCATTAAGGCTGGCTAGTTTAATGTTGATGCTAATTCACAAGATTATCTGTTACGTACCATCTCTATTATGTTTTATCTCGTAATTGGTTGTGTTTAGGTATGGCAGTGGTGTGGTTGCCATGGGTTTTTCGATGGACATTTTTAATGGTGTTGGACAATTGAGTTGTCAATTTGGTTCTTTATAAATTGGACAAAAACGTTTGTGCAAATGTAAAAAATGTGCTACGCCTTGTTTACGTACACAGGGCGACACCAATTTCGTATAAGATATATGTATATATAGTTAGTTAAGTTGGTAATATGGATATATATATCACTAGCTGACCCGGCAAACGTTGTTTTGCCTTATAAATTATAGATAGTAGCCGATTCTCAGACCTACTGAATACGAATATAAAATTTCATAAAAATTGGTCAAGCCGTTTCGGAGGAGTACGGTAACTAACACTGTGACATGGAAATTTTATATATTAGATTAATAAACTTTTTAAATTCACACGATTGGTCTTGGTCGCGAGGGGACTCGAAGACCATTGTAACATGGTTGAAACGTCGAGGTAAGAAAATAAATAATACGCGATAAAGACCCGAGAAAATGTAAATATATATCATTAATATGGATATATTGTGACGCGTCGGGCGAATACTCGACTGCAATTCAGAAGGTTGTGAGTACGATTCCCGTCGGGAACAAGTATTTATGCTTAAAAATAAATTTTGTTTGGCTGTCTCTCTACTATGATATTATTATGTTAGTAAACTATGTATTTACAAAAGAAAAATACATATAAGTACCTATTGATATCCGTTGTCTATGATTTTTTTAAAAATTGATTACCTACCCATAGAATTTCACTCATCAAAAAAAGTAAAGTTTCTCCCTCCATAAGCTCGTACGAAACCACGTGTATAAAAATTTAAAAGAAACAATTATAATGGTTTTTTTTTAAATCCAAATGAAGTTTTCACCGTGTAAAAGCACTGTACAACTGCGCCCGCGCCACGCTCCTTGCGTTTGACCTCGAACTTGACATCCAACTACCGACCAAGGCCACGCGTGCAAAAACCACAAGCGATCGATCGTAGATATAAAGTTGTACCTAATCACCCTCTTATTTATAAACGTAGGTCCTCAAAAACCTCAAAAAACGTGAAAAACGTAGGGTATTGGATATTATTATTCAATGCCCTACGTTTTGAGGTCTTTCCAGACCTCTTTCTCAGTATTAGACAAATAGGGGAATGAGTTTATTTTCTAATAGGGGAATGAGTTTATTTTCTATTCAACATCGAGACAACGTAAGAAAATTCTTAGATTTATGTAACGTGGTCACTCTTTATGCGCTTTGAAATTATGTTATGACTTTTTATGACGCCGCTGAAATCATATTAAGATTTTAATATTTGATATCTAAAGTAGGTATACAAAATTCAATGTCCTGACTGATTGACTCAATATTAACGCAGAGCCGCCGTCCTACAGACATGAAATTTGGAGATTGATGATTTTTGGTGTGGAGGTATTATCTACTAAGAAAAGATTTTTCGAAATTCCCACGGGATCGGGATGTACGCGGGTAGAACCGCGGGACACTGCTAGTGCTTATTATAATACATTAAAAGCAACGCGATTAAAAAACCTAAAAAAATATTTCATGTAAGTAGAAATATTTTTTTAAGGAAATATACGCATTCAAAAATTTTCACTTGCGGCGAGGCTTGAACTCGCGTCTTTGAGTCGGTACCCCAACGTCTATACCAACTAGACAACGCAAGTCCCTGCATCGAGCTGTGAAAATCATGAATAGTATTGTTTCCTGGTTCTGGTGGTCTTTGAAAGCATATTTTTTCCAAAAAAAATTCGAGATAAATAAGCCTTGAGCTATAAACAAAAAATTAAGAAAATCTTATATATGATTTCATTTTTAAAACTAAGTATTTCTGCAGCATCCTAAATTAACAACGCACTCGCACCTTCAAACAGAAGTTGCATTATAAATCTAAACCGATTAATAACACTGTAATAAAACTACAAAAACAACTATCTACACTAATATTATAAAGAGGAAAGATTTGTATTTTTATGTGTATGTGTGTATGTATGTTTGTAATGAATAAACTCAAAAACTACTGGCCGATTCCAAAAATTCTTTCACCATTAGAAAGCTACATTTACCCTGAGTAACATAGGCTACTTTTGATGCCGATATTCCCACGGGATCGGGACTTACGCGGGTGAAACCGCAGGCAGATAGTTAATATAATTACGTTGGCGCGTATTTGGCTCACATCACACGAAATTATCGTAGGTTAGTTAATGTCATGTCAAGAAACTGTCACTGTCATCTATGATGGGTACGGAAAAGCGACTTGCGTCATTCAGTGAAAAACTTTCGTAAAGAAAATTGTCCCGTGGTTTTACCTGACTAAGGACAGATTCGGCCAAACTTGGATGAGTCTTATTCAATGAGTCTTATTCCTATTTTATCGGATAATGTTCAAATTCAAATCATTTACTTTTCTTCTGTTTTCGCGATGTTGTGTTGAAATTAAAGACATTTTTCAGCTATCCTGAAGAACGGTTGAGCGTTGAAAAAATGCTAAAAGTAATAAACCCCCGCGATTATAACCAAATGTCTTAAATTTCAAATCATTTATTCAAGACTATTTATTATATTTACATGTTCCTTTTATCAATATTTACATGTATATGAATATTGCGTTAGAGTGCGTTTCATCTTTAAATTCCTATGCCGTCATGTTGGTAGCAAAACAAAGAAGTGCAAAATATAAAAACATTTAATGTGCTACCTTGAATTAAGGGAGATTTGTATATGAACAATTAATGAACGAATCTTCCTGTATTCAAAGTTTAGGGTATATAGCACATTCAAGATATTAAGGCAAGACTTTTTTGTTTTGCTACACACATAACAACATAGGAATTTAAAGATGAAACGCACTATAGTCATTGTCTCCTATCACAGTCATCTTTTAGTGTCAACGCTTGACATTCACCCGCCAATGAGATATCTGTGGAATTGTCTCGTAATCCACCAAAATAGTTGGTATAGCGGTTATTCTCTGTACAGGGTCCCTAATCTTGGAAATTATGTTTGCTAAAATGTAAAAATGTTCTAGGTAGAGATAAAATATATCTGCCGAATAAAATCGAACCCAACCAAATTAAAAAGCCTTCTAAAGTTTGATTACTTATTATTTCTTTTTAAAAGAATGTAACATTTTTATTCGGTAGTGTTAGACACATTTTATTAGACATATATGTTGGATCCGTATTTCAATTGGAGAGGAGACTCACTGGATTGATTTATTGATCTCGGGATATCGTCTGTGTTGTTGATCGCCATGTCGAATTGTTCCACTTGGCACTGAAGTGTTCACTTCAACAATTAACAGATTACGTAAAACGTTTTGGGGACAAACTCAGTGGCATGTTTTGATTTTGAGTACTGCCTTCAAAATCGAAGCATGATCGGATGATCGAATGATGGTCGATTAACTTTCTTTATTGTAATATTGTTTTAGATTGATTGTTTTAAATATTGTTTTATGTTTGGACAACTTCTAATTTCCTAAACTAATGTTTGATGTGGCTATTTGTAATTTATCGGTTGGATGCAAAACATGATCACAAAGGGGTAAACCCTCATGAGTTTCTTGTAGTTTCTTCTCATCAGAGGGCGCGTTCCGAAACTGCACTTCATAACTGGCTGTAACTCGTTTTTTTAATCATTTAAAAATAATAATAATAATTGAGATTTGAATGTTTGGAAATGGAAAGTTGTTGAAGTTAGTTTTGCGTCACTTTGCCAAGTTGTTTGCGCCCCGGTATAAAAAGGGGTGTGAACGGGACTGGAGAGCAGTGTGAAAATTATCGTCGACGAGTCAACATCAACTTGAAGTTTAATTTGGTAGATCCTTACAAATAAGAAGTACCCAACCACAAGAAAGAAATTAAATACAACTAATTAAAGAACCATCTTGACCTAAATTAATAATTATCTAACTGAATAATCAAGTAATCTTACTCAAAAAGACTGAGACTTACTTGGACTAAGAATAATCGACCACCAAAAGACTTAAGATCTAACATCAGAAGTGCTGGAGACGAAGCCCATTGTCGAACCCGACCCTGACATCGGACCAAAATTCTTTGACTATCTTCCTCGAGACAACAATAATGGTAATGTAAAACAATTTCTTACTTTCCTGACGGTACAATTGAATTTTTTTTTCCCTAATTTTGTGGTTTCGATTTATGGTGATTGAAATGAAACAAAATTCCGAAATTAACTGTTAGCCACCCATACTTTTCAATTGAAGTCCATCATTTGAAGTGGGCCGAAAACTAGTTAGTAAAGTCAACAACTGAACAAATGACACTGATATTTTTTTTTTAACAGATTAAGCCTCTGTAGTGGGCCAGAACTGATTTTTCTCGGACAGTTAACTATAAAATTTATTTGAAATATCAGTTTAGTTAGTCAATACATTACTTATACTAATACTAATATAACGTTGTAGATGAACTGATCTTAGTTCTGTGCAGGACATCCATGATTTGAAATTCAAAATTAATGTTTTTTATAACTTGTAATTCCCAAATGTTTGATTTTACGCTCTAAAATTTTGCGTACAAGCATCCTACGTCCTTCATTACCACATCTAAAATTTGCTAGCGATATTACTGTCACGCAATTGGAGTTATATGGGCTCTTAAGATGAACTCTGAGACGAGACTATCGTCAGAATAGCCGAGCGAGCTTAAAATAAATAAATAAATATTAAAAAAAAAAAACTATATGATTTTAAAATATATACTCCATAATCCAATTCAACTAAACAATTTTTTTCTGTCTACACGATGCATACACAACAATCTTGGCTTTGAAATTTCTAAGACTCTGTTTTTTTAAATTTGGACGTGATTCTGTGCTGTTTTTTTTGTTTTGTGCAGAGACAAAATAAGAAAACAAAATCATTAGCTGCAGTCACGGGCTGCAGTGGTAGCCGACCCGACCGCCCCATTAGGCTCAATCAACGGAGAATATGAAAGCCAATACCGTGGCCTCCTCAGGGTGGTCCAGATGCTTCTTCATCATATTATAATATTTATATATTATTTATATATTATATATTTATTTATTTATCTATATATTTCACAAATAATATGGTATCTAACATCATATAAATAATTTATATACCAATAAAAAAAAAACATATACAAAAAAAAAAGGAAAATCAAATATAAATGAATATATATAAACAATGTCATAAATAATATATAAAGCACCAAAGAAAAGAGTGTAGTTGAAGCACCAAAGAAAAGAGTGTAGTTAAAGCACCAAAGAAAAGAGTGTAGTTGAGGCACCAAAGAAAAGAGTGTAGTTGAAGCACCAAAGAAAAGAGTGTAGTTGAAGCACCAAAGAAAAGAGTGTAGTTAAAGCACCATAGAAAAGAGCACAGTAAAATTAAAAACAAATAAAACACATAAAAACGCAAAAAAAGAGTGTAGTTAAAGCACCAAAAAAAAATTTTTTTTTTCAGGTAAAAAAAAAAAATATATACGCCCAGAGCACGTGCGTATACGCAGAATGGCCGTGTTGGATCCGTATTTCAATTGGAGAGGAGACTCACTGGATTGATTTATTGATCTCGGGATATCGTCTGTGTTGTTGATCGCCATGTCGAATTGTTCCACTTGGCACTGAAGTGTTCACTTCAACAATTAACAGATTACGTAAAACGTTTTGGGGACAAACTCAGTGGCATGTTTTGATTTTGAGTACTGCCTTCAAAATCGAAGCATGATCGGATGATCGAATGATGGTCGATTAACTTTCTTTATTGTAATATTGTTTTAGATTGATTGTTTTAAATATTGTTTTATGTTTGGACAACTTCTAATTTCCTAAACTAATGTTTGATGTGGCTATTTGTAATTTATCGGTTGGATGCAAAACATGATCACAAAGGGGTAAACCCTCATGAGTTTCTTGTAGTTTCTTCTCATCAGAGGGCGCGTTCCGAAACTGCACTTCATAACTGGCTGTAACTCGTTTTTTTAATCATTTAAAAATAATAATAATAATTGAGATTTGAATGTTTGGAAATGGAAAGTTGTTGAAGTTAGTTTTGCGTCACTTTGCCAAGTTGTTTGCGCCCCGGTATAAAAAGGGGTGTGAACGGGACTGGAGAGCAGTGTGAAAATTATCGTCGACGAGTCAACATCAACTTGAAGTTTAATTTGGTAGATCCTTACAAATAAGAAGTACCCAACCACAAGAAAGAAATTAAATACAACTAATTAAAGAACCATCTTGACCTAAATTAATAATTATCTAACTGAATAATCAAGTAATCTTACTCAAAAAGACTGAGACTTACTTGGACTAAGAATAATCGACCACCAAAAGACTTAAGATCTAACATATATATTTATCTAAAAAATAGATGAAGATAATTTTTTGCAGTAGATTGAAAAACCGAGAGTTTTTATATTCTCACAAACTTTCGCATTCTTAATATCAGTAGAATAATCCAAATTGAATATGAAGAAACGTAGTGTTTAAATTGCACAATGTGATGCAGGTGTTGGCACTAAAATTTTTGTAAATGTTGGAAATTTGTCAAAGCTTCTTCAAAGACAACCTCGTTTTTATGAAGTTAGGTCAGATGATCAAATTTATCAAATATGCAAGTGAAAAATTGATTTAATTTATTAATGCTTGTTAAAATATATTTATCTAAGCATAAAGAATAACTAGATAGGTACAGTGATATTTCATATGAAATCTTACTAATATTATAAAGCTGAAAGTTTGTGAGTGTGTGTGTGTTTATTACTCAATCACGTAAAAACCGGTGAACCGATTATCATAAAACTCGGTATATAAATATCTGGAGACCTGGAATAACACATAGGCTACTTTTTATTCCGATATTCCCGCGGGATCGGGACTTACGCGGGTGAAACCGCGGGGCGCAGCTAGTGACACTATAACTTGCGACTCGGAACTTTATTGACTCAAAAATGTACGGAAAACGATATTCATTTTCCACAGATTTTTTTTATTAAATAATGCTAAAACGTCAAATTTGAAAGTGAAAATTGGCTGTAGTAATGATATTAGATAAATTTCAACATGCGAATTCCCCATCTGATCATGTTAAGCGTCATAAATATAAGGCTCCCGAATGTTGCTATTACAACACTTAAATAACACTCGGGGACTGCAGCGGTAAAGTTATTGCACAGCATTTTTTTTTAATTAGTGTGGATGTTGGGTTTTATTTTCGTTACGGAATTTCTTGATTCGGTCGCCGCGCTCAAAGCCCGCGTTAAAAGCTATGCAAGCTTAATAGTACATTATGATATAAGTGCGGTAAGTTGAAAATTACAGCCGAGGCGATATTGCTAGCCCGAGCCGTAGGCGAGGGCTACAAGAAAGCAGAGGCTGTAATTATCAAAGCGCACGTATGTCATACGACGTTTTATAACACATTTGCGAGGAAATCAAATAAAAACAATACAGCGAAAAGAAAAAGCGCGCGGAATAATTTTTATTTGTTCACAAATTAGCGATGCGCGGGCATCAGTGCTTTTTTTTTTTAAGGCAACGGTACAAAAACAGCCAGTATTACTAATAAAGTAAATTAATATTTTTTTGTTTCTGTTACAGATGTAATTTACTGTCAAAATGAATTAAATTAAAGAATTAAATGTTTATTTTTTATATTTTATCTCCCAAAGTTAATTTTATTCATAAAATATTGACCACTTTTCTGACATAAAAACTTTTTGATTTGCTTTCTTTGCTTTTTTTTTCTTAAGATTTAAAAAAGTACCGTTGGTTTTAGACGGAGCATGATAAACCGTACGTGTTACCTTATTAGAAAGAAACTCGTGCGTTTTACTTTACGATTACGCACAAGTACGTAATGACATACATTACGATATTGAAATTGGTGAAATAAGAGGCCCTTTACGAGCAAATGTGTTATAAAACTAATTACATACAAATAGTAGTATAAATAACCCGGTTTACCTATATTAATTACGGGATGTTGTCAGTCTGAGAGACATACGACAATGCCACTGTAGAGCTGTCGGCTCGCAACGAGATTGACTGCACCATTCGAATACAAGAATTCGAAAAACAGAGTTATTTTAAGACGAGAAAAACGCAATAACTTTTATATAACGTTTGCAGCTCTGTGTTTACACTGATGCATTTATATTTAATTAGTTGGTGAGCTGGGTTTACTGTTGTTGTTACGCTAAACAGAGCTAAATAGGACTATCGTAGTAGTTTTTAGGGTTCCGTACTTAAAGAGTCAACAAATGACAAATTTTAAAAATTATTTCACCAAGAAGAAAGCTACATTATCGAGGAGTAACACAGGCTACTTTTGATCCTGATATTCCCACGGAATCGGGACTTACGCGAGACTCAGCTAGTTTTTAAAAAGATTTTGACTTTTTTTAATATTCGGTGGTGTTATATTTTATTTCACAGATATTTTTTATCATTAAAACATTTGCCACAAGTCATACTTCTTTTAGCTTCGTTATTATCATTGATATCAAAACCTGATAGGTAAGCGTTTGATAGCGATCTTTGATATAGATAAGCATTGTTGTTTTGCATATTAAAACGGATCCATTAGATATATCTTGTGATAGCTTTAAACTTCAGTCGTCCATTGTCTTCTAGTCTAGATAATACTGTAATAGATAATCCTGTAAACGTCTATAGGATAAAATACGGTCGTTTAAAATTAATGATTCTATTGATTAGCAGGTTGTTTTAAGTAAAATATTTAAACCGGTTTTTAACATTTATGGTGTTAGGTAAATATACTAACAACGCTGCAAAAGAAATATGAACTATGATTGCCTTATTAATAAACGTGGAGTAAGGTGGGAGTAATTTTATTACCTTTTGTTTCTGCCTGCCAACTTTGAAGGTTCTTGTCCTGACGTAAAAAGACAAAGTTCTGAAAACACACTAAATTGCTGACGATTCAAGACGATCATATGAAATTGTACTGAATAAATATATTTTGAAATTGAAGAATATCGTTTAGTAATGCTTTCGGTCAGGGATGTTTCTTCTACATCTTGAATAATACATACATACCTACCTAGCTACGTCGTGGAATATATGATTCCAATCAACAAATATACTTCAGTCTTGACCTATTACTTGTGTGATAGTCGATTCTTCTTGATTCCTTCCATACAGTTGACCAATACAGATTCTATAGTATCTGTAAGCAGTGCCCCTGGTCATTTTCCCAGTCTATCTTTATTCAGTACCACATTGAATACTAATTCGGTCGAGTTTCAGCCTCTTTCGTTTGATTTCAGCAATGAATCACTGAGATTTATAGGGAGCATATTGTTCACGTTTTATTTAATATATTGAAATTGGATATTGTCGTATTTATGTGGACATTGGCCTCGATCAATGTGGCTGAGGGATTTAGTGTTATGCGGGTATTGTTTAGCCAAATTCTAGTCATCTATGGCTTTATTAAACTTATGATTTATTCATTTTTATATTACTTAACAAACAAACGCTGCCCTGCCCTGGTTAACTTATAGAATTAAAATTCCCTAAGTTAGGTTTCTTAATTTGTAGCCTATTAAATACTAGGATTGTACTATGGGTACTAGATAACCTATACACTACATATTACATTTTATACTTTTTTTTTTGTAAATACATACATAACGTTAAGTAATGATCACCCAAATACGGTTCACAGTAAAAAAAAGTATTAGTAAAGTCGACGTAGATCTTAATTTAATAAATAAATACCTTCCTGTCAAATACCTTTCCACCAGTTTGGGGAAAGACCCCCAAGTATTATACAAATTATCTTTTGTAATTTTAAATAAAAATAAGTTCCGACTAGAACCATTATAAACCGATTAGGTGCCGTCAGACTAAATTGTCATTGAAAACTCCTTGGGTGACAACAGAACGGTGAATTCGGTAAAGTCGCGGTGCGGAGCCGGGTGTCGAACCCGCGACCGCTCACCGTGACCAATGACCTGTGTGGGTTGGACGTTGGACACTGACAGCGTACGTAGGCTTTGATTTTAGAATAGATTTTGTTTGTTTAGAATTTATTTTAGAGGTTAGAACTTGTTTTAAGTTGTGAACTTGTGACTTACTTTAAAGTCTAGATATTCGTGTTTATTTAATACTAGCTGCGTCTCTCGGTTTCACAGGCAGAAGTCCCGATTTCGCGGGATTTACGGGATCAAAAGTATCCTATGTTCTTCCCCCAGGTCTTGAGTTATAAATAGTGTAACTAACACGACTTTCTTTTGTATAGATAGATTATTAAATACTAGTCAAATAAGATAACCTACTTTGGATAACAATACCTATTCCTTGGCCAAAGTAGCCGCCAGCCCTTTGATCACTAAAACTAATAATAAAATTTTGAAAGAAAGAGTTGTTCTGAAACCACACATTTGTAATTATATTTTCATAGTGAAAGCGACATTTCTGGAAGAGGGGACAAATTGGGAAGGGAGGATCATTTCAGGAAAGAAGGATCATTTTAGGAAGGGGTTCCTTTTTGGGGAAGGGACAGTATGAAACCGATGGAAAGTGACAATTTGACAAGCGATTAGTCCTTTAGTGGCCAGAGGTCATGCCTTTGACTACCATAGGCCAAAACAAAACTCTCCCGAGATCTCTTTACAACTGGATCCAATAGATAGACCATCAAAGCAAGTTAATCGCAACCACCATGGGGACAGTCGTAAACCAGTCATCCTTATCGTTCGGACGAGGATTCGACGTTCATCAATGGAGTTCGCTTCCGACATCGGAATCGAACTGTTAAGTTCATGGGCCGTTAGCGACGCCGTTTGCAATCAAGTTATTACTACAGTACCGTGAAATTTAACTAACATAGGATAGAGACAACATATTCAATGGATAAATACTTCTTTACTCTGCCGTGTAGCCTAGTCATAGAATAGCCCCATCTCATCCCGTGGGTGTCGTAAAAGGCGACTTAGAGATCTGAGGGAGATTAGCAAACCCCGCGCGGTGGCGGATAAACCGCTTGTTCCCTAAGAGGGTTGGTGTCAGGCAGGCGGCCGGCCGTAAAAACATTGCCAAATCTAATTGAAGAAAATATGGTCAATTATTCCTTACCGACTGCGTCGACCTCAAATAAAAAAAAAACAATTTGGGGTTTAGCGGAGCCCGGGCTCCCGAGAGGGATGCAACCGGGAACATCGCTCGGATGAGAAGAAGACTTGTTTACGCATCTGCCAAATAATTGTACAACCTAAGATATGCGCCTCAAGGTATTATGAGGCTTCTTATAAATTTTAATAGAAACTAGTATGAAATAGGAACAGTAGAAACAATGAAGGTATAAAGACTTAACAAATAGGCACAAATTTTAATTTCAAATCTCTATATCAAGGTCAAAAAAAGATGCCTTCTTTTGACGTAAAATGTTTTAACTTTTGACCTTGGTAAATCAAAGCGAGTTGAGTTAGTAGATTTTAACTATATGTGGATAATTTATTGTAAATATAACTATACCAACAGTATACCTACCATCATAATTCACTAAATAAATTAAAATAATTAAAATTAATAATCCAAAAGTATGGTAATAGGTAGGTATTGCTATCCAAAGGGGCAATGCAGCCAGCCTTTTGGGTACCATACCTAGAGACTCATTTTAGGGTTCCGTACCAAAAGGGTAAAAACGGGACCCTATTACTGAGACTTCGCTGTCTGTCTGTCCGTCCGTCCGTCCGTCCGTCCGTCCGTCCGTCCGTCCGTCCGTCCGTCCGTCCGTCCGTCCGTCCGTCTGTCACCAGGCTGTATCTCATGAACCGTAATAGCTAGA
Organism: Idaea biselata; assembly: GCA_958496205.1. Taxonomy (NCBI): domain Eukaryota; kingdom Metazoa; phylum Arthropoda; class Insecta; order Lepidoptera; family Geometridae; genus Idaea; species Idaea biselata. The sequence continues at coordinate 17,228,213 of OY292400.1, read as the reverse complement.
CGGTTGAAATTTTCACAGAAGATGTATTTCGGTTGCCGCTACAACAACAAATACTAAAAACAAATTAAAACAAATGTTTAAGGGGGGCTCCCATACAACAAACGTGTTTCAAAAACATCGAATCGAGTAGGTCATGAAATTCAAAATGGCTGCCCTATCTGTCAAATATACCAGTCTGCCTTCACTTACCAAAGAGTTTCTTAATTATAAGTTTCAGATTGTCTTTGTGTCAAAGTTTTTTTTTTTCGTGGTGTGGTCGTATGATGGAAGTAAGAATCGAAGCTAAATATGGTCACATTTACCTATCAAATTTTAAAATTGGTAAACGATTTTAAGGTTCAGTACCCAATTGTGATAGTGGTACGGAACCCTTCGTGCGCGAGTTTCGCACTTGCCGGGTTTTTGAATTACTAATTTTAATTTATTTAGTGAATTAAGATGGCATACTATTAGTAGATGAATGAATCTATTCCGATGTTCACTTCAGCTTACAAATCCAGATGTCCACTGTTATAAATCTCTTTACAATCCCAACTTAGTGACACGGTCAACTGTGAAACTTGAGAGCTGCGATCGTTCATGCTAATAACTAGATATCGTCTATCTGAGATATTGATAGTTGGAGTGTCGTAAACTGAGATATGTTTCTGGAGACTTACGGCCGCCCTAATCAGAAATGTACGTACCTAACTAATAAATATCTTGGCGTCCATTGTCAATCAGGTGTAGAATACATATACAGGGGTCTTGCTTTTAGGTTTAAATAACTCTTGCAGTTCTTACGCAGGCCTAATTGGGTCCTGCATTTGAGTTCTTTGGCTTTTTAACCGACTTCAAAAAAAGGAAGAGGTTCTCAATTCGACCCGTATATTGTTTGTATGTCCGCGCGCGTACTCCGTCATATGAAGTCCGAAGGTGAGGTTATTTTATGCTTTTTGAAGTCGGTTTTTAATTTCTTTTATATTTTTTGTTGGATTGGAAGTTTCGTGACATTTACCTTGTTATTTTAAAATGAGTTTTAAGTGCCAGATGTTTAAACCATGATTTAGGCTAAGCTTCAGGACTAAGTGCATTACAAAACGAGAATTATCGAATTTATAGACTTGAACCACGGTCTAAAGTTAAGCCGCCGTGACCCCTTATTTAACTCATATAGCCTTATTAATAAACGTGGAGTAGAGTTGGGATAGTGAGAACATGCTTTGACTTTTTCCGTGACAAGAACTTTCAGAATTGACAGACAGAAACAAAAAGTGGTAAAATTATTGATAAGGCTGCTAGAATATAACCGCGGGCCACAGCCAGTATGTACCAGCCACCAGCGTTTAAGCTCCCCTTTTAGTACGCGATCGCGCGTGAGCTGCGCTCGACTACGCAGATTTACGCAGGGTTAGAACACTAGATCCGGCAGTAAAACACTTTATCGCTTGTCACATTGGGATGTTTTTGTTTATTATTATCGCAGCCCTATCTGTGGCACAGTCCACAGTATACAAGTACTGGTGCAGTAGTTTATCTCGCCGGTGTTCTTGTATTCAATACCTACCTATCGGCGGGAAGTACCCAAGTAAGAGTTGCTCGGTGAATTCTGCCCCAACAGTTTCAAATAGTCATATCATATTTTAACTGAACTTTAATATAGGTATTAGTACTTACCTAATTGATATTTTAAAGATTAAAATTAAGAACAAAACTAGATTGTACCTATATTTATTTGGTTTTCTGCAAATAATTTTATTTTTATTTTATTAAAGTAGGAAGCTGGTGCCGAAAACTGACCATCGCACTCGAATTCATAACCTTAGAAGCGCACTAAAGCGGCTCACTGACTGTCTTTATTATAATTTTATTGTTCGATTAGGTTTTATTAAGTGCCTATTTGAATAAGAAATAGGGAACGACCCTTCTGTATGCAATACATTATTACTTCACTGAAAAACACCGAGATTTTGAAGCGAGGCTATTCTTGAATGAACATAGACTACTGGTCCGCTCTGCGTATTGCCTATTCTGTGTCGTATCCATAGTAGGGTTTATTGGATGTTTGTCATCAATGGAATACTTCCAAATAACGCTTCTATCTCTGTATTGCTGAATATTTTCGCACGATTTTATTACTTCCATCGTAATAAAGAATAAAGTAAGCAATGTTTAGTTAATGTTCTTCAATAGGTATATGGCGCCACGAGCTTCACTCAAATAAAAATAAAGAGCTTTCTTTAATTTCAACCCGTGGCTCAGAACCTTAGACGATCACGCCTACGTAGCGAAGTTAAAATCGTACTAGGCTGGTTTTTGGAGATCGTATTCATTTATTTGTTGGTTACCATGTCTTTTCTATTTCAATTATTTTGGATGTCGAAATTTCGCCAGCTGTTACAACTGACTATGTGGCGTAGTTCTTCGTATAGGGCGTGGCTCACCTGATGTTATAGATTTCAGGTCTCCCTAAGTCCTAAGTCTAACTAGACCTAACGACTGCTGAACGTACCAGGACCAACTGCTGAACGTGCCTTCCGAAGGTTTTGACATTGTGAAAATAAACATTAGATTAAATTTCTACCTGAAAGTTAATTAAGATTTAAAAGATCCTTTTATTCAATTATAAATTAATCAGATTATCAGTAAAGTAGGTACCTACTTATCGATTAGGTGGCGTATCCAGCAGTAACCCGATTCCCAGTATCGAATATCGACTTGTTACTACTAACACGTAATGACTTTCATTGGGCCGTAAATGGCTTTATGTCATTTATGTGCACTGTATTGTTACAGTCAGTTTCGAATAAGAAGTTTCGCAGACTGAATTCTTTAGTTAAGTGAGATTATCATTTGACTATTGATTAAATTCTATAAAAAATACTATCTACTACTTAGTACTAGAATACTAGTCTATTCTATTCTCATTAGCTGAAATAAACATGATGACTAAGACTGTCATTCGCGAAAACACCTATATTAAAGGACTTTTGGTTTGAAAAAAATAGCACTTTTGAATTTAGTACCTCCTCCTTTATGGAAGTCGTTTGACGTGAGTATCGTAAACTACTACTAACAAGATATTTGCTATGGAATTATTAGTGCTCTTATAAAAATAAAAACCGGGCAAGTACGAATCGGACTGGCGTACGAAGGTACTATAATCAATTTATCACAATTGGGTACGAAACCCTAAAATAAACACTACACCAAGCGAAACCCGTGTACGGAACGACGAGCGATGCACGTTTGCATGTATCTTTACCACTGTCTTTACCCTTTAGGTACGGAACCCTAAAAACGAATAATAACAATCAAAATGGCATAAGAAATGAAAGCGCATCAGAGAAAAAAAAACCATACACAGATTGGAGACCAATAAAGATCCAATCTGTAAAAAAAAATAACATCAGCCACGGGACTTCTTTTACGACACACTATACACGCTCTTGATTTGTCATTTTGCGTGGTATTAGAAGTTACTGTAAAAATGCCATAACAGTGCGTTGTCGGGTCGTAAAGGTTTGCTTTATCTGTCAGATACCAGTGTCAGGTTCTGAGCATCCAGTTTTATTGGCGTACCAGAGAACCAAACCGGTCTATAATTGACAGTTTTAGTTTCTCTATAGCTTTGTTTTCGTGTAATAAAGATGGTTTAGTTATTGGCTTTAGTGAAATGTGAGGAGGCTACGCCACTTTTGTCTTATCAAATTCTTCCTCCATTATTATTAGAGACGGGTCTAGATCGCGTTATAGATAGGTAATCATTGAATCATTAATAACCTCGACGTTTCGGAAAACGGGTCACACCGGGCGTGGTCGTGTGGCTTTTCGCGAACACGGCCGCGATTAATAATAACAATGATTATTTAAAACGGGATCTAGACCCGTGTCTAATAATGATGATGGACGAAAATCGTGTAAATTTAAAAGTGTGTATTTTCTTCCATTTCTTGTAACGCGACTTTTTTATTAACTACTTCACTCTTTGTGATATTGTCGATGATTTTTGACTGGTGTTCTGTCGATCTTCTTTTTTTGAAAAGGAATCGTCACAAATTGCGAAGGTCCGATATTATTTGTAATTTGTGAATAAATAACGTAGAAAAACATATTTTGGTTTTGATTGTAGAATTTCTGAGTTGAAGCGTTTCATTTTTGTCCCGGTATTTGATCAGGAGAAGCCATTTGGTTCGGAAGGTGTGTTGATTGTAAAGTGTAGGTATCCACTAACAAATGGTCTGGCTTTTCGCGGGCGTAACCGCGGGACGCTGCTAGTATGTAAGTGCATACAAAGTTAAAACCTCAAACAACATTGTAGCTTTAGCACAAAAAGTATAAGCATTTCACCTGAAGTAGTCAACGTAAAGACTGGATAACAAACAGCAGTCCGGATTATCCACAGCCCGGTGCAGGCATACAGCCAGCGTAATTACTAGGGCTTTCTTCAACGTATGAACTAGAGATGTAAGACAAACTAGAGATGTATATCAATCGAATGGAAATAAAGATGTGTATCTTTGTCTTGGTGTCAATGATTTGGTAGAATTTATTAGTGTGTTAATTTAGGACTGTTTTGTGGAAATAATTAGACTCATGAAAAGTGTTATAATATGCTTAGTATTTTAGCACAAAAAGTAAAAGCATTTCACCTGAAGTAGTCAACGTAAAGACTGGATAACAAACAGGAGTCCGGATTATCCACAGCCCGGTGCAGGCATACAGCCAGCGTAATTACTAGGGCTTTCTTCAACGTATGAACTAGAGATGTAAGACAAACTAGATATGTATATCAATCGAATATATTTAAAGATATTCGATCTTTGTCGTCTGTCTTGGTGTCTTGATTTTAGTTTTTTTGGTAGTTATAGCGGCAACACAAATACATAATACGTGAAAATTTCAACTGTCTAGATATCACGGTTTATGATATACAACCTGGTGACAGACGGACAGTAGGTAGATTCTTTGTAAAACGGTCCCGGTTTTACACTTTGGTTCCAGAACTCTAAAGAAAACGAAAGAGATACAACAAAACCAAAAAAGAAACTTTTATATGATGAAAGAGATCTAGAAGATATCTCCAAAGCGAATGTATCTGGATCTAGACACCTCTAGGTACAAGTTAAACGCTACACTTTGTTGTTTACCTACCTATTAGCGTGTTCTAAAGGTTTCTTACACTTTAATCCTACATGTTTTAGGGTTCCGTACTCGAAGGGTAAAAACGGGACCCTTTTACACAGACTCCACTGCCTGTCTGTCACCAGGCTGTTTCTCATGACCCGAGATAGCTAGACAGCTGAATATTTCACCGATGATGCATTTCTGTTGCCGCTATAACGACAAATACTAAAAACAGAATACAATAAATATTTGAGTGGGGCTCCAATACAACAAACGTGATTTTTTGTGATATTGGTCGAAACCCTTGCAGGAGTCCGACTCGCACTTGGCCGGTTTTTTAATAACCGTCATACATAATAAGCTTAGCAGAGGAACTGATTTCCGAGGCTCGTCTGAGCCCTTAAAAAATGTTGTTAAGGTAATTGACACTGATAGGTTATCTACTAATATTATGAATGAGAAAGTTTGTGTGTAAGATAGTAATTATGTCCCACGGTTTCACCCGCATAAGTCCCGATCCCGCGGGAATATCGGGATAAAAAGTAGCCTATGTGTAATTCCAAGTCTTTCATGGTAATCGGTTCAGCGGTTTTTACGTGATTGAGTAACAAACACACACAAACACACATACATACATACATACTCACAAACTTCCAGCTTTATAATATTAGTAGGGTAATTGTTACTCTTTCAAGCAAAAACTACTGAATCATTTGCAATGAAATTTGGTATGCAGATCGCTGGACAGGCTACTTTTTATCTCGATATTTCAATAGGATTGGGACGTACTACTTTCAAAGGACAGAGAGCCTTCGAGTCTCTTTTCCCTACATATTATACCGTTTTTAGGGTTCCGTACCTAAAGGTAAAAACGGGACCCTACTACTGAGACTTCGCTGTCTGTCTGTCTGTCTGTCTGTCTGTCTGTCTGTCTGTCTGTCTGTCTGTCCGTCCGTCCGTCCGTCTGTCACCAGGCTGTATCTCATGAACCGTAATAGCTAGAAGGTTGAAATTTTTACAGAAGATGTATTTCGGTTGCCGCTACAACAACAAATACTAAAAACAAAATAAAACAATTATTTAAAAGGGGCTCCCATACAACAAACGTGTTTCAAACATAACAAGGAGTCAGGACAGGAAGAGGGACAGGAGGACAAATCGAGTTGGTCATGGAATTCAAAATGGCTGCCCTATCTGTCAAATATACCAGTCTGCCTTCACTTACCAAAGAGTTTCTTTTATGTTTCAGATTTTCTTTGTGCCAAGGTTTTTTTTTTTTTGAGTGATTCGGTCGTTTGATGGGAGTAAGAATCGAAGATAAATATTTCATATTTTCCTATAAAATTTAAAAATTGGTTGTTGTAAACCATTTTAGGGTTCCATATCCAATTGTGATAGTGGTACGGAACCCTTTATGCGCGAGTGTCGCACTTGCCCGGTTTTTTTATAGTTATCGTTTTTAAAGTGCGATTTTTAGCGTACCTATGTATCATTTTTGTACCTGCGGTAGCATCCGTAAAAGTCCCGATCCCTGTGAAATTAGGAGGGTGGGTTATCTTCTATACTAATATTATACGTTAGTAACGTGTATGTTTGTATGTACATTGGGGGTAATCTCCGAAACCACTGGACCGATTTCGAAAATTAATTTACCAATACAAAGCTACATTATCAGGGAGTCACATAGGCTAATTTGATTCCGATATTCCCACGGGATCGAGACTTACGCAGTTGAAACCGCGCGACTCTGCTAGTTTGTAATAAACCTAAACTTTACAAAAAACACACCCCCTCCTAATTTCGTATCTCTATCACCAGTTAAGGCTATGCGTTGATACATGAGTCAGTTAAGACTTCGAATTTTATACGAACAGATAAAAAAAAACTTCTAGACATTAAAATACTATTAAACCAAATACCCTAACACTTTATCTTATCTGAATTGGTAGGAGTGTCGTGTTACGGGCCCAATTGGCGAGGTCAGGGTCAAGCCAACGGAGTTCAGACTCTATATAGCATACCTACCTACCTACTGCTGAATACATTGTATATTTATATGAAGATAGGGTTGTCATACATCCGGGGTTTTCCGGATATGTCCGGTAATTTAGGTCTTTGTCTGATATATTGTAAGAACACTTTTTTTAACTTAGCACACAAAGCGGGTTCTTTTTAGCCGACTGCCGGAAGAAGGTTATTAACACTATATAGTACGCATTTATAAAGTTTAATTCTAAATTGTAACCCTACCTATAATATGATATTAAAATACATATGTTGAAATGATATTTTTATTATTTTTTTACCTATCCATTAAAGTGTTATTTATTGTACTAGCGTGGATTTTTAAACTGGTTTAAATAATTTCTAGTAAAAACAAGAAAATCCAGAATAAATCCAATGAAAACATGAATCATGAATAAATGAATTCTGATCCTGAATTCCGGATTTTCAAGAAAATCCGTAATTCAGTGTTTTTACACCCTATATTTAGCGTACGATACAAGTAGATACAACACGCCTCCGGGTCGTTCAACCCACGAGATAAATGTTGAATACAACGCTAAATTGTAAACAATAAAGATAATGTTGTTTCGAAAGCAAAATTACGCATGAAAGTAGAAATTGCTCCTGATAGCGTAGGACAATACGAGTACGTTGTTTGAGAATTATCTGCGGCTTGATGGTTCATCTGATTCATTTGGTTGCTGTACCTTCAAACGGTTAATTTCCAATTATGTCATATTTTTTCTTTTTTTATAACATTTTTTTCGATTATTCTATTTTAAGTGCGCTGGGCTTTCATAGAAATATTTTAAAGAAACAATACTTCTGCAAAAATACAACGCACGATAGACGCAGGGCTGGATCTTAAAATATTTATATTTTTATCGATTTATACTTGACTTTTTAAAACTTGACTTGGCCTCTAAGGCCTCTGAGGCGGAAAAAGCCTTAGAGGAATTAGAGGGAGGTAACGCTACCTTTAAATTTTTTAAAAAGTCAAGTTCTAATCGATAAAAAGTTCGCCGGGACAGCTAGTTATTACATAGGGAGACACCAGCCCTAAAATAAAAAGAATGCCAACTAAAACTATACCTTATATTATGAAGAGATAACGTTGGTAACATTTATTTCTATATATGTATTTTCCGGGTAATCTCTGAAACTACTGGACCAATTTCAAAAAATCTTTCACCAACATAAAGCTACATTATCGAGGAGTAACATAGGCTACTTTTGGTCCCGATATTCTGACGGGATCGGGACTTACGCGGGTGAAACAGCGGGCCTCTGCTAGTAACATGTAATCTGACGACCTCATATCAAAGACTGGCTCTTATTTCTTTTACCAATATAAAGCTACATTATCGAGGAGTAACATAAGCTACTTTTGGTCCCGATATTCCCACGGGATCGGGGCTTACGCAAGTGAAACAACGGACCTCTGTCCGTAACATCTAATCTGACGACCTCATATCGTCGACTGGCTCATTGCGCTAAGTTCCAAAACTATTCACCGAGTCATCAATCAAAACATCTTTACCTATTCATTTCAATTCACTCGCATGAATCACTCTGACACGTCTTAAGAGCTATGATTACTATGTGTGGTTTCAGAACGCGCAATGCGAAGTTGAAGATTGTTCTCTAAGGCTGGCTTGCGCAGTTACATCGAACTAAGTAATCCGGATTAGCATTTTGTGTTGGTAATCTGTACCATTATGATAAAAAAAAACGCTTTTTCGGGATTGACAGGGCCCGTAAAGGTCTCGAAACGTTGATGTTGAAACAATGCTAAAAGTAATAAACACCACGCTATTAAAACCGAAAGAGTCTTTAATTTCGATACAACATCGCGAAAACAAATAAAAATTTAAAAAATCATGTTTGTTGGACGCTTAAATATTTACTTTTTTCTACTTTTAGTATTTTCTGTTATACCGGCAAATACAAACCATCTGTAAAAAAATCAAGGTTCATGAGATACAGCCTAGTGCCTAACAGGCAGACAGATGGACAGAGGAGTCTTAGTAAAAGGATCCCTTAGGATACAGACCCCTAAAGGCGTTTGAACCATTAAGATACATATCAAACTCTCACCGAAACAAAAAGGCAGACCACACAAGTAGCCCTAAACGACACAACGAACGTACAAGAGCCAGTTATCAATAACATACTAAATCTAATACGACCAAATAAATCACGATAGAAGACACTAATCCGTTGTGTATCGTAGAATAGATAGCAGTAAGTAGGCGAGATCTTGAGAGAATACTGGTTTGGTGAGACGTAACGGCGTTTATACAATATTCAAGAAGTGTTTTTGTCGCTTAGTCATTCGGCGAAGAGATCCTTTAATAACCAGTATAAGATCTAATCAATTAGTAAAATATAACTCTTTTGATGCCGAAGTAAAAAATATGCTTTTAGAGGAAGATATAAGAGGATCAGTAGAATAAGATTCACCTATTCTACTGATCCAGACAATTTAGATGAAGACGAAGATTAGATTTATACGAATTTGTTATATTTTGTTGTTATTTTAATGTAGTACATCATTTTAGAGCATTATTTTATTTTATTTGAATTTCCCGCACTACTTTCTATGAAGAGGCCCCAGTGTGCGGTGGCCCGTGTGCGCCGACACAAAACGTCGCCACATGCCACTCGGGCGATTCCGCACCCCTCTCTCTCTTCCCCAGTTAACCTGTTCTAGTCGGAGGCAACGCACGCACGTAGTCTTGTCTCGTGTTGTTAAAAATATGGATGTCAGCCACCGACCACAAGTGGCGACCACCGGCCACAAGTGGCTGTCGCGCGCTTCAGCTACTTTTGTAGCTGCATCTAGCTTCTCGTGGCGGCGTTTGTGGCTGTGGCTCGTGTGCGGGAGCCCTAAGACTTTTCTAAGTGATTCGTGTAGAGGTCCTATTCAAAAAAAAAATACTATCGTCAAGAATATATGACAATAAACTTTTATTTCAATAAACTTAAATTCACACGATTTGTTGACATAGTTACTAATAAAAGTTATTAGTTAATAATAATACGCGATTAAGACCCGGGAAAATGTAAGTAAAAATATATGACGTCAATAGGCAAATTATGTATGTTCTTTATTATTAGATACATTTATATTATTTATTATTATACTATACTATATAAACACCTTAGAAATCACAACAAAAAGAAAAATACGAACAACTAAAATCTAGAAGGTACATTAGGCGGCCTTATCGCTAAGTATACGAAAATATAATTATATTTAATTGGGGTTTTTATACAACAAACCTGATTTTTCTGTGACAGTTGCGAATTGGACGAGACGCGAACGGTACTAGTTGCGAATGGGACGAGACGCGAACGGGACGAGACGCGAACGGGACGAGTTGAGAATGGGACAACTTGCGAATGGGACAAGTAGCGATTTGGACTAGTTGCGAATGGGACGAATTGCTTCTGACCCGTACGAAACCATGCTCTAATCCAACTCGCACTTTACCTTTGTTTTTAATTCTAAAATTGAGGTCGTTTAAACCAATGTGTAATTATCCTAAGCGCCATCGGTCGTCGAGCGCTAACGGTAGGCGCCTATGAAGCGTTCACTCACCTCGACCGACCGACTACCGGCTACCGGACTACGCAGAGCCTACGCAGCGCACCACGTGGTCGACTGTGTTCTTGCCTGTCATAACATCCTGGTACTCATGGGGTGAATACAACGAATAATTGCATACAGAAGGCGTGTAGACTGCAGTTCACACACCTACGTAATTAATTATTATGTATGTGAGGTATTGCTGTACTACGACACAAAAAATAGGCAAGGGCGTGCCTTGTCTGGCCACACACCAGGGTTCCGTAGTTTTCATAAAATAACCGGACTACGCAGAGCCTACGCAGCAGTCAGCACGCACCACGTGGTCGACTGTGTTTCTTGCCTGTCATAACATCCTGGTACTCATGGGGTGTCAGGCAGTAAATATAACGAATAATTTTATTGCATACAGAAGGCGTGTAGACTGCAGTTCACACACCTACGTAATTAATTATTATGTATGTGAGGTATTGTACGACACAAAAAAAATAGGCAAGTGCGTGCCTTGTCTGGCCACACATTAGGGTTTCGTAGTTTTCATAAAATTACAAGATTACAATTTGGAAAATAAAGTCGTTACAACTAATAATTTTCAATAGGTACTGGAATATTCAAAGAAATTTGTTTAGAATTTAAATGGTTTGGAATAGCGTAAAACATACATTTTGAGACAAGTTTAGCTAGCTAGATATGGGTGGCAAGCTTTGGCCGAAGCCTCCCATGTAATGTCACCTGTAGCACGACCTGTACCTGTACAGCATCTGTAGCATTTTGCAACAATGAGAATCACATGATCACTGCAAAAAAAAAACTGTGAGTTTCTTGTGTCTTCTTCTCAATGGAGGTCGCGTTCTGAAGACCCGCTAGATTAGGTACCTACCGACGATTCAAAACGATCATGTGAATGGCTATTGAATAAACTTAATTTTGATTTTGAATTTGAAATAGTATTTGCACCAAACAAAGGTCACTCGTGGGACGAATAAAGACTAAATTTCATAGAAGCCAGCAACATAACCTCGAAATTCAGAAGTCTTTTTGTTTTTCATTTCCGCCAAATTGTAGTCGCGGAGGTTACACGCCTTAAGACGAGTTGATTAAGCACCTACATCTGTAATTTATAATTCCTACTTTAGAAATAGTAAACTAAGTAATTCACTTAGCAACTGGATTACAGAAGAGAGTTACGTAAATTAATCAAATGGTACAAAGCGTTCCGCTTAATCCGGGGTCCTTGCCCCAACTCAGCCGTGCCGCTCCACCGACTCTAAATCACTAAAACATCTTAATTTTACAAGATATACGACCGAAGATGTTTATATCAGAAGTGGGATAGAGCGTAGGGCTAAAATTGTTGTATTGTAGCTTATGCTGAGGCGGGCCCAATTAGAGTTCGCACGCGGGTGCCTAGGTCCCAAGTCTGCTCTCACAATCTAATAGAGTGTCGATAGAATAGTAATTGTCATATTTGTTAAACAAATGTTTCAATTACACATCAAAATTGTCAATTTTGTTTTATGTTTATCTTAGTACCTACCAACCTAATTTGTTTCTGTGTGCTTACCTAATAAACACATTTCTTTCTTTCTTTTTATTGGTTAAAACGGACCTTTAATAAGACGAAAAGATGGCTACTCTTTCTTCATACACACGTAGTTAACTGTTTTTTCCCTGGGTAAAAACATTAGAGCAAGTATGTTTATAAATGCCATAAACCTATTTCTGCCTTGCCCAATTGACCATAATTTAGAATAGAAAGTTAAGTGGTCATATGTCTTTATCCAGGGAGGAAACAGTCCACTACGTTTGTTTGGATAAATAATAGGTGTTCTTTCCTCTTAAAGCCCTGATTTGATCTTAAGAAAGCGCTGGCAATTGAGCCTTTTGAGAATTACTCGATGGATTTTTCTTCTGCATCTTCGCGATGTTGTATTGAAAACAACACCACGCGATTAACACCGAAAAATGTCTTTAATTTCAATTACCTGATGTTCAAATTGATGTTTCCTTTATTTCGTAGAGGTATAAACCTCTTCGTATTTGAGGCAAAACTGGATACAGTTTGCTTGTAGCAAACATCTTCAACTTATAGTCTTTATTCCCATGCGATAAGATATATGAAAAATATCTATATTACACGTTACATTGTCCATAACCGGTCGGTGAGGACAACAACATCTGAGTTGACGTGCTATCGCGATGTTCTAGCAATGAATTATAGTCTAGATATTCCCTTGACTAGACTTTAAAGACTTCTATCTGGTGCAACTTACTGCTTTAGACGGTAAAGTACCTGTAACAGAAAATATAACAAATGTAAAATTAGATGATAATATTGGTGTAAGAATAATTTTTTTAGACTATCAGCTATTCTCACAAATGAAATGGTATCCATTTCTTATGTTTATTGCTCTACTAGAAATATTTTATCTTAATAATTTAAAATGTAAGAACATCCCAATTCCCTAGGCCCTACACTACACCATAAATATAGGGTTAGATGTGCAAATAAATTTCAAATTTTCACACTAAGAGTAAACGTAACTAACTACACAGACAAGAAGTTGTCAAAACACACAGAATTTAATCAAGTCTGGGGAGAACGAAGGCATCCCTTTATCGCGAAAGTGTAAAGCCGAGCGAAGAATAAGCAACGCAAACTCAACTTTTCAATCAAACAAGACAACTCCATTACGCAACAAACGGGACAAATTGAAACATAAATTGATATGGAATAAGTGTAGATAGCGATAACAGTGCCAGTGCGAACAAGGACTAAATACAGAACAAACAATCCTACCCGCTTCCTTCGGCTTACAGACGTTTTAAGCAGAGTGTGGAGATAAACATTCTAAGCCGGGATGCAACCGTCGGTAACCCTACGTCATTGATCACTTGAGATGCTGGCTGGCGGACAAATACTGACACGCTTCACGGCTACTTAACTAACTGAGCTGCCGAATTTCAATATATAGTATGCGATTTTTTGAGTTTTACGGCCGTATACAGAAACGCTACTCAAAATTTTATTGCAACTTAAACGATTCAGCAGTTCTCAAACTCAAAAAGTCGCATACTTATTTTAAATTTAGAAGCAGCTCAATTATTATACCTCTTAAATTTCAAGCAGCGTTTAATAAGAGCTGCTTAATTGAAGTAGCCCTCAGTTTTTGTGTGATTCAGTATTCGGCTGTAGGGCAGGACGACACTGTCGTCAGAAAGCAATGTTATTAATAATTGTTGTTCTACGTCATTTACAACATTATTGTTTGTTTCCACCACAATTATTAATGCCAGTAATTGTATTAGTGGAGAAATATCCACCTCCGTAATATAGAAAATAATTAAAAACGTGGTTAACAGTTTTCTAATTATATTTTTACTGTGAAAAAATATAATCAGAAGATTACCTATAATGAACCTGTAATGAAAATTCATTGCTAATTTATTGGCATGAGCGAGATAACGGTGTTTCGTATATGGCACGCGACAGTGCAATCCGAGTACTCAATGACGTAGAGTTACAGACGGTGATATCCCGATCTATTCGCAGATCGCTCACACCCTCACAACTCGACACACCGTTATCTCAGTGATACACTAATACTATTGATTTTATTGTAGATAACATGCTCTGTCGAACAAACACTCCTGTTAAATTGTGTGTAGTAGATATATCCGTCGTCTAGTACCCATAGTACAAGCCTATCTTAGTTTAGGGGCTAGATGGCGCTGTATTTATTTATTTAAGAAAAACATTCGAAATAATTTATCTAAATGCAAATAAAAATCAATATCACTGCGTGGTTTCTAAAGAATTAGTAGGAAACCAGACAGTCGCCATTTATAACAGTATATCAAGAAAAGATATACCTACTCGTACAATTATACTGTAGAAATTAATATTACCGACTATCGTCGTGGCCTCGACGACTGCGTTAGCAATGTTGGCATAACCTCACCTTTGACCTACACTACACTACCAATCCTAGATCTCCCTACAATAAAATACTCACTACTTTCACCGCAGCCAAGTATAGAAACTTCTATGTTCCAACAATTATGAGCACACGCTATGGATGAAAAGGTCGGAGTATTCCTTATCGACTTTCGACTACACAATCCCACTGGAGGGACTGAGACCTTCACGAAAGGGTTCCATTCATAATTCACCTCCGGGCCCGTTTGGGACTGATGGATATCGCGAGCCCTTACATTTTTTTGATACCAAAACGTGCCAGAATCTCCGAATTAATTTCCGTTTAGGAACCACAAACGATTTCGAGTAGGTACCTATTGTTAGTGACGACTTTGAAATATTGAAAATGTATAATTAAAACCAACGTGAAAAGCGAAAAGCTCGATAGCACCATTCACCCTCGGAGTTCTTAAGAATATCACTCAGCGAAATAAGAGGTCCGTTGAGTGTCTCGCGAATCGCAAATTTCCGTAACTTATACGCGTTCTCGAATATCCATTAGTAAATTACTATTCTTCCACGAGTTTTACATAATTCCAGCAATATGTCCAGATATGAAACGGAGAGATATTTCATCGTCTTCTTTTGTTAAGTTATGTTAATGTGGATGAACTAGTGATACGAATTAATTCACATTTCCTGTCCAGATCAGTGATACCCAAAGTCTCGAAATAGAACCCCAGGTGAGCGAAGAACATACCTAATTGGGGGTCTGTTTTTAATTTAATTTAATTAAATAAATACATACATAATGTTTTTTAACCCAAAACATAACAGACAAATCGATGACGCGACGATAATGGACTGTGTAAGGTGAGAGATTCAAATAATAAATCTCTGTGATGAGTTTAAAAAATTGCAATATAAACTAAGCAATGAACTTTTGAAATTAATGAAATTACATGTTACCGGTTCTTAAACTTTTAACATTTTACCTCGACGTGACATGATCTAAGCAATGACTCTGTCTTTAAAAAACCCCACAGTTAACTAAGTAAAACTAAGGTTTTACTTAACTAAGTAAAACACGGCTACGGCAATGATCTACGAGGCAAAAAGTTTGGGGATCTTTGTCTAGCTAGATTTGGCTTGGAGATTAGGCGGCGTCACAAGTATTTCTACGTTGCCAGTGATTTTTATATGATGTGTAATATGACAAATGTCGTTCACCTCCAGAACTAGAAGCCTGGCAGCAGCGGGGAGCGCCAGACCCGCCTCACTACAGACTTGGGATTCAATTATCTGAATTATTTCTGTTATTCCGTTCTGCTTCATTTTATTTTTAATACAATGAAGCTTTGTGGGACTGGCATTTTATAACATTAAGAATAAACGAACTGGATTCCGAGTCAATGTTTAATGTAACCTTATGACATTTTTTTTCATTTCATTGAGTCGCTCTTCTAAGACGATTGTTACAAATGACAAAAAAGATTACGTTGGGTTTTTTTCTCGGTTTTCGTTTAGACTCACCTTCTTGTAATAGGAGGCAATGATAGTGAGATCTATTTATTCCAGACTTGCAGATTCTATAGGACTTATTGAGCTTGGATTAAAAAGTAGGTTCTGATAACAATATTGTCGGGTATTAGGTACAACGTTTACAATGGAATTTGTATATTATGACTATTTATGACTCCGCCTATGTTGACCAACTTAATACGATGTAATTCACAGTTAAGTTTAGTCATTTTTTGAAGGATTCGGATATAATGACCTCAAGTTAAAAATATGATTTCTATGTCTTTATTAAAAAGTTAGATGTAATGATTTCATGCCGTGATTAGTTAAACAGTAAAAACAGTTCGACAGTTGTTTCTTAGTATTTGCTTTTTAAGACGAGATTTAGTATGATGTGTAAGTAACTTCCCTTCGACATCATTATAAACGAATGTAAGAATAACATTTTAAAACGAATTATGTAAAAAGATTTAGCATATAGGGCGTATAGTATAAGTAACATCCCAATCGGCAGCAACCCCCACGAAGCAACTATCTCCTAAAACCGTTGTTGAAAATTCAATGACATTCGCTCGAGGCAAACGCTCCAGATATCTTTTTACGAGTCACAAAAAAATTGGTAGAAACTTTTTATCGGATCCAATTTTGTTCAGTAACTATGCCGGGTGGATCCGTGATAAGCTTTTTATAACTAGGGTGGGTATAGAGGGGTTTACAGACGGAACGCCGGTCCGGCCGTGTCGCCATGGCAATCACAACGGGATACCTAGCATGTCTGATGGCTCGATAAAAATACAAACAACCATATAATCCATATACAGCAACACCAGTCCACGGTCGAAGATATAAAATGTGTCATTCTGTCGGAACGCAATTGCCGGTAGAAATAACCCAAGATGTGAATGTTCCTACAGCAAAATGTTCCTCTATAGATCGCAACTCGCAAGTCGCAACAAATTCCATCAAGTCACTATATGAAAACCTATAAATACGTCAGCGAACGGGGAACGAGTAGCGAGCGACAAGCTCCTTGCTATTTTATTTGAACTGTACCTACTACCGTCCGATGCAACCTTTTCTCTGTAAGTAAACAACTACGGGTTCAGACATTTCAATTTCATTACGAAGAATAAGAAATTCCGGTGAAGTAATGGTCCAGTACAAAAAAACGACCTTGGCACGTGGCCTAAAGAAACCGGATCCTTAAAAATGTCATGTTCTCTGTAATTATAGTAATCACGATGACATCCCACTGTCCGACTGTCAGTTCGTATTATCTTAATTAATATCGTTAATTGGTAAAAGTGTATTTTCAGTAATAAAAACTAATATTACTAAAATAAAAACTTGATTTGCATTTACGACTGAACATTCTTATTAAACGACACGTTTATATGCTTTTTAGGTGCCGTAAAGTGAAGTATTATTAAGATAAGAGATAGAGGCATAATTATTCTCAACGCATACGATATCGTATACTTTAGTTAGAGAGATATGGTGAGTTAATTCTTTATAACCCAATTTGAAAATTAGTAAAATTACTCAAGTTTTCGTGTTATAAAGAACGGCTTTCTTGTTAAAAGCCATCGCTTCTAGTAAATACTGATTTGTCGCTACATCATAGCATTTCTCTTTTAGAAAAGAACATTGACTGCAGATATCTTTCATCTGGACATGGTCATCTAAGTCGAGAGGTAGGTACAGGTGCTGTGTTAGCCAATTCCACCTCTTTTACAGGTATTAGAAGCATGGAATCGCATTAATCTAGATCAGGAGTTCCTAAAGTTAGCGATAACGCCCCCTTGTGGGCGCTGCAGGTCTAAAGGGTAAGAGACCCAGAAAAAAAAAGTAGGTATTGTGTAATTTTATCTAGGAGGACTCTTAGACTCCGACTACTCCTAGATAGGTCATTTTCGTAGGTAGATAAAAGACCGCGGGCAATCATTTTGTGCTTTCTAGTATCAAACGGTAGGGTTTTTAAGTAGGTGCAAAAATGGAGTGCGCTAAAAAATAATTGATTGTCAAAGTGGGCGTAGACAAAATAAGTTTGGGAACCCCTGATCTAGATCATATGAAGATAATGAGATCAAGAGCTATTGCCCACTCTCGGTTCAAGCCATCATTATATCCATTAAAATTTGTTTGACAATACTGCAGGAAAAAACACCACAAACAAACTTACAAGCTCTACATCTTCATAATATTAGTACTTACAGTAGATTGACGTATGTAAAATGTATACCTAACCAAAACGTAAAGGACTTTAAGACCTCGGGAAAATTAAATGTGGGCCCTGAGGTGAATGACAAATGAGGTTGATGTTTTATGTACAATCAGCTACAGGATTATACCATAGGTCAACATTCTACAAGCGATAGTAAACCTTGTTGTAGGTACCAACACGGTTGACAATACCAAGCCGACACATCCTGGCAAACTTAAGCTCATAGAACCGGCAACACCTTTAAACCGACGAAGAAAAAAATATTATGCAAATTGAGATTTATACGACCGAAGGGTGGATTCGGAAACTGAAATATGAAAGACTTGTATAAATAAACAGTGTCTCAGTAAACATACCACGGTAAATATAGAATACGCGAATATTGGTCGATTCTCTCGCGACACCACAAATATTATCGGAGATATTCATAATATTGAACCGAAAATGTGTATAAGATATCGCTACTAATATTATAAACGCGATAGCTTGTAAAGATATAGATGTATGTATGTTCGTAACTCTTTCGTGCTTTTGTAGAGAAGATCAAAATATTATTAACCATAATTTTTGAATAGCAAAGTGTAACCTTTGACGATCCAAAACAAAAGACGATCGATCCAGAAACAAAAGAAGGTCGAAAAAAAAATAAAAGACTACTGAATCGATTACGATGAAACTGGTTTTTAGGCAGCTTGAGTTCTGGAGTTACATATTATGTGCTACTTTTTAGGGTTCCGTAGCCAATTGGCAAAAAATGGAAACCTTAGGTATGGGTTCGTCATGTCTGCCTGTCTGTCCGTCCGTATGTCACAGGCACTTTTTATTTCGATGGTTTAGTCTAGGAATGACCGATTCTCGAAATTACTACATAGTCTATAATTGGCCAATTCTTCAAATGAACAATTCCATAAATTACCGATTCTACAAATGACTGACTTTTTGTTAAAAAATATACTCCCGGGGTAGTAGAAACCGTAACACGCAGCTAGTTAAAACACTTTCACATTTTCATTTATTTCTTATCGTTGATTTAATATCAGTCGATGAAAATTTTATTAGAATTAGAAGGTATATTAAAATGTCGCTCTTAGATCAATCTTGAGCTATTTTATGACAAGAAACGGCGAGAAGCCATAACAGTAGTAATATTCATTGACGAAGCAATTTAAATGTTTTCAAAGTCGATGTTTATAATTATATTTTCATTTTAGGGCGGGCCTTTGTTCCCTCGTTTGCATTTGGACTATAGTAGACCGTAAAATTTATGTAGCATTCACTAAGAGCGCAAGAAAATATATTGAATCTGTCTAATTAAACTTTATGATAATCTATATTGTTGTGAATAAAGCTGCGTTAGTTCCAGATGCAATTAGGCAAAAACGGCTGAGCCGATTTTAATGATGTTTTATTTGTTATATTTGTATTAGTCACGAATCAATATGATTAATACTAAAACGCCCCTTGAAATTTGAGGGCTATCTAAATAGGTATTTTAAAATTAGTTTGTGATTTAAAAAAAAAAAAAAATCTCAAAATATGATAGCGTTTCAGTAGAAACTAGTGGTATCACGGCCGAACAGTTAGACTACTTTCCTTCTAGTTTCTTAAAAATAACATAGAGCTCTTAACTCAAGACGACACAGTTATCAAACTGACAAAACCAAAACACGATCAAAATTAAGACCGCGACAGAGTATTTAATAAGAAACATGTAATTATCCGTAAATCCGACGCTAGGGAAGGGCCTATATCCGTAAAGAAGTTGAGCAAACTCACTCCGAGTACGCTCCGGTAATAACTTTTTGCCCAACTCAACATGGCGTAAACTCAGTTTTCGCGTAAGCCATCTATAAAAATAAAGTGACTTTAGAGACATACACCGAGATGAATAATGCTAAGGCGTATAACGCCGGTAATATATGAACCCGTAAATGTATATTAATCTTACAAGACTTAGGTACATACATACATGCTCTAGGAAAATTATTTGCGATTTTACTTTTTACATCGCAAATACTACGTGAGATTATTACGTAGTTCAGAGAAAAGCATTGAAAGTCCTGAATAATAAAAAGTAGCTTTGAATTACGGAGAATTTCTCCACATATTCCATCTCGACTGTCGCCGTCGAAAGTATGCACGCGATGCGATGTAGTTTTGACAAAGGGAGGGACTACATGTGCAATATGTGCATGTATAGGGGGTTACAGAGTACAGGGTGCATATTGAACCCTTTCAGAGCGTCGCGTCGGCCGAGGTCGGTGCCGTCCTTGCAATCACTCAACAATTTGTCGGTCCAGAGACCCGCCCACTGCTCTCTACCCGCAAATTGAATCGTGGCGTAATATTTAACGGAGACATTTTGCGGCAACTACCCTTAGATGAAAAAAAAAAGTAGATACGGTATATTCTAACATTGCGTATTCGAAAAATGAGCTAGAAACACCTACATGCATTTTCATAAAATTATTGTATTTAAGAGGAATTACAACGCCAACGACCTTGAAACTGAAAATCCCTGTCGGGCTCATCGAAAATTGTTGATTATTTCATGACGGAATGTCGTAGAACTTTTTTTTGTGTACAGATTGTAGGTGACCTTATTTCCTACATTTTGGTGTAGTTTTAAGACAAGAACCTCCTATTGGTGCAAAGTCTATCCAAATTTTAGACAAAAAATGTCTGATTTGGCTAAAATGTCGATAGGCTTCAATACGTTGCGACATATTTGTATGGAAACTGGACCAAAATATCGGAAACAATGTCGCCTACAATCTGTGCACAAAAAAAAGTTCTACGACATTCCGTCATGAAATAATCAACAATTTTCGATGCGCCCGACATGGATTTTAAGTTTAGCAGGTATAGGGCCCTTAAAAACATTTGTCTTTAAGAATGATTCAGGCATTTGTAAATAAGCAAAAGGGAATTCTTATGCATTTCAAAAAGACAATCGCAGTGTGACAACACGTGCTCACGCGGCAACGGTTCGACATACGACTGAGGCTAGTGCGTCAGCTAGACGCAGTTTTATCGTCTCATTTTCCGAGACTAGGTACCGTATCTTTAGTTTTTGTTTTAATCTAAGCAGCTACCCTGCTACCCTCGCCGGTCGAAATTACGCGACGCAGCGTTGCCCGGGAATAACTTATCATGTACCTCGTTTGGCTCACCCATCAATAAGTCATCGTCGAATAATTTTATTTTGATGTCGCCTCGTAATCGCCGAGCGTGTAATTCGTTTCCTTAAAGTGAACTCATGTAGACGATTCGGGCAGATAGACCGGGGGTTGCTCGCGACGAGAGTGCCTACCTACTTTATTATTATAAGGTTTGATGTACATTTTTGCGGGAACATGCTTGGCCGAACTTTAGATACAAAGATAGTTTTTAACTTTATTGCACCAAAAATTTACAAAACACATTACAAAAACAAAAACTTACAGCTAATTTTAGAATAGGTACAATGGGCGGCCTTATCGCTAAAACCGATTTCTTCTAGCCAACCTTTGCATGGACAAGAATTGTAGGATGGGTAAACACGTGAAAATAAATTAAATGGTGAGAAATATAAATAACAATTCAAGTAGGTACATAATAAATACAAATATGTGTTACAAATTAATAATATACAATATATTTATAAATATATAAGGCTCAGCTAAAAAATAATATAAAATTTCCACTGCCACCTACCATTTGCCACTTTAGTGGCCAATTTGACGGTTGGTGTTGGTAGTTGGCGACGATACGTTGACCAACCCAACAGTGAAGGTTTTACATCACAAAATGCTTGATTCTACAACTCTACACCAGCTTAAAAATCCTCCTCGCCATGTGACAATTATATCTTTTTCGCAAAACAGCCGCTATACCCTCCAGCTCTATTAAAGAACCTTCGGGTACCAGTTTTAGATAGATCAAGTATCTAAGCCAGAGGCCAGTTTTCGTAAGTCGAGCTACCTCTTGCCCAAATGACACTACCTGATTATCCATACAGATCAAAGATCAAAGAATCTATACGCACTCAGCACACTGTGTTGAGGTCTTAGCGCCAATATTTACAACAAAATTTTATGTTATTTGTCCCAAACTGTTGGCCCAGCATGTGAAGCGGGTTTAATAAGATAAAAGCAGATGTGTTTCGAAACGCCACGCCAGCCGACTTTTGCAGTAAAGATAAAAGGAAAATAGCCGAAAATGCGGTGCCTAGATGAGGGTCTTCCGTCAAAAGACGAGGACGATGACATGGCTTTGGCTTTGGTGAGAAATATCATCATGCTTTTACGGCTCGCTGACAACGACACTACGCCTTTTAATTGTCTGCCATTACGATTTACGCTGACATATGAGCTTACGTCGCATGCAACTCAATTGTATTCATTTTGATATATCAACAGCGCGTAAACACACGAGATGTAACAGCGCATTCCATGGTTTTAGAGTCATTTCAGACTGGCATTTTATACGAGCGTTAAGCTCGTTTTATAGCCTATGGCCCATAGTACAAGCCAGATTGCGCTGTGTCAACGTTCTGCATTATTTAAAACAAATGTTAAAATGCGTTTCGACAAACACGTTTGGGCTTTAAAAAACTAAAACGTGCATAAGACGCTTCTTCTTTCTTTTTCGTATAGTGGTGTGGCCTAGTGTTAGAGTTTTCAGGTCGCCCTAAGGCCTCTAACTTGACCTAACGACTGCTATCTGAGATATTAACTGCTTAACGTGCCTTTCGAAGCAAGGAGGAGCTCGAGACAGTAAATTAAAAAAGCCGCTTATAATACGAGTGGCGCGTATGGCAAAAGGGGCGTTTTTCGATAAACGCGCTTAATTGAAAAAGCTCTTACAAAACGCTAGTCTAAAAACCTCTTACATGAAATAACAAACGAGAAATGATAGAGCAGAGATATGTTTGCGTGAAATGCATTTGAGGCGCGGATATGCAGATACATGCGCCGGTTTTTGAGCGGCCCTTCAGCCTTCGTGTTTGAATATCTGCAGTTGCCATCTTAGATGAAAACAAAAATAGTAGATACGGTTTATTCTAGCATTACGTATTCGAAAAAAGAGCTAGAAACACCGACATGGATTTTCATAAAATTATTGTATTTAAAAACATTTGTCTTTAAGAATGATTCAGACATTTGTAAATAAGCAAAAAGGCATTCCAATGGATTTCAAAAAGATAATCGCAGTGTGACAGCACGTGCTCACGCGGCAACGGTTCGACATACGACTGAGGCTAGTGCGTCAGCTAGACGCAGTTTTATCGTCTCATTTTCCGAGACTAGATAACGTATCTGCTGTTTTTTGTTTTCATCTGGAGTTGCCATAGACGACTGTGTATTTACACGTGCTCGGAGAACAGCTACGCAAATACTTGTAGCAAAGGATACAACAGAAACAATTGTTAGCACAGCGTCTTGTTATCGCGACAGTTTCTTTTTGAAAGTTTACAGCTAGGAATTTGTGTCCGGTTACCTTGT
Source organism: Idaea biselata (assembly GCA_958496205.1). Taxonomy (NCBI): domain Eukaryota; kingdom Metazoa; phylum Arthropoda; class Insecta; order Lepidoptera; family Geometridae; genus Idaea; species Idaea biselata. The sequence goes on along the minus strand of OY292400.1, from coordinate 17,204,358 downwards.
TATTTTACTTGCGATAGTTTGACTAAATTTAAATACTAGAAATATTATTTTAAACTTACATGGTTGTTTTCACCACAAATATTATTAAATGAAAGGGTATTTACCATGTTAAAAATTGATTTTTAACGGAGCTCGATATTTCGCCAGTAATTTCATTTAGTGTCAACGTCGTTGTTAGTACACCCACCACCTAGGTACTCTAAGAAAATAACCTTAAAACATAGAAAACAATTGCACTTTAAAAATCTCTAAATATTTCGACTACAGTTACATACTACATCCAACCTAAACATCTCACCAACGTAAACAAGTTACAGTGAGATTAAAGTGTCGAAAGCGGGGGAGATTCGCCACCCTCACCATCCAGCAGGTGGTGAGTAATTGCCGTGCAGTCAGATATGACAGCCAGTTCTGAGCAGCTAGATTGGTTCGGACAGCCGGGCTCGCGTCGACGTTACTGATCCACCACGCTTATACTGTCTATAACGACCGCAGGTTAGGATGTTCGATTGGTTGGAAGCTTAATTTTGTTTCGAATGTGTTTTTAGGGTTCCGTAGCCAAATGGCTTCGATCCGTATTCCCTTCATACGACATGAAGGGAATACGGATCGAAGCTAAATATTTCACATTTTCCTATCAAATTTAAAAATTGGATGTAAATCATTTTAGGGTTCCGTACCCAAATGTCATAGTGGTACGGAACCCTTTGTGCGCGAGTGTCGCACTTGCCCGGTTTTTTAATACTTACGTCATAAATCGTAAACCGAAATTTACCTTTGAAGACAAAACCTGTTATATAGATAATAGTACGGAACCCTTCGTGCGCGAGTCCGACTCGTATTTGGCCGGTTTTTTTAAAACATTTTTATTTAATAAGATTAAAGTTAAAGACGTTTGGCGGTTTTTATCGCGTGCTGTCTATAACCACCTTAGGTTTAGGATGTTCGATTGGTTGGAAGCCTAATTTTGTTCTGAGTGTGTTTTTTTAACACATTTTTATTAAATACGATTAAAGTTTAAGACTTTTTCGGTTTTAATCGCGTGGTGTTTGTTACTTTTAGCGTTGAAACAATGCTAAAAGTAATAAACACCACGCGATTAAAACCGAAAAATGTCTTTAATTGCCCTAATATCTTTATCCATCAGGGAGTAAACAATTGACTAGGTACGTTTGTTTAGAGAAAGAGTACGTAGACTTTCCTCTTAAAGCGAGCAATATTTATGAAGGTAGTACCTACATACCTACCTAATAGTAGTACCTATACGGTGCCCAGTTTTTTTACCAATTCAGACCGGACTTAGCAGTTTTAGCACCCTCGCATAATTGCGGTCGGCCCCGAAAGCCGCATGCTTGCGAAATTGCTTTTTCTATTGATGGATGTCATCTTTTTTTAGGGAGCTTCGAGATTAGACGGTATACTATACACACAATTTTAGTTTTTTTTTCAAAAGTAGCCAATTTTATTCCTCGATAATGTACCTTTCTATTGGTAAAAAATTTTTTGAAATCAGTCCATATGTTTTAGAGCCTATTCGTTATAAACAAACAAACAAATAAATATTTTCTCTTTATAATATTAGTATAGACTAGCTGCGCTCCGTGTTTTCACCCGCATACGTCCCGATCCCGCGAGAATATCGGGATCAAAGGTAGCTTATGCCCTTCTCCAAGGTCTTGTCTATCTCTACACAAACATTCATCGATATCTGTTCAGCGGTTTAGGCGTGAAAGTGTAACAGACAGACCGACAGAGTTACTTTTGCATCCTACTAAATATTATAAAGCTGAAAGTTTGTCAGTATGTATGTGCGTGTGTTTGTTACTCAATCACGTGAAAACCGGTGTGTTATGTGTTATTCCAGGTCTTCAGCTATCTACATACCAAGTTTCATGGTAATCGGTTCAGCGGCTTTTACGAGATTGAGTAACAAACACACATTCGCAACTCGTCCTATCCTTTATTTTTTTTCGCAACTATTGGATATTAGTAAGAAGTAAGATAGAGTATAAAGTCAATTTATAGAGTAACAAAGAAGAACTATTATTAAACTCATCATAATATCCTATACAATATTGAAGTACAGACTTCTCATAAACAAATAGCTAAATCAATATCGATCGGCCTTAATAAGTTTACACAGTGGATGAAAGATCAATCGAAACTGCGGTAAATACCTCATATTCATTGAACTAAGATCGAACTGCTCCGAGAAATTCGACAATGTTGTACCAAGTTTCAGTACAAACAAAGCGGGAACTAGGGTAGCTATTCTATAACTTAAACGACTCAACTATGCCTGAGCTGTGTTGATTTTTCAACCGACTTCCAAAACAAGGAGGTGCTCAATTCGTCAGGTACGAACTTACTTTTTTTTTTAAACACAGCTGAACATTTTTGAGAAATTTTGCATGTTAACATACGGTAAACAAATTATAATACTAGACTAACAGTGTCGCCCGGTTTCACCCGCGTAAGTCCCGATCCCGCCGTATTTTCCAAAAACCCTTTCTTAGTGGATACCCACATACTACCAAGAACACACTCTCCAAATTTCATGTCTCTAGGACCAGCGATTTGGGCTCTGCGTTGATATAAATTTCAGGTCATTGAAGTTTATATGTAAGTACCTACCTATAGATGATAATATAATCTATTAAAAACCAAATCATTACAAATAACAATAACCTATCCGCTTTTTAAATCCACAGACCCTGCAACACAGTAGGGAGAATCCGCAACGAAACGGGCGTGTTTTGAAACGGACACTATCGATATCTCAAGATCAAATATATTTTAGGTTTTTTGTGTGTTGGCACCATTGATGACTATAGTCTATGGTCACAGGCCCACAGGCGGTCATCAATGGTGCCAACACCCAAAAAAACATAAAAAAATTTCGATATTGTCCGCTACAAAACACGCTCGTTTTTTTGCGGATTCCCTCTACCTACCTACCTAGTATACCTAATGGGCCAACCATAGAGGATTTCGACAAACAATTAAATACCAGAACGGTTAATTATTACCAAAACGATGGACCACAATCGTTGCGAGGTTTAATCGGGCCAGGCTTATCCCTCCCCTGGGCCGGGCTGTAATAAAACGTACTTAAGGTGGCCGCTTGCAGACGTTTAATACGGTTTGGTTCAACTCGATTGATTTACGACCGAACGCCGAAAGCTGGCACGCGTGATCTGCACTGCTTCATAGATAAATTTGTTATGCCTGGTTCCTATGTAAGGACATAATACAATTCGTTTTAGTCCTCATCATTAACCCAGCCCTTAAGAGAGTAAGTAATGTGAAATGACGATCTTAGATACAATTTTTACACGCGATAATAAGCAACAAATTACCTGTTTATTATATTTTTATAAATTAAATTATATATATATACATTATATATAATAAATACGAGGCAGGTATCAAAACAATTATTAAAAGTTCCCAGAGCGCCAAACAATAACTATGGGAATAGGACTACAGAATACATGGTGTCTCGTCTGTTAAATAGATTAGACTTACCTTTTAAAAATAGTATCAAGGTTGAAAATATAAAAACTAAGTTAAAATCACATTTCTTGAACACTTGTAGATTCGATAACAGCGAAATGGCCATGATCGGCGCGCGCGCTTCTATGAAGCGTTGTCACCAGGGGTCGGAATAGGTAGAGTCAAATAGGGTGACTGACCTCAAATTTACATGATTGTAGATGTTAACATGGACATGCCTTCGGAATACCGAAATTTTGTTACAATCTTTCGGAATTTTATCAGAGTAGGTCGGTCCGGTTTAATGATCTAAAACCTGTATGTTAATAATGACATGCCGCCCGCCGCAGCGGTATTCCGAAATTTAAAAATATTCCGACAAAATTGCTACGTAACATGATTTAATTTCTTAACTCTTTTGACTTGAAATAAACGTTTAACATTTAATTACATTAACAATAACTAGCCAGATAACGTAAATAACGGGGTTTGTCGCCGCACCACCCTGGCAACCAATCAGATCAGAGTATCCACGGTGACTTATTAACTGGAAGACAATGCAAAACCGCAGGTAGGTTAGCTCACTTACTTACTTCGGTTCGTAGAGTGCACTTACTTTCTTTGTATACTTATGTGATTTTGTGATTGTGACCCTGTGACCTTGGCTAGTGTACGGACTTTTCGAATCTTCTTCGAAAAAAATGAAGCTAATGAACAAATAATGTATTTTAAATATGCACCACTTACGTCTACTGACGTGGAAAGGTCATTTTCGACCTACAAATGGATATTAGATGTAAAAAGAAATTAATTAAAAATAGAACATATGGATAAACTGATGGTTATTTATTTTAATTGTGCAGCCTACAATGGTGAAACTGTAACAGATGACGATGAAGATTAAGTGCCATTGACTGCGCCCCGCAATTAAATCATGTAAACCAAGTGCGATCTGTGTATACTCCGATTCGAGTATACTTTTTATCAAGATATCCGTGGAAACATCTTTATAAAAAGTAGTCAAAATTAATTTCGGTTAATATGCTACATATAAGTTTCTTTATGTATTTAAGTGGTAAAAACCATACAGATATACCTAAAAATTGTTTAATATAAATGTAATTGAAACCTGAAAATTATAAAGTATTGTAAACAATAAACGTTTGTGTTTTACTTGTTGAGCACAAGAAAAAAGAAAAGAAAAGTAATTCACATAAAATTAATTCATCGTCCTCGTTTTTTTTTGGTCAGTTAAAAAAAATAAAGGGCGTCCCTATATTATGCATTGTACCAACATGAAACTTAACAGAAAACTTAAATTTTCTTTTGTCAAGTTAGAAATCACCTACGTAAAACTGTGAATTAAACCCTCGTTGCGTGAATTCAATTCGTACTTAACCGGTTTTTTCCTTTCATTGTAGACGATGTAAACTTTGTTTTTTAATCATATTTTATGTATATGATACAATTCCGGAATTATTTCCATATTACTTGAAAACAAGGCATATCTATGTTATGCTATCATGATGCAAGTACATAAAATGACTCTACCTATTCCGACCCCTGGTTGTCACTTTCACTCAAGACCCAACTACCTATCTACCTATCCCGTTTGCACTTTGTGGCACTTCGCTGCACAAATTACCTACCTACATTTAAAGAACATTATTTTTACCGACTATATATTTCAAAACTACCTACTTACCTACATATGAATAATATTATTTATCACTAGAAATTATTAATATAAGTTACTTATTTTTATTTTTACTATTGTAGACTATTGCATGCAGTCACGGCACTTATACATACACCAGACAAATCTTAGTGATTTTTGGTGTTTAGAATGTTATTTAAGTTTTATTACTGTTTAAAAATTATTAAAAAAAAAAAAAAAAAATTGAAATAAAAAAATCAATTTTTAATTGAAATATAAAATCTCCATCAAACAACTGATTCCACGGAGTAGGTGGTCTTCCAACACTCCGTTTCGCATTGCATCGTGGTCGCCACTCGAGGGTTTTTACATCCCAACGCTCATCAGTCGTTCGAGCTAAGGTCATGACCATTGCCACTTCAGTCATTAAAAAAAAAAAAAAAGTTAAAGTCATTATTGTGTTGATAAATAAATAACAGATAATGAAGGTTTTGACGTAGATCATCTTCCGCAACTGGTCATCGCGAAAAAATTGGCCACTAAAACACTTAGAAATTTATCGTGTTAATGGATATTACTTCGACTTTACTGCTATTTGGTATTCACAGGCGTCGAGGCGCACAACTCCTAAGTAAACTGTGGTAATACCGTACGTCCGGTATTCCCCGCCGTTCGGCACCAGACCCACAATGTCCTACCGATTGGATATGTAAATGTGGCGACTGGCGATCACAAAGAGAATAATTACGTACTTTCAATACGTGTTTGTACTATCCGAATTATTTGAGTGCCGATCGGGGCTTGACGTTTCAAAGGATAGACTACCGATCTATTTTGGAAATGAGCAAAATTAAATCCGTAGACTATATTGACTACTAGCCGAATATATTAATCCCTTTAACGAATAAACGAATCAATTACCAGGACGTTTCAACCATGTTACAATGGTCTTAGTCGCGAGGAGAGTCTATGGTGTGTTAAAAACACTATAGATCAGAGCAATGTCGAGTCTTTGTAAAAAGGTCGCGTTTTCATACTTTGGATACGGTACCCTAAAAACCATAGTCTACTGAATTGTATGTGATTTTCTCCATACAAACTTTACAAACATAGTCGACTGTTTCCTCCCTGGATAAGGATATTAGAAAAATATGCTTACTTATGCCATAAGTCCTATATCAGCCATGACCATGCCCCTACGTTTTGATTTTTTTCATTTTCTGATTTTTCGGAATTTTATTTTTATTCTAATTAGAAAATGGAAAAAACAAAACGTAGGGGCATAGTCATGCCAGATATCTGGGGGCACGGTAGTGCCCCCGCCAAGACGAGCCAGCGAAGCGTACGGGCACTACCTACCTTTTCTCGAAAGGTTTCGTCGGTTTTTTGAACCCTCATAACTTGGGTTTGGAATATACCAGATGAATGTAATTCACGGGGTATAATGTCAATAGGGGACTTAATAAAAATACACATTTTCAATTACATAGCTCCTATAGTTTAGATTTAATTGATATCTAAAATCCTCCAATTTCGTCACTGACTCACTCACTCACTCACTGATGATCATCAAAATTCAAATGGTACTTCCCGAAGTCCTAGAAAGCTAAAATTTGGTATGTAGGTTGGTATTAGTACACAAACAACTAGAAAATTCTAAAAGTTGAAACTTCCAGCCCCCAACCCCTAAAATTAAGGGATGGCTATTTCTATGAACTTTCGCAAATTTTGATGCTAGAGGTACTATAACTTCTTATTATAAATAATAAAATACAGAAAATCAGGATTTTTAGTAATTCACCCTCTAGCCCTCTACCCTTTAAATTAGAGGATGGAGTTCAGCGCGCGCACAGCACCTAATGTTAGAGGTGCTAAAGGTATGAAAATTGATTGATAATTAGAAAGGTTTACCGCTGTCGTACAGTGATGGACAACAAGAATATTTTTAAAAGTTGTTTCGCTATCCGCCAGTGGTGGCCAAATGAGTAGTGAACAGTGGAAAGAAAAAAAAATATTTACTGATAAATAAATACATCCTACTTTACCTATTAATATTATGAAGCTGAAAGTTTTTTTGATTGGAAAAAATATGTAATAATAAGGCTGACTACAAAAAGAGATGAAATCCCCTCAAAAACATTTACATGTAAAGTGTAGCCAAGACGAGAGCGAGATCATATGATGGGCACTGTCAAAAAGTTATCAGATGTCATATACCTAAAGCCAAGCTTATAACTCTACACGCTCCAACTTCACAAGCACCTTACTTCACAAACTCAACATCTTAGCCAAAATATATGGGCTTGGCCGTTTCATTACCGCAAGAACAATTGTTTAACAGAAAACCCATGCATGGTAGCGGAACGGCCAGCCATATATTTTGGCTAAGATGTTGAGTTTGTGAAGTAAGGTGCTTGTGAAGTTGGAGCGTGTAGAGTTATAAGCTTGGCTTTAGGTATATGACATCTGATAACTTTTTGACAGTGCCCATCATATGATCTCGCTCTCGTCTTGGCTACATTTTACATGTAAATGTTTTTGAGGGGATAGGTTTTATGGCAAAAACATGTCTTTATCAAGGGAGGAAACAGTCGACTACGTCTGTACGGAGAAAGAGTAGGTAGACTGTTCTTTTAACAAAACTATATTCAATTCACCCAATACCCGCGTTGCTTCGACGTACAAAATTAACTCAAACAAACTACAAAACCACCAAAATCTGTGAAGCGCTCGTGAAATTGCTGTAAATCAGTGTTCCGATCGAACGATCAAACCGACAGGAGCTCAAGTATTTGCTACGAACTACGAGTAGTAGCACCTACCTACGGATAGGTTACGAGGCGGTGTGTGAGAGACAGCTAGCCTTAATAGCCGGAGTGGCGCGAGAGATAGGTTATAAAGTCCGAACACGAGCGAAGGTTAGGTTACGTGACGTCACACGTTAGATAAAAATTATAAAGGTAATAATACACGACTTGGTATTCAAAAAAAACCCTTGAAAATAGACTATTGATAACGGAATACCATGTCAATTCATATAAACTTCAATTTTTCTGACATCAGTTTATTTTTAATTTATGTTCACTAATAGGTACTGCAGAAGATCAGCATTTGTGTTTCAGTAGAGTAACGCCTATTTCATTTCTTTCAGTCACATTTTGTACCTCAATGATCTCTAAACAAATACTCTTCTCCAATCTTATTTCAGTTATTATATTATTTTCATCTAGGCAGGTATGAATTAAACACACTATGAGTTCTGTCATTTATTCAAAATCACGAACAAATAATCCAAGAAACACCATGATAATTTCAAAATATTCGATCTCTCAAACTTCGTAACTGCCGTACTAGGTACAAATTCTAAGTGCGACGTGAACTAGGCACATCCTATCTGCAAAAGGGCAGCCGATTCGAGTGGCACGTAACGAGCTAGACCGAGCGTCGAGCGGTCAACTCAGCTGCAATGCATTCACGAGCAATCCTAACAGAAATCACAAAGACACACCACGTTCTTTAACAAAAAAATATCTAGAGAAAACTTCAAAGGGCCCGCCTCCACCGTCGCCAATCAATGACGCGGTTAAACAGTTTAACGACAGCTCTAAATCACGTGACATCAGTTGTGAAACTGGTCAAGTGCGAGTCGGACTCGTGCACGAAGGGTTTCATACCATTATCACAATTCGGTACAGAACTCTAAACAAGCTAAATCCGTGAACGAAACGTCAGCGTTTATTTTTACGACTGATGCTAGTATGTCACTAGATGGCGCCAGTGGGAAAAATAGATAGCGCTAACGTTTTGTCATAATTATGTTTGTTGTATGGGAGCCCCACTTATTTTGTTTTAAGTATTTGTTGTTAGAGTGGCAACAGAAATACATAATTTGCGATAATTTCAACTGTCTAGCTATCACGGTTCATGGGATACAGCCTCGAGACAGAGAAACCTTCCGTCCGGACGGAAGGAAGGCGGAGTACAGGAACGGAACCCTAAAAAGTATAAATTCGGTAGGGTTATGGTACAGCTATAGGTACAGGGCAATAATTGTCGCATGGCAATAAAAATTCTTTAAATATTTACACGTTTCGTTAATAAAGTTTAGTGTTACCCCAATAAATATTTTGACGTTTCAATTAGAGCTTACTTGGGACCTAATCCTATGGGATCCAACATTAGCTTACATTTTAATTACATTTATTTTCTTTAATATAGCTGCGACCCGCGGTTTCACCCGGGTAAGTCCCGATTCCGTGAAAATATCGGGATCAAAAGTATCTTATGTTACTACTCGATAATGTACCTAGTAGTCTAGTAACCTAGTAGGTCTAGTAGTTTTTTAGTTTATTCATTACAAACATACGCACACACACATAAATACAAATGGAAATCTTTCCTCTTTATAATATTAGTGTAGATTAATTAAAATTAAATTAAAAATAAAAGTAAAAAAATTGTATGCAACTAAAACCGCATTATCAAACCCTCAGTTAACTAAATACGCCAGCAAGTGAGATTTAAGCCCTCAGTTTTCCATAATATTTGCTGTGTCTACAGACCGTTAAGGAGATTCTCTCACTTTGGCGTAAAAATCTTACACAACGTCAGCAAAATTTAATGGTTCTACCTTACACAAGGCACAAACTTTTCCCGAAGTCGACTATTCACGACCATTATTATATTTCCCAACGTAACAGTGACATCGGCGGAGGTGGGGAGGTATTCTATAACTGCTTGCTATCTCACTATCCTCTCCGAAACGTTCCCGACGTTCAGCATTCACGTTTAGAGGTTTCAACTGAACATTTTACTGTAATAGGATCCCAGTGTTTTGGTTTGCTTTTAGTGATTCTGGCAACACCGAGTTTTATTGTTAGAGGCTTTAATTAATTTGGGCTTGTTTTAAAGTTTAGATAGATAAGAATTGAACTGTCTTCTCGGGACCATGGCCGGTGTAACCCGTTTGCCAAAACGTCGAGGTAATTAATCACAATGATTATCTATAACGCGATCTAGACCCGTGTCTAATAATAATGAAAGAATTGTTGTTTAATCCAGCCTGGTCGGAATTTAAGAAGTATGTTTGATTGTTTCTCGTTTGGAAATATTTTAAGATTTTATTTAATCATCAAAGGTAATCTAATATATACCCTAAATAATACAGTAACGTGAGGGTTATTGCATTATTTAGGGCGAGAGTCCCAAGTTGGTCCCATAAAATCTTGGCGAAGATCTGATGAAGACCTTCGGAACGATGAACAGAATAGCAACCCAGAATGCAGTAAATTACAAATTGTTGGACTTCCATCAATAGAATCGGCTTCTAAAGAACTAGGTACAAATTGATAGAGCACGTGATACGACCATCGCATCAGAAAACTCCTCAATGAATAAATTAGTGGTGACAAATCACATCTCAGTCAATCCTGAAGAAGAGACCTGTAAAGATCTCGAAACGTTTAACATTGAAACAATGCTAAAAGTTATAAACACCACTCGATTAAAACCAAAAAACGAAAACAGAAGAAAAATCTAAAATTACAGTTACAATTTTGATGATTTTTATTATTTCTAGGTACCTACAACCTACCCAAAATCTGAAAGTTAATTAAATGTTATATCATCAAAGTAAGTATTGCTTAATACGTTATTTGACAAAAGCCCCCTAGTACTTAACTGTAATCCGATTATCAACAGTTTTGTATGAGGTCGACCGAGTTCAAGCTAATCTTGTTTCGTTAGTTTAGTGTTGTATTAGCACGTACTGAATTTGTTTTCCGGAAACCCGGAAACAGAACAAAATACGGAAATGCCGGATTTCCGTTTATTTGACGAAGTTTTATTGATAAAGTTTCCAATTACAAAGAAACAAGATGTAGAGTAAGTTCTTGACAAGTATTTCAGATGTAGTGGACAATTGGTCAAGTCTACAAATAGTGTCAATTGGACAAGCGTATTGTTACAGCAAATTTTAGTGTTGATTCGTCAAGCAGTGAAAAAGTGTCAATTGGTCAAGTCTTCGAAAAGTGTTCATGTGGTGTACCGCAAGGATCTGTACTGGGACACTTAAGTTTCTTAATTTACATTAATGATATTAATTTAAGAGGGTGGGTACTGCTACCATTTCCATACAAACTTAATACCAAAATAGAATTATGAAAATTTTAGTTTTCTACCCTAATATCGGTATTATTCGGATTAAGATTTTATTTTACAGGGCCCCCACCACAAGGTTTTCCAAAATATTCATTCGAAATGAAATAAAACGGAAATCATTTTTACAGCGTAAATTACCTTTTATTGGGATTAATATAAAACAAATGAGATGTAAACTAGTAATTTACGCTGGAAAATTGGACGAAATGTATTTCCGTTTTATTTCATTTCGAATGAATATTTTGGAAAATCTTGTGGTCCCTGTAAAAATAAAATCTCAATCCGAATAATACCGATATTAGGGTACAAAACTAAAATTTCATAATTCTATTTTGGTATTATGTTTGTATGAAAATGGTAGCAGTACCCACCCTCTTAAGTTACCTATAGCATTTTTAACTCTTTAATTAAGCAGATGACAGTTTAAGTTTTATTTTTAATTTTTGAATATACAGATCCCGTAGCGTAGTGGTTGTCGTGCTGGAACTGAATACCAGTAGTCGCGTGTTCGAATCTGGCCTAGATTTTTTTTTTAAACAATATTTCCTACGAGTGGGTTTCCACTTTAACTCTCAAGTTTATAACAAGATACTAGATAGTATGCTGACTTTGCTCCAATCAATCGTACATTACACAGAACTCTATTCAAAATAATACCAAAATCCAACCTAATACGTCGACAAGAGTACCGGAAACAAGGTACCTAATCTAAAAAGCGGAGCAGTACAGAACCATTTATTTATCAAGACCCCGTAAATCTATTGTGGAGACTAGTGGATGCCTCCGCTTCCATTCTAAATAAAATATCACCGTCCGGAGTACCCGTACCTACGACTACGATGGTCTTTGCAATATTTACTAACGTGCATCTATTGGATGTTAAGACCGCGGGCTTGAAGTTAGCGGGCAGCGGAGCGTTGAGCGGATACGTACGTATTAGAGATGGGCCGACTAGGGGTTCTGCCGACTAGCAGACTAGCCGACTAGTCGGTTCCAAAATTGCCGACTAGTCGGCCGACTAGTCGGCAATGCGAAACACTATAATTCCGAGATATTTGGGTTAATCTTGATCACTCGGCGATTATTGGTATTTTTGGATAAAGCACTTCGAAAGCTGTAGCGAAACTTCCAAAAAATGCTTGAAATTAAAATAAAAATCAAAAAAAATTGAATGGAGCTGAGGCATAGTTATGCCATTTTAGATGTATGATGTTTAGATGATGTGTGTAGGCTTTGAAGACGTGTTTTATTAACGTTTTTCTCACTACCAAACCAACTAACTGTACTACTAATTCAATAAATTTTGGTTTTATTGCATGATTGTTAGTTGTCGACTAGTCGGTTCAACTGCCGACTAGTCGGCTTTCCCGACTAGTCGGCGACTAGTCGGCCCATCACTAGTACGTATCTGTGCAGCCCGCTCGCAGTTCAACCATGAAGGCAGGGAACTGAGACCTTAACACCGCGGTCTTGAAGTCAGCGGGCAAAGAAGCGTTGAGCATAAACTGGCGAATCGCTCGTAGGTAGGCAGTTCGCGGCTCCGCTGGGACACCAACCACGAAGGTAGCGGGCAGGGAACTGCGAACCTACGAAACTTTAAGGCCGCGCTCTGGAAGTCAGTGGGCAGCGGATTTCCGCGAATCAGCGATGCGCAGTTCACCGCTTGGAGACCAACTACGTAGATAGTATTAAGGAAACTGCGCACCTACATGGCGATGCGCTATTCTCAGCTCAACGCTCCGCTGGCTGCTGATATCGAAACCGCAACCTTAGGTTTGCTTAATAGCTAGGAGCTAGTTTACTTCGATGCAATGACTTTAAGAGTAATATTGGTACTTCAATTGAAAGATAGACTAAGTCGTGAACAGAGAGTACCTACCTAGCTATAAATTCTTTTACCGAATTTGTCACAACATGTAGCTGTTCAATATCCTTGGCGGGTTCATTAAATTCGTAAAAGCATAATTTCGACTTAGTGGGTACTAGTGCAGTCTAACGTGCTGGTTCGGATTACCAGCAGTCGCGGTTTCAAAACTCCCTGAGTAGATACGATTTTTTGGAAGCATTTTTTCAAATACAATATTTCCTAAGTATGGGTACCTAAACACTTTTAGGAATTATGTTCAAACAATGTACTAAACTACTCAAAAACGTATACCAATGATTTTCAATCAAAGCTTTTGAAAGATTTCAAATAAACAACATGTCTAGTCTAACCGACCAAATATTTTCACATTGAAATGACTATCTAATTTTGTTTTGACCCGATAGGAACTCAGTGTATGGAAGCAAAACAATGGATTTTGTATTTTTGTGGCCCGTTTGGGCATAAGCCCCAAATACGGTTTCATTTAATAAAGCAAAGTGACAGTCAAAATTATTAATCATAGTTCAAGAATCTAAAACCAAACTTACCAAACTAAAGACATACTAAAACAAACATGCACCTACTCGCCAAGTGGAGAGTCGCCACTCAACATCGCATCCTTACCTGTAACAAATAAACTTTAATTAGACAGTGTTCGGATGGGGCACCTTGGGGAGGGACGCTGTTAGAGCCTTCTCTCTCTCTTCGGGGAGATCTACCCATTTCAACAGAATGATCATAAAAATGAGGGTTTAATCGCTTTTCTTTTATTAAAGGTTTATACTTCGTTTATTAATTGTAGACTATGATTTGACACATCTTTCTGAAGAAAAAATGTCAAATACAAGGTAACAAAACGACATATCGTAGTCTGAAATTAAAAAACGAAGTATAAATAGTCTGCAAGACTATTTATACTTCGTTGCAGACTATTTATACTTCGTTTTTTAATTTGGGCTGGGCCTTTTCCGCACTTAGCCTTGATTTCTTAGAGGAGTTAAGCAGTATGACGCCACGGGATCCTACTCTGGGCAAATGTCCAATGCCTTCGGACCGTGGTGAGTCCTAGGATATGTCGGTTTCCTCACGATGTTTTATTTCATCATATTTATTTTTCTTTAAGAAAAAGACATTGTTGCGCGGTCAACATGGATTCGAACCCATGACTCTCGGAATGAAAGTCTGGGTATCTACCACTAGACCAACACCGCTCTTCATACAAACATAATTAAGAAGAATACACGTACAAATACAAGCTTAACCCTAATAAAAAGAATTATCTTCTAGCAAACCTTGGGGCATAGAAAAGGCGATTGATGTGTAGGTAAATGTTCATCAGTACGTATTCTCGAATCCCTCGTTATTGAAACTGCTCGACACTCGACAGTTGGCACCGAAACGAGTCGCGTTTGTTTACAACCTGTGCATTCTCACCTCCACGCAAAGCGTCGCGCCGGACAACAATGCCGGCTAGTGTTCACAATACAGCACCGGCCCCCTAGCAATAGCTGCATAAAGCTCTCCCAATGATATTTAACTTTAAAGAATAGAATTTATAAAACATTTTCCTACCAAATCGTAGTGACGATGTGGTTAAAAATGTAGCACGACTATAAAACTATCAGTAATTTGTGACGAGTGAAGGAAGACAGATAAAATCACTCGCTTGTCCGTGTGACTGCCTGTCACCATCGAACGGGTGGACCTAGCAAGTTGAATTTTATACCAGACACTGAAATACATAATCCCTATTAGTTGCATTAATGTACAGTCGTGTATGAGTACGGAAACCTCGGTGCGCGAGTCCGACTAGCATTTGACTACGTTTAGGTACCCATACTTAGCATTGACGGTTATTTTTACATTTAACTCGCAGAGTCCTACGGTATCACCCGCGTAAGTCCCGATCATTTGGGAATATGGGAATCAAAAGAAGCCTATGTTATGTTACTCCTCGGTAAAGTAGCTTTTTTTTGGTGAAAGAATTTTTGAAATCGGTCCAGTAGTTTTGGAGTTTATTCATTACAAACACACAAACAATAATACAAATCTTTCCTCTTTATAATATTAGTATAGATTATAGGAACAGTAGGTATTTTTGTTTTAATTGCTCTCGGCAAATTGACTAGAAATATTTGAAAGGAAAAAATCATCTTCTTCTTTTGAAGTTGTTTTTCTGTTGAAGCTGTTTAAACGTCTCGAGGTTTCCTCTATTCGACTGTTACTTAGCTGTTTTTGTACTGGCTACTGCACATAATGCAAGGCTACTGGGCGAGCGTCGAGAATTGCTCCCTTATTTGCTTCTACACTCGCTCGACGTACCATCGCGTTAAAATATCAAACGTTTCAATTGCCTTCCAGTTTTCATTGCGAGAGTGCGACTTTGTACAGCTTTCACCTCTATACTTTATTCAATATGTGTCTATGGTAGGTACTGTGTCTATTTTTGTGCTAAAGTAGTATTATTTACTTTCTTTACACAAAAATGAATTAGAATTAGGTACCTTACACAAAAACTATCAAAACAAAACCTCGCTCTTATCGGAAAATATTTGCCATTTCACAAACACCGGGTCAATTTTAGCAACACCGACATAAACCCCCTATATATTGAATGATAGTGTACGAATTATCAAAAAAACTACTTTAAAATGTAAATCATTAACAACTTTTCACACCCTTAATAACATTCATGTAGATACCACTACATGAATGCAATGTAGGAACATTACATTGCGTTTAATAGTGTACGTAACCTATCACTCGCTCTAAAATATAAATCATTAACGTTTACACACACACCCTTAACAACATTCATGTAGATACTACTACATGAATGTACTAGCCAATGTTACTCCTCGGTATTGTGGCTTTATTTTGGTTAAAGAATTTTTGAAATCGGTTCAGTAGTTTTTGAGTTTATTCATTACAAACATACACACTCACACAAAAATACAATCTTTCCTCTTTATAATATTAGTGTAAAGTGTAGATTAACATTTACACACACACCCTCAACACCATTGATTCGGGGACGCACCGCACGGCACGTACAATTGCGTATGCCGGTGTGCGTGCCCCTAACCTTGCCTGCATCAGATGCAGAGGCGAGGCCCTCCGAGGGCAGTGTGCGCAGGGCTGCTCCAGGGCTCGATCGATACCGCTCACGTGCGCTCCACGCGGCCCGGCCGTTCTTTGTTCTCCAACCGAACCTTCCCGGTTTAGGGTTACCTTACTAAAGATTCTGTTGGTATTTTTATTATGTGATGTAACTATTACTTAGCTTAGTAGAGAGTTCGTATGTTGCAATATCTAGGTAACCTGGTTGTTAGTTTTGTTTTTTGTTGCGCTGCAGGGCTTGTTGGGCTAGTTTTTCTCCAGATTTCCGTTTTTTTAGTATTATAAGTAAATTATACGTTTATTTAGTAGGAAATACTTAGATTTTGCTTTGTTAAAATATGTAGGTCAGTAGTGTATTTTATTAACTTTTCAAACAGACGAAAATAATGATAACCACAACAGCATTGAAATAAATAATTACATATTGCAGGGACATTGCACACATAGCCATCTATCCCCGAACTAAGCAACTAGGCTTATACTATAGGCCTACTACCTACTAGGTACATATATTATATTCACTTTTAAAACTTACACGATTTCCGTCCATCATTATTACTATCTAACCTCACCCATAGTTCTAACAATAATTACGTACAGTACACGTAGTAGTACGTATATGATTAACATAGGCCTCCTTCTTTTTTGAAATCAATTAAAAACAGTCACAAAATCGGCTTATTCCCATTCGGGCCATTTTTTTTCCCATTCGGGCCAAAACAAAATTTCGAATACCTAATCTTTTTTCCGCAACGGGCCAAAATGTTTCAAGTACAAACAGCAAGAAAATACTGAGAATATGTTTTTTTAAGCTTGCATAGCTTTTTTCGCGGGCCTTGAGCTCTGATTAAACAAATTTCGTAACGAAAAAACCTAACACTAACCTAAAATAATAATCGCCCGAGGGTTAAATTAAATTAATGGTTTTTTTTTGAGGCGATTAGTTGAAAAACAAAAGACGATCGAAATAGGCACAAAATATGACAGCCAGACTGCCTGTCAAACTTAAACTGATAATATCTCGGAAACTATTGACCCTAGACCACTACTTCCTTAGGATAAGTAATAGTGCTCTTCAAGATCTTCGTTTCGAATGACAGCTGTCAAACTTGAAACGTCAATATCTCGGAAACTATTGACCCTAGACCACTACTTCCTTAGGATAAGTAATAGTGCTCTTCAAGATCTTCGTTTCGGATGACAGCTGTCAAACTTGAAACGTCAATATCTCGGAAACTATTGACCCTAGACCACTACTTCCTTAGGATAAGTAATAGTGCTCTTCAAGATCTTCGTTTCGGATGACAGCTGTCAAACTTGAAACGTCAATATCTCGGAAACTATTGACCCTAGACCACTACTTCCTTAGCATAAGTAATAGAGCTCGTCAAGATCTTCATTTTAAATGACAGCTGTCAAACTTAAACCGCCAATATCTCGGAAACTAATGACCCTAGACCACTTCTTCCTTACCATAAGTGATAGAGCTCGTCAAGATCTTCGTTTTGGATGACAGCTGTCAAACTTTAAACGTCAATATCTCGAAAACTATCGACCCTATACCACTACTTCCTTCGCACAAGTAATAGAGCTCGTCAAGATCTTTATTTTAGATTACAGCTGTCAAACTTAAAACGTCAATATCTCGGAAACTATTGGCCCTAGACCACTACTTCCTTCGCATAAGTAATAGAGCTCTTCAAGATCTTCATTTTGGATGACAGCTGTCAAACTTAAAATGTCAATATCAAAGTGCCTATTTTTTAAATGACAGCTGTCATCCAAAATGAAGGTCTTGAAGAGCACTATCACTTATGCTAACGAAGTAGTCGTCTAGGGTTAATAGTTTACGAGACATTGACGTTTTAAGTTTGACAGCTGTCATCTAAAACGAAGATCTTGAAGAGTTCTATCACTTATGCTAAGGAAGTAGTGATCTAGGATCAATCGTTTCCGAGATATTACTTATCAGTTCAAGTTTGACAGGCTGTCTTGCTGTCATACTTTGTGCCTTTTTCGATCGTCTTTTGTTTTCGTAACGATCGTCTTTTGTTTCTATTCCGATCGTCTTTTTTGGTAAGGACTTGACCAGTTGACACTCTTCGAAGACTTGACCAATTAACACTTTCATTTGCGGTAACTATACGCTTGACTAATTGACACTATTTTTTGGCTTGACCAATTGTCCACTACATCCTTTTCCTTACTATTTCGTGATTGTTTTATTTTAATCCTAAGCTAAATACAAGTCTCGAGTGGAAACTTATAAGCCAAAAACACTTGGTACTACATGTAAGTGACGCAAGAGTAATCGTTACATTTTCAAATATTGTAGTGTGTGTGTTTACTCTTTAGTCTATTAGAAATTAACTCTTTTTTTTTTGTTGACCGTACCAAAATCGTTTTGGCCCGAATAGGAAATGAAGTATGAAAATATTTTCACATTAAAATGACTATCTAATTTTGTTTTGGCCCGATTGGAATTCAATGTATGGAAGCAAAACAGTGAAACAATTGAAGGAGTGGCCCGAATGGGAATAAGCCCAAAATCTATTTACAAACTCAAAAATAGAAGCGCGCAATACTAATAAATGAACAAAGAAATTGTGAATAGCGAAAGATAACCCGTTAGGAGCCGGCAACTCCGGCAAGGGTGTGTGGCGTGCGATGTGTGTGAGAAAGGGGTGACCGTCGGATTCCAGGGAATCCTCATTAATCTTGCATATCTACTTACACGCATTTAATAAGAGATAGCCCTCTCAATGACGCCCGGAATACTTAACTGTTTTGTGTCACAATGGCCCTGCGTTTGACCACTATCTCACCTGATTCAAGTGAGGGTTAGGCTTCCCTACATTCAGTCCCACGTGTATTTAGTTCATTATCAATATTACTTTACTTTTTAGGGTTTTAATACTAATGATTAGTCAATATCGTATTTCTATATGACATATTTTATTTATATCTAAGTGCTTCTTCTTTTCGTAAAAGTGGTTGATATAAAATGCCCTTCTTCTTCTTCTTCTTTTCGTATAGTGGTGTGGCTCACCTAGTGTTAGACTTTTCAGGTCGCCTTAAGCCCTCTAACTCGACCTAACGACTGCTATCTGAGATAACAACCGGGACCAACTGCTTAAGGTGCATTCCGGAACAAGGAGGAGCTCGAGATAATGTTTTTTTGCCACATAAATTATAGGTCACCCATCCAAGTAATGAACGTTAAAATAAAATACCAATTAAAATCATTAGTTTGAAATCACAGGGATGTATATAATGCTACAATGCTTAACTGGCTATTTAAATATAAAGCTCTATAAAAGAAATGGTAATGATATTTTTATCATTTTATTGTCTCGTGAAAAAGATGTTTGAAACATTGTCGAAATATCTCGAAATAATAAATATCCTTTAAATAATATCAGTAGGTACTAAAACTTTTTTCAAGAAGATGTCGAACACCAATGTAGGTTACAAAAACAAATGACTGCCAACGAAAATTATAAATAACAAGACGTCAACTTTGATAACTCAATAGCCCCTCGAATTTAACAAGAAAAAAATATAAGTTAAAAATACCTTCTGAAGCCCTGGGCTCGAGTGAGTGAGGGCGAACGCACACTTTTAACGCTTTGATCGGCCGATATTTTGCCGAATATCTTGCGGCCAAATTCCAATATAGGTAGGTCACCTCATCACATTCTAATTGTATTTATTTTTATTGATATTACAATGAAGAATAAAATTAATCTATCTATCTATCTACCTACATCATTTAAAAGTGGTGATTTAGGGCTTGATAACTCTTTATTCTGTATAACTGGGTTGACTGAAAGGGATGTTTTTCGAAAAATATATTTCGTACAACATGCGAAATATATTGGGACTGGACCCAACTAGCACTCGATAGGGAGGAGTGGAGAGAAGGGAAGGAGGCCTTTGCTAAAAAAAAATATACGATAAAAAAAATCGGCCAATAAAAACGTGTAAGTAAGCGGTCTGAATTGCCCCTTATCGCCCTTTATTAACAAACGCTCGATATTTCGAGTTTTTGCGTGTCTATAACACTGCTTGTTTAGACTTCTCTAGTTTGTTAATTACACGGAAATCCCAAAGGGAGAGTCACTTCGGAAGAGGGATATTTTTGCTGACTACAATGGAAACTGGAGGTAGGGGGAATCCGCAATGAAACGGACGGGTTCGAAACAGACACTATGTTTTGTTGGGTGTTGGTTTGGTACCATCGATGACCATAGACCTGGTCTAAATATTTTCTATTCTACCTGTGGGCCTGTGACCATTGACCCTTGTCTATGGTCATCAATGGTGCCAACACTCAAAAAACCTAATATATCTTTATTAAAAAACTTGAGATATCGATAATGAGATATCGATAATCTCCGTTTCAAAACACGTCCGTTTCATTGCGAATTCTCCCTACACTGTAGGTAGAGAGTTTTAAATGATCAAAGACACCACAAAGAAGATAGGGATCCAAAACATTTTTTTTTTTGAAAAATTGAAAGGTTTTGAATCAGTCCTTTGGTGCCTAAAGCTTTTTTTTTTTGCAAAATAGGTAACTAAATATTTTGCGAAAAACACAGCGCCATCAGGCCTTATGATGGTCATGGTAAAACCCTTAAAAAGAACAAAATACAAAGAAGACGGTAGGTACATTTTCAACACACATGTAATTTAGTAAAAAATAGGGGTTCCACATTACCGCAACAGTAAAAAAGATAACGATACAAATTCAACTACATAAATAAATCAAAGTACTAAGTAAACTTTAATTCCAAAATACCTATGGTATACTAAAAAATCTCCAAAAATTCCAAAATAAATACCATACTTAGATAATATTGATAAACATCGTCTGGGGTCTCCCTTGCATTAGAAATCAACTAGGCTTGTACTATGGGTAGGTAGAGTATAGACAGGTAAGATCGGATACGGGGGAAGACCGTATGATTCAAATATCTCCTAAAATAGGTGACATTGCAACTGCCAGGTGCCACAGATCGGTGGTGAATTGCTTTCGCTAACACTAAACAATTTCACCTATTTTGGGAGATATTTGAGTCATACTGTCTTACGGAATACGTGACATTTTTTATTGTGTTCACAAGAGCAATTCACCCCGCACCGATCTGTGGAACCCGGCAGTCGCTCGGACGTGGCACAGGAGCACACACAACGCTCCGCTTAACAGATCGTGTAATTTTTTGAAATTTCCATTGGATTAGTTCGAAAAAATATATATTCACTTTTATTTTACAAGCCGGAGAGGTGGTTTTACAATAACGTTCGATGTTACCCCGTAAAGCTGATTTTTTTTCATTATGCAAAAAATATATTTTTAGTAAGTTTAAAGTCACATAGAGCAAAAACTAGAGAGCGTAGAAAATAATGTTAAATATAGAAGTGAACAACGTCCCATTGTTTTCAAACGATGGAAGTTTTATTTATTTAATGTTGACCGAAACTGAGAAATTTGAGTTTTCGTATAACCTCATAACCTCACCGAAATCCATCCGATCTTACCTAACTATACCCTGCTCTACTAGAGACGTAGAAATACCGTTCTTAGATAAACATCGTCTGAGAGACCCCTTGCATTAGAAATCCATGTAGTGAGACCGGAAACAAGAGACCAAACTAAATAGTTAACAATAACCGCACTATTTATCAAAAAACATTCCACTAAAACAAACTAACTAAAGACTGGTACAAAATATACATATTAACAAATATTTAAATTAAAAAAATTAGTCAGAAAAAATGGTAGATGTCAATTATAATTGTACTATTATGATAATAATGTGGAATAAAGTAAACATTAGAAATTATGTCACAATAGGTAGTTAATTAAAATCAAGTGGGACTCGCGCACCAAGGGTTCCATACCATTATCAATTTATCACAATTGGGTACGGAACCCTAAAATAAACACTGGTTCAAGCGAAATTAGTACGCAACGACGACGCAGGCATGCATTTATCCAGTTTAGCACTAGATGCTATCATTTCAGCCGTAGGAAGTCCACTGCTGGACATAAGCCTCCCTCATAGATTTCCAGATGCTTCGGTTATAAGCGGCTTGCATCCACCGTGAACCCGTGGCCTTAACCAAGTCGTCCATCCATCTCGTTGGAGGACGTCTTTTAACTTGGTAGCCGGGCGTCTGCCGGGGATTCTTCGCACCCCTAGCCCCGCCGTTACTGAGCTACCGTAGTCCGGACTAGCGGGGCTGCCGGGGACTCGGGGCCGTTGGACTTTCTATCCATAAGGGGGATATGCCAATAACTCGCCACGCTTGGCAGGCGGTTTGGCGAGCGCAGTATAAGTTGTATCATGATCAAGAAGATGCTGCTGCCCATCTCCTGCTATTTTCCCTTAGTCGGTTCTTACGACACCCATGGGAAGAAAGACCCACTATTCGTAACCGGCACTGCATTTGTTGTTAGAGCGAATGCGGAAATACTTCGCTTCTATTGTAACATTTCTCTGGCGTGTACTTAGATATTCAAACATAACATTGAACATCAAGTTACGAGTACTGATATAGGTTCATCAATAGCTCACTCCGTTCAAAAACGCGTAACAACAAGTGAAGTGGTAATAAAAGTTTAATGCCTCGATCACGTGCTATTTGGGGTTCAGATGCGATAAAATTATAGCTTTAGTTTCACTGATTTATGGTCATTACTTTATATTCTATATTGTGTTTGTTGCTTTTATCGAAGCACAATAATATTATAGTATACTTAGATTACCTAGATCAGGGGTTCCCAAACTTATTTTGTCTACTGCCCACTTTGAGAATAAATTATTTTATAACGCCCCCTTTTTTTCACCTACCTGATTAAAAACCCTACCGTTTGATACACAGCACGGCACAAATCGGGTTATTTAACAAAAATATGTTAAAACATTCGCTGTTCGACAATTCGAACATGTTTGTTTCTAATTCTGGGTATGTCGATATGAATCATATGTTTTTATTTACAAAATAAAGTATAGCATGTAGTATAAAAATTGTCTAGTACCCATAGTACAAACCTAATTTTTTTTTTAATATTAGTAAAATAAGTAATCTTGAAGTATTCATACAAGTAGGTAATTCCTGCTTTTTGTATTACATTGTCTGTCTGGCTTTGTCTAATTGTCTAATCTGGCTGTATAATCCATAACCACTGAAAAAAAAAGTTTTATTGCCTACTCGATTTGCGTCAAATAAGCGAGCGTCAGTCAGAAGATCAAAAAGCACGAACACAATACACAAAAAAAAATATAACATAATCAGAAAAATATAAAAGAAACTAAAGCAGAACATTAATTAATTATAATTAACAAAACATTGTTGATACCTGGCAACACTTATTAGATAAGAAAAAAAGGTTCCGTAGGTGGTATGTGGGAATCAGTTACATGGAAATGGTCAGTATTATCTTAAACAAAAGAATATGTGCTGCGTACTGCCAAGTCATGATCACGGCACATTCTTTTTTAATTATGGCTTCACACGGTTTGAGCATATAGCCAGTGTTAATGATTTTGTATAAGTGTTTATAATTTATCGTAAAATCTATGAAGCTTTTTTCTTCTTCCTTGTAACGTTTTAAGTGTTTACTAGCTGCGCCCCGCGGTCTCACCCGCGTAAGTCCCGATCCCGCGGGAATATCGGGATAAAAAGTAACCTATGTGTTATTTCAGGTCTCTAGCTATCTACATACCGAGTTTCATGGTAATCGATTCAGCGGTTTTTACGTGATTGAGTAACAAACACATACATACTCATAAACTTTCAGCTTGATAATATTAATAGGATTCTTTCATAATCCATCCACTTATTAATCTTCATTCATTCGCAATTCCCAAAGCTATAAAAACAAGAGTATTCCAAACATATTTTAATGGAATTCCGATGAATGTGAGTTTTCGCGGAAAATAGGTTCGGATTTGGAGCTTATTCAGAAATAAGCTTCAAAAAATATATTCAATTTAAAATAGTGAACAATTTTCAGAGCATTTTACAGATTTTTTTATCAAAAACCATAGAGCACAGTACAGAGTTTACTTCGAATTCAATTTAAATGAATAGCAAACGTACTGCGATGTAATTAATTATCAAATTCATATCTATTAGTACAGTTAAAAATAAGAGGACAGTCTACCTACTCTTTCTCCATACAAACGTAGTCGACTGTTTCATCCCTGGATAATGACATTAGAGCAAATATGTTTATGCCATAAAACCTTTATCTGCCATGACTATGTCCCTACGTTGATTTTTTTCATTTTCTAATCAGAATAGAAATAAAATTCAGAAAAATCCTGACTGATCTAAATCAACGCAGAGCCCAAACTGCTGGTCCTAGAGACATGAATTTTGGACAGTGAGTTCTTTGTGGTGTATAGGGACTACTAAGAAAGGGGTTTTGGAAAATTCCGCGGGTTCGGGACTTACGCGGATGAAATCGCGGGACGCAGCTAGTTACTTATAAAGGTATAATCAAGGTACGGAACCCTAAAAACGAATAAGATGAATGATTTGATTAATCTAGGTCAAATTAGCGGTAGGTATACATAGATGATCAAAAATCTTTTGTTCATTTATTTTGAGAAACCTTTCCAATTTTAGGGCTTTTTTTAACGTTTTGGAAATTCCTTCGATCAAAAATATGAAAACGACATTAAATGCTCACGCCACAAAACATAACTCGATACAAATTCCTAAATCGAGATCTGTATAATCGATTCCGCGTTCGCAATCGTTACCGAATATTAAAAAATATTGTCGACGAATGATTTACGACGAAAGCAGACTAAAGACTTTGGTCGGCCGATATCTCGAGTTACTAATTTTTAACAGAACAAAAAAGGAGAAGCTTCTGAATTCGGTTGTGGCTAAACAATGTGGTTGAGGCGGTTGTGTGTTTCAGTTGTGAATTTTATTATGGATAAAAATTTAACACACCAATATATTGCATTTCTTTATCTTGTCTTATTGTATTTCTGTCTTTTAATTCTTCTATTCTATATTCATTTCTCCTCCCAAACCAATAGTTAATTTTCATTTCGTCCCCTTGCCCGTCCCATTGTAACATGGTCGAAGGGTTGAGGTTAGATAATTTAAAAGAAAAAATCACACGATTAAGACCCGGGAAAATATAACGACGGAAAATTACGAGTTCCAATCGTGGTAGTTTAAAAAGTTTATTAGTTTCATTTCTGTCATAGGTGGATCGGACGATCAAAATGTATTGCACCTGCGGTCGCCCTTAGACGATGACACATTTACGTCAATCAACATTAGGGATGGGCCGATGCCATCGGTTTCAACGTACGAAGGGATTTCCGTGAATTATTAAATAGAGGTAAAATAATAATAACATTAAATTGTATCCAGGGCGAATACGAAATGACAGGACGAGAATATCTAATTAATACAGGACTAGCAGCGTGTCATGGTTTCACCCGCGTAAGTCCCGATCCCGCGGGATTATTGGAATCTAAAGTATACTATTTTACTCTCTATTACTTAAACTGTATCGGTGAAAAATTTCATTCAAATCGGTCGATCCGTTTGACCGTGAAAAGGTAGGTAGCTTACCACTGAGCTAAATGACGCTGTGTAATGTTATTGAAAAATTAATTTAATTTAACTTAACAATTTCAGTATTATAATTACATATCCGTTGTCTAGTCACCGTAACACAAGCTTAGCAGCTCTAATTAATTACATAGTTAACCACTCTAAAACTTAAATTCAATCAAATTCGGTCTAGGTCATAATAATTAAAACACGGACAAACAAACCGTACTTACGTCTAAAAATAAGGCGTTATGATTACAGTAGATGGCTAGATACGACGTTTCTATTTCAAGACAATCTTTTATTAGATTTTTAAACTTGCGACATTATATACTTACTAATATTATAAAGGCGAAAGATTTGTATTTTTGTGTATGAGTGTGTGCGTGTGTCTGTATGTTTGTAATAAATAAACTCAATAAAACTACTGGACCGATTTCAAAAATTCTTTCACTATTAAAAAGCTACATTCACCCTGAGTAACATAGGCTACTTTTAATCTCGACATTACCACGTGATCGGGACTTACGCGAGTGATTTTTTTATGGGACTCCAAGTTGGTCCCATAAAAAAATAGTAAGGATCTGACGAAGACCTATGGAGTGATGAACGGGATTGCTCTTCAAAATTCAGTAAATATTTCAGTTTCGACCATATTACTACTATTAGCAGTTTTAGAAATAAAAATCCGTATCTGTTCATACAAAAATGTTAGTTATTTGATACTTTACGATTTCACAAGTTCACAAAACAATATTACCATTCATAACCTACCTAAAACAACTTAAGTTGTAACTTAAGGGCTTAAACTTCTTATAATTAAATTTCAAGTTCAATAACAAAGGCCTTAAATCAATCATCATCATTCTAACTACTCGTTGTAAAGTTAACTTGCATTTTACACCCTAGGGTATAAGACACAAGGTCCAATTTAGAGTCACACATTTAATACAATGGATTAGTTGAAGCGCAACAAAGACCTTCTATGGTATGACGATAGTGTCGTCGTTAACAAAAACCCTTGAGGGTTCCGTAGACTGTTTATTAAGGATCGGTTGATGGGTAATAGTAATAAGCAAATCGTTCTGTAGTACACCTACCAGTGTTCTATAATCTATCTATACGAATATTATAAATGCGATATAAACTCTGTTTGTCTGTTGTCTGTGTCGCTTTCACGTCTAAACCGCTAAACCGATTTTGATTAATTTTGGTAGATGGGACTTTGGTGAAGGACATAATAGTCCAGGATCCCTGGTACATTTTTGCAATTGATTACTATCAAGCTAATTTTCCGCGAGTAGCTTCATTTAGATGAGACGCCCAACAATTAAATTTAATTTAATCCTAAACTCTCAATTGTGGTAGATAACAGAGGTAGGATCTGTACTACTACTTTTGAGCGTAGGACCGGGATAACGTACCACGCAATTTGTAGGACAATATGACTGTTAAATTATATAAATACTAACTAATCTCTTCCAGGCAACCTTGAAATAGACAAGAATCTATCGATCGACAGACAATCCATCGTCTAACCTACCCTTCCAGGATTAAAGAGGATATTAATTTCGGAGCCCCGTGGCCCGGGGGAACAGCCCGGGTCATTATTGAACGGGCACCGGGTCAATCAATCGTTAACTCGAGTTTATGTAAGACGGGATTAACCGGTACACTTAATGGTACTTTTACAGAACATACTGATGCAGATAAATAGGCACGCGAACAGAGTTATGGGACGGATTCTGCTTAAGGGGATACCTACGCGATGTTAAAAAAACCGGCCAAGCGCGAGTCGGACTCACGTACAAAAGGTCCCGTACCACAATCACAATTGGGTAGTTTTAGACAACATACTGTTGCAGATAAATAGGCACGCGAACAGAGTTATGGGACGGATTCTGAACCCTATACCTACTGTACCAACCAATCTGTGAACGCAACGCGAACGTTAAAATTTATTTTACCACCGTTCCGTAGCGCAATCACAATTGGGTACGGAACCCTAAAACAAACACTTAGAAACGTCAGTAATCTAGTGTATCTTCGGAACATGACCCAACGAGAAAAAGACAAGAAACTCATAGGGTTTTTTTGCAGTGATCATGCGATTCCCATTGTCGCATATTCGGTTACGGAACCCTAAAAACATAACAATAATAAAAGTAATTTAAAACTTCCAAAGCCGTCCAAAGTCAAAAGTTTATGAAAAGCATCATTCCATATCCGAAATTCCTTAAACATCAACAACACGCAAAAGCTATTAAAATGTAGAGCCTAAACTCGTTTACCGGACGTCCCAAAAGTTACAAAACCTACGACGGTTTTCATTAAGCACATTCTGTCGGAAACCACGGCGACGCGGGAGAACGCGCGTCAACTCGGTAAACTGTCCCGAACTCTGTATCATTCACCCATAACTTGTAAGGAGGAGGGCGTTTCGGATAATACGAATATCTTCAGAAATACTGCCACTTACCGAGACACCAGCGTTTGGATACAATATCGATGATAATTACTGGTATTAAGCTCGCTGTACACCGTCAAACAAATCTCCAGTCATGAAATTTCGCACGCAGAATACTTTTATTTGCATGTTTGGACCTATGATTGTGTCAAATTTCTCCCTCTCCCTCCATCACCCCCCCCTTATCCCTTTACTATCACATAAAAGTTGTCTCTGCAATGCCTGAACAAGGCGCATGTCACCTCGTGTAGCTCTTAAGTAACTGATATGTTTGCAAATGAGAAATAAATAAATTGTTCGTCTTTGCAGCGAGCAGATCAGTATCACAATAAGATCACAAAGCGATGGCTGACTTACAAGATCCTGATCCTAAAATAAGCTAGGGCAACTGTGTCATCGTTGACGATTGCTTGACAAAGTATGG
This sequence comes from Idaea biselata, assembly GCA_958496205.1. NCBI lineage: Eukaryota > Metazoa > Arthropoda > Insecta > Lepidoptera > Geometridae > Idaea > Idaea biselata. Next base: position 17,175,575 of record OY292400.1, on the reverse strand, counting down.
CATCACCACTTTATTATACCAATTGCAATTTAAAATTAAATTAATAGAAATTACGCGTAAGTCCCTGTTTTTGCGGAAATATTGGGATAAAAAGTAGCCTTTGTATTAATCTAGACCTCCAGCTATCTGTATACCAAGTTTCATAGCAATTGGTTCTTTCGTTTTTGCGTGAACGAGTAACAAACATACTCGATTACTTACCCATTCACACACAAACATTCACCGTTGTACAAGTAGGATTTGTAGACAATTGAGAGATCAAGGGACACTCTAAATACTCTTTTTTCCATGTAAACTTTATAAACGTCGGCCTGGATAATGATATTACAAAAAATATGTTTATGCCATAAGTCTTATACTAGCCATGACTATGCCCTTAAGCATGCTTAGTTTCATTGATTCCCATTTTGCCCGTGCACAGGAAAACTTACAAGCCAACCCTTCCGAGTGTCGCCACTCACATAACTATGGTTTTGTAATTCTTAGGGTCAGTTGCAGACAGACACTGTAACTAATCACTTGGCTAAACTAAACCAACTTCTGTGGGAAACGGAACCGTGTTCCGAAAGTGTGCCACATGTGCGGGGCAGGGCTGGTGTAGTTATCTCAAACTTATCATATAAATTTAGGGTTGACTCAACCGAAGTCAATATTGTGATTATGATGAACTCTTAGGTTACATGTAGGAACTGTAACTTACTCTAATGTTACATGCAGGAACTGTAACGTTCTGGGTATATTTAATTATCGTTTTCTGTCGTTTGGTCTTATTGGCCACTAACAAAATCTTTGTATTGCGTGATTTTGGATTTCTTAAACCACTGGTAATGTGGTGGTGCTGGTCGCTGATATAGCAACATTAGAACAGCCAATGGTTGTTTTCAAGAAATCGAAATTTTGAACAACTGTATAAAAACCAAGCGAATAAATCGAGACGAAGTAGATGTAGACTATTATTATAAAGAGGAAATATTTGTATTTGTGTGTGTGTGTGTGTCGTAAGTTTGTTATAAATAAACTCAAAAATTACTGGACCGATTTCAAAAATTCTTTCACCGAAAGAAATCTACATTATCGAGGATTTTGATCCTGATATTCCCAAGGGATCGGGACTTAGGCTGGTGAAACCGCGGGACGCAGCTAGTAAATAATAAAAGTATTTTTGCTGTGGGAGAGCATAACTTTTGATCCCGTGGGAATATCGTATAATAATAGAGATAAAAATATCATTTAATTCCAGAACCTTTTAAAGCAAACGAAATCTGCCGATAAATCACGGTTTTAACTAAGACTACGTTCTGTAATAACACACGAGCCTAAATTTAGTATCAAGTTAACCCAAGGCTACTCAGAAGGAGCCCCGTGTCTCGTGAAGTAATCAGTCATGTAGACTCGCGTGAACAAACATAGAAGTTAGTCCGTTAGGTCGTTAGGCCGAGTCATTAGGCGCCCAGATTACGTGCTCCGTTCATAAACGGACGGACGGACGTATCGATTGACTTCTGAAGTATCTGCAGACTTCTACTAGGGAGGAACTGTTGGTCGACACTTTAGTCGGTTTAGGGTAGGTTCAACTAAACCTAGAATAAGCAATGAATAACAATTTTCCACATAAATTCTGCGCTGCGAACGCACTGCGATTAAACGCAAGCGGTTTACGAATAGCTGAAAACGCAGAACCGCGTATCAAAACGCAAAATCAGTCATTGAAAAAAACGCTAATGCGTAGGCTTGTATAGAAAGCTATGTGTTGCATTTTTTGCGGTTTCAGACCTACGGAAAAACGCAGGCGTTTAATCGCAGTGCGTTCTAAGGCATACACCGACCTCAGGAATGACAGTTTTAATGCAGTTGTCATCTTAAATGAAGAATAACAAACCACGTCTAAAGTTAAAGAAACAAAGCATGGTATAGCTAATCCTACTTTACCCTACGTTCATAATAATGGTCTAAGCTCAACGCAACTAAACCATCCGCCGACAGAAACTCTCCAGTGTACAAAGTGTAGGGGAGCATATAGAACGCCAAATACACCAACCAAGTATATTAATACTGATTTACGACTATTAATAATTAATTATGGATATTTATTGGTAGCGTGTGGTCATCGCTTATGGCTTAATGATATATGCGCAAACTACTTCCAATTATTAGATATTTTGTCTAAGTATTTTTTAATAACATTTAATTGGGTAATTGGGTAATAAATTGAGCATTAGGTAATTAAAAACTAGAAGACTAATCGTGAGTCTTTATACACTTAGGAAACACTGTTTTAAAAAAAAAGCTTACAAAAATTACTTACTGTAAAGTTTAATCGGTAGATGTCGCTTCGACGATTTCGACTTGGCGTAGCTATGTGTCAGTATCCACTGAGTAAGGGATTCTGAAAAACTCCGCGGGATCGGGTTAAACGCGGGTGAAACCGCGGGACTCTGCTAGTAATACATAATATCTGAATATAGTAACTTACCTTACTACTTACCTAAACTGATAACAATAAAATCGATGATAAAAAATTATTTCCTTCTGTGAACCAATACCAGTTGCCTAAAGTAATTAATAAATAAATTCTGTGAACAACACACAGCGCCATCTAGCCCCAAGGTAAGCTACTAAGCTTGTGTAATGGTGATCTAGACAACGGATACATAACACTTTTTTTGTACCTAAACATACATAGAGATAGAGAGACACCCAGACCAGAAACAAATATTATTTTTTAAGCATAAATACTTGGACCCGGCTGGAATCTAACCCGCGACCTTCTGCATTGCAGTGCGACATTCGCTCGTCGCGCCACAGAGGTCGTCAAAGTAAGTTTACACGTGCTACTCGTAATTTCAGTGTGCCACTGTTGACAACAACGAATGCCAAATGAATCAAATTCAAGGCCGGAGTTATTTTAGTGAAATATTAAAACGAGAGAAAGAACTTCGGATTGTATTATGAGCTACTAGCTGCGTCCCGCGGTTTCACCCGCGTAAGTCCCGACCCCGTAGGAATATCGGGATTAAAAGCAGCCTATAGCCTTCCTCAATAAATGGACTATCCAACTCTAAAATATTTTTTCAAATCGGACCAGCGCCAGCGGTTCCAGAGATTAGCGCGTTCAAACAAACAAACTCTTCCGCTTTATAATAATAGAAGATAGGTAGATAGAAGATTAGGCCACTAAAATAGGATCACCTGTTCCCATGATGGTAGATGACTTCGTTGCTCCGGTACCAGTCTGGACAATACTGGTACCGGAACTTGGTACTGACACTTTGGCACGTGGTAGGTCCCCTTATAGAGAATCCAACCCAGCGTTTCGGGACCAGATCTGTCTAAAACAGATCCCTAACGGTTGCTCCTCGGAGTGGCCTGACTGTACAGCGGACCCCTATCCGCATACCCAAAGTGGTCGTGGCCGGGGACGCTATAATATATATTTAGGTCCGGGGACCCATGATGGTTTTTTACTAGCTTGCTAGTTTTACATTTAATGCGTATTCAAAAATGTCTGACCCGTCTTTTTAGGGGGTGCACCGACCTACGTATCGAAAGACATAACGATACGGCTTAGACCGGTGCGAACAATCACTTTATTTGAACAGACAAATCTCTAAAAAAAACAAGTTCCAAAAACCCATACCGGTTCCGAAAAAAGGTGTTATTTTTGGATCTAAAAAAAGAAGTAATCATCAAAAAGAATCATCAGAATCGAGAAATTCCTTTTAAATACAAATCATAACGGTAACAGAAACCTCCGGTCGCATTTAACAGTTATCTAATTAAATTGCTTTAGGTTATTAATAACTTAGCTCGGTTATTAAGAGGAAAGACTACCTACTCTTTTCTCCATACTACAAACTTTACAAACGTACCCTAGGTAAATCAATGAATTTCCTCTAATGAGAGGAAATTTGTTTACGTCATAAAATCTATACCAGTTATGATCATGTGATACTTTCATGATACTTTTTGTTTTATCTTTTCATATTCGAATTTTTTGGCATGGTCATGGTCAGTCCCCTCGCGACCAAGACCGAATAATAATACGCGATTAAGACCCGGGAAAATGTATCTATGTAAACAAATCGTGTGAATTTAAAAAGTTTATGGTCATGGGATTTATAGGTTGGTATAAACATATTTGCTCAACATCTTTATCCAGGGAAGAAACAGTCGACTACGTTTGTAAAGTTTGTATAGAGAAAAGAGTAGGTACACTTTCGTCTTAATAACTTAGCCAGGAAGCGTTAAATGTCATTTATATCATCAGTTTATTTGACAGGCGAACAAAGAGATATTAATTTCCCTCAGTTGAGATGCGAAGTTATTGCCGTCACGAAATTGTGAATGACATTTGAATTGAGCTAAAAGAGCTATTTATAGAAATGGAGATGATCTAGTGAAAGCCTCTCTGATTTGCCTATTTGGGTTATATCATCCCACATGTTATTGGAATTTAATATAACGCACTGAAATGAACCTACAAAAGTACACTGAAATTGGTATCCCATACAAAATGACATTAGATGTTTGTGCCGCTTTTATTAGTGCCATGTTGCGGCGCTAATCAAATCGGTGGTGGTGATGGTGACCGTCCACGGAACTATTAGTTCCACGGACGGCCACCATGACTTTTAATAGAAAACGCGCGACAATAGCGCAACATGGCGTAGATCAAATAGGCACAAAATTCAGTGCGCTATAACCTGTCCTAGTGACTTGTACCATGGAGGTCAGTGATATAACCGGTCAAGTGAGAGTCGAAATACCTATATTCTCAATAAATGAGCGAGGGATTCTTAATTAGAATCCTGAGCGAATTGAGGGATTCAAAAAACAGTCTCGCCGGAAAATAGTCTTTTCTCCATTAGGTATACAATCTACTATTACATTGATACATTTGTTTTATTTTATGTATTCTACGTGAATCTAAATACTTTTCTACTTAATTCCCTCACACAGATAATATTTGTCCCCGTCTCGGACTAGCTTTTTCAAAATAAAATACGGTAAACAAGACAGACGATCATGATAAAGTTAATTATACAGCTAATTCTGTTGAAGGAGGTCGATTCTAAGCTGCAATACAGCTGATTAATAGCCAGTAGTCGATTAAGATACTATCGGGATCGTTATACAGGATGTCGTATCGGATCGACTTACACGGGTCGTTACTTTCATGTTATTAAACTAACTATTATGCATTTATTATGGGACTGTATGTTGATTAAGAATATTAGATATTTCTAAAGTAGGTATTTTGTGCTAGTATATTATTTATTATGAGCCTTAAGTGTCCCACTGCAGGGAAAAGGCCTTTCTCTGTCTCTGGCCCTATTCCATTGCTCGCGGTCTTGTGCGATGGATTTCTTATCTGGCCGGTACTTATCCATTTTGTTCTACAACTGGGTATGTCTAAGAGTAAAATAATCATCAAATTATAAATAATTTTGATCTAAAATCTGCTAAAGCTTTGAACAATAAGAAGTTTTGTCTTGTAACCAACACCAAAATGTAGAAAAGAATGTAATTTACACTTAATTTCCTACAATAGAATTGTTAGCTACAACACAGCCGCATTCAAATCGCTTCATACGTTTTGTAGTTTCGATGACAGACAGGCAAATAGATAGACATAGGGGTCAAATAGAGATCAAAATAGATAAACACCCCTTTTATATATTAATTCGAAATGGAAATTAATGACATTGGTCAGAAAACACACGCACGCAACATAATTGAAACTAGCTGCGCCCCGCGGTTTTCTCCGCGATATAGGTTTTTTTTTTTAAATTTACTTGTTTGTAACCTAAGAAATAATTTAATTTGAAAAAGGACATTGTGAGAAAAGGACTTTAAAAAAAAGATTTATGAGAAATGGACATTATGAGAAAATGACATTTTGAGAAAGGACATTCTGAGCTGAGACAATTTTTTATCCAGGGTAAAAACAGTCGACTACGTTTGTATGGAGCAAGGAGTATTTATTCTTTCCCCATAAGACCTGGTCAAATGTAACTACATATATTAAAGGCAGAATTACACGGTTCAATCAACCACAATGAATTCAATCTGGTTGAAAGATACAAAAATGTAATCACTCTTCGATTGAACAAAGACATTGAATGATTCGCTTATACGTTTACACGATTCAATTTAGGTTGCTTCATCCAAATTGAACGGCAAAAGTGAACTGTGTAATTCTGCCTTAAGCAACATATCTAATCTTAATCCACATATTAACATCGACCCACCGTCTTTGACATAATATCAGAGTTTCCGGCTTTATTAATGAATCTTCGTAGGGCCCTTCCGATATTCCCTATGAATGGGTTCTATTGAAGGCCGACAGCCCAATCGTTCCAGAACCTTCGCAACGGCTAAGCCTATTCAATGCGCCACATTCTCTTGTGATAAATATGTATGCGACGTCACTGCCTCATCCAAAATTAACGGCAAAAGTGAACTGTGTAATTCTGCCTTAAGAGACATATCCAATCTTAATCCATATCTTCACATCGACCCACCGTCTTTGACATAGTATCAGAGTTTCCGGCTTTATTAATGAATCTTCGTAGGGCCCTTCCGATATTCCCTATGAATGGGTTCTATTGAAGGCCGACAGCCCAATCGTTCCAGAACCTTCGCAACGCCTAAGCCTATTCAATGCGCCACATTCTCTTGTGATAAATATGTATGCGACGTCACTGCCTCATCCAAAATTAACGGCAAAAGTGAACTGTGTAATTCTGCCTTAAGAGACATATCCAATCTTAATCCATATCTTCACATCGACCCACCGTCTTTGACATAATATCAGAGTTTCCGGCTTTATTAATGAATCTTCGTAGGGCCCTTCCGATATTCCCTATGAATGGGTTCTATTGAAGGCCGACAGCCCAATCGTTCCAGAACCTTCGCAACGCCTAAGCCTATTCAATGCGCCACATTCTCTTGTGATAAATATGTATGCGACGTCACTGCCTCATCCAAAATTAACGGCAAAAGTGAACTGTGTAATTCTGCCTTAAGAGACATATCCAATCTTAATCCATATCTTCACATCGACCCACCGTCTTTGACATAATATCAGAATTTCCGGCTTTATTAATGAATCTTCGTAGGGCCCTTCCGATATTCCCTATGAATGGGTTCTATTGAAGGCCGACAGCCCAATCGTTCCAGAACCTTCGCAACGCCTAAGCCTATTCAATGGGCCACATTCTCTTGTGATAAATATGTATGCGACGTCACTGCCGCTGCCGGCAGGTTGACAAGGGTTAAGGAGCCTTAATCAGCTCAGGTTTATGGAACGTTTAAACTCTATTTGTTTCTATCTATTGGATTTTGGTGAGCGATACGGTTTGGGTTTGGTTTCTTTGGATCATTTGTTGTTTTGATATTTTTATTCCAAAGCTTCCCTTACTTATAAACGCTGATTAACAGCTGCGTAAACTACGATCATCATCTCAGCCTTTATCCGTCCGCTGCTGAACACAGGCCTCCCCCAGGTTTTTCGAAATTCCTACGGCACACAATTAATGGAAAATAACATTTTCAGTTACTTAAATGATTTAATGAGTAATTTTTCCATATTTTTAATATTATTAATTTAATATTATGCGTATTTCAGAGCGTAGTATACCTACATTATGCCAAATGACCTACCTACATCAGCAGTTTGAGCTGTGCGTCGACAATATAAAAGATAGGTGCACCTGATTTCTGCATTTTCGAAGAACCCAATGATATCTATCTCTGTCTCTGGCTCTCTGGATATCTCTGGCTCTCTCAAACATCAAGGATTCTTCCTCCTTATTATATTCACGAAAACCAAGCACAAGATTTAATTAAAAACTGAATTTTTAAAGACTCCTTCACGAAACATTCTTAGTAAACATCTTGAATTCTCTTTCAAATCTAAAAAAACCTTGTTAATTCTTTTGAAGAGCCCGAGCACTCTAAGAATTCATCGATGGAAGAAAAGAACCAATAACAATTCCATTTATGTACAAATAAACAATCGATCTCGCTTAGATGAAAACAAAAAACAGCAGATACGGTACCTAGTCTCGGAAAATGAGACGATAAAACTGCGTCTAGCTGACGCACTAGCCTCAGTCGTATGTCGAACCATTGCCGCGTGAGCACGTGCCGTGGACCCTGCGATTATCTTATTGAAATTCATAAGAATGCCTTTTTGCTTATTTACAAATGCCTGAATCATTCTTATAGATTTTTTTTTAAATACTATGATTTAATGAAAATGCATGTAGGTGTTTCTAGCTCATTTTTCGAATACGCAATGTTAGAATATACCGTATCTACTATTTTTGTTTTCATCTAAGCGATCTAGGAAGTTCCAGCAGCAACGTCTTGTTAAAGGTAATGGAGGTATTATGTGTTGCCTTATAGCGCTTTTGGCTATAAATCGGTGTTTTTTACAGCTACTTTTATGTGGTGACGTCGATAACGTCGATCTAGTGTTTTAATGCTAAGTGATACAGTAATAAAATATGATTTATGCTTTCGATCAAATAGAGTAATTTATAATTTTGTTAGTACTGAAGTTGTGGGACATAAAATTGGTGTTCGATTTTATCCGTAATTGCTTTGTTTATCTGATGATAAATGTTTTCTACTACAATATCGGAATGATAACGAAAGTTTGTGTATAAAAAATAATTTTGTAAGGTGGATGGGCGACGATTCAATGTAGGAACAGGGGTTATGAAGTATTTTTCTACTATGTGATTTCGCAACTAGCCATATAACTGGACCTTTTTGTATGTAAGAGGAAAGGGGACCGACTCGTTCTCCATACAAACAAAGTCGACTGTTTCTTACCTGGATAAAGACATTGGAGAAAATTTGTTAAAGCCATAAAACGTATATTATATCTGCCATGACCGTTGTCTAATTAAATTAGAATGGAAATAAAATTTTCATAGATTAGAATAGGAAAAATCAGAACCTGGTCATTCACGTTAATCTGACTTAAATAAAATCTACTTTTAACTTCAAAACAAATACCTACAAATACAAGTCTAAAGCTAGGTTTAAGGTTTGAAAACGAAATTATTCAGTCGTTTCACAAAAAAAAAGCCAGTAAATTCATAAAGTTCAAGACCATTTTCTCTCGTCTCCGAGCTCCTTAATGCCGCGGCATTTTCTCTTCTAGTTTTTTTATTTACGTCTTATGTAACAAGTTATTTACTTGTACCGAGTTTTATCAATGTACTGGGAAAACTGGAATTTACTCCAACAAGGTTTTCTTTTAAAATAACGTTGAAGGATTTATTTTTATTAAGACTAGCTACCTATCTACTTTTTTCATTTCGTAATAGATCATTGTAGATAGATAGCATAGCCAACCAATGACTAATCGTGGCATCATCTCCCTCTGAAACTTTAATTCCCTACCCTCACCATCGCAGGCAAGTATTCACCCACCACACCAAGCAAGCCCACAAAACAACCAGTTGAAACACTTCACGAAAACCAAACGATTACCTACACAAATCGGCAATATCCATTGCTCGGCATGCAACGCCTTCAGATTCAGATAGAGGCGTCGGAGTTCGTCGACCCTGCGCTCGCGCAACCAGCGCGTATGGTTATAAATACACCGAGTGACGTCACTTGTTTATCATAGTAAGCAAGGTTACGCGCTCGGCCACGAGTCGGCCATGCCGAGTGCCGGTCAGCCGCGAAGGAAAAAACAAAGATTCCGGCGTTCCTTTTCGATTTTTGTTCGTCGTATTGATGGTAGAATGATTTGGTTAGGTCAGATCTGCCCGGGAAATCTGTTGTGAAAAGGTGATAGGGTTGATAATGGAAGATCTGGCTGTTTTCTGATTTGAGATAAAGTCAGCCAACGTAGAGCTGTTAGGACTAGAAGAGACATGTAGGGTGTTACATTGTTTCTCTGTAGTCCCGCACCGTAGCCATAATTGATTTCCCACCGCTGAATCATACATTGCACATTCTACATTCCTAGGTTTTTCTGTAAATTTAGATCAACTAAACAGGTCTACACAGCGACTCAACCTAAAATACCTACATGAAAAAAAAAGGAATACACAACACTTTATCGAATCAATCAACCATTTAAAATGTTTAACCCACAGCGTAAAACAAAAAACAGCAGGTAGGTAAAGTTTCAAAAACAAATGATTAGTGTCACGAGCCGGCAACTATACCAAAACGTGATACCTACCCAGATAAGGAACCAAACAAAACAGCAACCCAACACTCAACATCCCATGACGTAAGTACCTTAGTAGATAAGACAAAAAGAAATGTCACGTAGGGTACCTAAACAAATTATATAACTTGTAAAAGAGATAAAGAAATTTTTATCGCTCAAAACAATCTTATGATTAGTGAATGTCACATCAATGACCGATATCTAAACCAAGGTCGCCACGATTCAATATTTGAAGATTGTACAAAATAATGTTATATAACAAACAAACAAACAAAGTTGCAAGGATAAACCGCAATCACTATGTAAATGAAAGCAAACAAGATAGAAGATGGGTTGACAAACTTATTGATAAAATATTTTAGTATAAGATTAGCAAAACAACTGCAGTATTTCTTAAGTTTTTCACTAGATACTATGATAGAGTGAATTAGTATCAACTGCTGTCATTAGTAGCAGTTATTAGAGGCCTTATGATGATAAATAGGTAGATTATTTTTTATAATACTTTTAAAATTCCAAGTACACAATAACGATCTGAAAACTCAAACACTAGACGAGGCAACCATTAAACTAGATGAAAAAGAAATAAACAAAACAACTCTTCCAAATAAAAATTCCAAGTCCATAGGTCGTAACGGAGCAAAACGAGACATTATCAACGTCGGCCTAATGACATTACTAATTTCAATGTCAGATTTTGGGGAAAGACTGGAGTTAAATATTAGACTGAAGGAAATTAACATTCAAGTCAGGAACCCGGTTTCGTGTCGGTACCAACGCTATTTTGACGGAATTATACAGAGAAACAATATTGATGAAACATTTTATTGTACCCAGCATAATAACGGAGAATTATACCTTATTATACCTTTACTATTAGCAAATAAATTTTATAAATAGGGGTAGAATAAACCCATTTCCTGCTGAGCTGGCTATTAGAACGAATAGGTAAATAAAAAAAACGATTTATTTTTGACTTATGAAGTTATGATCGTCAGGATACCGTTATGCCATAGAGGTCACCGTGATACAAAGGCAGGGGACATTCGTCTACGCAGAGTAGGCAACTGTTAATAACATCCAGTTTTCTTTAAGCAACTAACAGTCGAATACAGAAACCCCACTTACAGTTTGAGAGCTACTTAAATAATTGAGCAGCTTCTAAATTTAAAATGACTATGAATTTTTTTGAGTTTGAGAGCTTAATTATTGTATGAGTAGAATTCAAATTTTGAGCAGCGTTTCTGTATTCGCCCATAAGGTTATCAGTATAAGTAATGTAAAACGTAAGTACAAAGATGGGACTGTGACACACGCCTCTCGCATACTTAGTGACGTTAGCTACCTACTGTTGCTTTTAACGAAGAAACTTGGCGGATTTATGGATATCCGCCCTTTGGGAAGACGTAAGACTTATCAATATTTACTTGACAAGTCTGGAGTACTAGCAGGTGTGTGGAGTCTACAATTTGGTGTCAAATCGGAGTCGTACCATAAAAGCGAATGAGGCGGAGTTGGTAGGCGGTTATGACAATGTCAAAGTGTTCCAAAGAGGTGCGATGACCGTTAGCTGAACTACAATGATGTCGAATGGCATACGTATTATTGGGTATACGAGAATTGTGATTAAACATATAATCTATACAGTATGTTAGGACAAATTTTGCGGTTTAAAAAGTTTACGTAAACCTCGAAAACAAAAGGATTTTGAATTAATTACGGCTGTGAACTGATTTTAATGCCGTTTAGTAATGCGTTTTCAACATTCATCAAGCAATTTCGGGATTATTTCAAATCTTAATAATAATGAACATATTAAGTGTAGTGTTAATTTTTAGAATGACGCTTCGACTCTCCGCTAGTATACATTGACCCTAAGCTGACCTGAGAATCGTTTCGCAAGAAGTTCTGAAACAAGTTAAAGTGGTTGTGTAAAAATAGAAATTTGACCATTGGTTAAGAACAAACGATTTCGATTTCCAAATAAGTTTCAAAGTTATGTCCTGAAAAAGTTATTTCCAGATACTTATCGGAATTACGGTTAAGAAACTTAATTAGTTTGTAGACGTATTTTTCCTTAAAATGATTTCTGTTTTAGCCAAGTGCGGGTTGCACAAGCACTTAAAGTAATAAATATAATCTTCCTTACTTATAAACGATGACTAACTTTATGTAACGTTTGTCTTTTACTGTTATCTGACGTTACTGGCCAAATTGACTTGTGGTGTTTATGGCATCTGGACATCTAGACCCCTTGGACATTTTAACATTTGGGCCAATACACCCAGGAGGCACATAAATTTAGTCATCTATACCAATATTATGAAGAGGTAACGTTGGTAACGTGTATGTATGTACTATATTGGGGGTAATCTCCGAAACCACTGGACCGATTCCAAAAATTCTTATACCAATAGAAAGCTACATTATCAGGGAGTTATATAGGCTACTTTTGATCCCGATATTCCTACGGGATCGGGACTTACGCGGATGAAAACGCGGGACGCAGCTAGTCGTTTATAAGTAAGGGGAAATACAATTAACTTATAATAAAATAAACTTAATAATCTCATCAAAAGTAACACAAAATATATTATATCAAACGATTATGTAAAAATAAACGATAGTAATATGATAATGGTAATCAATTTTGATGACCATAATATTGGTCTGGCACCAATAATGGGAACAATAAGACATTTAGATATCGGACTTCACGACGAAAATGGACGAATTATGCACATAAATTACCTGCTTATTAGATACTTGGTATAATATACAAAGGTGCCAACAACTTATTAGATAAGGTAACCAACCGCGCAAGTTTAAAAAAACTTGACCGGCTGGTTACCTTATTACCAAAAAGTTTGATTTTGACCGAAAACGGTTTAACAAACGTTAACCCAAACGCAAAGTTTCGATTAAAAATGTTTTGCAATGAAATTAAAGACGTTTATCGGTTTTAATCGCGTGATGGAAACGTTGAGCGTTGAAACAATGCTAAAAGTAATAAACACCACGCAATTAAAACCGAAAAATGTCTTTAATTTTAATTCAACATCTCGAAAACAGAAGAAAAATCTAATATTTTGCAATTTAGAGGCTTTGCAAAAAAAAAATCTTTTGATTTCACAATGTTGGATTAAAATTAAGCATTTTTTTCGGTTTTAATCGCGTTCTTTTATTATACTAAGCATTTTGTCAACGACTTAAATTTTGAGGTCTTTCCAGACCTCTAGACTACTAACGGGACGGTACCCGTGAGCAGGAGATTCATAACAAACAGGCATAAGGCTCCGAAAGTACTAGACCGATTTCAAAAATTCTTTCACCAATAGATAGCTACATTATCGAGGATTACCATAGGCTACTTTTGATCCCGTAATTCCTACGGGATCGGGACCTATGGGTGAAAACGCGGGACGCAGCTATGAGTATAGGTACATATAGTTATTTGCTTCTGAGTTCATAACTCCTTAGCCTCATTAACAACATGTGTCCTACGGTGCTTAGATTTCGTATTTTAATCGTATAAATAAATCAGTACCGTTACAACAATAAATGTCTTCCATGTGGCGCTTCGGGAATTCTTTCCGATGGTTCTCATCAAATTAAACAAATATATTTTTGTTTTCCTTCTTTTAATCCGTTAAATATGTCAGTTTAATCTTTTGAACATTTTAATCGTATCTTATCTATACATATAAAATTCAAAGTCATGGCTGAGCTATACAATTAACGCAAATCCCAAACCACTTGTCCTAGAAAAATGAAATTTGGCGAGTGTATTCTTTGTTAAGGGTAGATATTAACTAAGGTGAATATCTACACTTAACAAAGAATTAAACTTTAAAGGACTTTACGAAATTCTCAAGGAATCTGGACTTCGCGGGTGAAACAGCAGAGAGCTAATTTTCAGACAAAAAAAAAAAACATTTTTTCTAAGTTCGACATTCCGAAACTTGTAGAACAAAAGTTGTTCGTCTATACGTCTAGAACGAAGCCTACCTAAGTTTTATTTTAAAGAGTTTTTAGTTACCTACTTATCTTTACAACTTTCACTTACAAGTGGTGGTTGATATGAATTCTAAAGATATATCTAATCGTAATAAATTCAGAATATATCTAATCTACTATCAACAACGAACCTTTACTGCAGGGGTTCCCAAAGTGGGCGATAACGCCCCTTTGTGGGCGCTGTAGGCCTAAAGGGAGGCGGTAAGAGACCCAGAAAAAAAATGGGGGTGTTGTGTAGAGGCTTAGGGGGCGATTTGTAATTTCATCTAGCTAGAAGGTCTCTAAGACACCGACTGAGCTGTTGTTGTCGACTTTCGACTACAACATGTGAACATCAACTAATATTAATTAAGAAATTGCTCGAACTAACTCGGTTTGATATTTCTCTCGGTGTAGTTCTCGTATCTGTCCTGTTTTATTGAAAAAAATAAAATAAAAATCATGTCAATAGGTCGCTCCGTTTCGCAATGAAAGTAGTTTAATCTCCGGTATAATAATTAATTTCATTTGAAGTTATAGTGGTTTTTAAGTAGGTAAAGAAAGGTGGGGGGGCTAAAAAATATTGATTCTCAAAGTGGGTTGTAGACAAAATAAGTTTGGGAACCCCTGCTTTACTGCATCTAAATTTATGAGTTGTGGCTCGGCTTTGTAAATGTTTAATGTTCCTAAGTGACAACGTAATTAAGCTATGCTCTGTCGCTTTCTTACTGACGTTGAATGTCACTTACAAAGAGCGAGACAAAGCATTCCCTTAAATCTAACTGTACAATCTTTCTAAAGGCCTTCAGTTTTAAAGGCCTAACTGAACAGGCAAATTAGTTTAGTCCATCCGGTCGAGCAGATGTCATTGAATTGCTTCAGGGTCTTGAGGGCGTTTTATCCACACACGACACAGAATAATGTCCGGTCAGGCGCAACTGAAGGTAAAACTGATCGTAATCCCATAGGTATTGATTTAAGGTGCGATTAGATATCGCAAGGCATGTGTACCGAATGCTTTGTAACGCAAGCCTCGGATAGACGTGTGTGCTCAATGCGAGCATACGCCGCATACGTTCGTTGCATATCCACGACGGACACTTACACAAACCACATCTACAGCACACATACGAAAAAATTCAAGCATTTTGTTTCGATGTGTGCTGTAGGTGTGGTCTGTGTCACTCTAAGTGTCCCGCGTGTATTTGAAGGTATATAGCGTGTTTAGCTTAAGTATATGTCGTTTGCTCCTAGGAGCAAACGATACATACTGCCTTAACCTTAACTAGGTTAAGGCATCTGTGGTAATAAATTCGCGACGTACGCCTCGCGATGTCTGGTCACACCTTTTGACTACTAGATCAAATGCGCTACAGCTGGGCAGCGGTTCAAACCCGTTGACTGCTGTTGGCGATTTTGACCTAGCGATTTGCGATTTTTAGATTTTGCGATTTGCGATGATTTGCTTTTTCAACGTCTCAGCAGGCATTGAGTCAGAACAGCCACATATAAACTACTAGCTGCGTCCCTTGGTGTCACCCGCGTAAGACCCGATCCCGTGGGAATATCGGAATCAAAAGTAGCCTATGTTACTCAGGGTGAATGTAGTTTTCTAATGGAGAATTTTTGAAACCGGTCCAGTAGTTTTTGAGTTTATTTATTATAGGCACACATACACACATACGCACATAAATACAAATCTTTCCTCTTTATAATATTAGTGTAAATCAATCACCTTAGCAACGACAGAGCAAAAAGCAAGAGATTTCATAATTTAATCGCAAAAGCTTTGTTGTAAGTTTACAAGTAAACAGTAGGTTAAACAAAATAACAAAATCAACGTAACCAACAAAACGAGTTACGTAAGGGCAACGACAATGTATTTCATAACGAAAAAAACCTTTTTGTTTCGTAAATTAAAAGTTCAGTGGACGATGTAGTAATTTAAAAACATAATGAAACAAAACATTTCATTCCGTTAGTGGTCGACGATGCCCGATACGGCGGCGACATTACAAAAGGTAGGTAGGTACCATGTTACACTGACATACATATTTTCAACTGAAAAGAAAAAAAAAGAAGAAATGTAAAAAAAAGTATTTATTTGGACAAGGACACGGTGAAAACAAATTACTAGAGATGGGCCGACTAGTCGCCGACTAGTCGGGAAAGCCGATTAGTCGGCAGTTCAACCGACTAGTCGGCAGGTGCCGACTAGTCGGCAGGTGCCGACTAGTCGGCATAATTTGTTGTGGGTAGTCAGAAAAACGGAAAGAAAACACGTCATAGCCTTCACACATCATCTTAACATCAAACATCTAAAATTTCATAACTAGGCCTCAGCTCCATTCAATTCTTTTTCCAACTTTTAGCTTTATTTCAACCATTTTTGGAAGTTTCGTTACAGCTTTTGAAGTGGAAATTTATCCAAAAATACCAACAATCGCCGAGTGGTCATGATTAACCCAAATATCTCGGAATTATAATGATCTGCATTGCCGACTAGTCGGCCGTCGGATTTTTTAAGTTGAACATATGTACCTATGTCAGTGTAACGTGGAGCCTTAAGAGCAGTATGCATCCAAAAAGGACCAGCCTCATCAAAATAGCTACAGCCACAAAGTTACTACAGCGATGCTGTTAAAACTACGCTAAAATAAATAAATAATACAGGACATTGTACACATCGCCACCCAGACCCAAACTAAGCAACTAGGCTTGTATTATGGGTACTTGACAACGGATATAGGTATACTACACGTTTTACCTTTTTTTACAAGCTTTTATTCTGCTTGTCCTGTTAGTATGGGACAAATCTTGCAAGTTAAATTTGACCCACTTCCCAGTTACTGATTGGTTGAATTATTTTTGTAAATACATACTTTATGATAATTATGACATATGACATATAAACACACCCAGAACCAGAAACAAGCATTCACGGTCAGCATAAATACTTGTCCTCGGCGGGAATCGAACCCGCAACCGTCTGCACTGCAGCCGGGACTACGCCCAACGCGCCACAGAAGCCATCCAATGTTTCGCAGAAGAAAATTTTAAAAAGGAACAAAGAGATTTTGTTATCCCGTAACAATGATGAATGGTGCCCTGCAAATAATTGTCGAACCTTCGAACCTCCGAACCTCCAAACAGGGGTTGGGAGCGGGGTGAAGGGAAACGCAGAACGGGCGCGGCAGGGCCGTGACGTCACGAGCCCTCCGGTCGTTCACCCCCGCAAACAGCTGACAGAAGGGCGTAGCTCTGAGATGTGAGACGTATACGTAACTAAGGTGAAGTAAGGTGCCACAAGAAGTAAAGAACAGACTTAGATGAAAACAAAAAACAGCAGATACGTTACCTAGTCTCGGAAAATGAGACGATAAAACTGCGTCTAACTGGCGCACTAGCCTCAGTCGTATGTCGAACCGTTGCCGCGTGAGCACGTGCTGTCACACTGCGATTATCTTTTTGAAATCCATAAGAATGCCTTTTTGCTTATTTACAAATCCCTGAATCATTCTTAAAGACAAATGTTTTCAACTACAATAATATTATGAAAATGCATGTAGATGTTTCTAGCTCATTTTTCGAATACGCAATGTTAGAATATACCGTATCTACTATTTTTGTTTTCATCTAAGTAGCTCAGAGATGTGAGACGTATACGTAACTAAGGTGCCACAAGAAGTAAAGTACAGAGTACAGACGCCTAATTAGACCGTTATTGGAGTCAGCGATCGCGAGGTTTCTCGAGAAAAGGCTTAATACACATTAATGAGTTTATTAATCATGCCGCGTCGTTCGCTCGCTCTGTTCCCAACTCGAGTCACGTACACAAATACAACGCAGGCATCTATTTACACATATTTGTTAATATCAACCCACATGTAAAGTGTTACAATGAAACTCTATTAGAGGAAGGTTAATCAACAAGCTTGTATATATGTAGGTATTTACAAACTATACATATAAAATGTATTAATAGACTCACTAACTGAATGACTTCTTCTATAGTGGCTTGGCTCAACTAGTTGAACCTGGCTACTATACGAAAAGAAGAAGAAACCTAAGGGCGACCTAAAAACTCTTTTAACACTATTAAGAGTTTTTTCAGGTCGCCCTATACCTGAAAACTCGCCCTATCTCGTTATTTAATATATAGCCGCTTGTCGATAATAGCTCTTATTCAGTGCATCAAAAAAACTTTACTTACAAACTCTACATAACGCCTTGATAACTATACGAACGTTTTCATATTTTAATCTGGCAAGACTGCAGTTTTGGATGATTATTGAACGAAATCGTTCATTATTTTTCAACAGGTAAGAGTTATGATTGGTTTGTAAGTAACCAACCAAGCCAACCAAGTTTCATGAAAATCGGTTTAGTAGTTTCGGAGCTTATCCCGTACAAACAAATCTTTCGTCCTTGTAATATTCATCCGTTAATTAAAGGCTATTAATCAATGTAAATCTGTAGAAACAATGGCGGATGGAATAAAGAAACGTTTGTCACAATCAGAAGGGCGACGAGAGTGACCTTCCCAGTCCCTCTGGTTATTTCAAAGATCCTTTTCTCGAATCTTACGTAGGCACGGTCAGCATCAAATCTCCTTTACCACATCCGGATTTTTCAAAATCGCTTTATGTATACCGTGGTGGGATGTAGACAAAACAGGAGGTAGACAATAAACAAGCCAATTGCAATATTAAAAACAAATTAAAACATGGCAAATACCCCGATAACTAATAAATAAATACTGTTAACAACACACAGCGCCATCTAGCCCCGTGGTAAGCAACTAAGCTTGTGTTACGGTGACTAGACAACTGATATAATATTTTTATTTATTTTTCTTTTGTAAACACATACGTATTATAGATATACAGAGACCAGTAACCCGATTATCACCAAAAAAAAAATCGGCCTACAGAAAAACAAACAAAAGCGGGAGTCAAAGTCGCAACCTTCTGCATTGCAGTCGGGCATTAACACGACGCAGCAATATTTGTAGGACATAGATATTCTGAAAATAATTCTCTATTTTCTCTTCTATTTGCTGTCCTGTTTTACACCGCACAATCACGAAGTATAGCGATTTTGAACATCTGAATGTGGTCCCCTACTTTTGATGCTCACTGTACCGTACTACTCTGTCCCTTAATTTAAATTCAAGTCTATTTACAAAACCCCGCCTTAAACTAAGTCTTACTGGTCCGAGCTTAGTTCTCTTATGTTAATGAGCATAAGTCCAAGTTTCGGCCGACATTACCGAGTGACATTCCAAACACCAAACGATCTCCTTGTTGGTAATTATCGTTAAGAACTTTACCTTTCGGAGTTAAAACTCTGCTTCTTACCTGAAATGACAAAACAGATATTAAGAACACGTTAATGAATTTTAAAGGGAACCGTACCCAAAGGGTGAAACTATAAGGGTTTCTTGTTGACTACGACACCCTTAGAACTTAGTAGAATCAAGTAATTGTATGCAAACTGGCCTGTTTTCTGAAAACGTGCTTTTACAAATCATGTGTCAAATTTCCTACCTTTCCTACAGCTTATTTGACCTTTCCTACAATTTTTGTGACCTTTCCTACATTTTTTGTGACCTTTCCCACAGCTTATGTGACCTTTCCTACAACTTATGTGATCGGTCCCTCGTTACAAGCGTTTCACGCCTAAACCGCTAAACCGATTTTGATGAATTTTCTTGTTGAGATAGATGAGACCTCGGAGAAGGATATATGCTACTTTTGATCCCGATATTCCCGCGGGATCGGGGCTTACGCGGGTAAAACCGAGCGCAGCTAATACCTACATATTTCTAATTACACCAATTACTAATCATTAAATAAATTGCCATCCTCTCTGTAAATTTTTGCTGCTTTATTTTGGTCTAAGTAATTTCGATGTTATACGGTTCGTTTTAACACACTTTTGAAACATACACGATTTGCGTCCATCATGCGTCTTCTCGCGACCACGGCCGGTGTGACCCGTTTGCCGAAACGTCGAGGTATTAATAACTATGATTATCTATACCGCGATCTAGACCCGTGGTATATAATAATTATGATGAGTTCGAAAATGGTTAAAGTTGTATTTTTTTGAACTGTACTTACTTATAATGTTTTTGATTCAGAGACTAGTTAACACGCACATGGAGTCATGAGACTTCTATAAATAGCATGTAGGTCTGTGATTTCGAACAGTACATGTAAAGTACGTGACTGTTCATCGTCTGTTTCAAACGTTATCACAACTACCGCGACCACTCATTTTTAGTTCAACGGGTATTTTTGTTAAACTAATGTTCATACAAAAATCCCTATGTAACATCTATTGTATCAAATGAAAGCAAATAAATGAAAAGAACATATACCTACATAAGCAAGAAGGGCCAGATTTTGTACATGGAATTATTCATGACAACAATTCTTAGATATGGGCATATAAAAAAATAAAATAAAAAATCGAGTAACGCAGCGTACTACGTGGGCGATCGGATGCGAACGCGAAGCGGCGCGGTGCGGCGCGAAAACAAGGAACAGTCGAGAGTCGCGCCGCATCATCGCACTTTACGTGCATTTGGTCACGTAGGACACTTCAATAGCTATCGACTGTTCCTTGTTTCCGCGCCGCACCGCGCCGCATCGCGTTCGCATCTGATCGCCCACCTAGTACGCTTCGTAACTAACGGTCGAATGCAGAAACGCAGAAACGCAATTTGAGTTCTACCACAGAATACATAAATAGTACAAGGTTCTACTTAATGAACTAAACACCTCTCAAATTAAAAAAATCCCATACTATTTTTAAATTTGGAAGCTGCTCAATTATTTAAGTACGCCTCTTATTATATTTAATATTTAGGAAGGTGGTAATATATTTTAGTGGTCCAGAGAGAACGCTTATGATAGTGACTTATCAAGTGAATCAATTGCGCCAGAATACAGGAGAATCCGCTGGTCTTACCTAAGTGAAAATGAGTCAGATTGTAGCTTAGATATAAGTATCTATATCTATATATCAATAAATATTATTAAACAAAGTTGCTTCCCAGCGGTCTGTCTCTCTGTCTGTCTCTGTATTTGACGGCCTCAGTGGCACGTCGGGCAAAGGCCCGACAATGCAATGCAGAAAGTTGCTGGTTCGATTCTCGCCGCGCCGGTTTCAGATATTTATGCTTAAAAATAAATATTTGTTTCTGGTCTGTGTGTTTTCTGTATCATATGCATATATGTATTTTACAAAAAAAAAAGTATAGGTAGGAAATATGTAGTATATCCGTTGTCTAATACCCATAGCACAAGCCTGGCGCTGTGTGTAACGTCGTGCAATATTTATATATTTGTTTTATATATGCTGAGATCTTTTAAACTACGCAATGGATTTTAATGCGGTCAAAAACTGAACGGTTATTTAAACAGTTGACATTTTCACAGATTATGTATTTCTGTTTCTGCTATAATAACAAATACTAAAAAACATAACAAAACAAATATAAAGGTGGGACTCCCACAATAGGTACAAAAAACGTAATTATTGTGATAATGATACGGAACCCTCCGTGCGCGAGTCCGACTCGCACTTGTATAGTTCATAGTTTACCGACTTTCAAAAAAGAAAGAGGTTATTCAACACAGAATTGCAATAGGAGATTTGAGGGAATTAATGCAAGTTAAAGCACTTTATTTCATTGCAATTAAGGCTTAGAAAGGTCTCTAAAGAAACTTCACGAAGCAGCATCGCGTCATTTACCGTAATCTGTTTAGAGAGGAAAACATTCAACGCTAACAGTTTCAAAGTTCTCTAGGACGATTATTTTACAAAACGAGGTTTAAACGTAAACCAAGGTTTATCAAATAAAACTCATTTTTTTCGGTTTGAATCGCGTTGCTTTTATGGCGCGAGGCGACTTGAGACATCTCGCGCCGTTAGAACCCAGCTTAATATTTATGCACGAATCACTTTTACTATGAATATTGTAATGTTATGTTTAACGTTTTCCATATCAGCCGAAGAAAAATCCATGGTTTATCGTCAGGTTTTAACTAAAGGCTTAATATAGATTTTTCTTCTGTTTTCGCGATGTTGAATAGAAATTTAATTCATTTTTCGGTTGTAATCGCGTGGTGTTTATTACCTACTTTTAGTATTGTTTCAACGCTCAACGTTTCGGCTTGCGATAGCCAAATAATGTGGTAAAGTAACAAAGTAAGTAAGGGTTTGAAACATGTTACCTAATCATACCAGACTGTAAAACCTAGTTTTCCATTTAGACTTCGTTTTCAAATAAGGGTCTAGTTAATATGAATTCAGTTTAAGAACATAATGCTTGTAATACAGGTCGAGTCGACATACAGACAGGCTGACAGCTAAATGTGAAGTCGCGATTAGAGCCATGTTAAGGGCATATCTACGAGTATGTAACGACTTTATTTATGTGTAAATTATGCATTTGTGCCTTAACTACTGTTAAACGAAGTAAAAGCAAGTCACGGCCTGGAATATAGTAGTATTATTTACTACTGCACACGCTTTTAGCGATAAGGCCGCCCATTTGTGCAACGTTTTAATTTTAAGTTTTCTGTGTATTTGTCTTACATATGTATGTTGTTTTGTAAATTGTTTGTTGTGCAAATAAAGCGTCAATCTATAACCTATCTATCTATAGAGATATTCATACGATTTCTAAATTAAATTGATAGGTGGATCTGATTGAGACTGATCTCGATGATCCATCTCGTATATCAATCCGAGTGTATATTTGTGTTGGTTGACCCGATATCGTGTTACATAGCGTGTATGCCAGGGGTTCCCAAAGTCGGCAATAACGCCCCCTTGTGGGCGCTGCAGGCCTAAAGGTAGTAAGAGACTCAGAAAAAAAGGGGCATTGTGCAGAGCCTTAGGGGGCGATTTGTAATTTCATCTAGCTAGGAGGACTCTATAGACACCCACTAAGCTCTCGACTTTCGACTACAACATGTGAACATCAACTAATATTAATTGCGAAATTCCTCAAACTAACTCTCCGTTATTTCTCTCCGTGTAGTTCTCATATCTGTCCTGTTGTATTAACTAAATAAAATAAAAATCATGTCCACAAGTCCGTTTCGAAATTAAAGTAGTTTAGTCTCCGCTAATATAGCTTATACAACAATTAATTACATTTGAAGTTATAGTGGTTTTTAAGTACATGAAAAAAGAGGGGCGCTAAAAAATATTTTTTTCTCAAAGTGGGAGGTAGGCAAAATAAGTTTGGGAACCCCTGGTCTATGTAGTAGTAGTCGCTGGTCGGTATCAACGCCCGTCGGATTACAAGAGCAATTGTTCAAACTCTAAATATAGGACACAGGGATTACCGGAGTGTTTGCCCACGTACTTACGAGGTTTAATAACAACCCAGATCGCGTTTAATACTGCTGTTTGCTGTATTATTAAAGGGAAAGTCTACTTACTCTTTTCTCTATACAAACTTTATAAATGTAGTCGAATGTTGGATCCCTGCATGAAGACATTAGAGGAGATATGTTCATGATGCCCCTACGTTTTAATTTTATTTGTATTTTATTTTTTAATATTTCTATCCTAATTAGAAAAAAAAGCATGGTCTTGTCATCTATACTAATATTATAAAGAGATAACGTTGGTAACGTGTACATGTATGTTTGTATGTATGTATATTGGGTATAATCTCCGAAACCACTAGACTGATTTTCAAAATTCTTTTACCAGTAGAAAGCTACATCATCAGGGAGTTACATAGGCTACTTTTGATTCCGAAATTTCCACGGGATCGGGACTTACGCGGGTGAAACCGCGGGACCGCAGCTAGTGGGAGATATAGGTTTAATGGCATAAACATATTTGCTCCAATGTCTTTATCCGGGGAGGAAACAGTCGACTACGTCTGTATGGGGAAAGAGTAAGTAGACTTTCCTCTTAATACGACTGTTTGCTATATTATTAAGGTCCTCGGGTACTACGCTAATGGCCATCGAAGGAAATTCTTTTCCTTTTGATTTTTTTTGTCCCTTTTTCATCCAGAGAGACAAATACGAAATGGAAATCTGCTAATGAAACTCGTATTGCGTGCATTTGTTTTAATGAAAACGATTATGGTATTTTTGTTTCCTCAATATAGTGGAGGAGAGAAGAGGAGAGGGGAGGAGAGGAGAGGAGTCTGATGACGAGATTATACTGTTTTAATCAAAGTGGATTGAGCTGATAGGTGTATTATTGAAAGTATAGAATTAAATTAACTTCAGGGAAAAACTTAAGGCACAAAGCCAATGTACATATTTTATGTATGTATAGCTGTGCCCGCAACTTCGTCAGCGTTTTTTGGACTACCTACCCATCGCTGTGCTTGAACGGACGACCAGGGAAGTATGTTGCTGAGCAGAAGATAATCATGACAGAGTCTATTAAAGTGTAGATTTAGCACAGCGCAGCGGTAGGTAACGTGTTGCATGCTTATAAGAAGTAGCCTTTATCGAAAAAATAAAAAAAATCGAAACCCGACTTCGAACAACAGGACAAAACAATAATATTGAGCTCTCCTAAATACAGTGCAACCGACTTATCTGTTATGTAAGCTGAAGTCGGCTTAACTAACATGATATCTTTTTTTTACGTGGCTAATGTCCGTCACCGTCAGGCCAATCTCGTTGGGCTCCCTACCATAGGCTTATAATGTAAACCCCCATGATGTCCCTCACTCCACAAGTGTCAAACACAGTGGAAATTCCTCATGTACTACATCCCGACAACGACGGCCTTTCCAAGCCTCATCTCTGCATCTGCCCGATAGACAACCCCTCTCCGTCTCCCCTCCCTCGGCACGGTCACGCCACCGTCTCGAGGTCCCCAAAGCCGGTGATAACCTCCCCCCCCCCCAATTTACCACCAGAGGCTGAGGTGATTTTTATAGTGGTTGTCTACCACGCGGGCCCTTTCTTGCGGAAAGGACCCCCGAGCCCGCTGACGCGGGATTACGGGTTAGAAGCCAGGCAAGCCCGGTTTCCCACCTCGTGCGCCTCTTAGCTTTCAGCTACTGAGTCCCCTCACAACGGCAAGGTGGACGACCATCTGGAGGGTAAAACGTAACGTCGTGTCCGGGACTCGTGACTCGAACGCGCAGCCGTCGAATCGGAAGCCATCACTCGGCTCGATAGGCCACCGTTCCTTAAAAGGGAATGCGCCGGTCTGTGATTCGAACGCGGAACCCTCGACTCGGAATCCATAGCTGCCATTGTGCCACGTAAACTACATGCAATCTGCATCTACCCAGTAAAACTGCCCGATTACAGATATATTTTTTTAATCCATTTTATTGCATTTTCAAGATTGTAACCGTAACTTTAATCACTGAGGAATTTTTGAGAAGGTGATTTCAGGTGGTTCATCAATTTGTACCTAGTTCTTTATAAGCCAAATCTATTGATGGAAGTCCAAAAATTAGTAATTAACATCATTGTGAGATGCTATTCTGCTCATCATTCCGAAGGTTCTCATCAGATCTTCACCAATAATTTATGGGAAACACTCGGGACTCTCACTTTCCAAATTAAAAAAGAATGATCGAAATCGGACTTTATATGCCGGAGTACGGCGTGAACATATTCACATACAAATAATATGCGGGTAGAATTGAGCAGCTCATCTTTAAGTCGGTTAAAAACAGCCATTATAAAGAATTTCCGTATGTCCAAAGGATCCGGACATATGGACAGACATAGGTATACGGTATTTGAGAAATTTCCTGAAAAAAAAAACCGGATATCCGGTTTTTTTTTGAGAAGGTGAGAGACGGTTTTTTTTTTTGAGGAATTTTTGAGAAGGTGGTTTCAGGTGGTTCATCAATTTGTACCTAGTTCTTTATAAGCCAAATCTATTGATGGAAGTCCAAAAATTAGTAATTAACATCATTGTGAGATGCTATTCTGCTCATCATTCCGAAGGTTCTCATCAGATCTTCACCAATAATTTATGGGAAACACTCGGGACTCTCACTTTCCAAATTAAAAAAGAATGATCGAAATCGGACTTTATATGCCGGAGTACGGCGTGAACATATTCACATACAAATAATATGCGGGTAGAATTGAGGAGCTCATCTTTAAGTCGGTTAAAAACAGCCATTATAAAGAATTTCCGTATGTCCAAAGGATCCGGACATATGGACAGACATAGGTATACGGTATTTGAGAAATTTCCTGAAAAAAAAAAACCGGATATCCGGTTTTTTATTTTCGACCGGATATCCGGTTAATCATGTGTTGATTCCACTCAACATATTTCTTCAATACAACATTCAAACTAATTAAGTAATAGCAATAAAAACACTTCATCCGGATAACCGGACTAAATATCCGGATAAAAAATAGCCTATATTCAAATTTGGTCAAAATCGGTTAAGCCGTTTCTGAGATTAGCGGGCACAAAGGCACAGACAAACAGACAAACAGACAAACGGACAAACAGACAACCAGAAAAACAGAGAAATGGGTTCTACTGCGTTGGTAGGTACCCCTCCAATTTATATTTTTTTTATATCTTTCAAAAACAGACACCCTTGAGTTACGATTTTATTATATGTATATAGATAGATAGATAGAAGATATAGATAGATGTATTTGTGTCTCTGCCTCTGTAGCGCGTCGGTCAAAAGCCCGTCTGCAATGCAGAAGGTCGCAGGTTCGATTCCCGCCGAGTGTAAGTATTTATGCTTAAAAATAAATATTTGTTTCTGGTCTGGGTGTTTTCTATGTATCACGTAGGTATGTTTTTACAAAAAAAAAGTATAATATGTAGTATATCCGTTGTCTAGTACAGTACAAGCCTAGTGCTTAGTTTATGGCTAGATTGTCTTTCGCATGGCTAGATTGCCCTTTGAATGAATTTTGCCATCATTCTGCATTACACCACGCCAGAGGTCGTCAATACAAGCATAGAATTCAGAGATTATAACGTCACATATAAAATAGAGAGGTTCGGTTCAGTCTTCGGACTAGGGAGTCAAAGGCCGATAGTGTAAACAACCAATATTGATACACGGGAGAGTTACGTAAGCACACATCTTCCGAAGCCGAGGGAGCTCTCGGTAATGTTGTCTACACTTCCAGGGGCTATCCGCAAATATAGGGGAACTAGGTAAAGGGGTAACGGTAAAAAAGGTCCTTTCTTTTTTAGATGACTCGTGCAGGGAATCGATAACTTCTCTCGAGATTGGTGGCTGATACAATATTATTTGGAAACGGTAACGTAAGGGGTAGTTTTATGTGAATTCTTTTTTAATGATGTCGGCTGACAAATACATGATAGAAAATGCGCAATAATTTGGCGCACAAAAAAATCAAAAGTTTATCCACAAATATTATAGAGAAGATTTTTCTTCTGTTTTTGCGATGTTGTGTTGAAATTAAAAACATTTTTCGGTTTTAATCGCGTGGTGTTCGTTACTTTTAGCTTTGTCACATAGGTCGCGCCCTTAAGAGGGTGGGTAGTAGTGGGTACTGTTACCATTTCCATACAAACATAATACCAAAATAGAATTATGAAAAATTTAGTTTTCTACCCTAATATCGGTATTATTCGGATTAAAATTTTACTTTTACAGGGGTACCACCTAGGGCATGCAATATCGGAAGGTTTTCAATCTCGGGACGATATCGATATTAAGAGCTCAATCCCGGGATCCCGGGATTGATACTGAGATTTTAGATATCCCTAAAAAGGCGAATTTAATACAATAAAAATGTGTTAAATCTAAAATATTTAATATATTTAAGACTCTAGTGGTTTCATTACGTAAATAAATTACCCCGAGGGCCGTCTACCCCATCATTTTGGAAATATGGCGGACAAATAGCCTAAACCCGAAATAGTCTAAACTTACGCGTCAAATAATAGGCGCACCACTAAAATGATGTTAGCAGAAAAAAATTGCATGCGAGCTTGCATAAAAAATAATTGTCTTAAAAATTGCAATGAATCAGGATACTTTTATTGTTATAAACATTTTACCAATTCCCTACGCTTCTAAATCTTTACAGATCTCTTCCTCAGGGGTAGACTAATTTGGGTTTAATTTTAATAGTTCTATTCAATCATTCCATGAGGAAAAATATAGCTAAAAACCTTAATTTATACCCAAATAGTAAATTGCTCAAATCTCGATATCGGATCACTCAATCCCGGGATTATAATATCGAACTTTTGCGTCCGAGATCCCGGGATTACGATATCCCGGGATCCCGGGAATCATGCCCTAGTACCACCATAAGGTTTTCCAAAATATTCATTCGAAATGAAATAAAACGTAGATACATTTTGTTTATTTTTCCAGCGTAAATTAGGGATTTAGATATATTATATTAGATATTTGGGTAGAAAACTTAATTTTTCATATAATTCTATTTTGGGATTATGTTTGTATGGAAATGGTAACAATACCTTAAAAGCTTTAGCGAAACTCTGCAAAATTTACAAAAAAACTTTGAACCGTTTTCGAACAAAATCTAACGAAGCTGAAGGGATGTTGAGACGTTGTACTTACAGAATATGTGTCTTCGTAAATATCAAGTGCATCGTGCAGCCCAAGGCGGCGCGCTAAGTAGATTATGCATAATTCTTGCATCAGCCTCTGTAAGCCAGCGGCGACATCCGAGCATCTTGGTAATTCTAGGGCTAACGAGGACAGGCAGCCCATGGCTTATTAACTAGTAGGTACTCGTTTTTAAGTTGGAAATTTAAAGTTAGCGTAACCTAATACATTTCCAAGGCACACTTGCACAGCGCTCGTCATCGGATTAACTAACTAACCACGATTAGCTAGTCTTGACCATCCATGAACTACGACATAAGACCATAGTATTTAAAAAAAAATATGAACCGTTGTACAGGCAATTTTTAAAAGTATAATAATAAAAATAATAATAAAAAGTTTATTTACTAAAAATCTTTACAGAGTTTACCTTAGCTTTGGTCCCCGCACAAGGAAAATCCTGAATCACGGGAGACCGAAATACAATTTTGATTTAAATATATATTCAGTATAACTATTACAAAATAAATGCATTCTGAGTACCTACGCCGCGGCGTATAGTATAAATGTAAAGTTTGTAATCCTTTTTTGTAACCCAGCCTAAGGTTTTTTCTTCTTGTCCGTTTTCCACCATGTGGGGTGGAAAAAGCTCTAACAAAAACCAAACAATCTTTTACGTAAAAACGTAAAAAAACGAAAAGATTGAATCGGCCGGAGTCGTAATCAAAATCGAAATAATTGCCGATTGAGATCCTTTTCGGAAAGAAATTCGCATTTTCGTTGGAACAGAATTAAAGTACAATTTGCTTTTCAATTTGCGCTCGTGATGGTTCGCTTCGAATGCAAACAGGTTTCTCTGTAGACGTAAGATGACATACCGTTCCGATGGATCTATTTGTGTAAGGGTACAATATATTGGTACGGTATAGGTACAGACTCCTTAATTGCATATTCAGTGTTTTTTGTGTTCAGACACAAAAAAAATCACAAATTTCCCTCTAAATTTTACAAATAAACAGCAGTAGTCAGTCAATATTTTACCAATATTGACTGACTACTGATAAAATATTTTTTATACTAATAAAAACTTGGCACATGAACTTGGTTTATATGAATAAAATTAAACTTCAAAATTTAGGTTTTTTTTTCTTGTAAGTAGGTACCTAACTAGAAATTGTTTGTCCTTCTTTTACTCATATGAAATTCGCTAGCGCTATCGCCATAAGGCCTCTGACTTACCTTAACGACTGCTATTAGAGATAACAAGCGGGACCAACTTAAAGTACCTACCTATGGACCTTATTTCAGAAACTTACGCAGCGTACTACGTAGACGATTGGATGCGAACGCGATTGCGAAGCGATCCGATCCGGTGCGGTGCGGAAACAACAAACAGTCGATAGCTATTGAAGTGTCCTACGTGACCAAATGCACGTAAAGTGCGATGCGGCGCGATTCTCAACTGTTCCTTGTTTCCGCACCGCACCGGATCGGATCGCTTCGCAATCGCGTTCGCATCCAATCGTCCACGTAGGACGCTGCGTAAGATCAAAATGTAAACAAAGAACTGTCAATTTTAAAGGAAAAAGTAAATAAGGAGCTGTCACTTTGAAATAAATGTAAGTATGGGATTTTTATTCACATTTTTGATCTAAGTTTCTGAAATGGGTATTAATAGTGTAGTGTTATATTATTTAGTAGTAGGTAATGTTACATTTAAACTTCACGTGGTGTCTTGTGATGCTCGTAAAACACAGTAGGTACCTTATACTTGATTATAGTTTTTACTACATACAAAAATGTAAACGTTAGCCTCGGAAAGTTTACACACCATGATTTATGTCCGCTCACTTCTATTACACTGGTGATTGTTATCTTCGAGATATGGACCGCGATGCGGGCGGTGCCGCGGTAACAATCTAGTGAGCTATCCCCATTTATACGATGCTTTTGTTACTGGATGAAGCAATCGAATCGACACCGTGTAACCTATACATAGATCATAGTTCTTAGTTTTTTTAGATTACTTTTGCTGTTCAAACCTAGTTGTTTCTATCAAATTACAATTACCTATTGAATAAGTACAAGCATATGCGAAGACATGTAAATGGTGTTTATTGTTAAATTAAGTTGTATATTTAGTTAATGTTACTGTTCGTCTTCCAAAAATAAATAATATAAAAAATAAAATAATTCTAATTTCTGACTGATTCTGAGAGCTAGAGACTGGTTCTATAGACTTGATATTTGCACAGTCTAGGCTATGTGGTGTGATGATATCCACTAACAAAGGGATTTTGTAAAATCCCGCGGGATTGGGACTTACGCGGGTGAAACCGCGAGACGCTGGTAGTCTAGGTATACATATAGAAGTCAAAGCCCAGATTGATTGACTGAATGACTGTATATCAACTTACAGCCCAAACCGCTGATCCTAGAGACATGATATTTGTGGTGTTTAGATAACCACTAACAAAATGATTTTGTAAAGTCCTGCGTGATCGGGACTTACGTAGGTACAACCGGGCGACTCTGCTAGCTGGTCCATAGGTAAATTAAGTCTTTAAAAAAAAGTGGTAGGTGTATCAATTACGCTTCTCTACGCGTTGTGAAATAGTCAGTTTAATTAGTAGACAGAAACTTGCATAACCGTGGATCCGCGGCAGTCAAACCCGTTGCCACCACGTTGTTTATGCGCACACACATAATATCAAACATTCGCAATTGGTACCTAACGCTATAAAAAGTACATTGACACAAGCCAGTGTGAATTGGGTGCGTTTAATTTAACATGCTAAGCGTCGAGTTAGTGTTCCGAACGAGAATTTCGATCGGTAATGGGAGGCGATACGTTAAGACGTTCGGATGACAGTGCTGTGCATTAGAGCTAACCGTATTTGTGGGTCGAGCACATTACGGCGCGCGATGCCGATGAGAGAGCGTATCTAAGCTTGAGCAACCGACTAGGGTTCGACGAACTCACTTTTTGCGTATTGAGGTTGCAGCGCGCGATTTGCGCAAAGGCGCGTGCATTCGATGCGTACGCGTTATCGACCGAAGGAGTAACGGGTCAACTGGGCCAAAGTAAACATTTACGATAGCACACAGCATTGTTAGCGGGGCCGTTGACCCTCTACCTACGCCTATTACCAAATAGCTCGCGAGGCGGCGCGCGCGCCGTTTGCTGCGCGTCCCGCTGTCAACAACGACCGCGCGCTCGCTATATCATTTGCATGCGAAATACGTGATTCACCCTATTAACCCGGTCTATGCTGTATGCTTAATGCCCTCCAGACAATGTTAACCTGACCGAATTCGTATCGGACAGGTCTTTGATCCGAGATAGATTCCGCATCACTGATTCGGTTCAGTGTTTTAGATTATAGTAAAGTAAGCACTTTATCCTGAACAAAGTTGTGATAAGCAACTTTGACAGCGCACGGTGAAGGAATCCAATCAAACGTAGTCTGATTGCACCCGACAACCACCTGGAAATACTTTATATCCATTTATCCCAGCGTTCACTTCATATTTCACGTAGCGTCGGTTAGAGGCGCGTTCTAAAATCTTGTCGGCGGAAAATATCTTTCTATTTTCCCAAGGCTAAACAACGACGGTGATCTGAAAGCGGGTGTCGTTTTTTCGGTGTGTAAAACGCCGTCGGAAACACATCAATATATCAGAATTGTCGGACACGGGAGGGTAGGGGCCGAAGCGTAGAGCCGATAGTTTCGAGAGAGACGATAATACGCCGACTACCGACCAATTTACGCACCGAAAGGTAAGTAAATTGCGGGACCGGAGAAATATTCACAGCCGTAGACGAGACAGAAAGCGACAAAGCCGAATTACATCACGCCTCGTATCATAAGTAAAAACAAAACTAAACAACTGACAAAACCAAGCCTTATTCACAGGTAGAATGTAATAGAACAAAATATAATTTCATTATGTCACTAGATCCAACATGCTCATTACTTGGGAAAGTCATGATACATTCAAACAAAGACAACTCAAAGCATTAGATAAAGAAGCGTACATATTAAATAACAATCAAACGACATAAAAGTACAACAAATAGCCCATAATTTATTATGGTAAATCAAATCGAGGTGTCATTGTTGTACACGTAATTTGTAATTCACGATCGCACTGAATCAAATAGGCCGCAAACACAATACCACAAATCACGTTATTTTATAGGTAGTACGAGAAAACCACAGGTTCATTACTCAAGTACCCTTTGAAATGCCACAGCGGCCGCAGATATCAAAAGGTCATGTAATAGCATTGCGATGTAACCGCTATTCCCTGAGCCATGATGAAACTTGAACTGATCTGATCCCAACAATACGTGGAGCGGGTTGGTCACAATTTGTGAGGCTCACGCGTCATTCTCTGAGGTCACTCGGGACACTTGATAGTCAGACAATGTTACGTACCCTGTCGATTCAACGCCGTTCCTGCTTTATTATAATAAGATGAAGTTCCCAGTTCAGCACAACGATAAATATCTTCGCTAAGAGATCTTAGCGACTTCCATTTGTATTAGGAATCAGCAAGCGACCAAACATCCTTCATATGATTTATTACTATAAGCGATACATTTAGGAAAAACAACCCTACTTAAATAGAAAGCGCTTTCGGCAATATTGAACTGATTTAATTACGTACATTATGCCAAATATATGGGGCTATTCCTTTAATAATGTGAAAGCCAATAATCCAATTAAATGTATTCGTATGAAATAGTAACCCTATCACATAAATAAATGTAAAGATAGATTTATTTGAGGCCGTTTCCGTGAAATTCGTAAGCAGCCCCATTCGAATAGATTAACTAAATATACGTAAGTATTATTGAATAATGTTCTGAATTTTGAGAGCGAGCGAACGGGCGCAGTCGGTAGGAAATTCGAGAGAGCTGACGTTGGAGCGCGCTGCGCTGCGTCATCGCCACCCCGTCTACACACAAAGTATAAGAAAGCACGCATTGTACGCAATATGCGGCCGACTCTTTGCTAGCTTCATGAATAGAAATCGCTCACTTTAACAATAACTTTCTTGCGACAAGTCAGCTCCCTCGGTAATAGCGCAGTAATAGACAACTCGACGGAAACCAAGGGTCGCCTTATCCACTGCCGGTTTATTAGCGCCATCCATATACATGATACGTGCCTAGAGGGCGGATGGGTTTGATTCTCCACGCAGGACCCAAAACTTCTTTCATTCCAAATCTTTGATGGAACTCACCGATTTTTATGACTCCCTGCCTTTTCGTCCATTATTGGGGATAGAGTTTGGACAGTATACGCTAAAACGAATATTAACGTTGTTTTAAAC
Organism: Idaea biselata; assembly: GCA_958496205.1. NCBI lineage: Eukaryota > Metazoa > Arthropoda > Insecta > Lepidoptera > Geometridae > Idaea > Idaea biselata. Next base: position 17,141,475 of record OY292400.1, on the reverse strand, counting down.
ATGCTCACTATGTCATGTAATAAACATCACCGAAAAAAAATATGAAACAAAACAGAAAGATAATATGCCAAGTTCATTTAATTTATCTACGCGGTACACGCTGTTACATTTTACCCCTTTCATTTCGGTCTTGATAAGTCATGAAAACGTAAAATAATTTTACTATTTTGCTGAGTTAATTCGTTCACAGAACACAGAATAAATCCGACCGAACAATTAGTGTACGCGAGCACATAATACTATGTGCGGCTTTCAAGCGCTCGCATAGCAAAAGGTGTTGCTATTTTGAGGCCACACTAGTTATTATCAGTACAGAAATCTTGATTTAATTCCGAGGGAAGGTTATGTTTCTACATTAAATAAGATTTTGTTCTCGTTCCATTGGTATTTCAAATATTTTCTTGCTCAGGATACTGTTTAAGTTACTGACCTAATTTAAGAGAAAACAAGTCCGTGTCACCGCTATCGCTGTGAAGGTTTTCAACTTCGGAAAATACGGGTTTCTTCGTAAATATTTGGAGAATATTTTCAATTTTGAACATCGACATAATATACCCAGTATGTTTTTGCGTATGATGAGGTTCGTTCCGCTACGGTAACGGTAAAAAGGAACTGAAAAGATTGGGATCAGTGAATAACGAGTAAAACTTTGTCTATTGTGTGAGAGAGTTTTGTCTGGGGAGTGGTGAAGTAAAGTAAATGCCATACGTAGGTAGTTGTAGCGTTTACCTAGATTAGAAGGATAGATCGAGTCACGTTTTTATCTGAGGTCGGGCAACCGACCGCACTCGGGTCGTGCGTTGTTATGTACTTGCCTTCTGGCTCAGCGCGTGATCACCGCGATTACTTCGCCTTACGCCGAACCATCTCGACTCCTAATTAGAAAAATAACCCGCACCAGCTCCCATAAAGAACTCGAACCACAGAACGAAACAAACTCAGCATTAATACAACAGAATAAATAATTGTGATGAATGGAATAAGTTGGAAAATAAGGGCAATGCAGTAAAATACGCCTCGGGTGGTAACTTCAATACGATAGCGAAGAAAAACAATAATAAACTACAGTTGTATTCATCGTGAGTCGTCTCCGGAACAGGGTGAAATGAACCGCAGTTTTGTTTGTCAAATAAAGAAAAAAAATCAAGAGCAATCAAAAGCTATTATGCAGGAAAGGCTAATTAAATCAAGCTTCGCAATGAGTGCACTGGCTCTACCCCTTATTTTGATTGCTTCCATGTAAATTCGTTCTCTGTTATTCGTATTCAGTTCCAAATGAATATCGTGTCGGACGTCACCCGACCGCAACGGGCCGACATCGGAAACTTTATAAATTATTATGAACAAAACAATCTACAAATTCGAACTAGGTACGTAACGGGACTGCTCAAATTGAATTGTAAAAGTTCACAATGTAACAGACACAATCCGGAATGAACCTGTGTTAGCGCTAATTGACGAAGGTGAACATTAACTTTGTACCTACGATGTTCATTATGAAGATCGCGAGGCGGGGCGGGATCACACGCTCACACGCTCGAGTGTTCCAGTGATCCGATACAATCCCAGTATCGGCATTCCTCTCATTGTCGACGTGAGAATTAGGAAACGATGCGAACGCGAGCTCCGCATCGTAATGTTCATCGAGGTTGACACGTATTAGTGAGGGGCGTGTGCGACATCAGATGTCACCCTTTACCGCAGTCGAAGGAACGATATCTGTAACGAGCGAGACAAGTAATTAAGAAGCGGGCTTTGTCCCGTCGACGACGTTCCCTAGGGTGAATCGTGAACCGGAGGTTTCCGCGCCTCCCGCTTACATAACTTCACCTTACTGTATAATCGATATAAACGTGTCCTTCTCGACTCGTCTAGACTGACGGCTCCAAAGCTCAGCTGCATCGGATTGCGTTTCGAGTGGCTCAAACTAACTCTCGCCTCGCCCTGAACACGAGTGTTTTCTACGTCTCGAATGACGCGAGAATCGCCGTTAATACAATCTTACTAGATTACCTACTGTGTAATACGCAATGCCCAATCGTGCGAGAAACGTTTTATATTCAGAAGCGGAAAGTATCTATTGAAGACGAATTAATTGACAATGAATGTGGCAGCGTAACGACACGCGAGAGGGTTGGGAGCCAAACGGGACGCCGTCTCTCTGTTAATGGGGTCAAGGAAATAGAGAAAAGTGAAACGATAGAGTGGGCCGGACAGGCATTCTGTCGCAGAGTCCCCGGACGACTAACACGTGACTTGGGCCCGTACCCTTGTCGATCCCGCTCCTCAATATACGGACTCGGGAAGATTTGACCGACGTTAATTAGGAAATTCGTAAATCTGCCGACTCGTACGTAACCCTCGTTTAGGGCGACTCCGCGATCCAGCCACGAAATTAAACCCGACATACGTCTAGAGATATCTTCCTTTATAAGAACTATAAATAATTAATTAGCCTTACTCTCCGGATAGCTATTCGCTACCGTTCAGACGTATACCCACATCAAGCTTGTGACATTTTAATGACCTTTTAAACGGGCGTCCATGTGATTCTGCTTCGTTTCGGAGTTGAACATAAATAATTGCACGGCCGACACAAAGATGCAGACAGTGAAGATTGAATATGATTTCCGGTTACAATATTCACCCACCTAGTTCAGCTGAGGCCGAATTACGTAGCACACCGTTCATAAATCGGTGCATCTAATCAGGACAAGCGGAGTCTACGTACGACGCCCGGTTGATACGGAGTTCAAAATCAGTTTGCCACTATTGAATTATACGAGAGCTGCAGCCGGGATGTCATACGCCAAAGTTTAATCTCCCGGAGCGGCGGACAGGCTTATTATGCAAATAGTAGCAGAGTCTCCTCGGTCATCTCCCAGTCACGTAGGATAGAGGCACGTTCTCCGCACCGCACCTCTCTATACCTAGCTAGTCTTGTCAGATTCCCCAAAACAATTGATAGCTACAACAAAACGTTTGTTTGTATTATTACTAGCTGACACGACAGACGTTGTCCTGCCCGTTGAATAAAAAGCCTAGAACCCTACACTCTACTACCCTACCCTAATACTACCCTACCCTACTACTACTGTCTAAAAAAAACCTATGTCCTTCTCCTGGTTCTAAGCTACGTCCTCACCAATTTTCAGCCATTCTTGAGTTATAATAAGTTAAGAAAGTAACGCGACTTTCTTCTAAATATCTAGATATACAATGTTGCTACAAATTAAACACCTTCATTCGTGCAGTAATGAAGGTGTTTAATTTGTAGAAACATTGAAACTAAAGTACCTTTACCTACCTAGATGATAAAATTATTCGACTATCAAAAGATGAGACGAAACTTCGACGACACCAATTTATTGCCGTCGAATAAAGTCCGAGTTGAAATTGGAAACGAAGAAGGCAGCGGGGCGCCGGAAACAAAGTAGAGCGGGAGGAAATTCTAACTCTTTCTACGGAGGAACGTCAACCAACCGTTAATTAAGCGAAAATCGAAACGTTAAACCTCGCGGACTTTATGTAAATTCGCAAGAATTGACTTTCGTGTAGACAGAGTTTAGAATTTTTACCGCTTTTCAAACAATTGTTTGAACAAGGTAATTAGGATGGTATGGAAATGTACGACTTGGAGCTCTTTGTCTTTGGCTCTGTACTTTCATGTGTCTGCCGATTGTGCTGAGGTAGTCGTTTCAAAGGTGCCCTATGAAAAATATTTGAAACCTACCTTTATCGAGGTTCCATATACATTACAGAACTGTTCAGATATTTAAGCGAGGATTTGAATCGAGATGTTTTACAGTTTGTTTAACAAAAGCCGTGCTGTAGCGTTACGCGGTTTCACCGGCGAAGATCTAATCCCGTGGGAATTTCGAATAATCCTTTTTAAAAGGATACCACACATGACAAAAAATACACACTCTGCAAATTTCGTGACCCTAAGACCAGCGGTTTGGGCTTTTCTCTTCGATTTAAAGTTCAACCAGTCAGGACTTTGAATTTTGAATAGATAGCTGAAGTATTTTCGCGAGGTTAGTCTTGGATGGAGCATGCTGCAGAAGCCGCGCGTGGAGCGGTACCATTGCGTACCGTTAGCGGACTCCTCCACTCCCTCCCCCCACTACCCCAGCATTGGACGACGTACCACCACTCCTTACATAATTCCACGATAAAGTCACGAACGCACAACACACGCGCCTATAAAAACTTAGGTAATTACTATCGAAAATTAACACCAAATTCGAGCAACAATATAATCGGGAAAGGGGTAGCGCGCGGGTTTTTGTTCACCTGCCGTGAGAAAGGGCATTTAGCGCTTTAGTTATTTGAGGCACATCGCGTGATATCATTAGAACATTATAGCTACCACAAATTTCTTTGTCACTTAACTGGCAGTGGATTTGTTGGATTTATTGAGCGTGACGGTATGCCACGGACGGTATGCCACGGATGGTTTAGGAAATTTAGCTGTCCCGAATAACTGGGCACACCCGCTGGTTTCTCCGTGTAATCCACGATCGCCGGAGCCAAAAACGCCCATATTTGTTAGAAGACGTTAGAGCAAAACGAGTTTGTGAGCATGCACCATTGAATCGGACCAAGCACCGCAGAATTAAACAGGGTTTAAGTGTATGTACCATCTTGTGTAGAAATATGAAGACAGGCGTGCAGTGGGCGTGACATTTGGCTTGCACAGCGAGGCGGTAACGGAATGATAGCCAAGTGTAGTTGGCACCAGAGCGGCTCATATCAACGTCAAATGCTGGAAAATAGCGGGTGAGAAGCAAGTTCGCGTGTTCAAGCGCTTGCCGGAGACAGGGTCTCGTCTCTAACTTCACCTTGCGAAGTTCCACGAAGATAGTTCCGCGGAGTGCTAGCAAATTGGGGAGATATGAAATGTAGCAGCTTACATTTCGCATCTCCCTAATTTGCTGAAAACATCACTTAGTGTAAAACAAAGTCGCTTGCAGCTGCCTATCTGTCCTTATCTATGCTTAGATCTTTAAAACTACGCCACGGATTTTAATGCGGTTTTAATAGGTAGAGTGATTTAAGAGGAAGGTTTATAAAGTATGTGTAATACGCAGCCGTGCGATGTCGGGGCGGGTCGCTAGTTAACAATAAAACACATTCGCTACTTATATAGGTACTTAATCATTTTATTTCTAACAGCCTAACGACCGAATACAGAAACGCAACTCAAGATTTGAGTTCTACTTAAACAACTGAGCACGTCTCAAATTCAAAAAATCCCATACTATTTTTTAATTTAAAAGCTGCTCAATTATTTCAGTACGCCTTAAAATTTAAGTGGCGTTTCAGTATTCAGCTGTAAGAGCCCGTGGACCCCATACCTTCGTTATTTTATTAAAGCTGAAAGTTTATCAGGGCATACTCCTATACAAAGGTAAGAACGCTGGACTATTATAAAGTTTGCCTTGTAGTGGCTTTGGCAGATAAACGGTACTAAAGGTGTGCAAAATACCGATCTAAATTATTCAATGAAAAAGTGTGATTTTTAGGTATTTATTACCTTCAGAATATTATTAAAAATCACGTCATTCATTGCCAGATAAACTAAATTAAAGGACAACTTAAGGCCAATGACCTCTAACTCTAAGAAACAGCTGATTTTAAAGTAAACTTTAAACTCGAAATATTCGAAAACCACTTCGAATGGTTGAAACGTCGAGGTAAGAAAATAAATAATAATACGCGATAAAGACCCGGGAAAATGTAACTATGTTAACAAATTGTGTGAATTTAAAAAGTATTTTGAAAAACATATTTTATTTGTTTTGTTTTTCGCTCGGGTGTATGAAATTGATATTATATTTATTGTTTTGATCACAAAATAATTTGTTTATTGACATAGAAACTGATATTTTACGCAAGTAGGTAACGTACGAACTAAATAAATATACGTATCAAATTCCTTTCTGAGACGGGAAGGGTATTATCGTTCGAGGAACAAGACCTGAGTAAAAAGTAAACAACAACATACCTACCCTTTTGATCATATATAAACATGAGCTAGCAGCGTCCCGCGGTTTCACCCGCGTAAGTCCCGATCCCGCGGGAATATCGGAATAAAAAGTAGCCTATCTGTTATTCTAGGTCTTCAGCTATCTATATACCAAGTTTCATAGCAATTGGTTCAGTAGTTTTTGCGTGAAGGAGTAACAAAGTCACATACAGACATACGAACTTTCGCGTTTATAATATTAGTAGGATAGTAGGAAGTAGGATGAGCTAGCAGCGTCCCGCGGTTTCACCCGCGTAACTCCCGATCCCGTGGGAATTAAGAAAATGCCTTTCTTAGATACCTATATGACTGACTGAGCCCAAACCGCTGGTCCTAGATACATGAAATTTGGAGAGTGTGTTCCTTGTATAAATAAATAAATAAATATTGCACGACGTTACACACAGCGCAATCTAGCCCCAAACTAAGCACTAGGCTTGTACTATGGGTACTAGACAACGGATATACTACATATTATACTTTTTTTTTTGTAAATACATATATATGATACATAGAAAACACTGAATATCCCATGTCTTCGGACCGTGGTGAGTCCTAGGACATGTTGGTTTCCTCACGATGTTTTTCCTTCACCGTAAGAGCGATGTTATTAGCGCATATACCTTTTTCTTAAAGAAAAAGACATTGGTGCGCGGTCGGTCTGGATTCGAACCCACGACTCTCAGAATGAAAGCCGGGGTATCTACCACTAGACCAACACCGCTCTAAACTCTTGTATGGTTCCACTAAGAAAGGGATTTGAGAAAATCCCGGGGGATCGGGACTTCCGCGGGTGAAACCGCGGGACTCTGGTAGTTCTATATGTAAAAGAAACTCGTGTTACACTCCTTATAAACAGAGACCGGCGGAACCGATTTGGCTGAAAAGTGGTGGGGAGGTAGCTTAGAACCAGGAGATGGACATAGAATACTTTTGATCCCGCGGGATCGGGACTTACGTGGGCGAAACCGCGGTGCGCAGCTAGTAGTAAATAAAAACAATAATTCACCCCCTTCAATATAATCCACGAATCAATATTAAGCGATGAATAGTTACGCATAGCTTATACCAAAGATAAACGCCCATCATATCAAGTAATTCGCTGAAACAAGCAAAAAGTGAATGCAAAAATGAACTAAATATTGATGAGCTTCAAGACATGGCTGTATGCAGCGAAACTCTCTGCTCTGCCCTCTAACGATATACAATTTCTGGAAGCTTTTCATTTTCCTGGAAATCCTGTTTAACGTCAATTTATTAACATTGTAGCGAAGTTTATTTATTCAAGATATTTGTTTTGATGTTGTTAATAATGTATTTTCCTGAGCTGAAATGTCCTGTGCTGAGACGTGTTTTAAGAACTCTAAGTGGTAGGTACCTACTACTTACCTTCATAATTGTTAAAGCACACATAACCTGTGAAGAGTGCGCGTTCGATTCTCGTCGTAAAAAAGTATGATATGTTAGTATTTTCAGTATTTAAATAAGTATTTCCGTTGTCTAGTACCCTTAGTACAAGCCTAGTGCTTAGTTTGAGGCTAGATTGCGCTGTGTGTAACGCTATGCAATATTTATTTATTTAATAATAATACACAGCTAGTTTAGTTTATTACTTAGACAGAATTTTGTTTATAGGTTAAATTTAAGAGGACAGTCTCCATTCTCTGTCTCCATACAAACGTAGTCGACGTTTTCCTCCCTGGATAAAGACTTTAGAGCAAATATGTTTATGCCATAAAACTTATATCTGTCATGCATGACTATGCCTCTACCTTTTTAATTTTTTCATTTTCAAATTAGAATAGTATTAAAAAAAAAAGGTAGATGCAGGAGGTTGCGGGTTCGATTCCCGCCGGGTGCAAGTATTTATGCTTATAAAATAAATATTTGTGTCTGGTCTGGGTCCTCTATGTATAATATGTATGTATTTACAAAAGTAAAATATATATAAGTATGATATCCGTTGTCTAGTCACCGTAACACAAGCTTAGTCGCTTACCACGGGGCTAGATGGCGCTGTGTGTTGTTCACAGAATTTATTTATTATTTATTTATTTATAGTCATGACAGATATAGGTTTTATGGCATAAACATATTTGCTCTAATGTCTTTATCCAGGGTGGAAAACGTCGACTAAGTTTGTATGGAGAAAGAGAATGAATGGAGACTGTCCTCTTAAAATTTAGTTTATTTTTTTTTAAACTTAAATTTATTTCATAAATGAATGATTAAAATACACAGATAGTATCATCATCATCATCCGAGCGATGTTCCCGGTTGCACCCCTCTCGAAAGCCCGGGGTCCGCTTGGGCTATTAAACTAAAAATATACACAGCTCACACACTCAAAATACACAGCTAGTATACCTACATAAAGAAAACAAAAATATAAGAAAGGAACATATAGCAACAAGAGATATTATAATAACGGAACATAATTTGCAACGCTCATCCGCGACCCTCCTTCGCCTCGTGACTAATTACTAAATCTTTTTGTTCTATAAAAGACTCGACAATTCTTCTTTTTCCATTCAAACGCAATTATCCTTAAAACGAGCCTAATCGGATTCGTGTACATCGCGCAAAAACCTTTCCCTTGAGACCTGCCTATAGATACTTGTACAGGGGTATAGGAAATTCGTCTGTTTTGGGGAAATAAAGTCACGGGTACACTGAGCAGAGTTTTAACTTTCTTTAACCGCACGATTATCTATCGCGAACACGGCCGGTGTAACCCGTTTGCCGAAACGTCGAGGTAATTAAACTTCATAGTTATCTTTATAGATCTAGACCCGAAGTTCTAATATAGCACTTAATTAAAAGCTATCTAAGTTCCCGTAACCCTGTATAGGGTCTTGATCGTACCATTTGTTGGCAATAAGTCAATTCGCATGTAAATTTTCTTGTTATATTTTTTGGTGCCATAAAGTTCCGGCGTGTAATGGACAAATAATATGCCAGACTATTATAATGTTATTTTGAAGGCAACAATAATTGCCGACAGTCGCATTTACCGGGTGGACCGAACGACATTCGACTTGATATTTGAAGTATGTAAAGGTTGCCTGGAAGAGATCGCTTTTAGCGATAAGGCCGCCCATTGTACCTATTCTAAAATTAGCTATAAGCTTTTGTTTTTGTAATGTGTTTTGTAAATGTTTCGTGCAATAAAGTTTATATCTATCTATATATCTCCATTCATAAAATTCGAAGTCCTGACTAAAGTCTATATATATCAACGCAAAGCCCAAACCGCTGGTCCTACATCATCGAGACATGAAATTTGGAGTGTGTTCTTTGTGATGTGTAAGCAACTACTAAGAAAGGGTTTTAAGAAATTGCACCTACTATGGGGGGAAAATATTATAGTTCTATTAGTAGATACCTGTAAGTGGCCTGTTGTTTCTATTCTTTAATAAGTTATTTCTTTAGTGCTGTATGTATCTCGAATAATAAATAAATAAATAAAACGTATGTATGCAACTTCTAAACCGCTTAACCTACACCTATGATAATAACAATATTTTAAATAAAAAATACATCTACAAAAAGACAACGCATGGCCGACACTGGGCGGGATTCGAACCACGCACCTTTTCTCAATTCGGGAGAAACAACTAGATCAATTAGTCTACCAGCGTCGGTGACTCACACCAAGGCTTAAATTTATGCCTCTGCATTTACCATCTACTACAACTTAGATGTAGACTGTAGGTACAGTGGTGGAAAGCCTTCTATTGGAAAAGCCTTGGAGGTCGCGTTCCGAAGACACACTAGATTACTAACGTTTCAAAACGGTCGTGTAAATAATGAAATCTTAAGTTTTAAGAAAACACTTATAGGTTTGTTAAAACGGTGCGGTGCGCGGTACGGCACGTGTAAACGAACGTGCGGCTAATATTGCCCAGTTTGTTGGTGTGAGTAATTTGTCATCTTTATTGTTAGGTAGGTACCACTTTTGAGGAGAGTGCGCGCGGAATCGCAACCACATCACGACTGAGGAATCCGTTAATTTAGGAGAACCTAGTGCTTTATTGGAATTTATTTACGTAATAAATTATCTAAAAAATAATTACAGTTAAATCTTCGATATCTTATCTCTCTGTTTTGTCTCTGTTGTTCTCTATGTCTTTGTTTTAATCTTTTTTTTTATCATTGATATCAAATTTGACGTTTAACTGTAAAAATCTCAATCTTTTCTCTTTATAATATTAGTAGGATAGATAGTATGCACAGATGATGGCCATGACAGCATTTAAAAAGGACCTAATCTAACTTCTATATACTTCAGTTCCTACTGATTAATACAGCCCCTTTGATAATAAACCTCCGGCAGCGCGCAAGTTCTGTGAATTTATAATTGTCGGGAAGCTGAAGCGGGCGTGCCGATCTTGTCTCGAGACGACTTGCTGGTAATTAGGCCCTTACAACGCTCCCGATGCATACACCGGCTCGGATTATGTACGAAGCGAGCGATAGATTGTGGCCTGAGCCTTATTACCTATCCTCGCCTATTATAATAGCTACACAAAATTGTGTAGGAAGATATTGTGCTATGTATTTAGAGGAGATTTTTGTGTGCAATGCGATTAAATGCCTGCGTTTTCCCGTAGGTCTGAAACCACAAAAAATGCAACACAGCTTTCTATACAAGCCCACGCATTAGCGTTTTTTTAACTGATTAAAATAATCGTTTAGGCGTTCTAAGCCTAAACATTATTTAAAGTGTACCAAACTTAGGAAATACTGCTTTTCAACAAATGCTTGCAAAAGTTCGGCTTCGAGTCCCGCCGGGTGCTAAAGAATTTTTACATATCCTCAACTATCATGAAGGAAGATATTTGTGCTTTTTATTTAAAGGCATTTAGGTCGTTCCTGTGGATATGACATCAGAAGGAAGACAGTAGTAAACGGCCACTATGGTAACGTTACCACAAACTCGATGATGCTTTTGATGTCGTATTCACGACGCTCACTCATGAACCGTGATAGCTTGACAGTTATAATTTTCACAGATAGGTAGGTATAAAAACAAAATAAAACAAATATTAAAGGGAAGGGCCCTATACAAAAATAAACTGTTTTATTTGTGATAATAACCCCTCCATTAGAATATTTAATAACATACTACTGGAAATAAAAATGCTAAAAGGCAACTTCTTCTGCAATAAACTAAGAAAACGGTTGATCTCTATAACTTTCTACGGTGTCAAAGAATATTTAGATTTAGATGTTTACTTTACATAAGATTAATTTGTTAACTTTAATTATGTTAATTTTTATTTAAAGAAATGCTTAGATTAAGTTACTATAATATATGTAACTACCTAACACATTACCATGTCAAAATAATGTACACAGTTATTCAATAAATTTTCTTGATTCTTGCATGAGTCAGACTCGCACTTGCCAGTTTTACTTTTTTCTTTCGGATGTCATAATATATACTGTTAAGAGAGATCAATGGTAGTACCTACCACACAGTGCAATATCGTTAAATTCCAATTTGTACTTTGAGGGCAGGCTGCCTTGTGCGAGAGAGCCGTGTATTTGAAAGCGTTCTGCTATTTTGATGGTTCCGAGCGGCACTCGAGGGCGTCTGGCTTTCAGCTCAGCTGTTTTCATGCTTTAGGGCTGCCAACCGGCGTGTAGCCCCGGCATAGATTAGGGTTACCCCATCTCTACCCGTGGGTGTCGTAAAAGGCGACTAAGGGAGTTAGGGACGACTAGCAAAAATTAAGTTCTCCCCGCGCGGCGCGGTTGGTGTCAGGCAGGCGGCCGGCCGTAAAAATATTGCCAAATCTATTACCAGAAGGTATGGTCAATAATGCCTTACCTACTGCGCCAAGCCCAAATATTTGGGGTTTAGCGGACCCCGGGCTCCCGAGGGGATGCAACCGGGAACATCGCTCGGATGAGAGAGAGGGCTGCTAACCGGATTTATACCGACTTATTATAACGTCTCACCTGAATAAGACAATTACTAACTAGCTGCGCCACACGGTGTCACCCGCATAAGGCCCAATCCCGTGGGAATATCGGGATCAAAAGTAGCCTATGTTACTCAGGGTGAATGAAGCTTTCTTATGGTGAAAGAATTTTTGAAATCAGCACAGCAGTTTTTGAGTTTATTTATTACAAACAAACACACACTCACACACTAAATAAAATACAAGTCTTTCCTCTTCATAATATTAGTATAGAAAGGGGCTCAGAGCAAACATTGAGCTACTAATTCAGTGTAAAGATTACAAAGATAGTTTATCGGAATGATTGTGATAGCCCTATTACAAACAAGTAAAAAAACGTTAATTTTAAAAGCGCTCGCTGTGTTCGGTGCGGAGTAAATGATGACACCTAGATGAGCGATGTCGGGGGAAACACATAGTTAATATCAATATTCTAATCCAAAAGAATTTTTGATGTTTCAATAAATAAATATCAAAAATTTTGTAAAATAGAAAGCTGCATTAACGAGTAGTAACATAGGCTTTTGATCCTGATATTCCCACGGGATCGGGACCTACGCGGGTGTGACCCCGGAGCGGGATATTTTTTGTGATGAATACCCACATATTATAGAAAAACAAAAACTTGATTTTTCTTCTGTTTTCGCGAAGTTGTATTGAAATAAAAGACATTTTTCGGTTTTAATAAACACCACGCGATTAAAATCAAAAAATATCTTCAATTAAAAAAATAAAATCTAAAACAATCCAACATTTATGGTCAACATAAATACGGTGGGAATTGAACCCGCAACCTTCAGCTTCGCAGTCGGAGAGGTTCGCTAACTTTTGTTTCTTAACTCTACCTACTACTAAATTATTCAAGTACAATTTCTATTTGTAATAATGTAATTTCGTTTTTGTACTAATCATGCCATGTCTAATTCATGAAATAGGCAATTGAAATCAAAGGCCGTATGTATACCTACCTACTCTATATACATATGAAGGTTTTATGCGTATCTACCTACTCTATATAAATGCTTAAGTGATTATCTCATTTAAAGTATCTGGGCAAAGGCCCGACTGCAATGCAGAAGGTTGCGGGCTCAATCCCGCCGGATGCAAGTATTTGACCCCGAAAATGGTGCACGACGTTGCACACAGCGCAATCTAGTCCCAATCTAAGCACTAGGCTTGTACTATGGGTACTAGGCAACGGATGTACTACATATTATACTTACTATACATAGGCATACTGCGATGGTTTCATCGATCTGTCTAGTCTGGTACATGGCACCATGGATATCTTATCAGATATCAGTTCAGACTGTGAATGTGCCAGAGATTAATTTAACGGTTTAGGCAGATACCTTTATTACTTTATACACTTTTATCCCCGGATCATGAGGATGTAAAAATTACCAAAGAAAACCAAAGATAAAGTTATATTGCAGTTCAGTTCTAATAGTAATAATATTGTAATGAAATTTTAGACAGTGTTATTGAGAAAACTCAGAACCTGCAAGATTCCCAAAGACATAGCTAGCTAGCTTAGCTACCCATAAAACGGTATAAACCGTTTTCATTTTGCAATTCCTTGGAATATAGCGGTCGTTCGGCAAAATCATAATACTATCGTGAAACTGGGTCCAGTTTTACATAAAATCACCACAGATACTTTAAATATTTTATGGAGCCATAAACAACGGTGATTCGCATACTCTCCCCTTAACTATTGCATAAAAATCGAACTATGAAATATGAAATAGTCGGAACTGATTGTTCTTTGAAACAATTTTATTTTTATAGATTAGCAGGTTTAACAATGTGGTAGGTTCATTGTAGGATACTAGCTGTTGTTTACGGCTTTAACTGCCGTAGAGCTTTCTTCCATCTACATCTACACTAATATTATAAAGAGGAAAGATTTGTATTTTTGGGTTTTTATGTGTCTGTATGTTTGTAATGAATAAACTCAAAAACTACTGGCCCTTACGCGGGTGAAACCGCGTTATAGTATCACCCGCGTAAGTGATATAGGGTGTATAGTATTGATCTATTATTTAGTCCCATTTGCTCCCATTTAAAAATCCGTGAAGGATTTATCGTCACGAACAGCTTACCAATACAATTAACTGTGAATAAGTGTTGTTTTATTTGACAATGTAATGATTCTAACCACCAGGAAGTTTCACGATCAACGGTACAACTGGAAATAATATACATATTTCTCTTTTTTGATTAAATAAAAATTTCAATTTCACAATAATATAATAAATCTGAAAAAAAAAATATTTCATCAAACCTATAAGTGTGGGGTATCTATGGATAGGTCTTCAAAAATGATATTCTATGAGGTTTCTAATATCATTTTTTGCTAAACTGAATAGTTTGCGCGAGAGACCCTTCCAAAGTGGTAAAATGTGTGTGTAACTGTAACTTCTAAAATAAGAGAATGATAAAACTAAAAAAAAAAAATATGATGTACATTACCATGTAAACTTCCACCGCAAAATTGGTTTGAACGAGATCTAGTAAGTAGTTTTTTTTAATACGTCATAAATCGTAAACCGCAATTTACCTTTCAAAACAAAACCTGTTGTATAGATAATGGTACGGAACCCTAAGTGCGCGAGTCCGACTCGCACTTGACCGGTTTTTTTTTGATAGACTGCATTCATTTTACATTAGGTATCTATATGAAATTACGTCAGTATTTTTTTTACTGTAATGGTAAAAAATGGCCTGCGCATTGTTTTTTAAATAATAAAATGGTTTTGGTTAAAAAAAAAAACTCAGCAGTTTTACCATCGAGATGCTGCTCGATGGTAAAACTGCTGAGTAGACAATGCAGTTTTAGGAACACCTACTCAACATTACAAAATACACATGGAGCATTTGTGTATTGCTGCGTCTCGCGGTTTCACCCACGTAAGTCCCGATCCCGTCGGGATATCAGGATCAAAAGCAGCCTATGTTACTCCTCGATAATGTAGCTTTGTACTGGTGAAAGAATTTATAAATCGGTTCAGTAGTTTCGGAGCATATTCGTTACAAACAAAAAATAAGTCTTCCCTCTTTATAATTATTTATTATTAGCTACGTCCCGCGGTTTCACCCGCGTAAGTCCCGATCCCGTGGGAATAAAAAGTAGCCTATGTTACTCAGGGTGAATGTAGCTTTCTAATGGTGAAAGAATTTTTGAAAACGGTTCAGTTGTTTTTGAGTTTATTCATTACAAACATACAGACACACATACACACAAATACAATTCTTTCCTCTTTATGATATTAGTGTAGATGTCATTATTTTCATTAGTACATAATATAGAAAATATATTCGTTTGCGGTTTTATTACCGTGGAAGGCGAAACAATGGAGATTATTATTATGGTATGTTATCTTATCAGTGTCTAAAGAAGTAAACATAAAAACATACATAACCCTCCCTCGGCAGTCGGGTAAAACCTGTTTTAATATTCAATCGTTTGTTGAGACCGGTTGTGGATGTGTTATAGAATTTATTTTTATTTTGATATTCATATTTTTACGACCGTAAAGTGAGAATTTATGCAATACTTACCTATTTTTATCAAAGCAGAGGGGCTTTTATCTGTACCTACTTGTATTTTAGCCGAACACTAAAACGCTACTAATAAAATTGTAAGTAATATAATATCGTGGGAATATCGGGATAAAAAATACTTTAGATCCAGATATTCCATTTTTTAGAAGTTTGGCGTGGTTTTGCAACTGCCGAGTGGTCAATTTGGGCGATTTGGGAGAAATTTACCTCCTAATTATAATGCTATCCATTGCCGACTAGTCGGCAATTTTAAAACCGACTAATAGGCTAGTCTGCTAGGCGACAAAAGCCATAGTCGGCCCATCTCTAGTTATCAATTCATTGAAGAGATACAGTTTCCTTGTTGACTTTGTAGGGGCGTGAAAATCTTTTGTTTCAGGGGGCGATTTATTTGTAGACCTATTATAGGCCATTGAACGTCGTGATTTCGTCTACCTTGTATTGTGAGAGGTTGAAGTCATAGATTCTATGTATCTGGGAGCCCTTTGTTCTTGTTTATATAGGCTAGAAGTGAACGAACTATACGACATTTCGGTATGAAAGGGTTCAATCGTGTTGTCTGAATAATCATTGGTATTCCTTAGAATGAAATTAAGCTTTCCTTGGTAAATAAGACTTGATTATACCCTATTTCAGAAAACTCTAACACCAGGTGAACCACACCACTATACGAAAAGAAGAAGAAGAAGAAGATTACCTCTAAACATAACAGTTTTATAAGCTACATAGTATACTTATGAAACTGAATTAAGAGGACAGTCTACCTACTGTTTCTCCATACCAACGTAGTCGACTGTTTCCTTCCTGGATAAAGACATTAGAGCAAATATGTTGCCATGACTATGCCCCTATGTTTTGTTTTTTTTTAAATTTACTAATTAGAATAGAAATAAAATTCAGTAAAAAAAGATTATGTAAAAAAAAACAAAACGTAGGGGCATGGTCATAACTGATATAAGACTTATGGGAAAAACATATTTTTTCTTATATCCATATTATTCTTTGTCCAGGGAGGAAACAGTCGACTAAGTTTGTAAAGTTTGTATGGAGAAAAGGGTATGTAGACTGTCCTTTCTAGATAGATAGTTCTAGCTGAGCTAATAGAAAAACAAATCACCATCAAACAACCACATGTTTTATTACAAAACAAACTCGGTTAGAAATCGCAATGAGATTTCATCCAGGTAACAGCTAAGTTACATCAAATTGAAGTGGCGAACCGATGCGTTTTCCTTTATCTGGTTGTTATTTAGTTAGTGAGGGGGAGGTGGGGAGGTTAGGGGGGAGGGGGGAGGACCGGCTACGTGTATTGATTGATGGCTCAACACATGCACCAGGGTTGTTAACCAATGGACATTACACAAAAATCTGACACGCTTTCATCGCTACGTATTAAATAAAATAAAATAAAATTGATTTATTTCGAGCAACAATACAACTCATACTATATCCAATATTGTATTACATACCAAATCACTAGCAGTGTCCCGCGACTTCACCTGCGTAAAGGGCTTCACACACAGCAACTATAATGTAAAGATGTACATTATAGCACGATACATCTCATTACATCTTTCCATAGAAATCGTCACGAGACCACACACAACAGCTATAATGTATATTTTTACATGGGATGGATTTACCCGGGATGTAATGTACATTAATATACATTATAGCTGCTGTGTGTGAAGCCCTTAAGTCCCGATCCCGCGGGATGTTCTTGAAGTTTTTTCTACACACCACAAGAACACACTCTCCAAATTTCATTATTGTTTTTTTTATATGACAGATCACTCCTTTTTAGGAAACTAGGGAACTCTTATAGAACCCATAGGACTCCTCTTTTCGAAAATACCCCTTATTTCCTCTATATGCGAATCCATGAAAACACGAAATCTTAAAAACAAAATAACCATCCTACTAATATTATAATCCTACTTCCTATCCTACTAATTTTCTACTAATATTATAAACGCGAAAGTTTGTATGTCTGTATGTGACTTTGTTACTCCTTCACGCAAAACTACTAAACCGATTGCGATAAAACTTGGAATATAGATAGCTGGAGTCCTAGAATAACACTTAGACTAATTTTTATCCCGATATTCCCGCGGAATCGGGACTTACGCGGGTGAAACCGCAGGGCGCAGCAAGTCCTATGTAATGATATAGCTCTATCGAATATCCAACCGGTGTTGTCAAAACCGTAAATAAATCGGTACATCTAATAAAATAGTCGATTAACATCCATACAGGGAGACCGGAGATTATTCGAAACGCGTTACGTAGAATCACATCATCGCAAAACACCAACACCCTTATTACAAAAGTACGTCTATGGACAGATAGATTTATCTTCTGTTTTCGCGATGTTGTATTGAAATTAAAGACATTTTTCGGTTTTAATCACGTGAAACGTTGAGCGTTGAGACAATGAGTGGTGTTGATTACTTTTAGCATTGTTTCAATGCGCAACTTTTTGAGAGCTTCACAGGTCTGTTCTTCAGGACAATCTGAAAATGAGTTTAATTTTGATATAAATACTTAATATTTCTTATGTTTTTATTGCTCAAGGCATATTCATTCATATCACAGCCATGAATTCACCATGTCACGTGGGTTTCTGTGTGTGCGCAGCTACCAGCAAGCTAGGGGCACAGGTTGGAAGCCTGTCATGGGAGGATTTTTGATGATGTATTTCTCCTTGTAAAATATTTCTATAAATACTTAGTCAAAATCTGACGATAAACCAAGATTACAACTTAGTCTTAGTTTTGTAATAACCGTCGAAACGTTCGCGTGTTTCGACTGCGTCCTGACTAACACAAAACGGGCCGAATTAAAAGGGGTCAAATTGCAATTCAATCACAAATCCAATCACCGACGTATGAGGGGTGCGTTAATAACAACCATCGATGTTGATCCAAATTCCGTGGCGTTAAATGTTAGATTACCTATGGTGTGTATGGGCGCGCCCTATGTGAAGTAACGATCTTAGAAACATTTTTTCACGCCGAAACAAGCCACATAGGTATAACCTGTTATTTGTAGATTACCATTATACTCTTGACGTCCTCTTGAGTACAAACATGAAATTTTACATTTTAAACAATAAAAAAGAATCACAAAGTTGGGTACGTCTAATTTTCAACTAAAATCAATTTATTTTCAAACCTTTGCGTATAATTGAGTCAATATCTTTCTTATATATAAAATTTCCATGTCACAATGTTAGTTACCGTACTCCTCCGAAACGGCTTGACCGATTTTTACCAAATTTATTTAATTTCAAAATCGGCTACTATCTATAATTTATAAGGCAAAATAACGTTTGCCGGGTCAGCTAGTTTTTATATAGACCTATATTACTCAGGTGTGTGAGTAATTTCCCGAACAGTTTGACTTTGGAACTGGCTCGTCTCGTCCGTCAGAGGCGAGTTTGAAAAGGAGCACTATCAGGCGACTCCTTCTAGTCTCTAATAAAGACCAGTCCAGTCCTATGCGTTTAATCTTCGTCGAGACTTTTAAACCGTTCGTTTTACATTAATTGTGGGTAGGACAAAGGTAGGACTGTGTTGAAGGAGTGAGGATTTCCTGAAGACAATAGTAGTAATCACGGCGCGAGTCGGCTTGCGTGAGAACACTCCTCCCGCCCTCCAAACCTCACCTCCCGCTCACAATTTGTAAGCTTCCGATAAACAAGCTTTAGGCCGGGCGCACTTTGGGCACGTTTTCGCCCGAATTTCATTCGTGCGCTAACGTACGTACGAACAATCACATTCTTCCAAGTTATACGAATCAGTACCTAATATAAAAAAAAAAAATTTGCACGACGTTATACACAGCGCAATCTAGCCCCAAACTAAGCACTAGACTTGTACTATGGGTGTACTAGACAACGGATATCCTACTATTTTTTATTTTGTAAATACATACATAGAAAACACCTAGACCAGACACAAATATTTATTTTTAAGCATAAATACTTGCACCCGGCGGGAATCGAACCCGCAACCTCCTGCGTTGCAGTCGGGCTTTTCCCCGACGCGCCACTGAGATCTTCGATTATATGTACGACTAATTTTCAGTCTGCGCGCTTTTATAGTATTTGTAAGTATGTAATTGTTCGTACGTCTTCGTACGCTACCACACGAATGAAATTCGGACGAAAACATATCCAAAGTGCGACCGACCTTACACTAATTTCTACCCAACTAAACCCAAATACAGAGCTCTAGGTAAGTACTGAATATCGCCCCCGGCAACGACTAAAAATGTAAACGAACAACAAAATTAACACAGTGGTAAAATACAATATTTTATAGACATCGTAAAACCGAACTATTTTTGTCGCGTGCAAAGTAATTTCAAGGTTATAAATTGCAGTTTGCAACAAAATGCACGTGCCTAACAAAGTAGCGCTTTTTCCCGCCTCATTTTTGTACAGACAGTGACTAAATTGTGACCTCTGTCGGGTAAATTGGGGACGTTAGATTACGCAAATGTGTATTTAAAAAAATATTGTACTACTAAAGGTGCATTTAGACCAAACGAACACAGAGCTAGAGCTAGAACACGAGCATTCTATCGTGAATGTTTAGTGCAATAGACATAGACAGAACAACGAAAGAATGCTCTACGTCCGTTTACATTAAAAGAATATGACGTAGTGCGGCTAGAATGAGCATTCTTTCGTTTGGTCTAAATGCACCTTAACTAATCTTGTTTTTCTTTTCGTATAGTGGTGTGACTCACCTGTTGTTAGAGTTTTCAGGTTACCCAAGGCTAAGGCCTCTTACTTCAACTGACTAATAATTAACTAACTAATTAATAACTAATATTTCTTATTTTAATGCTCAAGCCATTCTACTAGAAACATAATCCAAGGAGAAATGCACCAATCAAAAATTCTTTCGTGCCAGGATTTGAACTCGTGTTTCTAGCTTGAATTTTGAGTAGCGTTTCAGTAAAGGTGAAAGTAGAAAAAAACGAAAAAAAAAATGCGTTCCCGGAATTACGAAGCATAGTAAGGAGCCATAAGCATTTCGTAACGTGACGATTTGAAATCGTCAAGTCACTCCCGCCTGCAAACCTCGAAAAAATATTTCCAAAAATATCACGCCGCAAATCAAAACCGCAAAGTGAACCAAGCGCACTTAAAAAAAAGGTTAATCAGATTCCAATGCACGAGCCAAATTCAATTTACAATTCTTCCCCGACGAAGACGGACGCGGGCGGAGCTGCCATCAATTTGCACAAGCGCCTTCGATTACGTCATGCGACTACCGAATATTGTAACAGGAGAAAAAAGTGTACAAGGCCGGCTCTCAGTGCAGTCCGTTCACTTGCGATTTCGAACGGACGCGGTCACGATGCCGATACAAAAACAAAATCATGGCGGGTGATTCGCGCGCCAAAAGTCAAGGTGAACCACTAGTGTTTACTGTTCAAGACTACATTACACTTATTAATTTGATATCTGTAAGTGTTATGTAGTCCTTAAGGCTTAGAACGCACTGCGAATAAACGCCTGCGTTTTTCCGTAGATCTAAAACCGCAAAAAATGCAACACAGCTTTCTATACTGTCTTCCTTGTGATGCGGACGCGGTCACGATGCCGATACAAAAACAAAATCATGGCGGGTGATTCGCGCGCCAAAACTCAAGGTGAACCACTAGTGTTTACTAAGATCACTGTTCAAGACTACATTACACTTATTAATTTGATATTTGTAAGTGTTATGTAGTAGTCCTTAATAGGACAGTATACCTACTCTTTTCTCTCCATAGAAACTTTACAAACGTAGTCGACTGTTGTTAGATGTTAGAAAAAATTTGTTTATGCCATAAGTCCTATATCAGCCAAAACCATGCCCGCTTTGATTTTTTTCATTTTCTAATTAGAATAGAAATAAAATATCTTTATCCAGGGAGGAAACAGTCGACTACATTTTTATGGAGAAAGAGTAGGTAGACTGTCCCCTTAAGGCTTAGAACGCACTGCGATTAAACGCCTGCGTTTTCCTGTAGATCTGAAACCGCAAATGCAACACATAGCTTTCTATACAAGCCCACGTATTAGCGTTATTTTTCAATGACTGTTTTTGGGTGATGATCATACGCGGTTCTGCGTTTTCAGCTATTCGTAAACCGTTGGCTTTTAATCGCAGTGCGTTGTAAGCGTAACAGAAGAAATGGCATCAGAAGGAAGACAGTTGAAACAAGCCATTGAAGTAACGCTACCACCAGATCCAATAATACTTTTGACGTTTTAATCGTCTTTCATCAAATTTATCTTAGTCCGTAGCGATAGTCATTTCAATATTACGATAAGAATATCAATTATTGTTAGCGCTGCAGCGGCTTTTTAACCGACTTAAAAAAAGGAGGAGGTTCTCAATTCGTCGCGTATATTTATATTTATTTCGCGTTAAAGGAACATGAGTATGTTTGAGACCTCTAGTACTTTTTGTTAGCTTCTTAATCTGTCCCATTGCATGTAGGGCAAAGCTCCCTCTTATAGTGGTGAGGCAGTATGAGGCCACGGAATCCTACTCCGGAGAATGTCCCATGCCGGGGTAAGTCCTAGGACATTTCGGTTTCCTCACCACACCGTAAGAGCGATGTTAATAGCGCACATAACATTTTCTTAAAAAAAAAAGGCCTAGAAGCTCGGTCGGCCGGGCTCCGGGATTCAAACCCGACCTTCGGAATGAACGGGCATCTATCACTAGACCTCAAAAGGGTACTAGAACATAAAATCTCAATGATTACACTACGTAGATAACTTAGCAGAGTTGCTAGCATGCATCGTTAGTCGCTGCATTTAGTCCCCTGTTCCCAATCGATAGGTCCCTCAATTAGTCATGGACACGTGGAAGTTCGCATGGTTATAATGAGTGCGACGACGATTCGATCGGGCCTAGACTTAGCTTAGTATAGACTAGGAACGAGGTCGGTGAAACTGGCGGTCGCAGCACAATTTTCTTCGCAGTTACCAAGACAGCTGTCTGCGGAGTGCAGTTTTCACAATAAAAGCCGAGTCAACAATGACGGTGAACACAATCAAATTGGTTTACCACACTCGTGCGGTTCTCTGTGATATGATGTGTAGGGTTGCCAGGTGGCCGGGAATTCCGGGATACTTCTGGAATTTCACGAGTGGACCCGTGTCCAGTAACGCTTCACTGTCTCGAAAAACAAAAGCACTTGGTTTTTTTTCCATAAAGTTAGTTACATGTGTTGGTGTGTTAATGTATGTTTATAGATTTTATGACAACTTACATGTGATGAACGTTATTTCTTAGTGTTATTAATCACACTTAGGAAATAATGTTTTTTGAAAAGATGCTTTAAATAATATGTTTTTAAAATTATTAACATCGGCAAAAAAACATAACTAGTAGTTAATTGATATATTTTTTCTATTGCCCGTTCAACAGCAAACATTTGTAGTTAGATTTGGACTCGTAAGAGTCGGTACATATCTGACGGAAAATGCGTCGAGTATTTATTGGTCACCTGCAACATTTACTAACCTATCATCGGTTGAGTGTGAAAGGTTGAATATTTTACTACGTAATTGACAATTCTGGCGTTACGCAACCGATAATAAAAGAAAAAAATAGAATAGAATAGAAAGCACTGATTGACAAAAGACACAGGGCACAAAATATAAAAAAGTAATATAAAAGAATGCAAACAAGAGAACATATTATGAAAAAAAAGTCACTAGTTGAAACAAAATATAGGAGCCGTGTGCTGTGCCAATGAGGATCTGCCTCAGCATAGGTTGCGACTACAGTGGCAGACACAAGAACCATCATATGACGCACCGAACCAGCAAGCGGAATTAGAATAAAATAAATGTAATATGAATAAAATAATACGCGACGCATGTTCCGTCAGATATGCACTCCATCTTCGTTTGTACCCCAGAAATGTCTAGGAAATGATAAGCCCATATCTAGCAACCCTATGCGTTTGTGGGTTTGTAAAGGGCAGCGCAAAGATCCCAATGATACTGTTTATGAGCGAGTAGGCGTCCACCGCAGTATAATAGCTTTGCTTGCTGTGTCAGTGCATGTACTTTTCTAGGTTAAGCGTCATCTCGAAAGCTGTCTACGCATATTAAACGAGTCTTATACAAATAAGGGAATAATAATGAAAACTGTCTTCGCACCATCGAAGGACTGGACGACTTTCTAACTCCTGAATGACTGACTGAACTATACAGAGTGTTCCCAGGAAGGGGTATTAAGCCGTAAGAGGGTCGTTCTAGACGTCTAGGCGACTTTTGTTCTAGAACTTTTAGAAATTCGAGGTAGTTTTCAAAATGTTCAGTTTTAAGTTAACGTAAAAATCAGCTGGTTCTTACAGTCAATGGCCTTAAATTGTCCTTATATTTAGTTTGGATCGCACTGCCCAAACAGCTGGTCCTAGAGACATGAAAGTTGGAGGGTGTGTTCGGATGGATAATTATGCGGGAAAACCGCTAGACGCTGCTAGTCAATACATATGAAATCCAAAGTTCTGATTGACTGACTTGACTGAAGTATTTAGTATCGCAGTCGCACAGCTTTGCACAGCATAAAGGTTTGGTCTTTGTGATATGGAAGTATCTACTAGGAAAAGGTTTTTGCCTTCCCTTTGACATATTTGTCTCGAAATTGAACTAAACTGTAGGAAACAATGTCACCTACAATCCTTACATTTAAAAAAACACATAAACATTCCGTCACAAAACAATAAACATTTTTTATGCACCCGACATGGATTGTGAGTTTAGCTCAAATATACCTCTTAATATTTAATTCTTTTGTCCGCTCATAACAGGGCGGAGCCACGTCAGGAACACTTACTAACTTACCCCGTGCATACCCCCGTTTGCAATTTTGTAATCAAATCATTTATTCAGAAAATAGGCCGCAAGCCGCAACGGGCGTCCTCCCACGCAGGTACATGTGTAAGTCAAAATGGAGTCATTTTGAGAGAGGGAGATCCACAATAAGCCATCAGCTAGATGAAATGCCGAGGATGTCGGGTGCGGCACGCGGCAGATGGGAGGTTACGGGGCTCGGGCCTCATTCGCAGTACTAGTTCAATTAATTCAGTGTTAGCGAAGCCCCAGTTAATGTGCAGAGAGATACATGTAGCCTGACTCGCCTGTATTTCTTAAATACAAAACAAAAGCGCGCGGGAAACATACCTACATACAATAGCTAAGTACTCCTTGCACATGCCAAGTTTGTCGAAATTTCGAGGCGCGCGGTTTCTATGGAGTCAGCCTACTGGAAGGTATTCTTCTGTTAACGTACGAATACGTACGAACAACTCATCCTTCCAAGTACTATGGAAGCGCGCAGATTGTTATGAATCTGATACATACGACTAATTCCTATGCAGTCTTGTGTCCGTATGCTTTTTTTGTCGTGTTTGCTATTATAGATTCTTCTTCTGTTTTCGCGATGTTGTATTGAAATTAAAGACTGTTAAAGACGGTTTGAATCGCGTGGTTTTTATTACTTTTAGCATTGTTACAACGCTCAACGTTTCGAGACCTTTCCAGGTCTCTTCTTCAGGATAGACTAAGATGTGATTGATTGATTAGAATGACAAATCACATTAGTCTATCCTGAAGAAGAGACCTGGAAAGGTCTCAAAACGTTGAGTGTTTGCTATTGTCAGGAGGTTCTTATGAAAGAAAAAAATGCTGAACCGATTTTGATGAACGTTGGTATGGAGATACCTATTAGAAAGTCGTATTAGTAGGGTAGTAGTAGCAGTACGAGAGGGTAGTATTAGGGTAGAGTAGGAGTAGGGTAAGGTAGGGTGGTATTAGTAGTATGGTAGGGTAGGGTAGAATTTGTTTTGGGATGTAGGTTTTTTTATATATAACGGCCAGGACAACGTCTGTCGGTTTAGCTAGTCGTATATAAAACAACGGGATTCTTTTTTCATCTTTATACGATAGTGCACGAATTAAATTTGAACGAGCGGCCCTGAGATACTCATACCACGAGCATCTCGCCTCCAACACACTCGATATTCATTCTATTATTGTAATAATTACTCACTTTACTCCAACCATTATCAAACACGATAAACATTGTTTATTCATCCGTTGAGACATCACAACGGCATTATTACAAGTTTGAGTGTCTGTCTATCTTTACAATTGAGTGTTCGACAGCTAGAGCCTATGTTGACATTTTGTGTAATATTTCCAACTAGCTGCGCGCCGCGTTTCTACCCCGCGTAAGTCCCAATCTCGAGGGAATATCGGGATAAGGCTAGCCTATGTGTTAATCTATATCTCCAGCTATCTGCATAGCAAGTTTCATTGCAATCGGTTCAGTAGTTTGAAGGAGTAACAAACATACTAGTTTACTTAGTAACTTATTAGGTAGATAGAATAACTACAATTTATTATATTGTGTCTTCATAGATAGATAAACGCTTTATTGTACCAAAATATAAAATAAACAAGTATTAGAAATATTTTAAAGGAAAAATATTTCCGCATAAACACAACGCACGATAGACGCCGGGCGGGATTCGAACCAACAACGCATCTTTACTCAATCCGGAAGCACTGACTCTTCCCAATTAATCTACCGACGGTTTTGCGGAAGTATTTTTCCTTTAAAATATTTCTATGAAAGCCTAGTACAGGCTTACGTACTTAAAAATAAATTGAATGTTAAACATTACAAAGAAATACTGAAATAAAACTAGTGTGCCACAAGGGCGGCCTAATCGCCTAAGGGCGATCTCTTCCAGGCAACAAATGATTCATATATAAAATGAATATACTTACAAACATACTTACTTATTAAGTTATTATGACAGACAAACTTTCACATTCATATTATTACAGTAGAATTGTTTGTAGAGACAAAGTGAATTGGTGATAATAACCTATGAGAACGTTTCTTTGAAGATGTTTGTCGAAATCATTACAATTCTGTTTGTTCAAGAGCTTCGTTCAATTAGATATCGATAAAAATGTTTGCAGTACTTAGATGAAAACAAAAAATAGCACATACGTTACCTAGGCTCGGAAATGAGACGATAAAACTGCGTCTAGCTGACGCTCTAGCCTCAGTCGTACGTATGTCGAACCGTTGCCGCGTGCGCACGTGCTGTCTCACTAAGACTATCTTTTCGACATCCATCAGAATGCCTATTTGCAGACAAATGTTTTTAAATACAATAATTTCATGAGAATGCATGTAGAAACACCTAGCTTATTTTTCGAATACGCAATGTTAGAATATACCGTATCTACTATTTTTGTTTTCATCTAAGTTGCAGTAGTCAATTTTACCTTCCTAATTGGCGACGTGTGCTTACACTTAACCTAACACATAGTATGATTACGTATGAAAAATAAATTCCAACGATTTTATTATATGCGGAGGAAAATGCCGACTTTAACGCACGCAATTCTAACACTTAACGTCTCGTGTTAAGACATTATTTCCCTCGCACCGTGTAACAAACAGCACCATCAAATTGGAAATACATCACGCAGAAAAATTTGATTTGACATCTTCATTCGAAATAACAATAACATTCCTATGATTGGGAATCGTAAAGTCATATTTATTTTACGACTCGACTGTCATTCTTTGGGTACATATACATAGATACCATAGACATGGTAGGTACCTACATATTACATACCTCATATAAAAAAACCGGTTAAGTGCGAGTCGGAATGGTACACGTAGGGTTCCGTACTACTATCACAATTGGGTACGGAACCCTGAAATGAACACTGGATGAATTAACTTTTTAATTTCAAACGATTTGTTAACATAGTTACATTTTTTTAAGAAAATAAATAAATAAGCGATTAAGACCCGGGAAAATGTAACAAGATGAATTATTTTGCTACTGGCGCCAGTCTATAACTCCATTACTAGATGGCGCCAGTGGTAAAAATACATCGCGGTATCGTTACGTTTTTTAATCACGTTTTTTGTATTGCCCTTTTATTGTTGTTTGTTGTGTTGCCCCCCTTAAATATTTGGTTTATTTTGTTGTTAGAGCGGCTACAGAACATCAGCTGTAAAAATTTCATCTGTCTAGCTATCACGATTCATGAGACACAGCCTGGTGACAGACGGACAGACAGTGGAATCTCAGTAATAGGGTCCCGTTTTTACCCTTTCGGTACGGAACCCTAAAAAAAAAGTCTATCTCAGTAAGATGCGTATAAAAAAATATTGTTAGTTTAGTGGGCATTCATTTTATGGGGTTTTTGTGAGCTTATATCTGGCAACGTTTCTGGTAAATAGGGAAAGTAAGTAGTTACATAAAATTTATTGAACGGTAAAAGAGGAATAGCGGTGAAGAGAAAATATTACATTAGTGTGTGTGTTAAGGTGAAGCTATTACTACAGTTTACATAGTAGTTGGCTCATCAGTGCTTCTTAAGGGGACAGTCTACCTACTCTTTCTTCATACAAACGTAGTCGACTGTTTCCTCCCTGGATAAAGATATTAGAAAGAATATGTGTTTGCCATAAGTCCTATATCAGCCATGAGCGAGCGAGCCCTACATTTTGAGTTTTTTCATTTTCTAATTTTTCTGAATTTTATTTCTATTTTAATAAAAAAATAAAAAAAAACGTCACGTCAGGTAAAATGTTTCCACCTTTACAGTTGCCCAGCTTTTTCTCGGGACCAGGCAAATAAGTTGTAGGAAATTTGGCCCATGACATGCTCAGACAGACAGACAGACGGCCAAGGGAGTTTTAGTAAAAGGTTCTCTCATAAACCGTCTAGTGGTCGGTCGTCACTTTAATTTCGCTTTATAAGTAACCTATTTTTCAACTTTAATTTGTTTGCTCTTGAAGAAACCTCACAAAAAACTCGAATTGGAGTACCTTCACGATATAAAATTCTAGGTAAAAAAGTTTTAACTACGCCCCTCATTATGCTTAGAAATAAATATTTTTTTATTGACTTGGACTGTTCATTAGAAACTTTATATCGATTTTGGCACTCTTTTATGTAATTATTCTAATGTTAAGTGGGCTGTTAATGGTAGATTAAGTTATGGAAAGATGGGTGTAGTTAGAGGACCGTCCAGACACTAACATTTCACTTAGCCACCAGGGCAGTAGGGTAATACAACATTAATAAAATATTTGTAACTATAAAATCTTAGATTTTTTTTCTGTTTTCGCAATGTTGTATTGACATTTTAATCGCATGGCGTTTATTACTTTTAGCATTGTTTCAACGCTTAACGTTAGACCTTTACAGGTCCCTTCTTCAAGATTGACTGTAGGAAAACCTTTTGAAGAAGGACACGATGCTTATAAATAGCTGGCCTACTGGTACGTCCAATACTTGTTTAGTCATAATAATTTGTCCCACTGCAGGGCAAGGGCCTCCTCTTAGAGGAGGCAGTAAGACGCCACGGGAGCCTACTCCGGATTGGCGACCGTCCCATGCCTTCGGACCGTGGTGAGTCGTGAAAAACCAGTTTAACAAACATAGGTACACACTTTCGCCTTCATAATATTAGTAGGATACTGCTACTCTAGCCCTAAAATTCAAAATAGTCGATCTTAATTAAATTATTACAATTGTTAGCAACACTAAATTCGAGTTATATCAATATATTTATCGGAAACCTGTCACCTAAACTCTACATTTATGTTCCCTAATTACAATACATTTGCATATTTAAACGTATTTGGGTTTTCAATGCGTGTAACTTAAATTATTTTAACCCTATATCTAGTATTTATTACCAAAACATTAGATAAAACGGTCGTAAACAAGGTTTTAGGTTTTATTGTTTCATTTAAGCGAATCGCAGCGTAAAGGTTTCTCTACACACAGCAGCGTTATTTTATTACCGCAAAAAAGCATGCGGTAATATCGTATGCGTTTTTGCGGTAGTGCGCCCCGATACGCCGATTGGGTTATCCGCTAATACCGCAGCAGTATGTTCAGTTCGTTGGTTTATTGGCATGATCCCCACTAAAAGGTCCCCACCAGTGGGTATTGTGCCAATTTTCAAAACACAAATTGGCATAATCCCCACTTTCTTTAATAATGTTGGTTGGTGGGGATCATAGTCCTAATACAAAATGTACTAAAAATCGATATTGCTAAAAGGCATACGGTAATATCGCAACTTTTTTGTGGTAAAGCGGAAATGCGATTTGATTACGGTAAATCCGTTGCGGTCCTCATAGAAAAACGCAGCTGTGTGTATAAGGAATCGGGACGCAATACCGCACCTGTGTGGGAGCTTTTAGGCTTTCGTTCGACCATTTGACCAACTCTCTAGCTAGACTTAATTGCACATATAACTAAAACAGCCTTTATTACAATAAATGCATGGATGACCATTTGGCATTACTAAGTAGCGTAAAAGCCCTGTTTTGTTTAAATTGTAATTTTCAATTGTAAGGGAATTAAGAATCGAAAATAGCGGCACAACAGAAATACATCGAAAATTTCAACTAGAATTGAAATTTTCACAGATGATGTTTTTCTTTTGACGTTATAAACTTTGTTTAGTATAAGAAATTCGAGGGATCTAGACATAATCTTGAATTTATTCAACAGCGTAACAGTACTATTTATTTTTTCCGAATACTAGCAGGTGGCGCTTGTTTCCGTTATTGTATGCGTTCTACGTTAATATCATTTCTCTTTCGACGATCTTCATAATACACCGTAATTAACAGAATTTTCCCAATTAGCTATCCGGATCGGTTCGGCTACGCTCTGTCGTTCGAATTTGCAGAATTTATACTTTTGTGGGTGGGTGTAGGTAGTAGGTTCTTGTTCGAGAACTTTTTCTTATTAGCGAACGGTGAGTGATCGAAGGTGGTACCACTCGGCAGTTTCCATTAGGCACTGGCGAACAAGTAAGTACTTTAATTGTACTACTACAAAATGAAATAAATTGAGATCCATTATTTTAAGTTAACCGAAACGTGGATTAGCTTTTTCCTTGCTGTACCGGCGATCTTGAATTGTCGTGCGGGTTAAGCTCCTAGATGCTTCGGAAGGCACTTTAAGCAGTTGTTATCTATGATAGCAGTCGTTAGGTCAAGT
Source organism: Idaea biselata (assembly GCA_958496205.1). Lineage (NCBI taxonomy): Eukaryota > Metazoa > Arthropoda > Insecta > Lepidoptera > Geometridae > Idaea > Idaea biselata. Next base: position 17,110,815 of record OY292400.1, on the reverse strand, counting down.
AAAAGGCCTAAGGGCGACCTGTTAACTCTAACACTAGGTAAGCAACACCACATTACGAAAAGAACAAGTATACGGTCGTCAGCTCCACGGACCTATTTCATGTTTCAAGTAGAAATGTAACCGTAGAAGCGCCTTGTTCTAACAAACTGGTGAACACATTTCGATATAGCAATTCGACAGCAGTCTTCGCTCTTACTTTAAATTACATTTCGCTCTTGCTTCAATCAAACTCAAGGTGCCGCAAAACTACTTGTTTTATATGACACATCACTGGTTTCAAGTACCTAACAGAATTGATAGAAACTCGAGAACAATTACAGTGTAGTTTACATTTTTTCTTATGAATAATTAGTAGATGATTCTTTCCTAACGATTATCTCTTTGCATATCTAATTTAATTGTGTGATAGGTATTAAAAATTCTTAATCACTATTTAAGAACAAGTTTTATGAGGAACGGCGTGTACGCAATTAAGATTACGGGTGTACAGGCAGAATCAAAAGTCGATGACCACATTCAGCACTCAAATCGCTATATAATCGTACTTCATAATAATTGTGGGGTGTCAAAACAGATAGAAAAAAAAATTGTTTATTAACAAAAAGGATCACATTTATTTTACTTATTAATATTATTTTTAACATCAGACCTCGAACTAGGAACACGTCCTGTATCTCGAGGATCTAGAGACGAAAAAAGAATAGACATTCTGAAAATAACTCTCTTATCTGCTCTTTTATTTTCAGAATGTCTGTCTTGTTTTGACACCCCAAAATTATGATGAACAACAGCTCCCCGACACAGGTGCGGTATTGCGGTATTATGTCCCGTTTATGCGTTATTGAGTCCCGATTCCTTGCACACCGGTGCGTTTTTAACGTGCGGTAATACAGCTTGTGTTTTTGCGATATCGATTTTACTACATTTTCTAGTACGGCCGCAACGAATTACACACAGCCGCAGCATTAACGAATCACCGCAGAAACGTTCATACATTTTTGCGGTAAAAACACAACTGTGTGGGCTTAGTAGAGCGTTATTAACTATACTAAAAGTTGATGAGGTGCACGGCCCAATCGATGCTTCAGCATTACATTAAGGCACAACTATCGCCGTGGTATATCGTTAGATGTCGTAATTGGTGTAATTATGGTAAACAATAGTGGCGTATGTTAAACACAACTATTAGTTGCATGTGACGTGTTGTGTTGCTAGGTTAGAGATAACGATCGTGGCAGTCGCTCGGTCGCCCCCTTTAGTAGTGTTACCTTAACGAAATTGTTGGAGCTTGTTACACTTAAAACGGTTTAAAAGCTAAGGTGGGTCTTGATTTTTGCAGCCTTACTGTACCTATTTAAGTTATTCTGAAACATGCTCACAAAAATGTAGGTACCCGGCGAGAATCGAACCCGCAACTACTAGTACCGGTCTGAATCTGGTCGGGTGTGGTCTTGGCAGATATAGGTTTTATGGCATAAACATATTTGCCCTAATGTCTTTATCCAGGAAGGAAACAGTCGACTACGTTTGTATGGAAAACGAGGTATACTTTCCTCTTAGTGATAACATAAATGAGGTATCCTTTCCTCTTAAGTGCCAACATGAATGCTTTGTGTTAACATTTCTTGCTTCTAGTGATAAAAATGCAAAGGAGATAGTTCTTAGCACTTAAAAATATGTTCCATTACGCCCTTGTAAATTTCACTGATATACTTTTGAATTTTAAATGTGTTTTCGTTTGTCGACTGAAAAATACTTCGCATTTCTTTTCAATGTATTACTCTATACTTAATATTATAAATGCGAAAGTAGCTCTGTCTTTTACGCTTTCACGCCTAAGCCGCTGAACCGATTTTGACACATTTTGGTATGGAGATAGATGGAACCTTGGAGAAGGACATAGGCTACTTTTGATCTCGATATTTCGTCAGGCTGTAGACTTACGAGGTGAAACCATGAGTCGCAGATAGTTGAATGAAATTGACAATTCTATTACGGAAACAACCGGGGGTTGTTGGGTGTTTAAAATGTCAATCCAACGATTCAAGAACATTTTTCGGCCAAGTGAGTCCGGAAATATGAAACCTGCTGATCGTACTTATAATAAACTAGCTGCGTCCGCGGTTTCACTCGCGTAAGTCCCGATCCCGCGAGATTTACGGGATAAAAAGAAGCCTATGTCCTTCTCCAACGTCCTATCTATCTCTATACCAAAATTCATCAATATCGGTTCAGCGGTTTAGGCGTGAAAGCGTAACAGACAGACTTACAGAGTTACTTTCGCATTTATAATATTAATTAAGATAATACTTCTACCTATAAGTGAAATTATTGTTTAAAGTCACACGAACCCTGGACGTGTAACTTTAAAAAAAAAAATTTCGCGCACAAAAAAAGCCCTTATAAACAAGTTCGCACAACTAGAAGTAAGCAATTTCCAAGATAAATGAAGAGACGAGCAGGAAAACGGTAGATAGGAAAGGCACGCCCTTCCGAGGCAAGTTTGTAAACGGGAGCGAAGGATTTTAACAGAAATACCTACTTAGATAAGATCGTAAGAGTTTACGATAGTGCTCCGGGATTTATTACTTCGCATTTTAGGGGCATGGATGTGCTACTTCTATTATATTTTCTAGTCTCTCTCCCTAATGTTTATTTTTCTAGCGTGAGGCGTAGGCGTGAGAACGGGAATGCTCCTCGATTGTGTAGTGTAGTTCTACCCACGCCCTTGCCACACAATCCACACGTTCGAGAGTCCAACCAAAAACCACATAAGATCACAGTTCTTCGAACTAGTTTCACAGGGATACAAACAATCAAACAACAAACAATTTTAAAGACATTTTTCGGTTTTAATCGCGTCGCGCTCGTCTTTAATACAACCATCGCGAAAACAGAAGAAAAATCAATCGTCATTAATTTACGTATGATTCACTTTTTTTTTACTTCAAACTTTGGTTACGGAACGTTTAGGTGCAGAATATCCAGGTTGCAAAATGTCCAGGTGGCGCAGAATGTCCAGGTTGTAGAATGTCCAGGTTGAAAAATGTTCTACACTCTGAAATCAATTTTGACTTCAAAAGGACTTTCGTACCTACTTCAGAAGCCTTCAAAATAGACTTAAATACTTGACTAACAAAATATCGCTTTTATCTATTCTCAAATAAGGCAGGGACATAAAGGCGCAACTCAAAAAACGATCATGACCAAGAGAAGCCTCCATCTGATAATAAAAAAACAGCCAAGTGTGAGTCGGACTCGCACGAGGGGTTCCGTACCATTATCACAATACGTCCAGTTTTTATTATAGGGTACGGAACCCTAAAATAATCACTGGACCAAGCAAAATCCGAGTACGCAACAATGACGCACGTTTGTATTTATCTTTACCACTGACGCCAGTTTATCTCTAAATGGCGCCAGTTGTAAAAATACACCGCGCTTATGTTGCGTTTAACTTTAAACAATCAGGTTTGTTGTATTAAAGCCCCTTAAATTTGTGTTGTATTTGTTGTTATAGCGGCTAAAGAAATACATTTTCTGTCAAAATTTCAACTGTCTAGCTATCACAGTTTATGAGATACAGCCTGTACCCCTATCATGAGTTGATACGTAAATAGTAATAAATACGTAACATGTTAACAGTATGTCCGTAACGCAAAATATTGGCTCGCGTTACAGTCTAAGTACGCATTTACGTACCAACTCATGGTAGGGGTACTGGCGACAGACAGACAGCGGAGTCTTAGTAAAAGGGTCCGCTTTTTAAGCTATTGCATAGCTTTTATCGCGGGCTTTGAGCGCGGCGACCGAATCAAGAAATTTCGTAACGAAAATTACACCTAACACCCCCCACTCCGCCTACCATGTAGCCTAAGCAAAAAAAATGCTATGCTATAGCTTTACCGCGGCAGTCCCCGAGTGCCACACGTTTTTTATTTGCTCTTTGGGTACGGAACCCTAAAAATAATCTCGAATGTGACCGTCAATCCTAGAATCAAATACCCGTCCAGTAACCACGACCATATAGGGCATCCTACGCCGGAGAAACTCCGAGATGGGCGAGTGTAGTCAAGCCAGTTTTCTTACCTAACTACACTTAATACCTAGATATTTGAGTCTAGATAACCTTCCAAGGTACGTTTTGTTACTGAAAACCTATTGAGATATTGTATACTTGTGGCGATGTCTTAAGAGGATAGTCTCCATTCTCTTTCTCCGTACAAACGTAGTTTAAATTTTCCTCCCTAGATAAAGACATTAGAGCAAATTTATATGTTTATGCCATAAAACCTATATCTGTCATGACAATGCATCTACCTTTTTATTTTTTTCATTTTATTATTTTTTTATTTTTCATTATTATTTTAATTAGAAAATTAAAAAAAATAAAAAGGTAGATGCATTGTCATGACAGATATAAGTTTTATGGCATAAACATATTTGCTCTAATGTCTTTATCCAGGGAGGAAAATTTAAACTACGTTTGTATGGAGAAAGAGAATGGAGACTATCCTCTTAAACATATTATTGCATGTTCCTTTTATGCGAAATAGGTATGTATATATAAAAAGCTGCTGCAGCGCTGAAAATATTAATGATTGCATATTGCACGGCGTTACACACAGCGCAATCTAGCCCCAAACAAAGCTTGGGCTAAGGCTACACTAGGCTTCTACTATGGGTACTAGACAACACAACGGGTGTACTTACGACATATCTTTTTTTTGTAAAAACAGACATTATGAAACATAGAAAAAACCCAAACCAAAAACAAATACATATTTATAAGCATAAATACTTGCAACCGGCAGGAATCAAACCCACAACCTTCTGCATTGCAGTCGGACCTTTCGCCCGACCCGCCACAAAGACCGTCTGTCGTAAAGATGAAATGACATTCGTTACAGGTGCTCAGATGGAGTCGATGAATGACGTTTAAAACGTCAAAAGTGCTATCGAACTTCAGTGGCTCATTATTTCAACTGTTTTCCTTCTGATGCCATATTTACTAATCGATATTGAAAACAGCCTATTTATACCCGACTGCGCGACGCAAAGAAGGTTTATGTGTTTTACCTCTGCGAGAACGTCCTATAAATAGGATAGTAAACAATGTATGAAGTAACATGGTAGGTAGAGATTATGATCTGTCGATGACGTGTCTGTGAAGCGGAGACAGCGCTGCGCCCGCGCACACACCACTGTAAAAATCGATTGGTTATATCTATTCGTTAAATTACATTGTTGTTGCCAATTTCGTCGAGAATTTGTCATCAACTCGAAATTGTCATACGTTTTAAAGACAGATCGTTATTTTAATAGGAAAGTATATCCACACTTTTCTTCGTACAAACTTTACAAACGTAGTCGACTGATTCCCCCTGGATATTACGATGACTAAGTTTATGTAACGTTTGTCTTTTTCTGTTAACTTTAAAACTTAATGTCACAGTAAAACACAAACGTTACATAACGTTAGTCATCGTTTATAAGTAACGGGGATATATTCCACCAACATTACAATTGGAAATGGCCGATCACGAAACACATTCCTTACGAAATAAGTCTAATAATTCAAACGTGCGTCGTGCATGTGTAATGAAATGAGCCAAACATAGTCTGATTATTCCACTACAGTTTTGATTCGGGCTATGAACTGTGGTAATTAAGGTTGCCAACCGTATTACAAAGTATAGTGTTATACTAAAACTAGCTGCGTCCCGCGGTTTTGCCCGCGTAAGTCCCGATCCCGTGGAAATATCGGGATTAAAAGTAGCCTATGTTACTCCGCGATAATGTAGCTTTCTATTGGTGGAAGAATTTCTTAAGAGGAGTATATACGCCAACGACCTTGAAACTGAAAATCCCTGTCGGGCTCATCGAAAATTGTTGATTATTTCATGACGGAATGTCGTAGAACTTTTTTTTGTGCACAGATTGTAGGTGACATTGTTTCCTACATTTTGGTGTAGTTTTAAGACAAGAACCTCCTATTGGTGCAAAGCCTATCCAAATTTTAGACAAAAAATGTCTGATTTGGCTAAAATGTCGATAGGCTTCAATACGTTTAGACATATTTGTATGGAAACTGCACTAAAATAACGGAAACAATGTCGCCTACAATCTGTACACAAAAAAAAGTTCTACGACATTCCGTTGTGAAATAATCAACAATTTTCGATGCGCCCGACATGGATTTTCAGTTTTTCAGAATAGGGCCCTTAAATGGGTCAAGTAGTTTCGGAGCCTATTCGTTATAACAAACAAATAAAGCTATTACACTATATATCAGCTCAGCGTACCTTCTATATACTTTTGGAAAAGCATAAAGTACGCAAAAACTATACTTTTGGCATATTATACAGAAACTAATCATATTTGAAAAAAATGTTCTATTAATAAAATAATGAAACTTAGACCCACATAATTTCTGTGAATGATTGGATTTTATTCTAAAAAAGAAAAGAACAACGCCCAATTTTTAACGGACTTCAAAACAGGAGGTTCTCAATTCGGCTGTATTTTTCTTTCCGTTTAAGTTTTAATGCTAAAATCTGTCGGTCGACTGGAAAATACTATATTTTGTTGGGGTGTAAGTTCTTTATTTTTCAGCAACAAATAAGTACTATGATTTTTAAAGTGCTTCCTACACTTGGATGATTGATCATTTATGGAAATGTTAAAAAAAAAGTCCAGTCGGGTGAAATTTTAGAATAGCATTTATTTAAATAATCAACAAATACTACATTTTAAGAAAAAAAGTTTTAGCAACCCTAGTAGTAATTCAAACGTGAATAAAGTAGGCAATATCAATGAGCATTTGTCTGTTATGTGCCATGCACTGTGGTAACACGATAGCTGTTACATTTTAGTGTAGTGGCAGTATACATTACGCGGCCCCATTCGACTGTGACGGTTTTAATGCTATCATTATTGTTACTATTCATAAATAACCTTCAGTCTAGTTGTGATTATGATATTACTATTATCATTACTTACCTTCTATGCTGTTGGTCAACCTTTAAATTACTGAAAGGACTGGTATTTAGAAAGCTTCAAAATCTAAAGAAGAGACCGGTAAAAGTCTCGAAACAATTTAACTAATAAACACTACGCGATTAAAACCGAAAAGATGAGTTTAATGTACTTTTATTAAAAGTATACATAGATTTTTTTGTTTTCGCGATTTAAACACCAAGCGATTGAAACCGAAAAATTACCTTTCTTCTTTTTTAAAGTATTTCCTACACTTGAATGATTGACAGTTTGAAGAAATGTTTTTCAAAAATAGCAGGGCTTGAACCTGAACCCCCCCCCCCCCCCCCCCAACCTCAACACGGAATGTTGCAGGTTCAAGTCCTGTCCTGTCCAGTGAAATTTTTGAAAAACATTTCTTCAAACAGTCAACTCAAAAATTAGTTTAATTGCTAAGTATAGATAGGTATTTGTAGTTGACTGCGGTAACCCTGGACGTCTCCTCACTAACACTAATGACGTTTCAAACAAAATTGTTGTTACAAATAAGTCCAAGAACCGTCTCTAATAAGGATTTGACTACACTCGGGTACATAAGCCTATTACGAAATATTACTTCGATAAAATAAAGCGAGCACTTACCTATTTGTTTGTGACGTTTTACGAGTACAAACATGACCCTTGTTTGTGACTGGCGTTATTTAAATTACATAAGAGGTTACCGTGTATTTAACTCGATCGCGTATTCATATTAAGACATGTTATGATATTTACTATATTCTTACACATCATTATCATCACACTACATCTTGACTGCGCCTATTCGGGCAGCGCACTACTACCTTACGCAATTTGTTTTTTTAACCCCCGACGGAAAAAGAGGGGTGTTATAAGTTTGACGTGTCTGTTTGTGTGTGTGTGTGTGTGTGTGTGTGTGTGTGTGTGTGTATCTGTCTGTGGCATCGTAGCTCACGAACGGATGAACCGATTTCAATGTAGTTTTTTTTGGTTGATAGGTGACTTTTGCGCGAGTGTTCTTAGCTATGTTTGATCAAAATCGGTTCAGCCGTTCATAATATATGTGGGTTGAAGCTCGGCAATAAAAACCGGATGTTTTCAAATATGCCCGAGTGGGGGTATTAAATAAAAGAGCATGACTTTTGTGACAAGAATATGCATGTTTAATCAAAATCGGCTTATTTGGAAAGAAGTTCTTTATCGCGCGTTGCGAAAGGGGGCAAGACGGAAAAAATTAAGACCAAAAGTTTTTTTGCTTGGAACTTCGTTCTATCCGAGTGTCCCTTGACACCTCTCAAGTTTTTTTTCTTTTTTTTTTTTTTCTTTGCTCTAGCTATAGTAATCATTTACAAAAGTGTACCATTCCGAATCCCTGTTACATTTTTGTAATTGATTACTATCAAGGTAATTTTCCGTGAGTAGCTTCATTTTGATGAGACGCCCAAAAATTTCCTATACGAAACTCTCGATTGTGGTAGATAACAGAGGTAGAATCTGTACTACTACTTTTGAGTACCTACCCGAGAACTTACAAGAATTTGTTGTTTACTAATCTACCTACACTAATGTTATAAACAGGAAAGATTTGTATTTTGTGTGTATGTATGTTTTTAATAAAAAAAACTCAAAAACTACTGGACCTAGCTACTGAGTAATATACTTTTGATCCCGATATTCCCACGGGATCAGGATTTACGCTATTCTAAGTATATTTTAAATACCCGAGTACTTACAAGAATTAGTTGTTTACTAATGAAACATAAATTGAGCATTGTTTTTGACTAAAGCCCCGCGAGCCCAGCAATTTGCGAGATTTCCCTCCGTAGAGAGTAATTTTTTCAAATTATAATACCTGTTGTAACGCCCGGTGTCAATATCCGTTACCCTGGCATTACGAACTTGGATTGGACCTGGATCCATGTTTTTATACAATACTAGTTGCGGCCCGCGGTTTCACCCGCGTAAGTCCTAATCCCGTGGGATTTTCGGGATCAAAAGTAGCCTATGTTACTCAGGGTGAATGTTGAGTACACGCAACGATTATTTTTACCACTGGCGCCACCTAGTAATGAACTGGCGTCAGTGTCATTTAGCCCTTGCGTTGACAGATTTTGCTTGGTCCATTTTTATTTTAGGGTTCCGTACCCAATTGTTGTAATGGTACGGACGGAACCCTTCGTGCGCGACAAAATAGAAATAAAACCGACCTGGTTTTATTATCTGTTTTTATTATAAAATCTGACCCAGCCAAATAAATAGCTCTCCGTAAAACACCGTTTAACATTTATCTATTCATATTACAAGCCTAGCCAACGTTTTAGCCTACTATAATAAACCGATTACAGTAGAACATTCACCTAACGACATCCGATACTCTGCATCATACTGTGCTATGCAACAACGCATATAGTACAACTAGGGTTGCCAACTTTGTTAATGAGAAAAAAAGTATATTGAGATCTGGGAAATAAAATAAACAGTATTTTAGACATAGAGCTATTATACTAAGGAGGGGCTTAAAGGGTATAAGCACAAGGGGCTTCCAAAAAGTTTCTTCGTTCGACAAGACAATCTTATTTGCACGGAGCACATGTAAGCTTTTATAAATTACAAAAGTAGCCATGTTACTCAGGGTGAATGTAGCTTTCTAATAGTAAATGAATTTTTGAAATCGGCACTTTAAATTTTGAGTTTCTTTATTACAAACATACACACGCACACACTCAAATTATAATATTAATGTAGATTATGGTTATATACCAGTGAAGCGTCGACAACAGTATTTGTATGCTTTATTTTTGTTTAACAGTAAAAAGTATAATGTAGGTATAAACATTATTCATCATCATCATCATTTCAGCTGTAAGAAGTCCACTGCTGGACATAAGCCTCCCTCATAGATTTCCAGATGCTTCGGTCATAAGTGGCCTGCATCCATCGTGAACCCGCGGCCTTAACCAAGTCGTCCGTCCATCTCGTTGGTGGACGTCCAACGCTGCGCTTTCCGATCCGCGGTCTCCATTCGAGAACTTTTCGGCCCCAACGACCATCTGCTCTCCGTGCTATATGTCCTGCCCACTGCCACTTCAAAGAGCTAATCCGTTTGGCTATGTCGGTGACCCTCGTTCTTCTACGTATCTCCTCATTTCTGATTCGATCCCGTAGAGAAACCCCGAGCATAGCTCTCTCCATAGCTCTTTGAGCAACTCTAAGCTTATGTTTCGGATCCGTATGTCATCACTGGCAACACACACTGATTGAAGACTTTCGTCTTAAGGCACTGAGGTATTTTAGACGAAAAGACGTTGCGGAGCTTCCCGAACGCTGCCCATCCGAGCTGGATTCGACGATTGACCTCTTTGTCGAAGTTGAACCTACCTAACTGGACTGTCTGTCCTAGGTATACGTACGCGTCAACAACTTCGAGAGCCGAATTCTCAACCATAACAGGGGTAGGTACAACATGGGCATTAGACATGACTTTCGTCTTGTCCATTTTCATTTTAAGACCTACCCGCTGGGAGACTTGATTGAGGCCTTCGAGCATCGTACTGAGTTCCTCCATCGACTTTGTCATGACTACAATATCGTCGGCAAACCGAAGGTGAGTGATGTATTCGCCGTTAATATTGATACCCAGTCCTTTCCATTCCAGAAGCTTGAAGGCGTCTTCCAAAGCGGCCGTAAAGAGTTTCGGAGATATCACGTCTCCCTGTCTTACGCCTCTCTTCAATAGAATCGCCTTCGAACTCTGTTCCTGTACTCGGACCGACATAGTGGCGTTTTTATACAAACACTTCAACACTTCGATATACCGATAGTCAATATGGCATCGTTGGAGAGACTCGAGTACCGCCCACGTTTCGATCGAATCAAAGGCTTTCTCGTAGTCCACAAACGCTAGACAGAGCGGCAAGTTATACTCTTCGGTCTTCTGTTTAACCTGTCGTAGCGTATGTATGTGGTCTACGGTACTATAACCTTTTCGGAACCCGGCTTGTTCGGGAGGCTGGAAGTCATCAAGCCTGCGTTCGAGACGATTTGCAATGACCCTAGAAAAAAGCTTATAAACATGGCTCAAAAGCGAGATGGGTCTATAGTTCTTTAATAAGGTGTTATCACCTTTCTTAAAGAACAACACCACCACGCTTTCGTTCCATGCCTCGGGCGTGGTACCTTCGAGCAAAACGGAATTGAAGAGCCTCTGAAGGACTTTAAGTACCGGTGATCCACCCGCTTTCAGAAGCTCAGAAGTAATTCCGTCCTCACCAGGCGCCTTGTTGTTCTTAAGCTGTTTCAGGGCCATCCTAATCTCATACAGACTGATGTCCGGGATATCTTCGGTAAAGTGTCGGGTCAGTTTGGCTCTTTGGTCTGAGGCCACACTTGTAACAGGCTCAGCCACTGAATCGTAGAGCCGTCCATAGAACTTTTCGACTTCTCTCAACACTTCCGCTTTCGTCGACGCTACACTGCCATCATCCCGCTTCAGCGTTGTCATTCGGGTTTGCCCAATAGACATATCTCTTGCGAACACTTTGGAGCCTTTATTCCGCACTATCGTATCTTTAATACGAGCAGTATTAAAGATACGAATACCGTGTCGCAAGGATTTCCAGATACGTCTATTAAGCCGCCTGTGTGACTCAACATCATCGGGGGTCTGCAGTCTCAGCGAGCGTCGTTCAACCATAAGGTTAAGAGTGTAGTCGGAGAGCTTCTGAGTTTTACTATTACGGCGAGTCTTAAAGAACTGAGACCCGACCGCATGGACAGTTTCCACGAACCTGTTATTAATCTCGTCCACCGACGCGTGATCTTCTAGACAATCAAAGCGATTTGAAAGCCGAGTTGAAAGCTCTCGGGGTTTATAAACATTATTATAAATTGCTATTTTTGAAAAACTGCTTTCAAATTTCTTTTTTTTTTTTAGTACCCGCCGGGACTCGAACCCGCGACTACTAGTATTACTGGTACCAGTAGTCGCGGGTTCGAGTCCCGCCGGGTACTAAAATATTTCAAGCATTTTTTTAAAGAGAAGTATAATACATATATTATTAAATAACGGGGTAAATGCCATGTTTTAATTTGTTCTGTTATGGAGCTCCATATTTCGACAGTCTCGTGAACAAGCCAGTTGAAATTACTGGCGAAATATCGAGATCCGTTACAAAACAAATTAAACATGGTAAATACCCCGTTATTTAATAATATTGTATTGAAAACAACCATGTAAGTTTAAAATCGTAGTTTGTGAAGTGTAATGTAGTAAAAACAGTATAATACTGTTAAAAACAGTATAATACTGTTTTAAACAGTATATAGTTGGTAACCCTAAGTACAACGAAGCGACGCGATAGTTTCGTGCGTGCAAACACACTGAGAGAGAGTTTATAGCCATGAGGAATTCAGTAATTGACTTCAACTACTGTTTCACCATCGAAGAAAACGAAATTAAACTGCTTAAGCTTGTTATCTTCTTAATTCAATACTTGTAAAGGCAGAAAGGCTGTTATGAAACATAATTGAAAAAAAAGTGCAAGAAAGATAAATTAAAACTAAAAATTAAATAAGTTCCGATACCGTGGGAATGTTATTTTAAATGAGATAGCCTTAGTATTTGAACTATTTTTTTAAGCCTTTCTTGCCTATAATTTTTGAATAGGAGCAGTTAACAATCATGTCCCATGGATTATTTTCCTTAAAATATGACGACGTACGTCTATGTACGTACGTTAATGTTATTACACAATTTTAATATATTTTCGAATCTTGTAACTTTATTTTCACATTTTTTTTTCAAAAATGTTGAAGCTTATTCACTGAAAAAAAAACCTCTAGAATACCCCCTTATCGGATATTAATATATAATACGCCGAAGAATGGGATTATTAGTGGGATGTTTTCCCACGTAGATGGGAACTAGACGAGACATTGCAATTTCTCTATATTTGTCTTCAAAATATTTTATCCATTTAGATCTAAAAGTAAACGAAAAGAACCTTGGAAAAGACTTTTCAGTTCCAGACATCGCTTCACAACCACTTACACTGAAACGTGGTACAGCCGAGCTGAATTCCACATGCGGATAAAAAGGGGAGAAAAAATACATTTCATCGTACAATAGCGCGTTTATGTAATGTAAGTGTCCATCAATCAAGTTTACATTTCTTACCTAGAGCGTTATAAGAAAATTGTTCGAAGTGGATGTACCTTTTCCGCGAATTTCAGCGAATTTCGGGATATATTACCTGGTTATGCGTCTAAATGCTTATTGGATGGAACTAATTTAAATATCGTTTAGGGGAATGAGGATAGGGATGATGTTTGAAAGATTAAAAAGTTATTTGATTTTTTTGTCAGGAGTGGGTTAGATTGAATTTTACTAGTTGTATTGTATTTATTTAAGTATCTATCTCTATACGTATACAAAAAGTTATTTGAATACGTCGTCGAGGTAAGAAAATAAATAATAATACGCGATAAAAACCCGGGAAAATGTAACTAAAGATGACTTCATACAAAATTTGCACCGTGATTATTGAACTCTAAAGACTCCGCAATATGCATTTCACCGAATGGGCAATTCACGTACTCCGTCCATTAGATTTTTTAAATATATTTTGTAACAAATTAACTGACATACGAGTAAGTACACTACAGGGTGTTTGGTGGAAGGTTAGACAAACTTGGTGGGCGTGTAGGTGGACCTATTTGTAAAATACAATTTCAAGAAAAAGACCCTATCTCTACACATTTTTTTTTATGATTATTTTCGCGATTTTCTATTTTTTTCCCAAATTTTACTTCTTTACCCCTACAATTTTTTCTGCACATGTTTTCGCTTAATATTTTGATTTGATTTTGGTCTCACGAAAAGAAATATCACACAAGAAATATCAAGCCACGTGTCTCAAGCAACAATCCACAAAGTAACAGAACATAAATGCTTCTTGAAATAACGAAGTCACGATTCTCGGAACGGTTAAAGAATATTGTTTGTTGAAACATAAATATTCTTTGTAGCTCCTTAAAATGACATAAACATCACACGCCACAGTTTGCGTCTCATTTCCCTTTGAAACGCTCTCGTAATCATATGTTTTAGAGAAAGGTGTGCTCTTTCTTTGCATTTTAACTTTGAGGGATTCAATCAATCCTTGATTATCATTTTGAAATAATAAAAAAAGTATTTATTGACATTTAATTTTACGTAAAACTAAAAACCAAACAAACGTAGGACGGCAAAAGGCATATGCTGCGAGACGTACAACCTGCACCTTCCTCACATTTTAATTTTAAGTGACGAGGGACTTATGAAGAGACCTGTGAAAGTCTCGAAACATTGAGCATTGAAACAATGCTAAAAGTAATAAACAACACGAGATTAAAACCGTAAAACGAGTTGAATTTTTAGAAGGATTATTCAAATCATTGATCTATAAATTCTGTGCTTCGTAAGGATGGGCGTTTAGGAAGTAATCGCTAGCAAAGTGTTAGACCGAATGTGTAACCTATCCAACATCGCGAAAACAGAAGAAAAATCAAAATATAGACTAATAAACACATAACGGGTTAAAATAAGAAATAATAACTTGGTTCTAATAAAAAAATATGGTCCTGTTTTGAATAACTAGAATTTGAAACACACCACTCATTTCACCTATCAGAGGTAAGGTAGGTTGCGATAACAGTATGACGTTAAATAGTGACGATTTTTTACTAAATCAGTTGCACGTGTAATCCGAGGAACACGAGTTTGATTTACGTAGATAATTGTGGGGACACGAGATGGTAGAGCAGCGGCTCATGGTCGAGGAAAATTACTTACCATGATGTATGAAATTGTATTACTTAGAAGATTTGTTTTGTAATACCTAGACTTGTGACGATTGAGCACACCAGATAGAGCTAAGATGTAACACGACAACATAGAAGACTTAGTCGCAAAATCATATAATTATGTTGTCGTGACTATGACCACGCCCAGTTTTACTCAACCGAATTAAGAAGTGTAAAATGTAATATCCTTCCGGTGACTTATATATATTGTTTTTTTTACAAAATTAATCATATTATGCGCAATAAATAACTGTGTAGTTAGTCAAGTATTGTATTATACCTTCATAATATGTAGAGAAACCCCGATTGCAGTAAATCAAGCCACGTCAGTGGCACCTATTCATTAGATTTATAACAATGGACAGGGTAGCGTAGACAACATAACGTGTATCGAAGTGACAATACAAAGCCAAGACTACGTATATCCCTATACATAGATACTGTTATCTATTCTGTGCCTATAGATAGGTATTAGGTAGGCAGGTTAGGTAAGTCTGTACCACCTTTAGTATTATGATGGCCTTTCTGAAATCAATTTAGGTTTAGTTCAGAACTGGTTTAAGATCGCTTGATAGATGCCTCTGTGTAGGAAAACAGTTTATATAGGAAATGAGTTTGTTGCAACTGACCCAGTCATTTTTTTGAATTTGCTAAAAAATAAGAGAAAAATGGCTGGTGTTTGGGATAGTAGTAGATTTCTATAGGTTGAGATGACGATAAACAAAATACGACCTTAAAAATCGCATTTTGAAAACCGTCTTATTCTTCTGGCTGTGTGGTGTGGCTCACCTAGTGTTAAGAGTTTTCAGATCGCCCTAAGGCCTCTAACTT
Organism: Idaea biselata; assembly: GCA_958496205.1. NCBI lineage: Eukaryota > Metazoa > Arthropoda > Insecta > Lepidoptera > Geometridae > Idaea > Idaea biselata. Next base: position 17,095,146 of record OY292400.1, on the reverse strand, counting down.
GACCTAGCGACTGCTATCTGAGATAACAACCTGGACCAACTGCTTAACGTGCCTTCCGAAGCACGGAGGAGCTCGAGAAAATGTTTAAAAACCGTAAAATAGTCTAATGGCACAAACATGCACAAGTATACGTAGTATTTCATTGCAAAATTTGATTGTATTATCAAACCAGTGGCAAAAGATATCGCGGTGCATAAACGTCTAGTCTCTAGGTCATCCAAGGTTACACAATATCTCATAGATTTAAATTTATAGATACGCCCGTCGGAACATATTTGCTGTCAACATTGCAGCCAAAAGTTTTCTTCGAAATCTTTCTTTCAACCCGAATTTCTAGTGTTCGTTTAGATGTCAAAAGTAACAAGCATTTTGTTGATCACTGTGAATGTAATGTAGCCTTTTCACAACGATTTATCATTTCGAGCTCCATGACAGTCGCTTGGCAATAATCTTACAAAGAACTATGTCTATGGAGCCACAATTGTTGTCCAGTCTATGTTTAGGGTTCCGTACCGAAAGGGTAATACTGAGACTCCGCTGTCTGTCTGTCCGTCTGTCACTAGGCTGTATCTCATGAACGGTAAGAGCTAGACGGTTGACATTTTCACATATGATGTATTTCTGTAGCCGTTACAACAACAAACCAAATAAAACTAATATCTACGGGAGGCTCCCATATAGGGTTGCCAACCGTACTATAATATATAGTATTGTACTATATTTCAGCTCAGCGTACTATATACTTTTGAAAGCACATTATAGTACGCAAAAATACTATATTTCTGGCATAATTTGTAAAAAGTTGTTTCTTTTATAAATTCCTCCTCTCTGCATTTACAGAGGACTGTTTTCTACGAGTATGTAGAGGGAAAAAAGGAAAAGCCTAAAAAAGGTGCTCATAATTTAAAGATTGAATGTCGGGAACATTTTTTTTTATATTCAAGAAAGAAAGAGTATTTGAAAGTGTGAAAAAAAGGTTAAGTCCAAAAAATACGTATTTTTTTCGAAATATTCTACAAAACACCGCTCTAATTTTTGTACTATATTTTTTTGGGTCGTACTATATTTTTTAGCCACAAATACTATATTTTTCGAAAAAACTGTTGGCAACCCTACTCCCATACAACAAACGTGATTTTTGATATAAAAACGCAACGATACCACGATGTATTTTTACCACATTTTAGGGTTCCGTACCCAATTGCGACAGTGGTACGGAACCCTGCGTGCGCGAGTCCGACTCGCACTAGGCAGGTTTTTACTAATATTTGAAAGTCTATAGTCATAGTCATAGTAATTTATTGGTATAAAAATACACGTCACAAATATAATAGGGGGCGTGGCTGGATTGACTGACGTCACGCCATGTCAAGTACTTACGAAATAAATATAATAAATAAGTCAATGGAATATCTAATCATATTGAAAGTATTATATCCATTCAGCTACATCAGAGTTATTTGAACAGATGTACCAGCTGTCTGCATTTCGTCCATAACAGATTTATTTAGAAGCTAGATCTAAACCGCGGTTTTTTTCGCTTTAGGTTCTTCAATCGACTGAGGAAAAGTTTCTTTACGTCATAGCTAAGATGTTTTATTTTACTAATAATATTTTGCGTTATTATATTTACAAAATTTGCATATGCTTGTCGATTTGAATTTGCTACTAAAAATAATCTTTTCGCTTAATTTAAGATTACATCATTAAAATTGAAATCAAATACCTACGAGGGGAGGGACTGAAAAAGAAGAGTAAATGAGGGTGGCACAGGATCGTAAGGAACGGCATAGGCCATAGGCGAATAGAGGGACGTCCCAGCAAAATTCAAAATATGTTTATTCATTTGATCACATTTTCGCATGTTTACTATTGAATAGTAGTGGAACTGGAGCAATAATCTATACTATAATAATTCTTACGAACATCACAAGCGCGAAAGTAACTCTGTTTGTCTGTATGTCTTCAGTGGATAGAAATAGGCTGTGGATGATGATATGATGATGATATATTGTCACATCTACAATATCTTTCTACATCATCAGGGTATTTATTCTTATATTTTGATAGTATTGAATATTATGTAACTGTCGACGTATTACCTATAACCTTAGAGGAAGGCCTGAGTCTTCTGTCACAGGTATTTTAAACCTAAAATAAAACTCTGTACAATAAATTACTAGAAAGAAGACTAGAAAGCTACATTATCGAGGAGTAACATAGGCTTTTGATCCCGATATTCCCACGGGATCGGAACTTACAAGGATAATCCGCGGTGCGCGGCTAGTTAAATTCAAAAACACCGCTCCAGACAGTCCGACTTACACATCTTTATTATTAATGTTAAACGTATAGATACGTGGGTAGATAGAGTTATATCGACAGTGCATGCAACTCCATTGCATGTGAAATGTATGTGTGAAATGGTATGCGCAAACATGTGTCGAAAAATATCGAGTTTGTTTGCTCAGTTTTAACATTAAAGTACCTACATTTTAACTGCAAATTTAAACGTTAAATGCAAATAATTGTTGAGTTTTTTTAACTTTTCAGTTGGTTCTTTGTTAGATCGTTAATTTGTCTTACTGTTGGGCAAGGGCGCGTCTTACTGCCTAACCCCTGCCCTCTAAGATCACGGGGAGCCTACTCTGGATTAACGAATGTCTAATAAATGCAATTTTATTATGGGAAATTATTTTTCAAAATTATTGGCTTTAAGAACTTTACACCTTAGGTACAATACAACATCATTATCACATATCAATATCACATGCCTATAAACTTTTTAAATTCACACGATTTGTTAAAATGTTACAATGGCCTTGTCCCCTCGCGACCAAGACCAATGTAAAATGGTTGAAACGTCGAGTTAAGAAAATAAATAATAATTTTTATTTTTTATTTTAAAGTTTGCTAGATTTATATCGACAATTTATCGACTATTTATTTTAAATTTCCAACACAAAATCTCCATCAATGCTCGCGCATATTATTCATGAAATAACTATCATATGACTTAACATGACTCATTGAGCGACTTGTTCTAACTCATACCGAAAGAACAAAAGGCGCGATAAAAGTTTACGATGCCTAGGTATAGCCTACTCAAAGTTCCCTTCCGAGATAAAGCTATAATAAAAACGGGCCCGATACAAAGGGGTTGCTTAAAACCTCGATATAGAGATCCTCAATGAAAATTACCAAACATGTTTTAGCTACAGTATGTTCTATCTAAAAGCAGGAATAAATTAGAACCCACGTGCCTACCGTTACCTACCTACCAAACTGGAGGGGTTTTGGCGCAAATTTGTTCGAGATTTTATAAACATTTTGGAGTTAATCAGAACTTATTTAGAGCCTAATTCATAACATAGCTTTTGACCTGTGGCTGCTGTATCGCTTAATACCGTTCTACATTTATATTTTATACTAGCTGCGTCCCGCGGTTTCACCCGCGTAAGTTCCAATTCCGTGGGAATATCGGGATCAAAAAGTAGCCTATGTTACTCAGGGTGAATGTAGCTTTTTAATGGTGAAAGAATTTTTGAAAGCGGTCCAGAAGTTTTTGAGTTTATTCATTACAAACATACAGACACACATACACACAAATATACAAATCTTTCCTCTTTATAATTTAATGTGTAGATGTGTGTAGTGTAGATGTTCTGTGTAGAGCCATAGAATTACCTTTGGTTTTTATTAGGCTCTATAAAACGCCAATTTGTTTAGAACACAGTAGGTACCTACCTATATAGATAGATATCAATCTAGGTACCTACATCGACATTGTAATGCACTCTTCATAATCTGAACTATTGCTTAAAATATTAGTTTTAAAAAATCTACACCCGGCGGAATTTGAACCTGCAACCTTGCAGCCCTGCATTTGGTTCACAAATGTGTCAAATACACGTTAGACAATTACTTACTATTCTATCGATCGAGAAACGATTTTGAGAGCAGACTTGAGACCCAAGTATTTCACACATGCCTAGTCACGATTCTGGGCCCCTTTTTTATCCACAGCTTTATTCTATTTAAAAAAATTAATTAAAACGTTTTCAAGAAAAATTTAGCAGAGTTGAAGCATAGTTGAGACATTTACCTCCTTAGTTGTAATGAACGATTATTAACAGATGCATCAACTATGTATCGTTTGTCTTTTACTGCGACATGTAGTTTCAAAGTTGGCAGACAGAACCAAACGTTACATAACTTAGTAATTTGTTAATCAGCTTTTATTAGGGGGTTAAGGGAAAAAGAAGCGCAAAAAGGGTTCAGGGCATAGGTGCATTGGATGAACGAACACATAGGTAATCGACGAGAATAACTGCAACGTCAAAATATGTAATCATAGCCAAAACAATCACTATCGCCGAGATTGGCTAAGGAGATTATTAATATCCGTTACGTCCAAATAGTGGAAGTTATTACAGTGCACGAGTACATTATCTCGCACTATGTCTAAGAGGACAGTCAACCTAGTCTTCCTCCATACAAACGTAGTAGATTGTTTCCTCCCTGGATAAAGACTTTAGAGCTAATATGCTTATGCCATAAAACCTATATCTGCCATGACTGACTATGCCACTACGTTTTTTTTCTAATTTAGAATAAAAATATAATTCAGAAACATTTGAAAACGTTGGGAGCATGGTCATGATGGCTGATATAGGACTTATGGCATAAACATATTTTCTCTAATATCTTTATCCAGGAGGAAACAGTCGACTACGTTTATAAAGTTTGTATGGAGAAAAGAGTAGGTAGACTGACCTTTTAAGAGCTAGCGTGCGAGTTAATTACTTTAGTTCAAATTAGCTATAGCGACTAGGACCTAGGATTAGAGTTATTTTACTAAAAAAAATATAAAACAATGAACATTTTGTCGGCTACAGGAGCTTATTAAGAATCAAAATGATAAAAAGGGGCTATAGTAGGTGCGTGCATAAGTTTTAGCAACATAATGCAGTTTTTACAGCTGCTATAACGCCTTATAACAGAATTAGGTTATAATAAAGCTAACTAACACCAAAATGATTATTAGGCTATTTGTAGCGAGATACTAGGTACACAACGCTATCCATTATACTAAGATTCTATAAATTGTATCTGAACCACATACCTACATAATAGATAAGCACCTATTTTACAACGTGCGAGCTAGCGGTACTTATCCAATACAAGTACGTACGGAGGTACTATTCAACTCTATTAAATCATTGTTTCTACGGGAAAGATACACGTAGCTTGCTCGCTATGTATGTATGTACCCGGCTTTGTTTCACAAACTATCTCGATGACTCTCTATTCGACCTATCCAAACCAAATACTGTTCGTACAGTGTCTAGATAGGTACTACGTGTAGGGCGTTGTGACAACAATCGTAGGTATATTACCTACCTACCTATCTAAATCTACGTAAGAACGGCGACGTTTTAAATAGCTTGATTAGGTAATTATAATTAGGTATTGCTACGGTTATTAGGATTTTACATTTGTACGTGCACATCTTCACTTGTAAAATAAGTAGGTACCTACCTATAGCGGAAGCTGCGGCTGTGGCGGAAGTCAGAGTCGTAATAATCGAATTTCTAGGGGTTGCAGGTTCAAATTCTACAAGGTGCAGAATTTTTAAAACTAAGTTTGTTAGCAATATTTTAGATTATAAAGAGTAAATTAGTACGATGTAGATGCAACTACATAACCTAGGTCATGATTTGTGAAACAAATTATATATATAAATTTATATAGGTATAATTTGTCTACTAAATAGATAAAGGTTATTTAAAACTGAAAGTAACATAAAGGCACTACAGGGACGGAAAATATACAACTGTGGAACGGTAATAGACGATACGGCAACCACAAATCAAAAGTTGTCCATTAGGCTCTATATAAGTTCTGATTAACTCTAACACGTTTGTTTATATTAGGCTGCGCTTATTCCTGAATTTCGGAGGTCAAATTTCATCGGTTTCTTGCAACTTATATAAATTAGACTTTAATTAGATTCTAAGAGGAAACTAATGTGATAGTTTATTACTTACTTATTACTTATGTCCCTTTGGAAATAGAAGTTACTAGGTACTTAGAAATTAAACCGGTTTGTATACCTACCAATCATTCAGTTAGGTACTTGGAAGGTGTGTTTGGGGGTGTAGTAAGGTGACTACGACATAGGAAGCCTATTGGATCGCCTGACGTAACGTCAAGATGCGAGCGGCCGTGGCAGTGCTGCCAAATGGGTTACAATCCCCGCTCTTGTGACATTACGCTCGACTCAATGCACTCTTCCCAGTACCAAGGTCAATACGACACGCGAAAGCATGCCCGCCGGCAAAATACTATCACAATCACAGTAATAACTTTATCTAAACTCACCTGTTTTTTTCCAACTCGTTATGGGTCGTCCTGAAACATAAACGGCACGTTAAACCACTGCACACTATTTCACTAACACTTTCACATCACGCGTAACGAATACTCGAATAAACTTCCACACGGTAGCCGGCTAATCTAACTCGTGGTTTTAACTAATCGGCTGGTCGTTTCCTCACCTGCTTCCCTGTGATTTCTTCGTTTTCGGGCGCTTGTTACTTGCCCGCAGTTCTTCATAAACCGGCCAACTCGATGCGTATCCGTGTTCGGCTTCTGCAACAAACAACACTAATATTCCGTCAAAATCAGCTGATCGCGCTACGGCAAAAATAGACGGGAGCCATGTTGACTTGACGTGTGCGTATATACTGCACTCAATTGACAATTCAAACAAAGAAAATCCAATTCACCTCTGTCGCGCCTCTCTAGGTATTCAGCGGCTTGGATCAGGTCAGCAATACTCATATTTATTATCCGGGAGTCGGCACAGGTATTCACGAACGGAACGCGAATTTATTCGATTAAAACTATAAATAAAGTATCGGAGCGCGACCGGGATCGGCGACTGCGTGTACCGAACGACACAAACACACTGGGCGAGCGAGCGAGTTTTCTCTCGTTCGGAGCCGAGCGCGCGGTCGGAGCGAGTCGGGCGCGGTCGGCCAATCGCCGCGCGCCGCCTTTACCTGGGTCAATCCAGTCAATCACGTGAACACGGGGCCACTGTTTCCAAACAAAACATTTTTTTTTAACTGCACGAGTGTATGGAACGTATGGAACACAGTGCAGTGTTTTCGTGCTTGATATTGCCTGTTTTTTTAGGCTGCTTAGTGCATAGGGCGGCACACCGCATATGCCTCGCTACCGTTATCAGTAGCTATCACTCTCGCGATATGAACAGACTGCATGTCGGCACTCTATTTAAAAATTTGGAGCTACGAACTATTATCTGCATTGTTTGGGATATTCTTTTCGAAATTTTCAGGAACTAAGTTCATTATATAAACAAAATCTTTTATTAAGTTCTTTCGCTTTCAAGGGTTGCATGGAAGAGATAACTTTTAGCGATAAGGCCGCCCTTTGTGCTGTCCACATTTAAGATATTTTAAGTTCCTAACAACTTATTTGCTTCTTTTTACTGTAAATATGGTATGTAATAGTAATAAATATTTATGTAAGTAATATAGATTTCATTGAGTCATTTTGTCGAGCTGCTCCGTGCTTCGGAAGCCACGTTAAGCAGTTGGTCCCGGTTGTTATCTCTGATAGTAGTTGCAAGGTCAAGTTATACGTCTGTCACCAGGCTGTCTGTCTGTCTGTCGCATGAACCTTAATAGCTAGACAGTTAAAATTTTCACAGGTGGTGTATTTCTGTAACCGCTATAACAACAAGTACTAAATATAAAACAAATAATAATATTTAAAGGTGATTTTAAAAGTTACAGGCAACGTAACCGCAATAATGTGACCACTAGCGCCATCTAGTAATAAACTGGGGTCAGTGGTAAAGAAAAAAGCAAACGTGTGTCGTTGTTGTGTCCCTACACAGATTTCGCTTGGTCCAGTGTTTATTTTAGGGTTCCGTACTCAATTGTAATAATGGTATGGACGGATCCCTTCGTGAGCGAAGCCAACTTTCGCTTGGCCGCGGTTTTTCAATTTTTCTCTTACTTCGTCATCTAAGATTTACATAAAATTATTGTATTTATAAACATTTGTCTTTAGAATGATTCAGGCTTTGTAAATAAGCAAAAAGGCATTCTTATGGATGTCAAAAAGATAAATCGCAGTGTGACAGCACGTGCTCACTCGGCAACGGTTCAACATACGACTGAGGCTAGTGCGTCAGCTAGACGCAGTTTTATCGTCTCATTTTCCGAGACTAGGTACCGTATCTTTAGTTTTTGTTTTAATCTAAGGACTAAACAAACAAAAGGGACGTCTCAAGTGGTCGTGGTCTTAATTGCCCACGTAATAATTAGCCTAGTAACTAGCTGCGTCCCGAGGTTTACCAGCGTAAGTCCTGATCCCGTGGGAATATCGTGAAAGTAGCCTATGTTACACCTCGATAATGTAGCTTTCTTTTGGTGAAAGAAAAGTTAACTTACCTTAGTAAGAAATATAAGTTAACTTACTAAATACAAAGTGCTTCAGCGAGGGTTATCCAAAAGGACGTTTTTCTAAACGTCTACTAGACAAAAAAACTTTCGTTTTAAATTTATGAAAATTCAAAGTTACTCATAAAATTCTATTTCTAAATAATAAAAACCAAATCACATTTGTGACACGCTTTTAATGTTAAGTATTTTCAAACAATTCTTGAGGATATCATTTAATATAATGAGTAAGTGTATCCTGGCAAAAACTAACGGTAAAAGATGCTGCCTGGGTTCCTGTAACAAAGAAAAGATAATTTATACTAACACTAGCAGCTCCCCGCGGTTTCACCCGCATAAGTCCCGATCCCGTGGGAATATCGGGATCAAAAGTAGCCTATAGCCTTCCTCAATAAATAGACTATCCAACCCCGAAAGAATTTTTCAAATCGGACCAGTGGTTCCTGAGATTAGCGCGTTCAAACAAACAAACAAAAAACAAACAAACTCTTCCGCTTTATAATAGTACTAACATAAATACCTAGGTCTCGCTGCGAGTGAAAATTTTTGAATGCGTATTTTTTCCTTCATATATTTTCTAACATAGATAGGTAGAAAAATATTTTGTAATTTGTTTTTATTGCTATACGGAGACATACTAGAATTGTTTTAAAGGAAAAATACTTTGTGATTTGTTTTTATTGCTCTAAGCAGATCTACTAGAAATATTTTAAATTAAAGGAAAAATAAATCTTCAAAAATTCTCGGTCTTTTCCTTAACGGAAAAAACCTCGCCTCGCGTCACGGCGAGGTTTGAACTAGCGTCTTAACGAAATAGACCACACATCGGGGACTGCCGCGGTAAACCTATTGCATTTTTTTTTTTCTTAGGCTACATTGTAGGCGGAATGGGGGGGGGGGTGTTAGATTTTATTTTCGTTGCGGAATTTCTTGATTCGGTCACCGCGCTGAAAGCCCGCGATCAAAGCTATGCAATAGCTTAAAAAAACAGTTTAATATCTAAAATATTAGTCGAGCTAATACCTACCAGTAATATCCTAGTTCTCCTATAGTACTGACTGATCACTCGAACCATTCCGTTTAGAAACTGACAGATATAGTGCGGTCTGAATTCACAGCCTTTCTCGTTGACATCAACACACTGTGCCAGCATTGATGGAAAACTTACTATGTAGTTGAATATTAGGTGCCATTCGTCCTGGAGGAAAAAGTAAACGTAAATGAAGGTGACAGCTTCAAATTGATCTCGCAAAAACCGGCCAAGTGGGAGTCGGACTTTCGCTCGAAGGTTTCCATCCCATTGTCTCAAAACTTTGTTATATTATTTTATGGTAACATCATGTGTGAGAATTTCAACCGTTTAGCTAGCATGATTCATGAGATACAGCCTGATGACTGACAGACAGCCAGATGGACAGTGGAGTCTTAGTAAATAAGTCTTACCGTTTACCCAAACAGTAAAACAGAAGCCTAAAAATAGATAAAGATATTCTGCTCAATATCATTATCAGATATTGAGCCGAATATCTAATTAAATTGCAAAAAAATTGTTCACTTTTGATTCTGACCAATAACTTCATTTGGATACAGAATGTATAGTTATAATTATTTGCGATTTGCAAAGTTTCTGATACTACATTTCTGGGCTCCGTCAAATATTTAGCTTTCCAAAATGGTTATGCCACAGAAACCGCTGTTCTAGAATATAAAAAAACAGTACTAGAAGAAATTCCAACTCATCTTTCTGAAAGAAGGTGCTTGTATTACCTCTTCAGTAAGCAGTGTAAAGTTTGTTTTGTCAAACTCTGGTAGTGGTGGATAAATTCCCTCTTCCACTTTGTCTTTATAAGTTCTTATTATAGTCTCCAATCTTGCACAGTTGTATAGTATGAAGGATGCACCTGGAATGTTACATATTATCTAGAGATGGGCCGACTAGTCGGGAAAGCCGACTAGTCGGCAGTTTAACCGACTAGTCGTCAACTAACAATTATGCAATAAAACCAATATTTATTTAATTAGTACTACAGTTTAGAAGGTGGGTAGTCAGAAAAACATAAACAAAACACGTCATAGCTTACATACATCATCTAAACATAAAAAATGTCATAACTATATGCCTCAGCTCCATTTTTTTTTCCTACTTTTATTTTTATTCCAACCATTTTTTGGAAGTTTCACTATAGCTTGCGAAGTGCAAATTTATCAAAAAATAGCAACAATCGCCGAGTGATCATGATTAACCCAAATAGCTCGGAATTATAATGATCTCCATTACCGACTAGTCACGGACGGCTAGACGGCCAAATTTGGAACCGACTAGTCGGCTAGTCTGCTAGTCGGCAGAACCCCTAGTCGGCCCATCTCTAATATTATCTCATTTAATTAAAAAAGACTTATAATAAGTATTAACTTTGGTATACCCTTTTTTTATATTAATAGTTGTGTGGTTAATTATTTACATAGAGGAAAGATATATTTGTTTGTAACTCCATAAAATAGTAGCTGGATTCTATACCTTTACTAGACCCAGCAGAAACATTCTCGAAGTTAACTTTGACAGCCGATGAAGGCTTACACTGCAACAGTTCAAATGCAACAGCCGACTCCCCAAGATGATTGATAAAGTCCTTCCATTTTGTGTCTGTAGAGACTCTAGCTCCGTACTTGTGCTGGGCTATAAGGGTCATTTCTGTTTGCCGTAACCTGGAATTGTTGTGGGGAGATTATTTTGGTTAGTGTTTTTGTTTTACATATTATTTTAAACAGAGTAGTTGCATAGCCCAGTGTTTTGTAATTTAAAATAAGGAGTTTTTATATGCACCTTGATTTTAGACAGCTACCAAAAGTGAGGGTAAATTACCTTGAGAGCGAAATGAACGAATGTAATTTTAAGTGAGAGTGAAAAATCCGCTGTTGAAATTTAATGTCAGTTTTATTAACTAGTTTGATTTGTTAGAAGAAGGCACTTTTATGGTTACATTTTTCTGGAACACCCTATGAAGTTAATGCTTAGGCTGGGTTGTGAAGAAAATAAAACCACACCTGAGTTTTTAGGCATGACTTTCAATAAAAAATCATACATACGACCAGAATCTACAAAATCAAACCTTACCTGATAAATTCATCAGCATTTATATCAAATTCCTTTACGTTTGTCTTTGCATTCAATACAGAACCACAAATAATGGTTCTATTATCATTTTTACTGCTTTTTGATGATACTTCGATCTCAGGTAATCTATCACAGTCTTTTGTTAAAGTACTAATGTTTTCAATGACCTTCGCTAAGTACTTAACACGTAAAGAGGTTATGTCGTTGTTTTTTTCGCATTCTGGATCGATTTTTACGTAACAAGTCCTTCGATCGTTCTTGGAAATTATCAAATTATTATGTAACCCTTCCTTTAAACCTGTAATAATAGCTGAAGTCCGGTCCAAATATAAATAAACTCTGTCGTTGGTTATGTTTGCATGTCTCAACTGAAATGTCCAATTTTTCGATTCCTCTATTATGTTCTGTTCGTTTTTGTTCACATATTGTAGTAAGGTATTGTCGTCTTTCAGAGAATCGGCGTCAGCGTTGATACAGCCATGCCAGGACTTCAGTGAATTCGTGAAACTGAACTCACCGTGGCTGCGAAAGTTTTCCGAGTGTTTTTTTACTAACAGCCCTCTAATTTCTGGTCTACCGGTTAGATAGTGGAATATACTTTCGATGAAGTGTTCTATGTTGTTTTGCAACATTGTTTTCTTTGTTTTTCTCCTGAAAACTGTAGTATCCACATGTAGCCATGAAAGAAAACAAACTTTTTTTGAAACGTCAAAAGCAAAACGTCACTTGTCAGGTACTTTGATTGACAATACCAATGCTAAACTGGGGTAAGAGTATCAACTTTAATTAGGTCGCCCCATTCTTGATACGTATGAAAAAGTTAGTCGATCGACCGACTGCTTTTTTCTTTTCTTTTTTCAGCAGACAGTTGTTACCTCAATGACGTTGTCAACGTCATGCAATTCTTAACTTGTGTTGTGCTGTCTGCTGTGCTGTGTCTTTCTATCGTGGCAGTCGTTCGACCGTAATCTTAAAACTTCGTAAAATAAAATCTAGTCACAGAATTCAGCATTTATATCAATAAGAGTATGCATTAATTTCAATATGGATCTAAAATACAAATGGGTTTTCCTAACATACCTTCAGTGGCAGTTTATAAACGTGTTCGGTGCTGACCATTTACTCGAAGGTATTTACTGTGGACAAGTAAACTGCTACGATGTTCTTGGAGTCACAAGGGAGGCTACGAAGAATGAGATCGGTAAAAGCTACCGGCAACTCGCCAAGAAGTTCCACCCGGACATGCACAGAGGTGTCGAGGAGAAGAAAGCCGCAGAGGTCAAATTCAAAGAAATCGCGACCGCATACGAGATTCTACGAGACGATGAAGAGAGATCTGACTATGATTACATGTTGGACAATCCCCAAGAGTACTACGCTCATTATTACAGGTATTACAGACGGCGGATGGCGCCGAAAGTCGATGTGCGCATCGTTTTAGCCGTCACTATTACAATCATATCCATAATCCAATACTATAGCGCTTGGTCGAAATACGACACCGCTATAAAATACTTCATGACTGTCCCCAAGTATCGTAACAAAGCTCTTGAAATAGCCAAAGCAGAAATCAAAGAAAAGGAATCAAATTCAAGAAAGGGTAACAAAAAATCAAAAGCGGAACAGAAGGAAGAACAAGATTTGATAATTAGAAGAGTTATTGAAGAAAATATGGATATCAAAGGTGCTTATGCAAAGCCTGAAATCATAGACATACTATGGGTCCAATTATTGATATTGCCCTACACTATAGCTTGTTACATTTACTGGTATTTAAGATGGATATGGAAGTTTACAATTTTAAAACAATCTTATGGAGAAGAGGAAAAATTATACTTAATTAGAAAATATATGAAACTTGGTCGGCATCAGTTTAATGCCCTCGAAGATACGGAAAAACAGGAGTACCTCGATGAGGAGCTGTGGATAAAAGAGAACTTCCTAGCTTGGAAAGAAATCAAGGATGAGGAAGCGAAAAAGGCACTAGCAGAGAACAATAAATATAAACAATATAGGAGGTATATCAAACAACATGGTGTTGGTAGAATGACATTTGATGATTCATGATCATGTACAAAATTTTTACTTATTTATCATTAAAATCAAGACAATATTTAGGTATTTATTTTTAATATTCTCCTTTTGTATTTAATTTGAACATATTAAAAACTGCGGCAGACTGATAAACATTGTAACTCTCATCTTTGCACTATGCAGTTATTATAAGATAAGATAAAAATCTAAGCCACAAGCTTAAAAAATATATTTATTGATTTAGTGACTAGACTAGACTCTAGCCTATAGAGTCAAGGTCTAGGGCTTAACAAAAGTACAGGCCATGTGGTAGTTCAGGATTAAGACCCATCATTATAAAGACTCAAAAATTGAAATTTAAAAAATCTTAACTCATGTAAAATTTACAATAAAACAATATATTTATACACAATTTGTTACTTTATTTCCATTTATATCTAACTAACTCAACATGTACTAAGATGATCAATTAATTAAAATATAATATCATACACACATTGCTCACTTTCAATCACAAATGGCGTTAAGGCATACACAAACCACGTCACACTGTGCTCAGCACACATACAAAGGCAAGTAAACTAATCATAAAACACAATTAAAACAGCCTTCATATACAAGTCCATAAGATCTAAAACAACATGACTTTTTTATTATACATTTATGCATTATTTTATTGGCAGTGCATTTTGATAATGATTATTATATTATTATTAAATCATAATTTTATATCTTATCTGGAATAAACTATTTTTTTTTATGGAATGTCAGTACCCAATAAACATTTTAGCGTCAATCACAGCTTATTTAGAACCTAAGGCGCTACAGCAGCTGTAATGAAATCATTACCTGCTATGTTGCCAAAAGGTTTACATTATTTATACATACAAGCTAACTGTAAGTCTTTTGTTTTATTGATCATCATAAGCTTTAAGAGGACAGTCTCCATACTCTTTCTCCATACAAACATAGTCGACTGTTTCCTCCCTGGATAAAGACATTAGAGCAAATATGTTTATGCCATAAAACCTATATCTGTCATCATGACTATGCCCCTACCTTTTGATTTTTTTTATTTTCTATTTTATTTTATTACTACCTACTACAAAAGATAGGGCCATAGTCATGCATGACAGATATAGGTTTTATGGCATAAACATATTTGCTCTAATGTCTTTATCCAGGAAGGAAACAGTCAACTACGTTTGTATGGAGACTGTCCTCTTAAATACTGACGCAAAAATGTCAATTGGGCCAATTAAATTCACCAATAATTTTATCGCAAAATGTCGTTTACATATAAACGTTTTCTTTACATAGAAACCTATAGTTTAGCTATAATATTTAAGTGACTGAAACCTATTTTCAATTCAACTTTATTTTATACAACAATAATACAATTATTTATCTTTTTTTTTTAATTTATAATTTCAAACCATCATTTGGCAAGAAAGAAACAACACAGATTTATTTGTGGCTCTTTTTTGTTATTGGAATGCAAAATCTTGAATGTCAGAGGTCAAATCAATGATATCAAAAATATACCTACGCACATCGCTATAACTTCTAGAAGAAATAAACTGTTTAAAAAATACATAGGTAGATAAGTAGGTATCTTTATCATTGTAATTACAACGTCAGTTTTGAAATAAATATCACAATAATTAGGTAAGTAAACAATGATTGCAACAACTGAATAAACTTAAGAAATCAACACCTCTACTACTTAACACAATCTCTATTTCTTTCGATAGATATTTTTCGCGCCGACCGCGCACTATGTTTTTTTTCTTTATTACTTTTATTGCTCTAGTATTCATAGTTTTTTGTTTAATGTTCACGAAAAGCAACAATTGATTTAGATCCGTTTTAGACAACTTAGATCAGTAACATACAACAACATACATACATTACAATATTATAAGGGGATAGTTAGTTAGTTTTTACTGTGTTTCCGCAACTAGCCATAACTGGACCTTTTTACGAGACTTTAAGCCGTGGGTTTCCTCCCGATGTTTTCCTTCACCATAAGAGCGATGTTAATAATAGCGCACGTCATTTTTTCTTATAGACATAGGTGCGCGGTCGGACAGGATTCGAAACCACGACCTTTTGAATGGAAGGCGCGGTATCTACTACTAGACGCTGCACTTATTATAAGGGGATGTTTCAATTATAGAAATAGCAATTTGAAACAAGGCTTTTCAAATGATAGCAACTGCAGTAAGTAGTGGAGGTTATTTTACAAAGAGACTGCCACTTGAATACTACTCATCAGAGCGTGAAGTGGGACAAATAAACAGCCAGTTGCAGTTTCGATTGGCCACACTTTCACATCACTGAACAATAGGTACGCAAGTTCCACGAAAGGTCTAGTTCTAATAATGTCTCAATAGATGTCAGTATTATCAAAACTTTACAGCTTTATTTTTTAATCTAAGGCTTAGCGCGCACTGCGATTAAACGCAAGCGGTTTACGAATAGCTGAAAACGCAGAACAGCGTATAGTGACCGGCAGATAAGTTGAAAAGTTTTGTCGTGGAAGGGGAAAGTTCGCGCAGTACATTTTACATGCGCTTTCTATGAAAAATCGACTTCTGCGCATCCGCCATTTTGTTTCAACTAATCTGCCGCCTACTGTATCCGTTTTTAAAATCGGTCACAGAAAAAAAATCGCAAATGCGTGCGCTTGTATAGAAAACTATGTGTTACATTTTTTGGGGTTTCAGACCTACGGTAAAACGCAGGGGTTTAATCGCAGTGCGTTCTAAGCCTATGTATGTAATGTAAATAAACAAACGAAGATCGAAACGTATGAAAAAAAATACGTGGCTGGTTCTTTACAGGCTTTTTGTTATAAATTCGATCGTCTTATGTTTTATTTTCGATGGTCTTTTTAAAGATAAATTTAAATATCATTAGATTAAGTCATTTTGATCGGTCCAAAGAACAGGGAGCTGGGTACCAATATATGTATGGTTCGGATCACATAAAAAGAACGCTGGTTTCCAATTTTCAAGGCGCGCTTCGAAAATCAGCGTTCTTTTTACGTGACGTGAACTATATCCACCAACTTAGGTGATATTTTTATTTTATGTTTTTTTTTGTAAATTATTAGCCTAGGTACAGGTGCCGGCAAACATCTTGAAAAATACTGACGTGATTTACGGTACATTACGGCATTTTTGTCTAGATGTTTCCCGGGACCTGTATTCGAATTAGATAACATTTCTAAGTAATCTACTCAATACGCTATTGCATTTTCAAGACTTTTGTGACTTACAAGACTCTTCCAAGTTTCAAATTCAATATTGATTTCAGGTACAGACTGTGGCTCATTGTTTTCTGTTGAAACTTGTAGAGTTCTGATATAGAAAATTACATTTCGGGCCATATTATAACACTAGCTGCGTCCCGCGGTTTTACCAGCGTAAGTCCCGGTCCCGTGGGAATATTGGGATCAAAAGTACTCATACAAACCTACTCCTCGATAATATCTTTCTTTAAAATAAGTTTTGAAATCAGTCCAGTAGTTTTTGAGTTTGAGTTTGTACTCAAAAATACGAATCTTTCCTCTTTATAATATTATTAGTGTAGAAATATATAAAAGAAAGTCGTGTTAGTATTTATAACTCAAGAACGGCTGAACCGATTCGGGTGAAAATTGAAGTACAGGTAGCTTAGAACCAGAAGAAGGACATAGGACACTTTTGATTCCGTAAATCCCGCGGGATCAGCAGTTACGCGGGTGAAATCGCGGGGTGCAGCTTTATCAGTATCAGATTATAGTAATTATGGTGCGTACGTACGGACGTAGTTATATAAACCATAAAATTGTTATATTTTTTTTATATGTTACATTTTTTACACGTAATATTTAGCGCACTTGGCCGGCAAGCGAGGGGCACGGGTTCGAATCCTGTTACAGGAGGATTTTTGATAAGCTATTTCCCCTTATAACATAAAATATTTATAGTAGAAATGAATTATTTGAAAGTAGGTCTGAACATAATAATATAATGTGTGTAGAAACAGTAAACGAAATCGACTTTCTACTTTTATTTAGTGCAGTAAACCCATTAATTAAGTTTACAAATGTAGTTATCTATTGAATACATTTTACTCAATCTATACTAATATTATAGAGGTAAAGTTGGTAACATGTATGTATTTTCCGGGTAATCTCTGAATCTACTAGACCAATTTCAAAAATTCTTTCACCAATAGAAAGCTACATTATCGAGGAGTAACATAGGCTCCTTTTGATCCCGATATTCCCACGGGATCGGGACTTACGCGGGTAAAATATATTATTATAAGGGTGGCGACTAGCGACTGATAAACAAATTGTCTTTTTCTTAAATTAATTGTTAATAACAAAATTACTACGGGATTTGTTCGAGTTAAGAAGCGCCTGAATTGTTTAAGTACCCCTAAAATTTTGAGTAGCATGTAAATATTCGGACGCATTTTTTTTAGTTTTGTTCTTAGCGACCAAGTCTTATATTGTAAACTAGCAGTGCCTGCGATAAGTCCGCCTAATTTTTTTTGAAAATGTAATATAGTCTATTCCTCAATAAATGTACTATCCCACACTGACAGATTTTTTCAAATGAGACCAGTCAGCGGTTCCTGAGATTAGCGCGTTCAAACAAACTCTTCAGCTTTATAATATCAGTATAGATGTGTACCATAGTCGAAACCTCTTAACTAAGAAAAAAACCCCGCGCGATTACTACCCCAAAAAAGTGGAAATTCCTACCATTACCATAATACAAATTGTGTGATTTTATAAAGATTTGCGATGTTTTTCGTTCAGAGGTCAACACAAGAGCGACACAAGACACAGGCGTAAAAAGATGTACAATCCAACACCAACCATCGAATATAATCAGGAACATTTAATTCAATTCACAATTATTAAAGTTCGACAAAGATCCTAACGAACGTGCCTAAGCGCCAAAAGGTACTAAACGACAAGAAGTACTAAGCGCCATCACGTCTGTACTTTAAAACATTTCCAACGAAGGAAATCTAAAGGACAGGGCGAAGTAACGCGCGTAGTTTGAATTTTATTTAGTTTTTCGCAAAAATGAATGTAAAAAAGGAAATGTAATGATGTATAATATTGTAATGTACCATTTTGGAATATTGTACTTTAGCTTAATAGTCAAGATTTGAAACTATCCTAAAAATGAATGCAGTATCCTATGAAATAACTGCCAGTTTTCTGATTTTACCGCTGCATTTAAATTAAGGTAGATTTTTCTTTTGTTTTCGCGATGTTGTATTGAAATTAAAGACATTTTTCGGTTTTAGTCGCGTGGTGTATATTACTTTTAGACATTTACAGGTCCCTTCTTCAGGATTGACTGAAGAGACCTGTAAAGGTCTCGAAACGTTGAGCGTTGAAACAATGCTAAAAGAAATACGATTAAAACCTAAAATGTCTTTAATTTCAATTTATTATGGTTCCAAATCCTGACTATAGTATAAGCAGTGGGAATATGCTAAAACTTAAAATTCAGTTTGATTTCGAATCATCTTTGCGAAAACCAAAAAAAAATAACCGCCTTCCTTATAATAATTTTGATAGCAAACGTTCGTTAAAACCTTAATCGCAGCCTATTTACTGACTAGTGACTAGTCTACCCGACCGGGGCTACCATCAGACCAACATGGCTGAATTTAGATACCTTAAAATAGTTCATTTCATATACCGTAAAGGCGTATAGCACAATTGATAATTTATAGGATTTTTTCCAAAAAGTTCTAAGCGACTATCGCCTGGCACGTTTGTTGCGATGCGACCGACCGATGGAGATGTGGGGCGGGAGTGACACGGTCACTTGTGGGGCTCCCACAATCACAGGCGGGGGTTGCACGGAAACGTGCAAGGCGCGTCCTCACACGGGCGTTTCGTGATCAGCTTCTTCTATTCTACCTAAACGCCATGCATTTGGGTCTGTCGCTGAAAAAGATAATTTTTTAAAATTATGGTTTTGTTTTTGTACTGTTTTGTCTGTGCTTTGTTCTTGATGGACTATTCGAGTAATTAAATTATCCAAAATATGATATCAATATCATCACTCATTTTTGATTTAATAAAGTTTCAACTGTAAGTCATACATAGTTTCAATTTTAATGTAATGTTAGAAATTGCGATGATGTTGAAATGAAATTTTGGGCAATTCTATTACTGAAATAAACCTCCTGTTCGTTCTGCTTTTAAAAACAAGCCAAACAATATTAGGTTAATTGAATTTTGCACTAAAAAAACACTTTCTTATGTAATAGTATCAGGACTTTTTGATAGATATTTAACTACGGTTAACTAAAAACAGTCGTTAACTGAAATAATAATAGCCCTGAAACTATTTCATAAGAAAAAAAAACCTTACCCATGGTTTAATCACCGTTAACGGTTTTTGAAAACCTCAAAAACCTTTGATAAATCTAGTTTCCAATTTTAAAAATACCATAGTTAGCTAATTTATAAATTAGCTCCATATAAACCTGTCAAAATGCTAATTAAACGCCCAAAAAATTGGATAGCTGAATTGGCTTTAAAAATTGATAAAGGCCTTTGATTATGCGGTAGATTAAAATTGACCCAAGCGACATTAAAACATTATTTTGGTTTAAATAAACGAAACCCCAGTGCAGTAAGCTGCATTTTTTGCATTTGCATGTAGATTAGAATAGAATAATTAAAATTATTTTCAAATATTTGTGTAGGTACTTTGAAGTATATTAAGCATTTTTCTTTTTTTTTACTAGCTAACATTCACACAAAGCAAAACTTTTTGTTGTTTCCGTGCATGTGTCTTAATGACCAACTTAAAAGTCCTAAACGACATAAAATGAAAAAAAAAGTGTAGTGAAAATAAGCGTTGTAGGTAAAGCGGACAATAATTGTGTGGATGTAAACTAGTAAATGAATAATTTGGGCAGAACAGAATAAAGTCATGTCAGTTTTTTTTAATTAAACGACACCCTTATTTCAAAACGTTAATTTATGTTGAATCAGTCATTAACGTTTTGTCCGAGCGATGTGACATAACTTTTAATCTGTGCAGTACAATGAACACTGAATAAAAACGCAGATCAAAATTGATGGGATGTAAAAAAAATGAAAAAACTAAAAATAATTACCTCTTACAGTTGATCTTCATGCTTTCGGAATTATTTGGAAAAGGAGGAATGGAGGATGATGGAATTAAATAAATATGTAAGGAGGTATATTAATTACAAATTATACTTGAAACTGACTATCTAGGGTTTAACTGAGCTACAAATTCACAATTAATTAGAAAAAAAAAGACATTGAAATTGTTACTTTCCAAAAACGTTCTGTTCCGCAGGATTTGAACCAGCTACTCCCGCTAAAGCGCGGCGGGAATGTTGTTTTTTATTAAATATAAAATTTAAAACTAAAATTAGTCTTCTGATTAATTGTAACTTGTCTTAGTTAATAATTAATATCATGCATATACACGAAATACACATACTTAAAATATAATTATTTTTGTACTCGTATAACTAAATAGAGAGTCATTAGTAGGTCTACACGACTAGTTTAATACTTATGTACTTTGTCAAATTTAAGTAATTAAAATAATACAAGTAATACGTAAATATCATAAAAATACGTAACTTATAATAAATACCCTTGCACTGTTAATATAAATTATTTAAAATTCAAATCACTATTTTAAGTGTAAGTATGGAAATTATATGAAGTAGAAGACATTTATAAGAAACATTAGTAAGTATACTATACTTTATATTTATAATCAAAGCTGGGCTTAAGTTATATTAAGCTTACAATGGCATTATACATACAGTGTGTCTGTCATTAAGTCTCGGCAACGCTTGGCATTATCTATGGTTATTTAATTCTGTATACCTATATTTTTATTTAGAAACGTTAATGAAGACTATTATTCTGATTTACCGTTATTTAACGTTTATAAATAAAGGGAAACATGTTTGTAAAAAGAGAGGGAAAATGTTTCATGAAAACAGTTAGACTGTAACAAAACCCTTTTATTCGCCGACGTTAAGATTTTAACGTTTCTCGACCTTTTTTTGATTATTATTAAAATTTCAAAATAAAATAGTTAATGAACAGTAAAAAGCATAAAAAATACCTTCCTCCCTTCTTACCTAACCTCCCTTACAAACAATATTCCTTTTATTTATAAACGTTAAATTTCGCGGTGAATCAGTAAATCAATGTGTTTGCGTGTTACTTTAATTCGCGTTTATACAACGTGTTTTTAGGACGGTGATTTAAGCCGAAAAGGGGTAGTTCTAGGCGCTTAGACAAACAACATATTGTTCTACGATTTTTGGAAATACGAAGTTTTCAAAATGTTCAGTTTAAAGTTTAGTTCAAAATCAGCTGTTTCATAGAGTTAGATGTCATTGACCTTAAGTTGACCTTACATTTGATTTGGAAAACTATAATCTAATCTAACCTTAACAAAAACACCTGTTTTTTTTAGTGAAACATAAGTCTCAAAATTCGAACAAAAAGTCGTAAAACAAAAGTTGTTCACCTAGACCTCTAGAACAACCCTCGTTCGGGTTAAATCACCGTTTCGAAACCCACTGCATATAAAGAAAATTGTGTTAGAAATATACCCATATTTCAATAATTTACCCCCTTACTTATAAAAGATGACTAACCCTAACTGACCCTGACCCTAACTTTATGTAACGTTTGTCACTGTCTGTCAACTTTCACATATCACAGCAGACAAACGTTACATAAAGTTAGGGTCTCTGCATACCGTCGTCGGGGCGACGATGGTGGAGATGGCACGGGATTTTTGTATGTAGAAATTGACACGTCCCGTCCGGGAAACGTTACGTATGCAGTGACCTTTAGCCATCGTTTATAAGTTAAGACACACTGTATAGATAAAGGCAATGGCCAATAAGAGCGGGGTACGATGGATAAAGGAGGGGGAGCTAAGACATAGGCGCTAGGTAGGGAGGAGGCGCTAGGCGTGCGAGGCGGGCGCGGCGCGGAGCAACGGAGACCGCTCCTCTGTACATCGTACAACACACAACGTCAGACGACAACGACACGACATACGACACCGACACGATACACGATCCGATATTTTATATAATGGAGATATTTAAAATAAGGCCCGAATTATACAGAAAAGCCGTAAGGTAAAGGCGTGGAGCAGGCGGAAAATTTAAAATTGGAAAAATGTCAGTTGCGCGACGCTCCCGTATAATTCACGCCGTCTCGCCTCCCTACATTTTGTATGAAAATGTTTTAAGGCGACATCATGCCTGCGCCGCGCTTTTTTTTACCTTACGCCTTTTCTGTATAATTCGGCCCTAAGATCGCTCAGTAGATCGTTAAAGAAACTTTAGTAGTAGTCAGAAATCGACTAGTAACCAGAAAAATTAAAGAAGGACATTTTGGAAGTCCTACTAAACCCCTTACTTATAAACGATGACTAACTTTATGCAACGTTTGTCTCTGTGTGTTAACTTTGAAACTTCATGTCAGAGTAAAAGACAAACGTTACATAAACTTAGTCATGGTTTACAAGTAAGGGGGTAGGTAATATTATAAATGTGTGTGTGAAAGTAAATAGGTTAGTAAACGAGTGTGTTTGATATATTTTCACTCGAAAACTCAGCCGTTTGTGATGAAACTTGGTATGCAGATAGTTGGGAGATCTGGATTAATACTTAGGCTACTTTTCATCCTAATATTCTATAATTATTATGTACCTATTGATTATGAGAAAGATAATTTATTCATAAGATATTCATACAGGCTACCAAATTTCACACGTTTTTAATTTTGTTGTGTTTTACAAACCCTGTTTAACTATTTTTGAATAAGAATAAGAATCATTTATTGTTCTAACTGTGTAGGAGAGGTCTTAAATATGTACTATATTAGTGCATTCTACTCGTTTCGAGCATACAATTTGCGTTTTGTAAAACACAACAGTCTTCTATTCTATATTATACTTGGTATATTTATAGTATTTCAAAATTTGTATCTCTTAGAAATTTGGATAGCACCATCTATCGAGCGACTTGGTAATAAAAATTTTCTTCTTTAGAACTATTTCTAACAAAAATAATCGAAACGTGTATCGTGACTTTATAATTAAGATAAATACAGGTCAAATGTTTAAATTAACTTTTGAAGTACCTCTAAATGAAATGGTATGCTACAAAGCATTTTTTCAATGTAAGTTATCATTAAGTTTTGCTTTATGTGGAAAGTTGCTATAGAAATAACTGTAAAAAGTACCTAGAAATCAAAATAACTACTGAACTTAGGGTCTATAAGGGATTGGACATCGGATGCCTACAAGGACCATTTAGGCTAACATAAGTTAGATGGATTTCGGCAAGAAAACCAAATTTATGTAGGATCTGTACCCCTACCACGAGTTACTACGTAAATACGTGCACTGTAATGTTAACAGTTTGCCCTTGTGCACAGCGCGCCCGCTCTGCTTGTTACCTAGCCCACTGGTCGCGCCATGTGGGCCGCGTGAACCGATATTTGCGTTGCGGACGTACCCAAACTGTTAACTTTACAGTTCACGTATTTACGTACAAACTCATGGTAGGGGTACTGAAAATTCACTAAGTGTCGGTGTATATTTTTGAGTATTTTTCGAATAATACCGAAAATAAATAACGTTACATGTTAACGGTTTTCGGGTTACTGTAGAAACATAGTATTTCGCAGGCATTCGCTATCCCATAAAAAAACTACAGAAAAAAATAGATCTAGTTCTACTACATTTTGGATAATTTTGCTGATTTTCAATCGGGGTTGTTGCTGATTCAGGTTTATACCCTATCAGCGGATGCTGTTTTATTTTTCGGTTGTATCAGCGAATGCTGGGTGGGTAACTTTCAATATAGCAACCTGACAACTCCAGCAACAACTGATTCACATATAAGGGTGTTCAGAAGAAGGGATATTAAGCCGAAAGGGGGTTGTTCTAGAGGTCTAGTCGAACCACTTTTGTTCCACAACGAAAATCAAATATTAAAAAAAAAAATTAAAGTTGTTTCACTGAAAAACAGCTGTTCTTGAAAATAAAGGCAATTAATGTTCAGATTGCAGTGGTCCAAACTAAATAAAAATACACCTTATGGCTAACCTAGACCTCTAGAACAACCCTCTTTCAGCTTAATTCTCGGAACACCCGGTATACGTTACCCCGGGACACTACCCCAACTATGGCCAACATTTAGGCATAAATGGAGGGGTCCGCTGTACCGTCAGGCCACTCCCAGGAGCTCTCTGGAAGTGGCCTGACGAGATGAGTTATAGACCGATCGTGTCCCGGCACTAGACCGTGTCGATTCTAAACCCATAACTTCCCGGCACTAGACCGTGTCGATTCTAAACCCATAACTGCCCTCTGTACCTTGTAACTGTCGGTTAAGCAGCGCCGTGATTCCAGGCCCGTCTCCAGCCTTCTTCACCACCAACATCGGCTTGTCTTCGCCCTCCTCGTAGCTGTTAGGCAGGTGCCCGTTGCTTACTCCCATCGTTTCGCTCACCTGGTACCGTTTTACAAGACAAACATGTACTACAACCTAGTTGGTTGGAAGAGATCGCTCTAAGCGATAAGACCGTCCTTTGTTCTACGTAGTTTTGAGGATGTTCATGTTGTATGTTTTGTTTGTAATAATAAGGAATTAATCAATTAATTAATCTTGGAATCTTCAAGTTTAGAGTGAATAGGTTTCTTCTAGCTCTTCACTTTACACCGTCGACCTCATCATCGCTTCCCATCAGGTGAGATGAGGTCTAATGCAAGCCAATCTTATTTTAAAAAATGTACGTAGGTGAAACATAAGCGACAATAAGGGTTAAGCGACAATAAATGCTTGACGACATTTTGTATACAATCGTAGATGAACGCTATCTGACCAGCTGGTTATTGATGATGTGTTAGTGTCAGACCCTTCATTTCCTCACTAATTAGACATGATAGTAGAAACGCTGTTTTTTTTTCAGTCGTCGTTATTTCAGGCTTTATTTTTCTTAAGGCGTCGTTATTTCCGGTACCGTCGCAGCGGTAACAACATATTTTATAAGGTACCGTCGGTATCAGCACTTAGGCAGATGAAACCGCGGGACCCAGCTAGTTAAAATAATACAACCCGTGAGAAGACATATTCCCTGTGGCGATGCAAAATATTAGTAGAAAGAATGGATTACCATAGAATAGAAAGAATAGAATACCTGCATAAGTTTATGAACGACATCTCTCCCCAATATGTGATCGAAGACCGCCTGCAGGAACGCATCAGACATGATGGACAGCTTTAGCTTATCGCGATGCCACACCAGCACTCGAGACTCTTCCATCGCCATTATTGACACCTGGAACACGTTGGAGACGTCTATTCAATTTCGGAACATATAACTCCTTTTGGGAAGAGTGTTAAAGACAGAGCCTTGTGAACAAGCCAGTTGAAATTACTGGCGAAATATCGAGCTCCGTGAAAAACAAATTAAAACATAGTAAATACCCCTTTATTTAATAATATTTGTAGTGAAAACAACCATGTAAGTTTAAAATCGTATATAAAATATTGATATTTAAAGATTAAACACAGGGGGTGTACTTATAATATAAACGATGACTAAGCTTATGTAACCTTTGTCACAGTCTGTTCACTTTAAAACTTCTTGTCACAGAAAAAGACAAACGTTACATAAACTCAGTCATCGTTTTTATAAGTAAAGGGGTTAATGTTCATACAAGTATGTCTAACTGACCCGGAAAATATTTAGTTACATTCCTTTAAGTATTTAAAAGAAAAAAACAGTTTTTCACTCGTTGCACACACACAGTTGTGCATACTAGAACCTCAGAAGAAAAAATAGTGAAAACTGTATCAAATCCGAAGTGGATTGTGATGTAGGTTAGTAAAACGATTGATAACAAAAACCTATAAAAAAGTACCACTTATAAGGGTAAATTTTACCAACGAAAACGCAACCCGCATAAGTTTCTAATATCACTTTATTAGGGTTCCGTACCCAAAGGGTAAAACTAAAAAAACTACAAAATGCACGACGATACACACAGCACAATCTAGCCCCAAACTAAGCACTAGGCTTGTACTATGGGTACTAGACAATGGGACAACACCCAGACCAGAAACAAAATTTATTTTTAAGCATAAATACTTGCTCCAGGCGGGAATCGAAGCCGCAACCTTCTGCATTGCAGACGTGCATTCGCCCGACGCGCCACATAGGGTGTCCACTCGTATTTTGACTCGTTTACGAATTCAAACAAAATATTTTTTTAAAATTATTTACTAGCGAGTCTAACCCCGGGACACAGCTACTGGGTCCATAAACTAGACAAAATCGCACTGCAGGTTGGATCATAAACAAAGAAATCTAAAATATGAGGGAAAAAAGAGTGCACAACAAAACAATTTTGTAAACTTTTTAAATTTACACGATTTGTTAACTTTGTAACTTAGTCTAAAACAAAACGTTCAAAATATTTATTTTATTCAATCTTCTTCTTTTCGTACACTGGCGCAGATCACCTGCGGCTCGATTCTCGTAAATAAAATTCGATGACAAAGACAGTGCAGACTGATGACAGACGCAGTGCAGACGCAACGCTGACACAACATAATTACAAAGATAACTCAAAATACTGTATTTCGTATGGTAGTTGAGAGTATGTTCTGAGTTTTCTTTGCAATTGTGTTGTGTCTGCGTTGCGTCTGCACTGTCTCTGTCATCGAACTGGTATGTAATTAATAATTATTTACGAGAATCGAGCCGCTCGCTCTGATGTTAGTTTTCAGGTTGTTTTTAAGCCTCTAACCTGAACTAACGACTGCTACCACAGCATAACAACCGGGACCAACTGCTTATCGCGGTTATATTACTTGAATGGGTAACCTCTAATCTGCGTGACAAAAAAAAACATTTTCTCCGTGCTTCGGAAGGCAGTTGGCCCCGGTTGTTATCTCTGATAGCAATCGGTAGCTCAAGTTAAAGGCATTAGGCCGACCTGAAAACTCTAACACTATGCGAGACACACCAGTGTAGAAAGGAAGAAGACGAAGCAGAGAAATAAAATAAGACCCAATTTTTAAAATGAATTGGGTCTTTTAATAATATCCTTTCTAGAGTTGGAAATTTAATCTTTTTAGCCATAAACTGTGTTTTAGTTTTAGTCTTTTGTTTTTTGTTGGTAGATTATATAGCTGCGCTTGCAATAAGGTTTTCTAGTCTAGTGTAAGGCACTAACTGCTGACTTTTGTCACGCTGCGCTGACAAACTGGTCATTGGCAAACAAATCAGGTTTGTGACCTATTTACATAATAAAATTAAAATTAAAGACATTTTTGGATTTTAATCGTGTGGAGTTTATTACTTTTAGCATTGTGTCAAAGCTCGACTCGCTCGCTTCGCTCATGTCAATCCTGAAGAAGGGCCTGTAAATGTCTCGAAACTTCGAAACGTTGAGCGTTGAAACAATGCTAAAAGAAATAAACACCACGCGATTAAAACCGAAAAATATTTTTAATTTCAATACAACATCGCGAAAACAGAAGAAAAATCCATAATAAAATTATGCAAAATATAGTTTCAATATCATTGCAGTCAATCTTTAATTTCAAATTTAAGGTTTGTCAAATAACAATGGGGTAATGCAGTTTCGATTGCAGTGCCGTTGCAAGTTATAGTTTCATTTTGAGTAAATTTATTTGCAATTGTAAAGGTGTTGAAATGAAATTTAAGTGCTGAAGCCTGCATTAGGCTTTCATAGAAATATTAAAAAAAAACTTCTGCAAAAACACAACGCATGTCCGACGCTGGGCGGGATTCGAACCAACAACGCATCTTTACTCAATCCGGGAGCAATGACTTAACCAGGCGTCGACCATGCGTTGTGTTTTTGCTGAAATATTTTTCCTTCAACATAATTTATCAACAATATTATAAATATTATTACAATATTTTATTTTTAATATTGGACAATTTTATTAGGTACAGGAATAACTAATGGAGTGTATATCATAGCATATAGTTTATATTGATAATAATTAACAGTTAAATTGAAGAAAAAAAATGCCTACTTATAGCTATTGTTTGTTTTCATGCGAGTAGACCTTGTCAATGCTAAAGTATTCCCACAGAAACATGCTCAGATAAAGATAAATCCAAAGATCCTCGGCCGTACATTTCTAGAGACTATCAATAAATCGGGTACGGTTTATCACCGCCCACCAACCTAACACCCGCCACATACTAACGGAAAAGCCGACTCTACACGGATAGGGTTAGTAGAACTCGTCCCACTGCCGTCTTCCTACACTTGTGAACAACCAGTCAATCTATCTTTACTCTATACTAACTAATATTATAAATAGAAAATATTTATTTGTTTGTTTGTTAGGAATAGGTAGAAAGCTACATTATCAAGGAGTGACATAGGCAACTTTTGATCCCGATTTTCCCACGGGATCGGTACTTACGCAAGTGAACCGCGGGACTCTGCTTGTGGTTAAGAGCCCTTAAGCCGCTAAATTCAAAATCCATGTCGGGTTCATCGAAATTGTTGATTACTTCATGACGAAATGTTGTTGAACTTTTTTTTGTGTATGGATTGTAATCGACATTGTTTTCGAAATTTGAGTGCAGTTTCCAGACAAATATGTCGAAACCTATTGAAGCCTATCGAGATTTTAGCCAAAACAGACATTTTTTGTCTAAAATTTGATAAGGCTTTGCAGCAATATGAGGATTTTGTCTTAAAACTACACCAAAATGTAGGAAACAATGTCACCTATAATCCAAACACAAAAAAAAGTTCTACGACATTCCGTCATGAAATAATCAACAATTTTCGATGAGCCCGACAGGGATTTTGAGTTTAGCGGCTATAGGGCTCTTAATAAAGACTCACCTACTGTACCTATTGGAGGTCAAGTTAGAGGCGTTATGACCTGAAAACTCATAACACTAGGTGGGCTACACCATTATACGAAAAGAAGAAGAACTGTGCCAATTCATGCCAATAAGAAGATGTACTATGTATCGTTTGGTTTGTCTTTTACTGTGATATGAAGTTTCAAAGTTAACAGACAGTGACAAACGTTACATTAACTTATTCATCGTTTATAAGTAAGGTGGTTTATGTATCAACATCTACGTAGCGAGCGACATAACGCACAAAAACTAATTTGTTTGTAATTAGACCACCTCTCACAAAATTACTTTACCACATAATGTGTTTCGTCGCCTATTATAAGCGCGAGAAAACGTCAAATATCGTTTATTTCACTCGAAGTGATCTTAACACGCGTTCATTTTGCACAGAAACGAGAACGGATGGTTATATTTAGCTTTCAGTTAAGAGGAAAGGATACCTATACGTTCTCTAGACAAACTGTTTCCTCCCTGGATAAAGATATTAGAACAAATATGTTTATGCCATAAAACCTATATTTGCCATGGCCATGACCATACGATTTGTTTATTTTTTATTTAACTCATTTTTCGGTTTTAATCGCGTGGTGTTTATTACTTTTAGCCTTGAAACACTTCCTAAAGAAAATACCTGTAAAGGGCTCGAAAGGTTGAGCATTGAAACAATGTTAAAAGTAATAAACACCACGCAAATAAAACCGAAAAAATAATTTTATTTCTTATTTTTTACATTTGTAAAAAAATCAAAATATGAAAAAAAAAAGTTTTAAAAAACAAAATGGCCATAGCTGACATAGGTTTTATGGCATAAACATATTTTCTCTAACGTCTTTACCCTGGGAGGAAACAGTCGACTACGTTGTATGGAGAACAGAGTAGGTATCCTTTCCCCTTAAAATATCTACTCTACGAATGTACCTAACTTATCTCACTAAAATCAGTGAGTGTAAAGGCGGAACCAGACATCACGAGGCGTGCGTCGCGAATGGTTCGTCACGCATACCTCAACCTGAAGCATGTGTGATTGCATTTATACATTCGTCCCACACGACATGCTCAAGCTGAGCAGCAAACAACCACGGACAGGGTTTGTCAGTAGAATAATAGAAAACACCCGTCCGTCCACACGGAGCGCACGGCTCGCACTGAGGCAGCGTTCGCAACGATCGTATGACGCGAATGCTCACTGTGAGCACACACGTCCACACAGCCCGCGGCATGCGAGGCGAACCATTCGCAACGCACGCCTCGCGATTCGTCGCGAATCTCGCCCGACTTGCGAGTCTGGTTCGGCCTTAATTTATCCCACTGAAATCAGCCAGTGTAAAATGTCGCTTTAGTGCTGTTTTTAATTATGAACGTAATGGCACCAGAACATCTCCCTTGAGTAATGGAAGTTAATGAGTTTCTAACTTGATACGACCTTCAGCATTTCACATATTATGATGGAAATTCATACACTTTACATTTTGAATTATTAATCGCTTTTAAGTAGTTTTAGTGTGAATTTTATACTAATATTAGGGAAGCCAGTTGGTTTATTTGTTTCCTTTTCTGGGCTAAAATCCTTGATAGATTTTGATGTGATTTTAGACCAAAGCCCTATCTATTCTGCCTTATATCCTAGCTTTTTCTTATCAAGTGACTGACTATCTACACTACACTAATATTATAAAGAGGAAAGATTTGTATTTTTGTGTGTGTGTGTAAGTGTGTCTGTACGTTTGTAATGAATAAACTCAAAAACTACTGTGCCGATTTCAAAAATTCTTTAACTATTAGAAAGCTACATTCACCCTGAGTAACATAGGCTACTTTTGATCCCGATATTCCCACGGGATCGGGACTAACGCGGGTGAAACCGCGGAACTCTGCTAGTAAAAGTAGAAGATATTTTCACTCCCAACGATTATCATTTCATTTTTATGATACGACGTAGGTAACAATATTGTCAGGGCTGCAGCGGCCATTATAGCCGTTAAACTCAAAATCCCTGTCGGTTTCATCAAAAATTGTTGATTATTTCGTGATGGAATATTGTAAATTTTTTTGTGTACCTATGGATTGTAGATGACATTATTTCCTACATTTTAGTGCAGTAAAATGTGGATAAAATAATATGTAGGTACACAAAAACAATTTTTACAACATTCCGTCATAAAATTATCAACAATTTTCGATGAACCCGACATGGATTTTAACGTAGCTGCTATAGACCACTTAATATCGCGTAAAGGAACATGAAATAGTATTTGAAACATCACCTCCAGTACTTACTATATTTAGTTTTTTAATTGTAGACTATGATTTGACACATTTTCCTAAAGAAAAAACGTCAGATCGTAGTATAAAATTAGAAAACGAAGTATATAGTAGACTAGCAGCGGGATTTTCCAAAAACCCTTTCTTAGTGAAAGCCTACACATCACAAAGAACACACTCTCCAAATTTCATGACTCTAGGAGCAGCTGTTTGGGCTCTGCATTGATATATAGATCAGTCAGGACTTTGAATTTTATATATATAGATAATATCTCAATGAGCCCAGTACTTTATTTTTGAATATTATGCATAGGTTAATACATAAGTAGTTAGTACAGACAACCGCGCCGACCACCCACGGAACAAAGTAACTATTAAGTAATCTCCATGAGGGCGTTCTTTGTTAGGACTTCCGCCGTTTTATTATTACTGAGAGAAATAATGTTGGATTACTGCCGCTATAACAAGTCGTTAACAATAACTGCCTCTAACTATTACACACTAATTTTAAGAGGAAAACCTATTCGTTCTCCATACAAACGTAGTCATATGTTTCCTCCTGGATAAACACATTAGAGCAAATATGTTTATGATATAAAACATATTTCTGCCATGACCATTTTTTTCTTTTTCTAATTAGAATAGAAATAAAATGAAGAAACATTAGAATATGATAAAAAACCTAGAGGCATGATCGTGCCTGGTATTAGTAATATGGCATAAACATATTTTCTCTAATGTCTTTATCCAGGGAGGAAACAGTCAACTAACTTCGTTTGTAATGTAAGAAAAGAGATCTAGGTATCGTTTCCCCTTAAGTTTATTTTGTATCGAGCGTGCTATGAAGTCAAACTTTCAGCCCGCGTTAGCTTAAAATATACTAGATTATAGTCAGGTAAGATCGGATACAGAGGAAGACCGTATTACTCAAATATCACCCAAAATAGGTGACATTGCAACTGCTAACTGCCCCAGATCGGTGAGGGGTGAATTGCTCTTGTGAACACCGTAGCTAACACTATAAAATATCACCTATTTTGGGAGATATTTGAGTCATACGGTTTTACCCCGTATCCGATTTTACCTGACTATACTCTATAACATTTTAGTGAAACCGCACACGGGCCACAAACGCCAGCCACCTGAAGCTAAAAAAGCTAGAAACGCCCTATATCGTGCGTGTGGCGACCACCGGCGTTCGCCATGTGCGGCAAGTCCATGAAAAATGGATTTAACTACATTAAATAATAATAATAATAATAATAAGCCACTCACAAGCCCAACCCCACGTCCGAGCTGAACATCTATGCTTACGTGAGTGGCGGACACCTGCAAATGAAGTTACTAAGCGGTGACCAACGGGGATATGGCAAACCCTAAAAATATGGAGACACGAAATAAGAAAAAACGTTTATCGCCGCTACCCGGGGGCTATCGCCGGGGCTCACCTGGAGCCGATGCTGGGTGTAGCAGCATGCGAACCATCGGTGGCGGTAGGATTAGCAGACGGTCCCCCGCCGGGACTCCCACTCCCGAAGAGGCCACGTCTTGCCAATTAAGTTTAGTAACAATAGTTCCGGAGTCTTCGGAGACTCCACCAGTCGAGGATGTTTTGCGGGCAGCTTCGGCAATGCGTCCCGCAACCACCAAGGCTGGCAAACCACGGGTGCGCATGAAATGGGATGCCGATATCAACACTTTCATAATGCGCACCTACTACAAATTAACTAAATTAGAAACTGACCTAACCACCTACAGACAATTACTTCATCAAGAATTTTGCAAAAAATATCCGGATAGTAACGTATCAGAACAAAGAATCTCTGATCAAAGGCGAGTTATTATCAGAAACAATTTAATATCAAACGAAATATTAGAGACCATTAAAGTAGAAATAGCAAAAGAACTAGAGGAAGAATCACTAAATTCACAACCTTCACTAGGGCTCATTACAAACCAAAACATAGCAACTAATAATACTGCAATTGATCCCCAATTAACTCCCCAAAATTCAATATTAACTAGTGACTCTATCTTTTATTCCGACACTTATTACGATCTAACGACTCAAAATACACCAGTTCATCCGAATCATGACGAAATTAATACTGAAAGAACAGAAATCTTGATAGAACAATTAAAGGAACAACTCGAAACTAATTTAAGTAAATATAGTGGTAACGACTCGTCCGTACGACCAATCCTACCTCGAATCAGAACAAGCAAAAAATTGTCCTACATCATAAATCTATTTAACCGATCCATTATATCGGATAAATTACATTTGTTAGAAAATATAACTGACACCCACACACTTATTTATTGTTCTGCTCTTACTATTATAGAATATTTAAAAATTAGATTACCATCCCAACCTAAAACAACTAATAATGTAAAATACAATAAACCAGCGTGGCAAATACGACTTACAAATGATATAGAAGAATTAAGAAGAAACATTGCTAGACTAACACAATATAAAGCAGGTAATAGAGGTAGAAAAGTAACGAAATATGTAACAGAAATAATGAAAAAATACAAAATACATAGTAGCTACGAAAATGATAATAGTAAGTTAAATGAGTTCATAGATACACTAAAACAAAAGCTAGCTGTGAAAAGTCATAGATTAAATAGATATAAAAAAGCTCAGGATAGGAAAGAAAATAATAAATTATTTACAAATAACGAGAAACAGTTTTATAGGAAAATTAGATGTTCTACAAATACAAATGTCTCAGTCACTCCTTCGAAAACTGAACTAACCGATTTCTGGTCTAACATATGGTCGCAAACTGTTGAACATAACGAACAAGCTGACTGGATAGATAGGGAGCGAGTAAGAATGGATTCAATTTCGGATATGGAGTTTGATAAAGTTGAAGTTGAAGAATTGATCTTAGTTATTAAGAAAACTCATAATTGGAAGGCTACAGGGGCAGACAATATACATAACTTTTGGATAAAACGATTTACTGCATTGTATGTTACTTTGGCAAAGCAAATAACAGATTTGATACGTGGCGATGCAGTGGTCCCAACTTTCCTTACCAAAGGAGTAACGTACATGCTACCGAAAACTACTAGAACCGAAGACCCTTCACAGTACCGTCCAATTACTTGTTTGCCTACGCTTTACAAGATTATCACAGCTTGCATCACTAATCATATTACTAGACATATCAATACCAACAATATACTTGCAGAAGAACAAAAAGGTTGTAGACGATTTCATATGGGATGTAAAGAACAACTAACAATAGACTCGACAATATTAAAACAAGTTCAAACAGGCAAAAAAGATTTATATATCTCCTATATAGATTACAAAAAAGCTTTTGATAGCGTACCTCATTCCTGGCTATTAAAAATTCTAGAAATATATAAAATTAATCCATTACTCATCAATTTCCTTAAAACAGCCATGACAAACTGGAGAACTACTTTGAACCTAAGAACCAATTTTAATAAAATAGAAACTGATGAAATAGCTATTAATAGAGGTATATTTCAGGGAGACTCTTTAAGTCCTTTGTGGTTTTGTCTGGCCCTAAACCCATTATCCCACGAATTAGCTGACTCTAAACTAGGATTTGATATTAAAAACAATAGACAGGTATTAACACAAATTACTCACCTTCTTTATATGGATGATCTGAAATTGTACGCCAAAAATAATTCTAATATGACCGGGTTATTAAACATTACTAAAGATTTTTCTAAAGATATCATAATGGATTTCGGGTTAGACAAGTGCAGAAGACTTAACATTCAAAAAGGAAAAGTAACATCAGAAAATTTTACTATCAGTGAGGACCAGGAAATAGTAGCTATGGAAAGCAATGAAGTTTACAAATACTTAGGTTACCATCAAGGACGAACAATTGATCACGTTGAAATAAGAAATAAACTAAAACAAGAATATTTTCGCCGTTTATCGATCCTATGTAAAAGTAGTTTAAATAGTAAAAACCTAATAAAATCAATTAATACATTTGCGATTCCAGTTTTAACATATTCTTTTGGAGTAATAAAATGGCCTAAATATGAATTACAAAAATTAGAAATCAAAACTAGAACTACGTTAACACAGTACCGCCATCACCACCCAAAATCAGCTATTGAACGCATTAATTTAAGCAGAAAAGAAGGCGGGAGAGGTCTGATAGATGTAACACTTCTACATAACAAGCAAGTTTACGGTCTTAAAAACTTTTTCCTTGATAAGCAATTAACAAGTCCTTTACATCTAGCAATAGTTAAAATAGACAAACAGTTTACCCCGTTAAATTTAAGCGATAATAATCTGGAAGCCATAGATATTAAGAAACACTATCAAGATAAATATAATACCTGGAAAAGGAAAGAACTGCACGGAAGACATATACATGATTTAGAACAGACTCATATTGATAAAGAAGCATCTAATAAATGGCTTGACTGTGCTGGACTTTTCCCAGAAACAGAAGGCTTTATATTAGCAATACAGGATCAAGTCATTAACACAAAGAATTATAGGAAATACATAATTAAAGATAGAAACTTACCAAACGATTTATGCAGAAAATGTCACAATAAACCAGAAACAATACAACATATAACTGGCGCATGCGTCACACTTACACAAAATGATTACACTCATCGTCACAATCAGCTTGCTAACATCGTTCATCAAAAACTCGCGTACAAACATTCACTCATCAAAGAACCTCCCATACCTTACTACAAATATACCGCTCAAAATGTACTTGAAAATCCCTCCTACAAACTTTATTATGACCGTACCATACTTACAGACCATACTATCTATAACAACCGTCCAGACATCACACTAGTAGACAAAATCAACAAGCATACATATATTATCGATATAGCAGTCCCAAATACAAATAACTTACAGATTACTATAACAGAAAAGATTAGGAAATATACGGAACTACAAGAGGAAATCAAAAGAGTATGGAAAATGGATAGAGTCACAATTGTTCCTATAGTTCTTTCTACAACCGGAATAATCCCAAAATATTTATTCAATAGTCTTAATTTACTTGATTTGCCCAAAAACACCTTTTTAACGTTACAGAAAGCAGCAATTCTAAATACTTGCCGTATAGTTCGAAAATTTCTTCAACTTGAGTCAGACAATAGTACAACCCAAATCTAAGCTGACACTTGGCACATGCCCGTGTCAGTTTAATTTTACCAGGTACAAGAAACCTGAGCGAAAAATCTTTTCAAAACAACATAATAATAATAAATTCTGTGAACAACACACGGCGCCATCTAGCCCCGTGGTAAGCGACGGGGCTAGATGGCGCCGAAAAAATAAAAAATAAATGAATAAATATTGCACGTCATTTATTACACACAGCGCAATCTAGCCCAAAACTAAGCACTAGGCTTGTACTATGGGTAATAAAATAATAGACAACGGATACACCTACTACATATTATACTTTTTTTTTAAAGAAATACATATGAAATCAGACGACTTTTTGTAGTCAATGGTCGGTGACTCGTTTAGGCCCATGTTACTATTTTCTAAGATACATTTTTATTACTTACTAGCTGCGTCCCGCGGTTTTACCCGTGTAAGTCCCGATCCCGCGGGAATATCGGGTTCAAAAGTAGCCTATGTTACTCCTCGATAATGTAGCTTGCCTTTGGTGAAAGAATTTTTGAAATCGGTCCAGTAGTTTTTGAGTTTATTCAATACAAACATTCACACACACAAAAATACAAAAAATCTTTCGTCTTTATAACATTAGTGTAGAGTGTAGACTAAACAGCTAACTTCTGGTGTGACTACAACATAGTCCGGCCCGTACTGTTTGAACAGCTCTAAAATCCGATTAAGTCTTCAGGGATATGCTATTACGTGGAAATCAAGATAGGTATTAGCCTGATCATTTCCCATGACGAGATTTAATTGGATTTGCTTTGGTGGAAGCCTTATAAGGTAAAAACTAGTTAAATATACGAAGTGAACATAAGACCCCTCATTATGGAAGTTATCAGATTGGAGTGACCGACGACGGTATTATTACAATGATAATGATTAATGGCATAACGAGCTAGACAAAAAAAGCGCCATAAATAGCATGGATTAAAGTTGATTGCACTGCATAAATTATCTAAAGTAATAGTTAAAACAAGAAATCTAAAGTTTCTTTTAAAGTAGTATAGATAGATAGAAATCTTTATTTGCACAACATAAACAAAGAAAATACAAAACACATACCT
The DNA here is from genome assembly GCA_958496205.1 of Idaea biselata. Lineage (NCBI taxonomy): Eukaryota > Metazoa > Arthropoda > Insecta > Lepidoptera > Geometridae > Idaea > Idaea biselata. The sequence continues at coordinate 17,057,003 of OY292400.1, read as the reverse complement.
ATACAAAAGTAAATAATAAACAAGCTTAAAATTAAGTTGCACAAATGGGCGGCCTTATCGCTGAAAGCGATTTCTTCCAGACAACCTTTGGATGGAGTAGAACTGTAACAGCTTGAGTGGTAGGCAGTGCACCTAGAGTTAACCAAATATCTCAGTTTTAAGATAAGTGGTTAAAATATCATAAATAATACCAATACATTTACATACTTATACCTAATGTATATAATTCAAGTATATACTTAAATACAAACCTAAATTGATTACTTATATATATATCCATAACCAAACAATACACATACATAATTAATAATTATATATATACATACAAACATAAACATCGAATAAATGCAAACTATAAGCATACATATACAACAGTAGTAGTATGTGTGTGTAGTATACTTATTGGAAGCCGCGGCAGATTGGGAAGACCCAAGAAGCGTTGGCTTGACGTCGTAAGATCGGATATGCGTGCAAATGATCTCACTATGCGGGATGCCGAAGATCGTGCGAAGTGGAGACGTAAAAGTAGGAAAGCGGACCCCGGGCTCTCGAGAGGGATGCAACCGGGAACATCGCTCAGATGATGATTACATCTGAGCGTTGTTCCCGGTATACTAGATATTTTTAGCCACAAGCAACTCCTGATATTTTCAGAGACTACTATTTTAGACACTTTTAAACATATTTCCAAAAAGATACGTAGGTATCTATCCAGCAAGACTACAGTGACGCAGAGATGTGCTCATTTCCGCGTTAGGGTGCAGTTTCCTCCCCGACTTATAGGAAGGAAATGCGGTGGTGTGTAATTATCCTGTTTGTGTGGTTTTATCGTAGCTATCAACCATTTCTATTATTTTTAATTGCAATTTTATTCGTTTGTAATATGAAAAATCTAAAAGACAGTTTGCCAATTTTTAAGACACCTAGTAGTTTTTATTTCAACAGGCTGTTCTTAGATGGACTGAGGTCTAAAGGCTTGGTATTTAGAAGGAAATACTCGGGGACTGCCGCGGTAAAGCTATTGGAAAACCTTTTTTTTTATAAATTAGTGTGGGGTGTTAGGTTTTATTTTTGTTACGGAATTTCTTGATTCGATCGCCGCGCTCAAAGCCCGCGATAAAAGCTATGCAATAGCTTAAAAACAAGTCCTAATTAAAATAACTCATTTTTCGGTTTAAACATGCGCGCGGTGTGTCCCGCGCGTATCCTGAAGAAGAGACCTGTGTAGCTCTCGAAACGTTGAGCATTGAAACAATGCTAAAGTAATAAACACCACGCGATTGAAACCGAAAAATGACTTAATTTTAATCCAACATCGCGAAAACAGAATAATCTCTCTCTCTGTGTGTGTGTAATTCGATTCATCATCATCATTTCAGCTGTAAGAAGTCCACTGCTGGACATAAGCCTCCCTCATAGATTTCCAGATGCTTCGGTCATAAGTGGCCTGCATCCATCGTGAACCCGCGGCCTTAACTAAGTCGTCCGTCCATCTCGTTGGTTGACGTCCAACGCTGCGCTTTCCGATCCGCGGTCTCCATTCTAGAACTTTTCGGCCCCAACGACCATCTACTCTCCGTGCTATATGTCCTGCCCACTGCCACTTCAAAGAGCTAATCCGTTTGGCTATGTCGGTGACCCTCGTTCGTTCGTTTCGTGTAATTCGATTATTTAAGGAAAAAAAAACGTCGTATTGTCATCTCATAGGCCAGACAGGCCTATGTAGTAGTTCTATGTTTCGACATGTTTTTCCAGGCCCTTTATCTTCTTTATCCAAAAATTTACAAAAAATCAGAACGTCCGAAGGTTTTATCCGCAAAATCGATTAGAAAAAGCTTTTTTATTTCACCTATAGGTATATCATATGGTTGGCCTCATACTTAACTTTTCCAATAATCATAAGTGGGGTCAGAACTTCGTGAAGATAAATACTAAGAATATTGGTTCACGTAAAACATAAATTCTAAAATACTAATCTACAGAACGAGATCGCATATTCATAAGGTAAGATATTTCATGTTTCAAAGGCTGTAAGTTATATATTATGTTGCAGTCAAACCTCGAAAGCGGCCATAACGACTTCTGTACCCCTACCATGAGTTACTACGTAAATAAATAAATGTTGCACGACGTTACACACTGCGCAATCTAGCCCCAAACTAAGCTATGGGTACTAGAAATCGGATTTACTACATAAAATACATTTTTTTTTAATAGGCACATAAATTAGAGACATGTTTCGGTTTGAATCGCGTGGTGTTTATTACTTTTAGCATTGTTACAACGCTCAACGTTTCGAGACCTTTCCAGGTCTCTTCTTCCGGATAGACTCGATAGATAGACAGAGTTTGAATCACGTGGTGTTTATTACTTTTAGTATTGTTACAACGCATAACGTTTCGAGACCTTTCCAGGTCTTTCCTTCCGGATAGACTTGATAGATAGATAGAGTCTATCCGGAAGAAGAGACCTGGAAAGGTCTCGAAACGTTGAGCGTTGTAACAATGCTAAAAGTAATAAACACCACGCGATTCAAACCGAAAAATGTCTTTAATTTCAATACAACATCGCGAAAACAGAAGAAAAATGTATAATAGGTACATACATATGTGATATGATACATATAAAACACACAGACCAGAAACAAATATTTATTTTAAGCATAAACACGTTCCCTGTAATGTTAACAGTTTGACCTTGTGCACAAAGCGTCCGCTCTGCTTGTTCCCTGCCTCCCCGGTCGCGACTTGTCGGGCCTAGGTATATTTTGCGTTGCGGACATACTCAAACCGTTAACGTTACAATTCACGTATTAACGTACCAACTCATGGCACTGGCTTATATTTTAGAAACCTCAAAAAAAGAAACCTATGCGCTCGCTTCGCAGCGCGTATTGCGTAGCGTATTATCATTATCACGTAACTTTAACCTAACCTAACCCATCCGTGTCGCTTTTCGTGAAAATTATTGTTATTCGAAATGTCGGGGTAATTTTAATCTAGAATTATCTACAACGCGATCTAGACCCGTAGCGTAGTAGCGTCTAATAAAATGAATATATTGTTTGTAAAACAATTTTGACCGAAAATTAGTTTTAATTGAAAATCATTCCTGAATCTATTCTGAAGAAGAGACCTGTAAAGGTCTCGAAACGTTGAGCGTTGAAACAATGCTAAAAGTAATAACACCACGCGATTAAAATCGAAAAATGTCTTTAATTATGAAAATAATTCGTTAGCTAACTAGTTTTAATCAACACACTCGGTTAAAACTATTTCTGACTGATTTTCCAGTCTAAGCTAGTTTTGACCCCTTTCGGGTTTCGACTGTAACATACATCTTCTGAAGGATATCTATTCTCTCTCATTTTCTATGAAGTAGGCTGAGTGATAAATAATTCGAAGCTTGATGTAGCCCTGAGTGTCACCGAGGAGGAATTCACTCCAATATCTCATGACTTGCTCATGACAATCTGATAACCTGCGTCATAAATTTAAGTACAATATCTGTTACCATCAAATAAATAACGCAATGTATGAAAAAGGCACCTTCGTTTCTGCTATTAGAATATTTAATAATTTACCACTAGAAATAAAAATGCTAGAAGGCAACATATTCCGCAATAGACTAAGAAAATGGTTGATCTCAAAGGCTTTCTACAGTGTCAAAGAATATTTTGATTTAGATGTTTACTTTACATAAGATTCATTTGTTGACTCTAATTATGTTAATAATTATTAATTTTTATTTAGAAATAAGTAATGCTTAGATTAAGTTACTATAATATTGTATGTCCGGGATGGACAAACTGTTGATACTTATAACACATTCCCATGTCACCTTAATGTACACAGTTATTCAATAAATATTCTTGATTCTTGATTCTTAAAGCAGGGACTTTAATTCCACGGAGACTAATCTATTTGGGAGACAGACGGCAGATGGTGCGAATACATTTATTGTTCTGAAGGCTAAAGTTTAGGTTGTTTATCGACCTAGATTTGGTGACAATGAAAACTCTACACTTTTTAAACTTAGACGATTTACGTCCATCATTATTATTAGACACGGGTCTAGATCGCGTTATAGATAAATCATTGGTTTTAATTACCTCGACGTTTCGGCAAACGGGTTATACCGGCCGTGGTCCCGGTGTCTTCTCGGGACCAGACACGACCCGTCTAGACCCGTGTCTAATAATAATAATAATAATAAGCCCGCAGGGCACCTTGAGGCGAGGTGTCGGGGAGTAGCGACCCCGCGGCTACCCGAGTGCTCCAGGGGGAAACCACCGTTCCTCACCTCCGGCTTGCCTTAGTTGGCTGGTCGGAGTGAACACTGACGAGGAAGCGGTCCCCCGCCTCTGGCTTGCCTTCACCGGCCGGTCGGAGTGGAGTCGCGAGAGTAGAGCTCCCACTCTGCTCGTAGGATGGATGCCAATCGTAAGTGGTGAGTGGGCCAGGTAGGCTGGACCCTCAGGGAGCCCGTGACCTGAGTATAAAATCCAGGGAGGCCTCTCCATCCTTCAGCCACTCACGCCCCTGTTGCCCCCTGGCTGTAATTTGCTCGGCTTCATTTAGGGTGGCCCAGTTTGTGAGTTGGCGAGTCTCCGTCTGCCATTTTTACTTGTTTATTGAACAATGTTACGGCAGGCGCCATAGTCCCCATAGTTCCCCCCAGTATCCAATCCACTACCAACCCATTGTCATAGCCCAAGTAGTCATCTGTAGTTTACACAATAGTACTATCCAAACCGGGGTTTGTCCTTGGCTGCATTTTATAGTGTAGACAGGGATAACCGCCGGTTTGGTGTCCATTTCAACTTTGCGATTAAAATTGTGACTGAAACGGGTCTCTACGTGTTGGCTTCGGCCCCACGCACGCCTTCCAAAAGTCCGGGGCTCCATAGCCCCGTGAAACGGAGACGTTACAAACAATAATAATAATATTTATGAATACTTTAGTTAAATTTCTTTTACATTTTGTTTGCGCAGTGGTAGCGCACTCGCCAGGCAAGCGAGGGGCACGGGTTCGAATTCTGTCATGGGAGAATTTTTGATGATGCTTTTCTCCTTGTAAAATATTTTTAACTCTACATATTTTATACTTAGTTAGATGTACCACTTTCTTTAAATAAAACCGTCTTCGGAACACCAATTTGAAACTCTTGCGTGTGACCTAAAAAGAATTTAGTAAAACGCACTTCAAATCGGGTTTTACAAAATAAATAAATTAGGCTTATAGAATTGTTCCGAAGTTGGTAGAAAGAAAACGATAAATTTCTTGAAGAAAAGTAATTTAAATTGGTGCAAAGCACGGTACTTGCGTCTAACACGAAAATTGATTGGAGAACCATAGCCTTAGATAGACAAGAATAGAAGAGTTGGAGGAAGGTCTTTTCCGAGCATTGGGTCATTCTGACATAATAAAGTAAAGCACAAACTGCTTAGCCATTGACTCAATTACTTACAGTTTACATTATTCCAGTCAAGAAATCTAATACAAGACTGGGTTGCATTGCAACTGTAACAATGAAAACTGGCACTGGAACTATCGATTACTGGGATCCAGTGCATTCCAATGTGTTGGTTAACATTTTTCTAGTTGCAATCCAGTGCTGGATATCTGGACGTCGTCGCTGGACTGGAGTAATGTAAAAACTGAGTGTTCGGACCAAGTATGCGAACAACTACTTCTTAAACTACAATCGTGTTAGTTTTTGAACTCATAATTTTGTATTTCCCGGGTCTTAATAGCGTGATTTTTAGATTTTTAATTTTCTTACCTCGACGTTTCGACCATGTTACAAGTCGCGAGGGACTGGCCAGTCCCCTGGGACTGGCCCCGGGAAATACAAAATTATGAACTACTTTTAAGCACGGCAACCGACAGAGATCACTGGAGGACGACGCTTGCCAGATTGCATATCAGAGGTCACGATCATCAATGAGGGAACGGGGGAGGAGGAGGAATACATTAGCAAGAAGAACTATGAAAGTCTTACCTGGAAGTACTCGTCAGTCGAGACCCCAAACCACTCCGGCGAGTCTAAGAAGTGGTGCGGGAACACTATGTGTAAAGCTCGCTGGTTTTGTGACACCACTAATCTGAAACGTAGGAAATACATATAAATATTATTGTTATACATACAAAATTTAATGGCCGGACTCATTGATTGACTGACTGAACTGTATATCAACGCACAGCCTTAACCACTTGTCCTAGAGACATGAAATTTTGAGGGGGTGTTCTCTTTCCATCCACTAAGAAAAGGTTTTTTGAAAATTCCGCGGGATATATACCATACTAAGCTGTGCTCCACTATTTTTACTCCCGTAAGAACTGACTTTATGGTAATTCCAGCGGATTCCAGTCTACACACTAACTATTTAGACTACTAACACACACAAACATACCCATACACTCGATATGTGGTGAAACTCACATGCCACTACCTGCGCGTGAACTGTGAGTGTGTTAACTTGTGTCAGGTTCTTAAGACCAACAAAGCCTTTAGTGGTGAACTACATACACTTAGTAGGTAACGTTCTGTGATAGTACTAAATTGTTGTATTGATAACCGCGTAATGATACCCCCCCGCGGAGCTGTCCTTGATTTTAATGTCGGTGTGGAAACTCTGTGAGCGTAGGGCTATTGAGTGAACTATGACTGTGAGAGAGGTTGGATTTACTCGGAAAATTTAGGGTATAAATACGTTTATATATACTAGCTGACCCGGCAAACGTTGTTTTGCCTTATAAATTATAGATAGTAGCCGATTCTCAGACCTACTGAATGCGTATGTGGAGTTTGGTGGAGATCGGTGAAGCCGTTTCGGAGGAGTACGGTAACTAACATTGTGACATGGAAATTTTATATATTAGATAGATAGATATACTAGCTGACCCGGCAAACGTTGTTTTGCCTTTTAAATTATAGATAGTAGCCGATTCTCAGACCTACTGAATACGCATATAAAATTTGGTAAAAATCGGTCGCGCCGTTTCGGAGGAGTACGGTAGCTAACATTGTGACATGGAAATTTTATATATTAGATGATTAGATAAAGAGTTTATATTGAAGTGAAGATATTTAATATAATTAAAACTTTGTGATTTTATGGTGCAGTGCAGGGATGAAAAAGTGCAGAGACCATCGGTAAATATCATGGGATCTCGAATTTTAAATAATCTGGCAGTACCTAATAATGCAAGCATTAAAGCCACGGGTCCAGAGGGAAATTGTTGCATGCAACTTACGCGGAACCACGTGAAGTCACTTATTGCAACTGGGATACAAATAAACCTCCACAAATAAACTTGATAACAAGTAAAATTTGAATATGGAAGTATTGGAAGTTGCGCAAACAACTTGAACGGCAAATATGACGTCCCTTATGTATGATGTATTTCCGCGCAACTTGCATGCAAGACTTGTCCGATGGAATGCCCGGCCAACAGACCAAACAAAAGAATCAAATCCTTAAAGAAACCCCCAAACCATTTCTGTTCTCTTATCGGTGGCACATTCATTGACGTTGATGAAGTCGACTATATCTCCAGTCTAATGCGTGACATTGAAGGATACCCTTCCAGAGAACCACTGCAGACCAAAAACTCGAAAGGATCGACAGCAAACTACGATTCGACAATCTTCCTTCAAATCTGAAATACCGACTCAAGAGTTTATAGTCTGCAGGATCCCAAAACCCCACAGAGCCAACGCATTAATCACAGACATTCAGTACAATTATCTACGTTAGTTGGTTATACCTTATAGAAGATTAATTAGTTTTAGAGTTTGTAGTTCCAATACGGTAAAACAAATGGGGTAGGGACAGCCCTACATAGAAAAGCAGAACTGAGAAGACAAACTTCTGACCATGAATGAAAATGACCAAAAAAAGCGATGCTGTTCACACATTTCACTAGTTGTTCATTTTCGATGTACGATGACACGATGAAAGCGTCACCACGGTTTCATCGAATAGCAGTGAATGATGATATTTACACGTTAGAACAATCGTTTATTTTCGATGAATCACTGAAAGTGAAGCATCTAATTTAGGCACAAGCTTAACTTATCGTTCATTTTCGGTGAATCAATAATCAATGAAAAGTGAACTGTCTAATACCGCCCTCATGTTTTCAGTGTATTCACTGAAAAGTCTTCGAAACATTAAGCGTTCAAAATGTGCTTATTCAAATAAGTATTTTAAAAACTTTAGTATCCGTCGGGACCTTTCCAGCGCAATAGCCACTACGCCACGGGTATGCAAGCCTGCCGCCAAGCCGAAATTAACAAAGTATTTTCTCGTTGTCTTTCGAGTAAGACCTCGTTTAAAATGTCTTAAATAAAAAGCAATTCTAAACCGAAAGACCTTATTTCTCGATGCCTACCTTCCTACATTCATGCGACAAGTCAGCGAGCAGGACTAAAATCGCAATATTTCCTAAGACACAGTAGCGTAGGACACAAAATATATTCGCGCCACCATTATAAAAGTCCGCACTGCGCTCATCATTTAATGCTCACACAGTTTTAATTAGCGCCATCTCATTGCGAGTTTATTAAACTTCGCTTATTAAACTTTCCGTCTCTCGTTTTTTTCTGCGAAGGGTTGGAACGGCCCTCATTAGGCGCGGTATTTCTCCCTTCGGAGGTGTTAAATGTTAATGGTTATGTTTGGTAGGTAGTTGGGCACGTTACGTAGATAGACACCTACTTTAGGTTCGGGTTCGGTTCGGGTGTGACTATTGGTTGTTTAAGTTTGACGATCGCATTTGCTTAAGGGTGCTTAAACTCAACATTATCGTAAATTGCTTCGAATTTCCAAAAGTAGTAGATTTAAAGTTGTTCGCCTAGACGTCTAGAAACACAAATCTTTCGACTTGTGTACCTTGGAGTATGCTGGTATTCGGCTAAACTCAAAATCCTTGTCGGGTTCATCGAAAATTATTGATTATTTCCTGACGAAATGTTTTAAATATTTTGGTTTAAAGTGTCAAAGTGAAAACACAAAACAATAAATTTTAGTCAAAACATGTATGTTTTGACTAAAATATTGATAGGCTTAAACACCATTTGGCATTTCTATTTAAAATTTACACTCATACGTAGACAACAACATATAGTATAGCAATATTCAACAACATTGCGTCATAAAACAATCAACAATTTTCGATGAATCCAACATAGATTTCGAGTCGAGCTCGTATATACCCCCTTAACTGTTCCAATCAAAGTATTCAACAGCTGGCCTAAGAATACAGATGGTGTTATTCGAAATGAACCAAACAGTGTCGTAAAACCAAACTTGGCGGACCAAATAGCCAGCTTTATGATTGTGAGTTAGTGACTATTCTAGTGTTAGTGGCTTTCTGTGTTTTTATCTTTCTTTACTTAAGAGGAAAGGATAACTACTCGTTCTCCATACAAACGTAGCCTACTGTATCCTCCCTGTGGACTGTGTCTTTAATTTCGTATCAACATCATAGCAATTGCAAACAATACACTCAAAATGAAACTGTAACTTGCAACTGAACTGCAATCGAAACTTTATTAATTTGAAAAGGTATGAAAAAAAATGTGAGCTGTCACGATACGCCTGGCAGATGTGAAACATCGAATCGCTACGTATCGTACAGCGTGGTGATGCGTCGCCACGGCCTGTATCGCCAAGCAAAAAATTAGATTTACCCTCGCCTATAGATGTTTCACATCAAAAACGGTATTCTCCAAAGAATATTATTTTATCGATAAATATTTTTTTTACCAATGCCAAATTTTAAGTTAAAAGTTGACTGCAATGATATTAAAATTATATTTTGGATAATTTTAATATGAGAATAGGCCAACCAGAAATTAGGGGTCCATTCGGCCAACTGGAATAAGCAAGAATATCAATTCTACGCATAAATGATGTTTTGTTCGAGAAACTGTCGAATTAGAAATTTTGCGGACCATTGCTTATTCGAGTTTAGTCGAATCAAGCCTAAGCTTTTATAATATCTCTGAAGTTATAGTTTCCTGCGGTTGTTTTATGTGATTTGATTACCTACTTAATTCAAATCGTTAAGTTAAGTATACCACAATCGTATCGAGGAACGACATAATCTGTAGACATGAAGACTGTGGTGGAAGCCGTTTGGAAATTAAGCGGTTGTTTTATGGCAATTTTTTGACTAGATTACGGTTTTCTAACACGAGACAATGAGAGTTATAGGATAGTAGCAACCTGCAACAACTGATCTCATTTTATATGTTATAGCGTCCCCAACTGTAGGTATCCAACGCTTATCCATAAATGGAGGGGTCCGCAGTACCGTCAGGCCACTACAAGGAGCAAACGTCCGGGATCTGTTACAGACAGATTGTGTCCCCAAACGCTAGTGTGTTCGGTTCTCTATAAAGAAGAGCAGCCTTGTGCCCAAGTGACACACACTACCTGTTGTCCAGACAGGCAATAAAGTCGCTTCAGCAGTCGCTTCAGCAGAAAGGAGCTACCGACAACCTCGGAAACTCGCCTCGACAAGTTCCGATCCAGTGGGAATCCGAAGAACACAAATTTCATGTCCCCAGGAACAGCGGTTTGGGCTCTGCGTGGATGGTTGGAGGTTCAATCTTTATGCAAATCAGACAATCGGTAAGGACTTTTAATCTAAATATAGAAAAACCAAAGTCCTGCCTGATTGACTGGACTACATTTCAACGCTGAGCCCAAACCGCAGGTCTTAGGGACATGAAATTTGGAGAGGGTGTTCTTTGTTGTGTATAGGGAGGGATCCACTAAGAAAGGGTTTTTGGAAAATCCCGCGGCATCGAGACTTAAACAGGTGAAACCGCGTTAAGATGCTAGGTTAATATGTATGTATAGATGAAGCTCTAATTCAGACTAAGAAGTTGGTTGGGTTTGGAACAAATCTCTCGTACTAAATAACGCCAATCTGTCGTTGACCTAACTTTAGGTCACTAAGTAACACCACTGGCTCTGGGTTCATGGCGCCCGCCCCACTGAATGACTATACTTAGTACTATATATATTCTACTCTATATTATATTCTACGCTACTATAATGAACTTCGCTTTTTATTAGGGTTCCGTACGTAAAGGGTAAAAACGGGACCCTTTGATACCTACTGAGTCTTCACAGTCCGTCTGTCGCCGGGCTGTATCGAATGAACCGTGATAGCTAGACAGTTGAAATTTTCACAGATTATGGATTTCTGTTGCCACTATAACAACAAGTAAAAACATAATAAAATAAATATTTAAGAGGGCCACTCATACAACAAACGTGTTTTTTTTAGTGATTATGGTGCGGAATCGAAATGGCTTATCTAGTCAAGCTATCACGGTTCATTTCAGTGATCAGTGATGATGAGATACAGCCTCGTGACAGACATACAGACTGACGGACAGTGGAGTCTAAGGCTTTGCGCAAACGGGCCACCGACCACAGCCACTGGCGGCCAGCGACAGCTACTTAACATACTTTTTCACTGCTGTAGCGAGTGGCCGCCACCGACTACACGTGTGCGGCGCGTCGGTACAAAATATATGAAAAAGTACTTTATGTCGCTGTCGCTGGCCACCAGTGGTTGTGGTCGGTGGTCTGTTTGCGCAAAGCCTTAATAAAACGGTCCTGTTTATACACTTTGGCTACGGAACCATAAAAAAAGAAAAAACGTAAACAAAAGTTAATATATCTCAGGACCGTGGGCCAGAATCATAAATTAAATTCAAAATAAATCCCAGTTCCCCGGTCGTTAGGTGGCTCAGAGGCAATCCCCAACATAAGATGGCTTTAATATCACAATTCGTGAAACCTCGACTCGAAAATGTCGTCCTCTATTTACTATTTGACTTTCATGCAATATAAATAAAAGATTGCCTTGGAATATACTTATTCGAATACTAGCTGGGACCTACTGATTTCACGCCCGATCCCGCGGGAATAACGGGATAAAAATCCAGGTCTCCGGCTATCTACAAATCAAGTTTCATCGCAATCGGTTCAGTAGTTTTTGTGTGACATACTCGTTTACTTACTTACATACTCACAGGGGTATTGACATACGACCCTATGCGTGGACTCAGCTTTTGTTACATTTTCGCTGACATTGATTATCACTCACAAGAGCGAGACAAAGCTTAAAGACAAGTCACTTACACACAAACTTTCACATTTAGGTATAATATTAGTAGGTAAGATAGTAGGTAATAATACAAATATACAGAACACAGCTTACCAATTCTAATTTGATTTGCAAAGCAAAGCGACCAACGTGCAACGCGAACGCGTTCTCGAGATAACACCAGATTTGGTGTACCTATCTGTGAAAAGTCTGACAATTTGCATCTTGCTATAATTCACGCAAAACTTAATGGCCCCTGTGATCTAGGAACGTAGCACTCACACAGCTGTATGCGTTGCTGGATGGTCGCGGGGAATGAGCGACGCGCGGGGTGGGTCGGTCCCCTCCCGACGACCGTACCGACACCTGGCGCATCTATAATTTGCGTTCTGCGCAACTACCTGCGCCTAGATCACAGGGGCCATTAGGTTTTGTGTGAACTATACAAGGCATTTTCGGGGAAACTTACACAAACATACAGTTATACTCGATTTTTTATGACTACAATTAAGACTATAATCGATCACGAAAAGTCTAATATTTAGACGTAGGTATGAGTCCAAGTCTAATAATTGGACGTAGGCATGAGTCCAAGTCTAATAACTATACGTGGGTATGAATACAAGTCTAATAATTAGGCGTAGGTAGGATCTACGCCTAATCGGGGTATTATTATTCATTGGCCAAAGACGGGTTCGAAAATCGAAACCGTTCAGAAAGCATAGATAAAAGATTGTACAAAATAAGCAGTAGGGATCCAATCCCTTATCTAAACACGATCGATCTGGTCAAGAAGTAAACGGAGCCCACTTGAAACGCCTATTGCTTTCGAAACAGATTGGTTTTCTTAGCTTTCAGCTTCCAGTTTGTTATTTAGCGATCTGGTACTTGTAATAATACCGTATTGTCCTTTGTAAGGATCTACAGTACAGATTAGAAGGAGCTGTTTTATAAGAAGGAAAATATTTTTTTACTTAGTACTAAAATGTACTTAGGAGAGATATAAAATATGTACTTCATAGATAGATAGACCACTTCCACAGCGTAATATTTGAAATCCTCTTGCAAAGAAAGGAAAGTACAAGAGATAAAAAGAGAAGATGTTTTCGCGATAACTTATTTACCCCCTTACTTATGAACGATGACTAACTTTATGTGTATGTCTTTTACTGTGACATGAAGTTTCAAAGTTAACAGACAGTGACAAACGTTACATAAACTAAGCCATCATTTATAAGTAACGGAGTTAGTTTTAGTACAAAAACCAAAAATAAAACAATTTTCTAAAAGTTATTTACAAAGTTCAAAAAGCCCAGAAGTTGCTAAGTCGGACAAATGGCCGGGAATGTAGTTTTTACGAGTAACAAACTTATCGTATCGGATTGAGAATAGCTTAAAACTCTTAAAACAAGGCAATGAAACTTCGCAATTACGCACTTACTATGTCCTAGTTCCCTGTTCCGATAACAGAGATATTAAACTCAGAAACAAAGACAACATCTCATAATAAAATTGGTCATTGTTTTTGTTTTATTCTCAGAAATTCTGATGAATTTAACACTTGTCCTAAGTAACGCTGGATTTACACCAAACGAGCGAATGCTCATTCTTTCCCCACTTTATCAAATTATTTTAGTGTAAACAGACATAGAGCATGCATTCGTTATTCCGTCTATCTACATTCGTAAAGATTCGATACTTAGAATTTTCTAAGAATGCTCATGTTCTTGTTATCTTTGTTCGTTTGGTGTAAATCCACTTTAATGTGCGTGTATGTCACATTTTCGTTGACGTTAAAAATCACTTACAACCCCAGTATTTATAGACGAATCGAGTAATTACTCTGGCCAAGTAAAATCTGTCACATTGTCACGTTGAAAACCTTGTCAACTGCTCCTGTTCATATTACAGATATCTGTATTATGGCGATTGTAATTTAACACATGATGACAAAAAAAACCCATGATTCTTCTCACCGGAGGGTTCCGAAACCAAATAAGTAAAATCTTGACTTTCTAAACGTTCATGTAATTTATACATAGTTCTTAATGAATAAATGTTTTTTTCTCATCTTTTTTGTTGTTTTTTTTATTTGAATGTCGTGTTTAATGAATAAATATATTTGACTTTGACTTAGAACACTTATCAATACAAGTGCGAGACAAATGCCCGGTTTTATGTTCTCTCTATTGCAGTATAGACATTTTACATCTTCGATAGATACGTCTTTTATAGTAGGAACTGTAGACTATTATTCTCGTAGTGTATGTCAAAGCACTTTTCCGTAAGCTGATGCTTTAAAAGGCTCGTAAATATAGCTGTAACGACAGTAGCAACTTCATACTTTTCGAAGCACAAAATTGGCTGTTTTTACCGTAATTCAAGGGACGTTTATTTTGTTTAATATGTCGTGGTATTAACCAAATATACTTTATTTAAAATGGTTTATTCCAACATTAAGTAAGATACATTATTATGATACTTATTCCATGTTCCTTTTACGTGAAAGTGATACGAGTATAAAAAAAAATATTAGGTATTTATTTTAAAAATAAAATGACAATCGCTGTGGTTGCTAAGATAAAGTGGATTAATGATAATGACGCTTAAAACGTCAAAAGTATCATTGAATTTAAGGGAGCGTTACTTCAGTGGCTTCTTTCAACTGTCTTCCTTCTGATGCCATATCTACTGTTATGGTTGAGATCAATATCATCCATCATTCATAACTCTTAACATGATGGAAAACATCGTTATGAAATCCATGGCTTAGTAGTGGTTTAGTCCTTCAAAAGACACGTTAAGCACTTGGTCTCTGTGGAACGACTGCTAACTAGAGGCCTAAGGGCGACCTGACAACTTTAACCCTAGGTGAGCCACACGAAAAAGAAAAGACACTCTATTTAGTAATTACTAACCCTCTTACTTATAAACGATGACTAACTTTATGTAACGTTTGTCTTTTACTGTGACATGAAGTTTCGAAGTTGACAGACGGAGACAAACGTTACATAAACTTAGTCATCGTTTATAGGTAAGGGTGCAAGTCATTATAGGCACTGCCTTGAGAAGGATGGATTACAGCTGCTGGCGCTGGTAAAAGTAAATAATTTAGATTACATGCATTAATGCAGTCTTAATCTTTCAAAACATCAATACAGAGTCTCAGATAATCTAATTGCCTATTAACATCTTGCATGATAATTGCTTTTTTTTCAAACTAATCAATCAATGAATTAATTACAAGTTACATTAAAGAAACTAGGTTAAGAAACACGCCTGCGATCTGATGAAATTGAGAATGCAGTGTGGGCAGAATCGTGGGACGGTAATGAAATAAAGACAGCTGTGTGAATTGCATTACATGAGAGAAGGGATCGGGACATCGAAAACAAACAAATTAAGAGAAAACATGCATAGTGTTGTCACAAAAGTCACGTCCTTTTATTTGATACCCCACTCGGGTATATTTGAAAACATTCGGTTTTTATTTCCGAGTTTGACCCTACATATACTTTGAACGGCTAACCCGATTTTGATGAAACTTGCATATTGTTGTCACAAAAGTCACGTCCTTTTATTTGATACCCCACTCGGGCATATTTGAAAACATTCGGTTTTTATTTCCGAGCTTCAACCAACATATATTATGAACGGCTGAACCGATTTTGATCAAACATAGCTAAGAACACTTGCGCAAAAGACACCTATTAAACAAAAAAAACTACATTTAAATCGGTTCATCCGTTCGTGAGCTACGATGCCACAGACAGATACACAGACAGACAGACAGACACGTCAAACTTATAACACCCCTCTTTTTCCGTCGGGGGTTAAAAAATAAATGGATCTATGCGAAGAAAACCTTGTGCATCGGAGGTGTATGCCTAGAAACTCTCACATTCTGCATAAATAAATAATTTACTTAGGTTTCTCTACAAATCAAATCTTAAATGATACATTTAAGATGATCTCTACGAATACAAAATTTAAATGATTTGTAGATATCTCTACAAATCATTTAAAAAACCGGCCAAATGCGAGTCCGACTCGCGCACTAATAGTTCCGTATCTTTATCACAAAAATAACACGTTTGTTCACGCTCCAATTTAAAATTTATTTTATTCCGATTTTAGTATTTGTTGTTGTAGAAGTAACAGAAAAATACATAGTGAAAAGTTCCGTCTAGGCTCAGAATGTCCTTTTCTGACATTGTGAGAAAAGGAAATTTCCAGAAAAGGTCATTGTGAGAAATGGACATTATAAGAAAAGGACATTTTGAGAAAGGACATTTCGAGAAAAGGATATTCTGAGCCTAGACGAAAATTTCAACTGTCTCGCTATACGGCTTGGTGACATATAGACGGTCAATGGATTCTTAGTTATATAGGGTTCCTTTTTACCCTTTGAGTACGGGACTTAACGGGACCCTCAAAACAGGAAATTAACCATGTTATAACTTGTTTATTACGGAGCGCGATATTACGCCAGTAATTTCAACTGGATTTTTCACGAGAGAGACACATTTGTAGTGAAAACAACCACGTTAGTTTTGTCTTACTCGTAGGTTTATTAATTTCCCTTGTACCGATAATATTGGTAAGATACTATGGTGTCTTATCAATATTTTCTGATCTGGCTGATCTATTTCGAATTTTGGACAAGCAAAAAACAGCAAAGGCCTCCAAGTAAATTGGGAGTCGGTCAAAGTCGTTCGACCAAAAGCGGTAACCAATTTCAAGGCAACCCCGTGCCATATGTTCGAGCTTGAGCAATACGACACGAGCGAGATGGATATCGATAAATATAATTTAAGTAGGTATTGTACATTACATATTTATATGCGAAAGCTTATAAATGGTGCTTAGTTATAATTATTTGTTACGTTATAATGCTATATTTCACTGTCTGCTTTCCGAATAGAATAAAAAAAAAAAAAAAAAAAAAAAAAAAAAACATTATGTAGTTAAGTTAACAAATAGCTGCCAAACGTGATTTTTCAAGTCCCGATTCCGTGGGAACTTCAGGTTCTAGTGAAAAGTTGAGAGGACCTCATTGGCCTACCGATCTTGAACGCAGGTGAGGGCTAAGCAATGCTTGGCGTGGTCATTATTTGGATGGGTCACCGATAATTTGTGCTTCGGAAGGCTCGTTACGCAGTTGGTCCCGGTTGTTATCTCAATCATCATCACTATACGAAAAGAAGAAGGGTAAACTTTAAACCTAAGAAAAGAACCCTAACTTATCTAACGTTAACAAATGGCAAAGTATTTTTTGGAAATATCAGGGTAAACAGTTGCCTTTTATATTGCTAACTCCATACGATATGGTAACAACTTTGTCAAAATCTACACAAAACAAATAATGGTTATTAAATCTATAATAGGTACCTATACCTACCTACCAATCCTACTAATACTATAAAGGTGAAAGCTACTCCTTCACGCAAAAACGACTTAACCAATTAATTGCGAAGTAACTTGGTATGCAGATAGCTAGATATCTTGATTATCTACCAGATACTTTTTATCTCGATATTCCAGTGGGATCGGGAATTATATGGGAGAAACCGAGAGGCCTAGCTAGTTACAAAATAAATAGAGCAACTGGAGATCGATCGGCTGGACTAAAATAGCAAACAATTTCTGAAAACTCCAAGATTAAATTCAATAAATAAGATGATACTACGAACCTCTCTCACTGAAGCACTTCGAACATTTTATTGTTAGGGAAAATCCTTGAGAATATCAGGTGAGTAAAGTGAAAGACCGCAATCACAAAATGGAATCGCGTTGAAATAATTAAAAGAAAAACCGGTCAAGTGCGAGTCGGGCTCGCGCATTAAGGACTCGATTATATATGATTATAACGAAAAAACTCACGTTTGTTAATTGCGTTTAAATACTTATTTTATTTTATTGTGTTTAGTATTTGTTGTTATAGCGGCTACAGAAATACATCATCTGTGAATATTTAAACTGTCTAACTATCACGGTTCATGAGATGGTAACGGACAGACGCACGGACTGCTAACGGACAGACGGACGGATAGTGGAGTTCTAGTAAAAGGTCCTATTTTTCCCCTTTGGGTACAGAACCCTAAAAAACTACGTTACGTGGTTTCAAATGAGTCTGTGTAGAAACAGACGGAAACAGCAACTTTTCTTTATTTATTTAACCAAATCTTTCCTTCTTATCGTATTTTGGTGTGTGAAAATTGTTTTATTTTTCACAGAGACTTTCAATATAGGTTAAAAAGCGCGTGACGACAATAATATATCGGGAATAAGCGCGCGTCGCGTCGGCTTCAGGGAAGGCTTTCCCGCGATCTTACTCAATCTTCTCATCATTTGTCAAAGGAAAATTACGAATTTTCATCAATTTTTCGGCGTACGCTTTGAGGAAAACCCCAACCGAACATAATGGTGGTAATATAAAGGTAAAATGTATTAAACATATACTTATCTTACTAATATTGTAAATGCGAAAGTAACTCTGTCTGTCTGTAGTTGGTTAGACGGGGACTTCCACCATAAAACGGTGTCACATTTTAGTCCGCCTGGACGTCCGGCGGTAAAAAGGAGATGGTAAGACCAGGTTGTGCGATTCAGTAGCACACTCCCCAAAATGTTTTCGGTCAAAAAACCGACAGCCTCGCCACCCTACGACGGTGTTCCAGGCTTAGCAGCCTCTCATCAAAAAGCTGATCAACGTTGATAACACGTAAAGAAAATGCTTTTTTCATTTCGACTTAGCACTCTTGGCGAAGCGGTCTTACGCTCTGTTTCGGATACAAGGTTTTTTTAAAAGCAAATTCAAAAACAGTATTACCCTACCCCAGCACGAAAAATGTAGGTATGCTATCATAAATATTTAAAACAAAAAATAATAAGGGAACACGTCAGAAGAGTCGGGATGAATTTGAAAGCGTTCCGTTCAAGTATCTCTTATGATGATACAGTTCCAAGAATTTTGCTTATAGGCGAAGTTGCTTCGTTATAATATTTTCAAGCTCGAGGACAAAGTTAAGGGTTTGTTTAAAGAGTTTTCATTACAGATGGGCCGACTAGGGGTTCTGCCGACTAGCAGACTAGCTGACTAGTCGGTTCCAAAATTGCCGACTAGTCGGCAATGCAGATCATTATAATTCCCAGATATTTGGGTTAATCATGACCACTCGGCGAGTGTTGGTATTTTTGGATAAATTCGCACTTCGATAGCTGTAACGAAACTTCCAAAAAATGTTGAAATAAAAATAAAAGTTGGAAAAAAAAATCATGGAGCTGAGGCATAGTTATGCTATTTTATATGTTTGATGTTAAAAGATGCTGTATGTTTTGTATACGTTTTTCTATCTATCCACCTTCTTACTGTACTATTAATTCAAATAAATATTAGTTTTATTGCATAATTGTTAGTTGACGACTAGTCGGCATATCTCTATAAACGGCATATATCGGCATATAAACTAGAGATGGGCCGACTAGTCGCCGACTAGTCGGCCCATCTCTAGTTTTCATGGATATTATGTATCCCTCTCTAAATCTACACTAATATTTTAAACGTAAGTCCCGATCCCGTAGGAATATCGGGATCAAAAGTACCTAGCTTATGTTACTCCTGGATGATGTAGCTTTCTATTGATAAATAAAATAGATCCAGAATTTTGGAACCTATTCGTTACAAACAAATAGATCTCTTCTCTTTATATCTACACTAATATTATAAAGAGGAAATATTTGTATTTTTGTGTGTCTGTATGTTTGTAATGAATAAACTCAAAAACTACTGTGCCGATTTCAAAAAATCTTTCACCATTAGAAAGCTACATTCACCCTGAGTAACATAGGCTACATTTAATCTCGATATTCTCACGGGATTAGGACTTACGCGGGTAAAACCGCGAGGCGCAGCTATTATAAAATACATATTTTATTTATTACTACATTTAAAGCCTTGTCTTATGTTGTACCAATAAAGTTATCTATCTATAGCTGTAAGCTAGAACGGTTTCCTAGTATCATACACGAGTAAATTCAATCTCCAATAAACAATCATCCGATGTCCAATGCCGAGCCAGACTCAAATGTAACAAAGAATGCATTATTCATAGATCATACGACATGCAGCGACGACCGAAGGCTTACAGAGTCGGTGACACGATTCGATAGTACCCCGCGACTCCGCGAGAGGATGCAATCGGTTTGTGCAAGGCAGTGGGCTAGCCGGGTCGGGTACTCGAAACTTGTTCGGTTACGTCATGATTACCTACTTCGGTTATTTAACACCATGTTAAATAAGCTCATTGAAGGCCGGGCGCCACTGAAATCAAACTATACAAGTACGCTGGAATTGCTATACCTACCACACAAAATGACATTAGATCTTTGTTCCAATTTGATTTGCGCCATGTTGCGCTGTTCTCGCGCGTTTTCTATTGAAAGTGATCTCCGGAACTATGGAGGAGTAAAAGTAGGAAAGCGGACCCCGGGCTCTCGAGAGGGATGCAACCGGGAACATCGCTCGGATGATGATGGGAGGAGTGTTGCCGCGACACGTCATACACTGCCGCCTCTTGTCGCCCGTTGCTAACTCGTACCTTTACTTACGACGACGTCCCAACAAATTCTGTTCGGACTTCGTAAATAAATGTACGTATACGTACGACTATTCGTATGCAGTCTGCGCACTTCCATAGTACTTTGAGGGATAGGATTGTTCTTACGTTAGCGCTCGAATGAAATTGGGACGAAAAAGTATCCAAAGTGGGTCCGGCTAAAGTGAAAAGCACACGAAACTCGAAGTGAATTTACGCTAATAACTTCGGAACAAATTATCGGTTGAAAGCGGGCGATGCAAGGAGATAAATAAATAAAATAAAGAACCTTGACAGGAAGTCGGTTATAAATGAAAAAGAATTGCTTCCAAAGCTTCCAATTCTCTGAAACGTCTCGAAAATGAAATATAAATGCCGATAAAGTAAAGTACCTGGCTATAACATAAAAATTCCAATCACCTTATAACGAAGGTAAAATGTAAACAAACAAAATAAGGCCACCCCCCACACAGCTGCGTTTTTACCGCAAAAACGCATGCGGTAATAATATCCTATACGTTTTTACGATATACATTTTTAGAAAATTTTGTATTAGGACGGCTACGGCTACCTACCCTTATTTGTACAACAAACAATATGTAGATTAACATTTAGGGGAGAGTGGGGGAAACACGAACGCGGGGTAATGCCGAATCCAACGGTTCTAATGTGTTAGAAGCAGGTAGCCAGATTTTATTTGCCGCCATTTCAGAGATCACTCCACGACTAGTGCCAGTCAATGACACGAAAGATGCGAACGCACGTACTTGTCAAGGTATGCAGTTTTCAATATTTTGCATGTTTTTGATATATATTTTTGGTAAATTCAAGTTGTTGTTGCTTTATTTCTATGTACAATGGTAAATTAACTTTTACATAGTGGAATACCCACAAATTAATCAGCTATATGACAATGACCCAATCGGCAAAAGACATACACTTAATCTATTTTTTTACTTAATTTATTGTTTTTGATCCAGCGGGGCAATGGCGAACACTCCATGTGGGGCAATCTCGAACATCCGGTATTACCCCCGCTCCCTTTTGTTAGTTCCCCGTATTTCTTATTTTATTACTGTTTTAGATGCCCCGTTATAACAAAAGAAAGATGAACCCGAAGTGCAGTCTTGAAGATTTCAAAAAGGCTGTAGATGGTGTTAAAATCTAAAAACTCAGCATTGGCAGAGCAGCAGGATCTAATAATGTTTCAAAAACAACAATTTTTGACCAAATATATAGATTCCCCTGGTGAAGACTGGATTTTATGCTACAAGTGTGACTTACGAGAGTTGGTACTGCTGGAAAGTGAACATCGTTGGTTGGGTTATAAATGTGATCACTATCGTTATTAATGTTAGTACGTAATTACCCCACTTGGTGTTCGTGTTTACCCGACTTCTGTCGGGCAAAGCCGAACACTAAGGGTTTCGTATTTTAGTCAAATTGTTACACTTTTTAAAAGCAATATAAATGTCGATTAGTAAATTCGTTAGACAGATAAGTAAACTTAGTAATTAAAAACATATAGAAACTCTACGATCAAATTCCACTGTTTTATTTAAGTTTTCCCTTAGGTGTTCGCGTTTCCCCCACTTTCCCCTATAAGTAAGCCAAATACACAGAAAGTTTAGAACTAAAACGTTGCACTAATGAGCGGCCTTATCGCTAAAAGTTTCTTCCGGCAACCTTTGGATGGAGATAGTCATTACAGCTTGTGCAGTAGGTTGAGTAAAGGTGAGTCGGAGTTACACACTCCTTCGATAAAACTCCGATAATAACGCGTCTGTGTGAGTGTACAAATGTAAAAGGTTTTAGTAATTAACTTCCAAAAATGAGTTTTATTATAATTAATTTATATTTCGTATTATATGTGGTCTTGTACCTACAAATTATACAATATCATCGTCACAAAGCGCTTGCTTGGGACACATTACCGCAAATCTCATGCAATAAAAACGCCTGTGCCTTTTATAACACGTCAGTGTGGGGGAGCCTTAGAGTGCTCACAGAACGCTTTGATACTTTGTTTACCTCTCACAAAATCAATACAATCAAGAGTAATTTGAAACAAACTGATCAATTAGGTATGAGTGTACACATTTCAAAGGCTTTTGTAATTAATTTCTATTTCGTATTATACTGTAGCTATGTGCTCTTGTACAAATTAAATATTATTAGCAGCTGCGCGGTTACACCCGCGTAAATCCCGATCCTGCAGGAATTTTGGGATAAAAAGTAACATAATGTGTTAATTATTTAGATCTCCAGCTACCTGCATACCAAGTTTCATCGCAATCGGTTTAATGGTTTTTTTAGTGACTGAAACACAAACATCTAAATGTTTGCAATTACAATAAGTGGGTATAGGGAAATTATCACTAGTCGCATATTTCGAAACAAGCAATTTTTGGCAATAAATGAAAGATTTACAATTTACTAGCGCACGCAACACCTTAACTATCGCTGTGCAAAAATCCACACTTAAACGGACAACCAGAAAATCATTACGATGGGCGACAGTTTAAGTGTGGAATTTCGCATTTAGGTAGGTAGCTATTCCAACAACGCGGTCAAAGTTGTGGGCACAGCTAGTTTCGACATAAAACTAATGTTTTAGGGTTCCGATTTGGTTGAACCGTAAAAGGCTCACGGGTAGACTGAGATATAAATTGGCACTCAGTTCTAAAACGTTACTGAAAATGACCTTTAGTTTTACATATTTTGCATACAATTGGTGTAGATTTTTGTTAAGTTTCGACTGAATTCAACAAAATTCACATTCGGGTCCACAACTACAATCCGTAGTTACAATTTGCGTAGGCGTAACCTACATCTTTAGCACCAATTGCTAGTAAACTTTAGTTAGTTGATGCTATTTATATGCAATCTTATCAAGCACCTACACACATAGGAATAGAACATACTACATTGAAGATTCTAGGAAATAATTTTACAGCTTCGACTTTAAATTTGAAAATCAAAGGATTTGTCGGGTTCATCGAAAATTGTAATTAATTATCGTGTGAGAGTGAGACCCTATTTTCGATTAAAATTAACCAAAATATCGCACACATAGTTGCGCAACTTGCCCATGTAGTGGACTACCTACGCCGCGGGCTTGTTTGAATCTTTTTCTCTGTAGGATCATTATAACTGAAATTAAACACATTTTTCGGTTTTAATCGCGTGGTGTTTATTACTTTTAGCATTGTTTCAACGCTCAACGTTTCGTCTAAATAATATATGCCTTTAATTTCAATACTACATCGCGAAAACAGTAGAAAAAACGATCACTATTCAAATTAAAGATGGATATATAAAAGTAGATGCAGATGTGGATAACTGTATTAAATAAATATTAAGAGGAGTATATACGCCAACGACCTTGAAACTGAAAATCCCTGTCGGGCTGATCGAAAATTGTTGATTATTTCGTGACGGAATGTCGTAGAACTTTTTTTTGTGCACAGATTGTAGGTGACATTGTTTCCTACATTTTGGTGTAGTTTTAAGACAAGAACCTCCTATTGGTGCAAAGCCTATCCAAATTTTAGACAAAAAATGTCTGATTTGGCTAAAATTTCGATAGGCTTCAATACGTTTAGACATATTTGTATGGAAACTGCACTAAATATCGGAACCAATACAATCTGTACACAAAAAAAAGTTCTACGACATTCCGTCATGAAATAATCAACAATTTTCGATGCGCCCGACATGGATTTTCAGTTTTTCAGAATAGGGCCCTTAATAAGAATAATAGATACATACTTATAGTATAATTAATGAGGAATTCGTACTCATAAAATACGATCGCAATTTTAATTCATATTGATGGTGACATTGAACTTATAAAACTGGTCAATAAAAGGTGTTGACATTGGACAGTAGTTTTTAGGGTTCCGTACTCAGACGGTAAAAACGGCACCTTCTTACTAAAACTCCACTGTCTGTCTCCCTGTCACCACTCACCAGGCTGTATCTCTAGAACCATGATACCTTTTTCACAGATGATCTGTTTCTGTTGCCGCTATTACAACAAATACTAATAACAGAATAAAATAAATATTTAACTGGGGTCAATACAACAAATCTATTTTTTTTTTTAATCTTTTAAATTATTTATTTGTAGACATAGGTAAAATTAGGTGTTACATTTTGAGAAAGTGTGGTTCGACTATAATATGTCTTACCTTTTAGGGATATAAATAATTTTTGTGATAATGATAATGAACCTTTCGTGCGGGAGCCCTCCTCGCACTTGGCCGGGTTTTTTAAACAACTCATAATGACAGGTGATCGAATTTAAATTTACAGTGTAAATTGAACGTAACAGTCTAGATATGATGTCACGCAAGTAATACCTAATGAAAGTGTTATTCATTCATATATTAGTAACTAAACTAAACTGATAATTAATTTTAGTTACGTTTATGGTCAATTAATTTATCAGGACGTAATTAACAATCTGATAAACTTGCCGTGTAGCCCCGGCATAGAATAGGGTTACCCCATCTCTTCCCGTGGGTATTGGAAGAGCGACTAAGGGATCTGAGGGCGACTAGCAAGCCGTATTTTTTCCCGCGCGGTGGCGGATAAACTTCTTGGTCTCTAGGACCATGAGATACAGATAGACTGGTGATAGACAGACGGACAATGGAGTCTTAGTAAAACAGTTCAGTTTTTACCCAAAAAGGAAAAAAAATGTTTCACATACAATAAGGACTAACAAAGGATAAAAGGACAAAACCAAATAAACAAGAAGAAAATAATATGTATTTAACAGACAAGACAACATCCAAAGAGAGCCCTCTCCTACCCCAAAAATAATTCGGAACGCCATTTGAATACTAAACACGCTAAAAAAGGCATTAAAATGGTTCTACCACAAAACTGGTGCTAAAATCAGGGTCATGCCGATTCGAACATCAAAGTTCATGCAGCTACCAACACCTGCATCGAACCATGCAGTTTTAATTAGGTTACGTTGCTAAGTTGCTCTAAATAATTAATTTTGCACCGATGACAGTTTTTCATGAAGATATATGTAATTACTACTATCTCTCTACAAAATCTGGTTAGTAAACTTTTTAGATTCACACGATTTTGAGTTTTCTGCTGTTTTCGCGATGTTGGATGATGTCCATCTCTGAAGAAGAGATCTGTAAAGATCTCGAAATGTTGAACATTGATAAAATGCGAAAGATGAACAGGACCTGAGTAATATAGTTTTATACTATATACTTATTAAAATATTGACTCAGTTACATGCAAAGATTTGTAAATAATTTAAATTTAGTTGAAAATGAGACGTAACTTTGTGATTGTGTTTTGTTGTTTAAAATGTAAAATTTCAGGTTTTTACTATGAAGAGGACATTTAGAGTAATGGTAATCTATAAAAAAAAACAGATTATTTGTGGCTTGTTTCGGCGTGAAAAAATTGTTTCTTAGATCGTCATTTTACATAGGTAGGTCGCGCCCTTAATGCAGAAATAGTCTTGGCCTCCTCGCGACCAAGACTATTGTAACATAGCTGAAACGTCGAGGTAAAAAAATAAATACTTATACGCGATTAAGACCCGGTAAAATGTAATTAATTAGCAAAGCACACACATGATTCCTTATCAAAAATGCATTAGCATCATTATCTCGAAATTCAACGGAATTGTCGGTTGTTAGTTGTTAGGCACTTGAAATTACGTAATGCTCTCATTATCATAAGCCCAGGAATTAAATTTAAGACCAAACTGTCAAACATTGTTTACCAAAAGATTTGTTCCTTTAAAATACCCAATTTTCTTACACATAATTTGTTTGGTCTAAGATTACTTTCCACAATAGACTGACGACAATCGAGATAAACCGGCCAAGTGCGAGTCGGATTCGCACACGTAAGGCTCCGTACCATTATCACATTTTTTTGCATATGGCAGCCTCACTAACTTCAGCTACTCGACGACACTTTAATAGCCTAAACGTGGATTATCTAATGTCGGATCATTTTTATCAATTTTTGTTTCAGTCTGACAGCTTTATGCTGAGTTGGGGGCCGTTTCGCACCTATTTGTATACTTTTTTGTTTGGTTTTTATTTGTGTTTTTGTTGCGAATAAATGATTTCTATTTCTAACTTTGAAAGTTCTTGTCACGGAAAAAGACAAAGCATGTTTTCACTACACTGCCCTTTCTGCAGTTTATAAGGCTTATTAATAAGTTTAGAGTGTAGAGTGACACAGACCACACCTACGGCATACATTAAAACAAAATGCACGAAGTTCTTTTTATATGTGTGCAGACATGTCTCGTGACAGACAGACACAGACAGAGGACAGTGGAGTCTTAGTAATAGGGTCCCGTTTTTATCCTTTGGGTACGGATCCCTAAAACGTCTCATAAAGCCTTGGGGAAAATGAGGATATTCAATTAAAAAGCCGTAACTCAATACCAAGTCTCCAGACTTCAGAGGAATAGATACTTGTTCTCCATACAAACGTAGTCGACTGTTTCCTCCCTGGATAAAGACATTAGAGAAATATGTTTATGCCAAAAAACGTATTTGCCTACGTTTTGGTTTCTTTTCATTTTTAATTATAAAAACAAAAAATAGATTATGAAGAAATAAACTTTTTAAATTCACACGATTTGTTAACATAGTTATAGTTACATTTTCGCGCATTTTCGGTCATAATACGCGATAAAGACCCGGGAAAACGTAACTATGATTATGAAGAAAAACAAAAAGTAGGGGCATGGTCATGGCTGATATACATAGGTTTTAGGCATAAACATATTTTCTCATGTCTCTATCCAGGGAGGAAACAGTCGACAACGTTTGTAAAGTTTGTAGGAAGAAAAGAGTAGGTATCCTTTCCCCTTAATAGCTGGAGAGGAAAATAATTAATTTGACTAATTTTCTACAATAGAATGAGATTTGGGTACAACAAACACAATGAATCACCACATAGGTTAATGTTTTTTTTTGCACAATCGGGCAACAGCAGTTGGGCCTTAGATACGAATTACGAATACGTTGGCATTTCCTGTGTTTATAATCTCACGCTTATTTTGATTCACGATTACGGGACATTTTTAGGGTTCCGTACGCAAAGGGTAAAAACTGAAAGGACCATTTCTCACCAGGCTGTATCTCATGAACCGTGATAAACAGTGGTAAACAGTTAAATTATTAAATATGATGTTTTTCTGTTGCCTATAACAACAAAAACTAAAACCAGTATTAAATAAACATGTAATGTGATTAATCGTATTGTGGAGCGCCCACAATAAACGTATTTTTTTTATAATGGTACGGAATAGGGTATAGAACCGGGAAATCCCGGTACCGAAAATCCCGGGATTTCCCGGTTCTTTTGCTGTTTAAGAGAACCGGGAAGTCCCGGGAATAAAAAACAGAGAACCGGGATTTTCGGGACTTTCGGGAAAAATATATTTCGTGTGATGGAAAGCAAAAATAAGGATTTTTTTACTTTTTTTACACACACATGATTAGTGAAATGATTTTATGCCAGATATTACTAAATAATGAGAGACTACCTACGCAATTATGTGATTTTAGAATTTGATTTTGTCTTGCTAATGTTAATAGAGACTTAATATTTGTTAAATTATAATTTGTGATTAAATTATTGATTTATGACGTAAAAAACCGGCTAAGTACGAGTTGGACTCGCGCACAAAGCCATACCACATGATACCATTATCACAATTGGGTATGGAACTCTAAAATGAACACTGGACCAATCGAAATTCGTGAACGCAATTTTAATAATTTCTACTACTGGCACGAGTATATTACTAGATGGCGCTAGTGGTAAAAATAAATCGCACTAATGTTATTGTTGATATAGCGGCAACGGAAAAACATCATGTATAACATAACTGTCTATCTATCACGGTTCATGAGATACAGCCTGGTGACAGACAGACGGACAGTGGAGTCTTAGTAAAAGAGTCCCGTGTTTATCCTTGGGATACGGAAACCTATAAAAGGTTATTTATAAAAAATGAAGCTAAATATAGCGTCGTACAGATGTTACAAAGCAAATCTTAAAACATCTTACAGAGGTTTATACAAAATCCCGAAAGTACCGAAAATCCCGGGAAATCCCGGTTCTTGCTTAGGCTGGTACCGAAAATCCCGGTTCTCAAAAAAGTTCCCGGTTCTCGATACCCTAGTACGGAACCCTTCGTGAGCGATTGCGACTCGCACTTGTTTACATTAGTTGCTCCTCGCAGTTTTCCTATGAAAATTTTAAATTGAGCAAGTGCGCGTAAATATTTTTGTTTTTTTTATTATACTACTTTCTCGGCGTGATCAAGCGGCTCTGAACGAACAGACAGACAGACGTCCGTCTGACGAAACTATAAGGATTTCTTGTTGACTACGAAACTCTAAAAAATAATAAATGAGTGTATCATACACTTCTTAGAAACTTTCACATTTGTAATTATAATAATAACAAATGTGTCGATATTTCAAACTACGTCGACGTTAGATCATCTTTTCTCGCCTGCATGTTATCTTTGCAAAATCATAATAAGTATCGTAAAAAGTGAAATGC
Source organism: Idaea biselata (assembly GCA_958496205.1). NCBI lineage: Eukaryota > Metazoa > Arthropoda > Insecta > Lepidoptera > Geometridae > Idaea > Idaea biselata. Next base: position 17,027,685 of record OY292400.1, on the reverse strand, counting down.
GACTTCGTTATTGAGTTCTGCTGCACGCAAACCAATCGATTTTCATCAAATTACCTATAAAAGTTTTAAACATTATTTCAATGCTACATTGATAAATGTTTATGAATTATTTACCGGACTTACAGCGGGCGTAGTCGCGTCGCGGTCGGTCAGTTATTTTAATTTGTGTTATTCATTGACCATTGGCCGTCTCTGCGTCAAGTCTGGCAAAATTATCTTTTGTCTTTCAGTATGTATGTTTGTAAGTTTCTTCTACTCTACGGGTCGTATTTTCAACTACATTGATAGATGTTTATGAATTGATTACCGGATTTAAATGACTTTACAGCGCGCGCCGCGTCGGTCGTTATTTTAATTTGTGTTATTCATTGACCATTGACCGTCTGTGCTTGAAGTGTGGCTTAGTTTTTGTCTCTCAGTCAGTATGTACGTTTGTTTGTTTCTTGTACTCTACTGGTCGTATTTTTTTTTCAACAGATCTCCGTTGCCGCTATAACAACAAATACTAAAAACAAAATAAAACAAATAAGGGCCCTTCTGAAATATTTGTTTTCCCAAACAATAAACGTAATTTTTGACGTTAAAACGCAACGATACCGCAATGTATTTTGACCACTAGCTACATCTAGTAATAGACTTAACGTTCGCTTTGCGTTCACGGATTGGTTGATCTAATGTTCGTTTTAGGGTTTCGTACCCACATGTGATAGTGCTACGGAACCCTTAGTGCGCGAGTCCGACTCGCACTTGGCCGGTTTTTTTAGTTTAGCATCAAATAAGTCTGGTAAAAATTTGATGAAGATCTGATTAGGATCTTCGAATTGATGAGCAGAATAGCTTTTGTAAATACAGTAAATGAGTAACTTTTCGTCTTCTACCTATAGAATGATGATCATGGATGACTTAAATGACTGTGTCTGTCACTGACATATCGAGTCGCGCTGAGCGAGACAAAGACACGTTCTCGATTTTCGAAACTCCCTAAATACCTTCTCTGGTCGGTCAATACGTCTGGAGCCAAAAACTTAACATTAACTGCTCTAATTTTCCACTTCAACTAATCGGTAGGCTTTACAAATAAATCTATCAGAACTCTGCTATTGAAGGTCTTCAAACCCCGTTATCACCGGGTGAAATAGCGGTCAAACTGAGGCTCATTAAATAAATAGCCCAATCAAACTCAGCAATGGCTTATTGTGCCAGGCAGAGTTACCTAACTATATTTTAAAAGAGATGGGCAATAAAAAATTCACAGGTACAGTCAGCGGTGAGTCAGCAGGTACTAAATGGCCAACATAACATACCTACGTTGGTCGATATATGATAACGGTAGGGTGCGAAACACACATAAAGCGATTCGACAGCGACTTGATGTCGCTTAGAAGCAGTTTCAAAGCGGTGGTACGATCACGTTTTACGAAAACTGGCAAGTTACGTGGGAAACATATGTCTTACTATGGCGTCTCCGCCCGGCCGCGGCAGATTGGGAAGACCCAAGAAGTGCTGGCTTGACATCGTAAAGGCTGATATGCCTGCAAATGGCCTCACTACGCGAGATGCCGAAGATTGTGTGAAGTGGAGATGTAAAAGTAGGAAAGCGGACCCTGGGCTCTCGAAAGGGATGCAACCGGGAACATCAGTTTCAACAGTTTCAAAAAAAGATAAACAATTTCTTTTACACACGATATTCGAGCGTTTATCTCCACTCAAGAATCTCCACTGATGGTAAGTGATGATATGGGAGGCTACCGCGGTTGTTCCGTTGACATCAACTCGATGCCGACGCGGTAGTTTGACATCTTTGACAGCGGGGTTTTCAATTTTGACACCGCGAATCCATGGCCGTCAGCCGTCGATTTGAAGATTTTCTTTCAAAAATCTCATTTTCATTCATACAATTTGGCGTCGGAATCGGCATGAGTAATCGACGCGTCGATTTGGAATTTTCGCAGTGCGAAATTCGGCTGTCAACTGTCAAATGAATTCGATGCCGATGCCGACGGAACAACCGCGGTAGCCTCCATGGTCTATGATCTAGCACGCTCATCAAGAAACGACCCGTATTTCTTAATGGTTGCACCACTTTACTTATCGGACGGAACACGGACAAATCCGCTTAGCGCTACTACTTAACAATCCATACAAAATGTATGTCTCCATCTCTCACATACATTTTGTATGGATCGACGCAGTTATGAAATTTAGCTTTTGCCTAGTCATTTCGATAAATTTTGATCGGGCAAGCCCTTTTTTTCTTTTAACTTGACCTAGCCTAGAAGTTTTTAGGTCAAGTTAAAGGCCTTAGGGCGACCTGAAAACTCTTGACAATAGGTGAGCCACACCACTACACGAAAACAAGAAGAAGCCATTTTCGTCGTCGCTTACCCAAAACATGTCGTTGTCGTAACTGTGCCATTACTGTGTTTTGCGTCTAAAGGACTAGCGTTGCCAAATAAAAGACAATGGGCCATAACCCCATAACAATTTCACACCCTTTCCGAAAACTTATTTGCTTTTGAATTGGTGTTTTAAGCTAAATTGAATAGGAAAAGATAAAAGTTAAATTTGATTATCCAGATAGAAATCAATCTACAGTGTCAATTCCCGAAGGATTCCTCTAAGACCCTAAGCCAATCTAGTAATTAAAAAATTATTGTCAATGACTTACTTATTCGACAATCGTGCAATGTAAATTCGCAATAATGGTTCAGATGCATAATAAATGACAGTGGGAAATATTTGTAAAAAGTCAAATTATTTTTTCATATTATGGCGGTTTTTATAATCACAATTTAAAGTTTAGTGTTTCCTACACTTGGAAAATTTATATAGTTTTTTAAAAGATGCAGTCCTTAATTTCAACCTGATGAAAGACACCTGTGGCTCAACCGGATAGACAAATTAGAACGGGTTTGTAAGGCTTATAGGTTCAAATCCCGTCGAGTGCAGAATTAAGAAAATAATGTTTTATGAAACTATTATAAAAGTTATTAGAACTACGGGTCGAGATCGCGTTTTAGATAATCCTAATTTAATGATAAAATGATGAACCGTGTAATTCTAAAAAATGTGTCAGAATAACAAAAGTTGCACATAGTTCTTGGAGCCACATTCGTTGACGGCCGTCTATGGGACAAAATGGCCACTCTCCTTCAGATCATTCAACTTACTTGCCAGACAGCACCAGCGAAAGGCTGTCCACTTTGGTGACCTTCTCGTGAGCGTACAACTCGTGGCACTTGAGATGCCTCACGTTCCTCATGCACATGAGGACCCGACGGAACTGCCGTCTCGACACCCGCAGCGGTTTGAACAACGCCACGTATACCTGGTGAAGATTCAGACAAAATAATGTTAGGATTTGAAAGAATTAATATCTCTTAGGAGGCGCGTCCATAAATTACGTGAGATGTTTAAGGGCCCCCCCTTAAACATCTCACGTAATTTATGGGGGGTCTAGTCAAATCTCATCTAATCTTACGTTGGTGAGAGGGAGGGTCTCGGCAAATATCACGCAATTTTTTTTCTGATTGAAACAAAAAAAAAATTATACTATTATTTTGGTCCATTTAATCCAGATTGTACACACTGAAAAAAAAAATCTGCTACCAGAGCTGTATTTTACTGCTCCAGTAACTGAACACACTGTACCTACAGTTGACACGAAGCAATTTTTTTTTCTTTTTACAATAACAATCCAACGCGTTTACGTAAGAAACCCACATTTTGAAAAATCTCACGTGAGATTGGAGGATGGGGGAGGGGGTTGAATAAAATCTCACGACATCTCACCAGGGGGGGAGGGAGGGACAGAAAATTTCAAAAAACACCTCACGAAATTTATGGACTCCCCCTTATGTTTTTTTTACTGCTCATGGCCCCGGCAAGCGAGAGGCACACGTTTGAATTCTGTCACGGGAGAATTTTTGATTATGAATCTCACTTTGTTAAATATTTCTAGTAAAAATGATTTGAGCAATAAAAAACACAAAAGAAATATTAAAAATAACTTATCACCGTAATAATTGACCCCAAATGATTCGGGGTTCGGCAGCCCGGGGTACGCTAAACCCCAAATTATTTGGGGTCGGTCAGTAGATAAGTAAACATTGACCACATCTTTTGCAAATAGATTTGGCAATATTTTTACGGTCGGCCGCCTGCCTGACAACAAACCTTCTATATTCAAGCAGTTTATCCGATACCGCGTAAGGGGTACTCAAAGTTAGCTAGTCTCCCTAGATCCCTTAGTCGCCTTTTACGACACCCACAGGAAGAGATAGGGTAATCCTATTCTATGCTGGGATACACGACATTTCTTGGTTGTTTTAGCCGAAAGAATTGTTTTTAGTCGAATTGTGTTGCAGCCGAATTTTACGTACACGATATATTCCCCGTTTCTACCAGTAAATAAACATCAGTGTAGGTACTGTGACTAATTATTCCGAACAAAGAGCGGATCTAATTACTTACCCAAACGAGTATATTCTTAAAAGCATTACCTTAACTTGGTAATGCTATAAAACTCACGTTTTACTCTCGTTTAGACAACAAGCTTTGTTAACCTTTGACCTTATTAACTGCTAAATAAAAAGGTACTGTACTAAATCTGAGTATATTCAGTAAATATAGAAAATGAAAAAAATCAAAACGTAGGGGCATGGACATGGCTGATATAGGGCTTATTGCATAAACATATTTGCACTAATGTCCCTCCTTAGTTCCTATCCCGCTGGAATATCGGGATTAATAGTAGCATATGACCTTTTACAAGGTCGCACCTAAATCTCTATACGAATTTTCAACAAAATATGTTCAGCGGTAAAAATTCCGTTTTTATATATCGGGTACCGAACCCTAAAAAAATGACTCAGGTTAGACATCCACATACAAAATCACACGGGAAACAATCTGTTGACCTTTAAACTTTGAACCTATTTTGCAATACCTACTATAAAAAGGAAATCAGGCTAAGTGCGAGTGGGATTCGTGCACAAAGGGTTCCGTTTCATTATCTATCTATACAAAAAAATCGTAGACAACGTTACGCAACGGTAGTAATAAGTAGTAAAAATAAATGCAAAATCGTAGTTTAAAATTTGAAAATAACGTTTTTTGCCGCCCCACTACTGAACCGATTGCGATGAAATTTGGAAAGTAGTTATTTATAATAATACGGTCCCGTTTTCACCCTTTGGGTACGGAACCCTAAAAACAAATACCAAAAAAGTTTTAGTTGTGTGGAAAACTGGGGTCGGCACCGTTCGCTAGATTCTTGAACCTTTTTTTTGGTCGCAGAGAAGTGACTGAATTTCGAATGGCAATATTACCCCTCGTGATTCCGATATGGATCTGAATTACGATTTAAATTTGGTTTCGGAACGCGCCCTCCAATGAGATGAAACCACAAGAAACTCATGGGGGTCATATCAGACAGTGAAGTCTCAATAATAGGGTCCCGTTTTTACCCTTTGGATACGGTAGTAGTGTGGTTTCGGAACGCGCCCTCCGATGAGAAGAAACCACAAGAAAGAAACTCATGGGGGTCATGAAAGACAGTGAAGTCTCAATATCCCGTTTTCACCCGTTGGGAACGGAACCCTAAAAACAAATACCAACAAAGTTTCAGTTGTGTGGAAAACTCGGGTTCGGCACAGTTTGCTAGATTCTTGAACCTTTCTTTTGGTCGCAGAGACGTGACCAAATTTCGAATGGCAATATTACCCCTCGTGATCCCGATATGGATCTGAATTATTTCAGAATCGGACATAATATTATTTCGCCAAATTCACATTACAGTTCCTCAGGGGAAAACGAAATTGAGTCTGAAATATTGAATTGGAGGAGATTTAGTTCGGACAGAATAGATTTTGACGTTAATGTGTTGTGAAAATTACAGAATCTTAGTATTGTTTCATAATACGTTAAAAGGAGGGACGTTACGGGACGTAGATAGGTTATCTGACTTATTTTATTTGCATCATAATAATAATTACCTGTATACTCGTATAGGTACTTCGTTTTTAGGGTTCCGTACCCAAAGGGTAAAAACGGGACCCTTTTACTATGATTACGCTGTCTGTACGTCTGTCTGTCTGTCCGTCTGTCACCGGGCTGTATCTCATGAACCGGACGGGGCTAGACGGTTGAAATTTTCACGGATGATTGTATTTCCGCTATAACAACAAGTACCTACTAAAAATAAAACAAATATTTTTTTTAATTTTAGACTATGATTTGACACATCTTCCGGAAGAAAAAACGTCAAATACAAAAAACTTAAACGTCAGATTGTAGTCTGAAATTAAAAGAATTTGTCCGTGTTATCGACTTGGTGGGACTTGGTTTGTTACGGTAGCGGAAATTGTGGATTCATATCTCACCGAGGAAATAACAACACAATTGTGTTGTGTCTGCGTTGCGTCTGCACTGCGTCTGTCATCGGTCGAACTGATACGTACTTAATTAATTACGAGAATCGAGCCGCTGATTCTACTGGTACAAGTCTAAAACTAAGCAATTGACTGCTTTTTGAGGAACTATTCTGGTCATCTCAAAACTCAAAAGATCTCATAAAATAGAAAAAAAATGGGACCACTGTTGCGATATCATCTTTCAAATAAAAATAATCATCACCATTGGTCTAGCCATCTTCGAGTAATTGGCAAATATCCGTAAAAAAACACCACAGACCGAATTAAGAACCTCATTTGTTGAAGTCGGTTAAAAATAACACAAGGAACACGATGGACGACTAACAAAACGTGCCAAATGCGAGTTAGACTCGTGCACGAAGGGTTCCGTACCACTATCACAATTATATTGTTATTAGTATTTGTTGTTGTAGCGGCAGAAAAATACATCTTCTGTGAAAATTTTAACTGTCTAGATATTACGGTTCATGAGATACAGCCTGGTGGCAGACGGACAGACAGACAGCGAAGTAATAAGCGTCCCGTTTTTTACCCTTTGGGTATGGAACCCTAAAAATGGAATGAAAAGGCTTGATAGCCACAGACGAATACATGTTTTGTAAACAGAAAGAAATAAAAAAAAATATCGGTTGTCGAACAAAAAAGTAAAATGAAGTAAACAACTTATTTTCCCCGAGAGATCAAAGCTTAAACCTTACTCTTGCAATACGACTCCAAGGGCTTATTTTTGTCGTCTTATTGTGTAAGCGAGATGAATGGTATTTATTTGCCATATGTCAGGCGTAGGCGCCACGTCTGTCGGTCGAGCGGAACTTCTAAGAAAACACATTAATAAGCAAGAAGATCTCTTAGAAAATTACTATTCATAGTATTGTTATTGACCCTCAAAACAATTATGAGACGACCTAACTAGAACAAAACACGAACACTAAAAAAAAACGCTTTCTAGGGAAATTGGCAGATCCTGACGCAGTGTAGGGAAAACTGGAAAAGGGTAAAAGACGTTTATCCTGGACTCTGGACCTATGGTAACAGAAGTCACAACACAATGGGTAATTTAAACAAAATGTAGGCAAGCGGCGCGGAGGCAAGGTAGGTAAGCTATGGCGAAAGATTGGTCCGTCCAATGTCTATCTATATCTACGTCAAAACGATGACTGACAATTTCTATAAACATTTCTGAGAGATTTGCATTAACTTGAGAACACCAGAGATTAGGCGTCAAAATTTAATTCTAACATGATACCTAGAACCTATCATGATACCTAGGTATCTACTCAAAAAAGCTAATCTTGCAGAGCGCTGCGTTGCACAGGCACCTACGTCTGAGAATCAAAACAATGGAACCTTTTTAGAGTACCTTGAAATACCAGCCTCCATATTGTCCTACGCTACTGTATGTGATCCGAGAGCCGAGAGCGATGAAAAATATTCATTTCGAGTCAACACAGGATGCGACTGTTTACTTCCCTTCTGAGAATAATATTGACTAGAAAGACTGAGACGCTGTTTCGAATAATATATACTACTAGCAGCGTCTCGCGGTTTTATACGCTTAAATATAACCCCAATTACTCCTCATCACTCTGAAGCTCCTCATCCGATCGTCACCAAATCGGGACCAAATCGAAGCTCCCATTTAATTAAAAAATAATGAATCAATCGCTCAAACCGTCTTCAAGTAATCGAGTAACAATATATATTATGCGAAATTGACAACCTCCTCCTTTTTTTGAAGTCGGTTAAATAAATCGGAGTAATACGTCAGTAATACGACACCGACATCGAGCATACATGAAACAACGCAATATGGAATAAAAAAAGCAATCATTCGATTAAATAAAGATCTTAAACCGCCAAAGATTGGGGTCAGTGCCACAGGCGGATTTTTAATATTGTCTTACCGACGATTAATTACCTTTGTTTACGTTATTTATTATCTTTGTATATGTATTTAACTTAAAATCCCTATTGTACATCACTTAATAAAAAATATTGGTTCTCGTCTTTATTCCCAAATCTAATATAAAATAAATCCTAATCTGGCCTCTGTGGCTAGTCGGGTATTCGCCCAATTCGTTGCGGATTCAATTTCCTTTGTTTCTGGTCTGAGTGTCCTTTCTATGTATAACTAGCAGAGTCCCATGGTTTCACCCGTTTAAGTCCCGATCCCGTTGGATTTTGCAAAAACCCTTCTTAGTGGATTAGGACGCCATAAAGAACACACCTTCCAAATTTCATGTTTCTAGGACCAGCAGTTTTGACTCTGCGTTGATATATGTAGGTCAGTCCGATACCGATATTCCCACGGGATTGGACATTATATACGCGGGTGAAACCGCGAGACGCAGCTAGTACAATATAAGTAAACATTAAATTACGGCATGATCATTTTGACAATCTCACCGGTATAACAGTCGTGTTGAAGCACATTGATTTAACCTATTAAAGAAATGCCATTAAAGGGCGTAGCTACAGTATTTGTTGGGGCATATTGAGCCGTCTTTTGTGATTTAAGGTCAGTGCTAATGACTTTGACAATGATGGTAAGCCTTCAAACTTAGTAAATAATATATAGGTACCCTATTTCAGAAACATAGATTAAAAATGTTAGCAAAGAACTGTAAATTTTAAAGGAAAAAGTAAATAAAGAGCTGTCACTTTCAAATAAATGTTGGGGTTTTTATTTACATTTATAGTTGGACTACGCAGTTTACTCGCAGGATCGCAACAAGATGTTTCTTCTAAAATCTTAATATTTAAGAAATTTTAAGGATTTGGATTCTAAGGAGTTGATTTGGCATTTGGTAGACAAATGTGTCAAATACACGTCAAATATGACAATTACTATTCCATCGACACTGTATTGAGACACGATTGTGAGAGCAAACTTGGAATCCCGATTGCATACCAAGGGAAACAATACACATCAATACGCGATAACGCGGAATTTCTAATATCAAAATGTTATAAATTGCTCATAGGACTACCGCTTCTAAGAATAGATAGCTTCTGAAGCACAATCATGATTGTTTTAACAAAAATATCCAATTAAATAAACAATGCAACCGTAACGTTGTCGAATGCAACGGTAACAGCACCATTGTCAGATCAACTATCGGCATGTAAATGAAAATTGACAAAAAGGGTAGTCACGGTATTGTAAGAACAATAGAAGAATTGTTGGGAAAGAAAATACTGAACAATGATTACTGTAATCACTAATCAACTTCTTTACGAACTGACATTAAATGTCAATGAAACAACTGTATATTTATCATTGTAGATAATTACATGACAGAGACAGTGCAGACCAATGACAGACGCAACGCAGACAACACAATTACAAAAAAACTCAAAATATACTCTCATTGTGCTCGTATGGTAGTTGAGAGTATATTTTGAGTTTTCTTTGTAATTGTGTTGTATGCGTTGCGTCTGCACTGCGTCTGTCATCGGTATGCACTGTCATCGAACTGATAATAATAATAATAATAATAAAACGTTTATTTCTTCCCACATAGTACATAAATCAGTTACAGTAGGTAGTAAAAGAAAATGTGCAAAAACGACAGTGGGAAGCAGGTGTCTGTGAAAGGCTATAGGCCTGTGTTACAGAACGCCTGGACCCACCCCCGGAATGATGGTACAAAATTTTAGGGATAGTAATCCCTAGGTTCATAATAATTAGTAAGACTTAAATAATAATAACATATAATTATAGTTTAACTTAAGATTTATGAGTTTTAGTAGAGTAAATGGAAGGATATAGGAAGATGAGAATGATTTTATTTTTAGATGCGACTGTGATGTAGGAGAACCAAGCTTGATGTGTGTGTGACAGATGACCTCCCTCGCGACCAGACTCTTAAGAGTTGACCATCAGGAACCACCGGTCAAACACACAGTTATGCTAAATTTACTGGTTTATTTATGTGAGAATTTGTAAGAAGTTCTCGGTTTCGTCGTAGGTTAAGTTCTGGAGGAATATAGTGATAGCGCGTTTACATTTGTACGTAGATAGATGATAGACCTGAAGATCAGTATTTATTTTATTATAAAAATATGGACCGAGAAAAATGGGAAATTTTCTTGTAAAGGCAAATTCAGGGACAAATTTGATCTTTCCTACGTTTAGAGATTTTAACGAAGGCGGTTTTATGATGTTGCATAAGTATTGTCTTTATAATAAAATACTGTCGGACGTTGGGCACGCCCCAATCTTTGTAAAGCTGATCTGTGGAATATAGAAATGGTCGAGATGCTGCTACTTTTAAAATAGCTCTATGGGCTTTTTCAAGGGGCTCTTAAGTAGTTTTGGGTGCTCCTCCCCAGCTAGTGATGCAGTAGTTAAGAATAGAGGAACATAGAGCGTGATATACCTTGCGAATAGTGGGCATAGCCGCAACATCCCTGAGGGTTTTAAAGACATAGATAAGTTTGCGTACTCGTCCAGTGACCGTTTCAATATGAGGTTTGAAGGATAGGAGATTGTCAATAATAATGCCGAGGTATTTAATTTGGTTAACTGATCCTAACGTGGGACATTGACAATTTGGCTTTGTTAAACAGGAATGGAATTTGAGTTCAATTTGGCTAGTCGGTTGTGATTTGATGCTTACCGAAAAGGTCATAAACTTTGTTTTATTGGTGTTAAGAGTGAGGGAATTTGTCTGAAGCCAATCAATACATGTGTCAATCCCCGCTTGGGCTATGTTTTGCAGTTCGTTCCATGTTGACGCAACAAAAGTCAAGGCAGTGTCATCTGCAAAAGATACCACTTTGGCGTTTTGTAGTTGGATGTTACAGAGGTCGTTGATGTAAACCAAAAACAGTGTAGGGCCAAGTATACTTCCCTGTGGTACACCGTATTGGGAGATCGAAGATTCTTGACTTTGGTAGCCATCTATTTTCACGACCTGGGTTCTGTCCGTTAGATAACTACGAAATAAATTAAGTTGTTGTCCTCTGATACCAATTTTTTCTAATTTGTCTATAAGAATAGAAGTAGGGACGGTATCAAAGGCTTTGGCCAGATCGAGGAAGATAGTAAGTACTTTTTTGTTGTCATTCAGATTTTTAACAACATGATTTACGAGCTCGTTTACTGCATCAGAGGTTGATTTACTTTTACGAAACCCAAATTGATTTGCAGACAATATATTTAGGTTTTCAAGGTAACTTATTAGTCTCTTGTTTATAAGGCGTTCGAATATTTTTGAAAGGGCATTAAGAACTGCAATGGGACGATAGTTATTTACTGACCCCTTCTCGCCACTTTTGAAGATAGGATGGATAATTGCTTTTTTGAGAGAGGCAGGAAAGATGGCTTGGTCTAGGCATAGGTTGAAAATGTGGGTCAATACAGGTGCAAGGAGTAACGAATATCGTTTGAGAATTATTGGAGAGATAGTATCCCAGCCAGGCGCTGCTGATGTTCTTAGTTGGTTTATTGTGGTTATTACCTCTCGGTTATTAATAGGGTGCAGGACGAATGAGGACGACGGAGCCGTTGAAGCCGACAAAGCAATACTACAGTTTTGTTTGCAGTCCATGGGCTGTTTTATGATGCCTTCAGCAAGGTTCCGTCCGATATTTACAAAGTAGGTATTCACAATATTACAGGATTCAGTGTGAGATGATGAGATGGCAAGAATATGTAATTATTTACGATATGTAAATAATGTAAATAAATTCTCGTAAATAATTACTGATATGTAATTATTTACGAGAATCGAGCCAAAACATGTGGCTTGGCCGTTTCGTTACCGCAAAAACGGCCAGTCACATAAGTATTTTGGCCAAATGTTGAGTTTGTGAAGTAAGGTGCCAGTAGAGTTGGAGCGTGTAGAGTTATAAGCTTGGCTCTACATGATATCTGATAACTTTTTGACAGTGCACATCATATTATGGTGTCGCTCTCGTCTTGGCTACATTTTACATTAAAATGTTTTTAGTAAGTATAGGAAAATACGTCAGCCAGTCTGTCTCAGTCTTCTCGGGACCACAGCTGGTATAACCCGTTTGCCGAAACGTCGAGGTAACTAATAACAATGATTATCTGTAGCGCGATCTAGACCCGTGTCTAATAATAATGAAGAAAATATATATCTACCTAATAAAGAAAACCGTTAAGTTACTATTATATACTCGTGTAAAGAAATTAAAGAAGCAACAGATATACCTACCATCTGTGCAAAATTTCAAACGTCTAGCTATCACGGTTCACGAGATATAGCCTGGTCATTACTAAGATTCCCGCTGTCCATTTGTGACAGACCGATGGACAGCGGGAATCTTAGTAATAAGGTCACGATTTTATCATTTGTGTACGGAACCCTAATAATAGTAAATTCAAAGAGAATCCAACTATGCAAAGAATTTACAAGTTACTGTGACTACAGACAGACACATCTAACCAATGCATCTAACAGTCAATAACTCTAGCAAAGTTTGGGTGAATTGTGGCGTAAGAAACTAGGGCAAATTGTGTTGTAGGAAACAGAGAACCATTTTAATCGAGCACAGAATAGACACTATTGATTTTAAGTTATTTTTATTAAGTATTTTATTATTTACTTACAAAATATTTATATTATTCCTTATATAGTAGGTAGTTATAGAACAATACTTAATATTATATACCTAGGTAATTAATTATACCCTATTTCTAGAGATATAAAATGTAAACAAATATCCCATACAATTATTTGAAAGTGACACCTCTTTATTTACTTTTCCCTTTAAAATGAACAGTTCTTTATTCACATTTTTGATCTAAGTTTCTGAAATGGAGTATAATTTCACCCGTGTAGCAACTTGTTTTTTATAATCAGTTTAAGTTCATATTCCATCCAAAGGTTGCCTGGAAGAAATCGCTTTCAGCGATAAGACCGCCCATTTGTGCAACTTACATTTAAAGCTTTGTCTTTACTCTATGTATTTGTGTATTGTTTTCTTGTCTTATGTTGTATAAATAAAGTTATAAAGTTAAAGTACCTACCGATCTAATTAAATCGATATAATGAGTATACTCAATAACTTACATAGGCAGTAACGACTGAGTTTCCTAAATATAAACCTCTCGACTCCACCACAGGTTTATAGAAAACGGGAAGGTATAAAATATACAGATTTCTGTTGGATTAAGAAGCAAGCTCAGGTAAATAAAACAGGTAGAAACATTCCTAATGTAAAAACAGTTTCGCTGTATCATTCATTAGGCAAAATGGTTGAAAAACGAGAAACAGAGCGAGGTAAGGTTTGACTTTTTTCGAGTATTCTGCGGTCTTATTTCAACATTGCGGAAAGCATTATCGTTGCTTTAATTGTACGACCCATTTTGCGCTTAAAGTCATGGGAATAGGAACCGAAATGCTATAAACATCCTACTACCAACACACTGTATGAAATATTAAATATCTACACTAATATTGTAAAGAGGAAAGATTTGTATTTTTGTGTGTGTGTATGTTTTTAATGAATAAACTCAAAAACTACTGTGCCGATTTCAAAAATTCTTTCACAAATTCTTTCTTTCAGCCTAGAAAGCTACATTGACCCTGAGTAACATAGGCTACTTTTGATCCCGGACTTACGCGGGTGAAACCGTGGGACTCTGCTAGCGACATATAAACCCCAAATAGTTTAATCCATTAGCTTTTAAATCCCAGTAAAACGAAGTACTTGTTTTTACGCTTTTAGGGTTCCGTTACCTTTTGAGGTCAAAAAGCAACCCTTATAAGATTCACTCGCTTGTCCGTCCGCCTGTCTGTATGTCTCACTTTCTCTCTTCAGTGAACTTAGCAAGTTGAAATGTATATCAGATAATTAGGTCTATTTACAAACTTCTTTAGAGTTCCGTACCCAAAGGGTAAAAACGGGACCCTATTACTGAGACTCCGCTGTCTGTCTGTCCGTCTGTCACCAGGCTGTCAGTAATCCCATAAACAGCAATAGCTAGACAGTTGAAATTTTCACAGATGATGTATTTCAGTAGCCGCTATAACAACAACAAACACTAACAATAAAATGAAAACAAATAGGTATTTAATTTAACAATAAACGTGATTTTTATAATTTTCAACCTATTGCTGTGCAAAAGCCTAAAATTTTCTGGTTTCCTCTGTCAACATTTCCTTTTCAACATTTCCAAAGCCCTCGAGATTTTCCATTAAACTTTTGGAATTCAATCTCGTCTCCCCAGCATTCACTAAGTACGAAGACTATTCCTCCGCAACACTACAGTAATAAACATTATTTATCGTGGGTTTTATTCCAAGTTTTAAACTTAGATCAAAACAAAAAACAGCAGATACGTTACCTAGTCTCGGAAAATGAGACGATAAAACTGCGTCTAGCTACAGCACTAGCCTCAGTCGTATGTTAAACCTTTGCCGCGTGAGCACGTGCTGTCACACTGCGATTAACTTTTTGAAATCCATTAGAATGCCTTTTTGCTTATTTACAAATGCCTGAATCTTTCTTAAAAACAAATGTTTTTAAATACAATAATTTTATGAAATTGCATGTAGGTGTTTCTAGCTCATTCTTCGAATACGCAATGTAAGAATATACCATATCTACTATTTTTGATTTCATCTAACTAAGACAGTAATAAACATTATTTATCGTGGGTTTTATTCCAAGTTTTAAAGCTCTAGTTATCCAGAAACAAATTGGCGAGAGTACTATATTATTAATGCCTTTGATGGGTTTAGGTGTTCCCCGAGAGCTTTAAATTGTCTCGTGTTTGGTGTAGGAACATTTTATATTATAATCCTGATCCCGTAAGAAATTGGTCCAGTAGTTTCGAAACCTATTCGTTACAAACAAAGAAATGAATCTTTCCTCTTTAAAATTTTATTAGTAACTAGCAGCGCCCCGTGGTTTCGCGTTAGTCCCGATACCGTGGGATTTACCGGATCAAAAGTAGCCTATGTCCTTTTTCAAGGTCCTATCTAAAGTTAAAATTCATTAAAATCGGTTCAGCGGCTTAGGCGTGAAAGCGTAACAGACAGAGTTACTTTCGCATTTATAACATTAGCAAGATAAGATTATAGTAATAGATGTATAGATATCAAGCTAAATAAATCGCTTTCGATCATCTTTCGATCGAGTAACCTAAAAAGCGAATCGCCGTTGAAGGCTTTATTTTATAAGTACCTGAAAAAGACACCACGCTTACGCTCAAGTCATCGAGACATCAAGCAAACTTGCTAGAAACATGAGATCATGTAAAATTATGAAGTCTAAAACACAACATCTTCGTTCGACGTTGGCAGAAGGGCATGAATCCCGGGATCCCGGGATATCGTAATCCCGGGATCTCGGACGCAAAAGTTCGATATTATAATCCCGGGATTGAGTGATCCGATTCGAGATTTGAGCAATTTACTATTTGGGTATAAATTAAGGTTATTAGCTATATTTTTCCTCATGGAATGATTGAATGGAATTATTAAAATTAAACCCAAATTAGTCTACCCCTGAGGAAGAGATCTGTAAAGATTTAGAAGCGTAGGGAATTGGTTAAATGTTTAAAACAATAAAAGTAACGTGATTAATTGCAATTTTTAAGACAAGTATTTTTTACACAAGCTCGCATGCAAAAACTTTCTGCTAACATCATTTTAGTGGTGCGCCCGACACTTTCGGGTTTAGGCTATTTGTCCGCCATATTTCCAAAATGATGGGGTGGACGGCCCTCGGGGTAACTTATTTACGTAATGAAACCACTAGAATCTTAAATATATTAAATATTTTATATTTAACACATTTTTATTGTATTAAATTCGCTTTTTTAACGATATCTAAAATCCCAGTATCAATCCCGGGATCCCGGGATTGAGCTCTTAATATCGATATCGCCCCGAGATTGAAAACCTTCCGATATTGCATGCCCTAGTTGGCAGCAACGACACGGTTATGAAGGTTCTACGAGGAAATTCCGTGCACAACAATCATAGCAGCTGTCTGTCACAGACGGTGCCTAATCAAGACACAAGGCGCTTGTTCTCCGAATTTATTAGATTCGGTTTCAGCTACAAAGATTTAGCATAAAATCGATAGTCTAGTCACCGGTACAACACCCTTTGGATGTTTAACACGAAGCCGGTTTTTACCTGCACCCGTATTACCTATATATCCAGATGATAACCGAGTCTGATAGACGCTTTGAAGTAAACTGCTGCTTTGACGTCACCAGTGATTACCGGCCAGAACTGATTTTTCTCGAACGGTTAACTAAAAATTTATTTGAAATATCAGTTTTGAAAACAATGCTTATTAAAGTTGTGTACATTTACATAATATGTAATCGTGTTGTCACAACATACAGGATGTTGTGACAACACGATTACAGAAAATTTTCTCGATGGAATAAAATCACAAACTTCCCTCTTATTTTTACAAATAGTATTAGTCAGTCAATATTTTACTTATACTAATAAAACTAGATGAACTGATCTTAGTTCAATGCAGGGCATCTATGATTTGTAATTTAAAATTAATGTTTTGTTATCCTGTAATTATCAATTGTTTGAATTTACGCTCTAGAATTTTGCGTACTAGCATCTTACGTCCTTCGTTAACACGTCTGAAATTCGCTAGTGGTATCCCTGTCACGCAATTGGGGTTAAATAGGCCTTTAATGCAGCAATGTACTGCATAATGCGTATGATGATGAGATGACATTAAGTTATAACGGCTACTGGTTTCGATGTTTAGATTGTGTACTACAACTTTAAGTTGCCAACTAAGGAGAAACCAGTGCCAAAAACTGCATTTACAAATCATGTAAGTGAGAGATTCCATTTCCAAGGCGTATTCCATTTTTAAATCGGGACAGCTTAACACATCTGCACACTGCAGACTTATTGCAGTATATAAGTTTCATTCAACTAAACTACATTGTCGATAGGTAGGTAGATAAGATATGTAAAATCACTACCAACAATTCTTATGGAGTTAGGGAGTTTTGGCGGGAACGCGTTGAGGATATGTGTTGCTGAATTTTCATAAAATCGTATATTTTCGGTCGCATATTAATCGTGGACTTTTCCGTTGTTTCCAAAGCCCGCAAAAAGTTGTAAAAAAGCTGCTATTTCCTTTGACTTTTTCGACTGGACTATAGCCTATGACTAAGCCTGCAAGTCGAATAGTAAACCGGTTGCATTAAAGGTGAAACACACGACTGACAACGGGCGAGTAGCTATAACCAGGCCATATAATAAAGCTCTTTAAGTTACCTCTATGATGCAACTCCAAAACCAATATAGGTAAGTACTGCAACAATTAAAACTGTGATACTTTAACCGTTGCTTACCCCTCAATGGGGTGCACACAGGGGTGCACAGCAGGCGAGAAGTGACGTCACAATCAGAGAGGTCATTCACACCACCAGCCCGCCCCACTGACCCGGTCTAGAACTTACGCCTTACAAAGTGATCCCTTTAGCTAGTTTTAAATCTAGCCTCATTCATTACACACCATCCATCAAAATGTTCTGGTAGTTGGCAGGGCGGTATTACTGACGACGAACGCGGACATTTGGTTTACGTTGATAAAGTATTCAAGCTGTAAATGAAACTAGCGTTCTGCCCTGGCTCGCTTGGCTTCGTAACTAAATAAAATAAATATTACACGAAGTTATACACAGCGCATACTTGTGTGTTGCACTTGGCTAGTACCATGGGTACTAGACAACGGATATACTACATATTATACTTTTTTTTATGTAAAAACACACATTAAAGATTGGTGCGCGATCGGTCAGACCAGATTTTTAAGCATAAATACTTCCACCCGGCGGGAATCGAACCCGCAACCTTCTGTATTGCAGTCAGCCCTCACCAGACGCGCCACAGAGGCCGTCAAACTTTGAATTGTAGTTTAGTAGTTTGAAAATAATGTTACACATGTAAAATAGCTTAAAAGTCAATTTACCTACCTAGAATACAAAGCATCATTCACAAAAACAAAACAATGAAAGGATGGAAGCCACCAAACTTTCCCACATAATTATTTTCACATAAATCGTCGTAGGAATTAGTAGGTACCGTAAATCAATCTAGACTTGAATGAATCACCTACACACTGCTCGTTAGCAACTAGCTATACCAACTTATAAGTAAGTAGGTATACCTATAGGCCTTATGAATAAGCTTAGAGTTGCTCAAAGAGCTATGGAGAGAGCTACGCTAGGGGTTTCTCTACGGGATCGAATCAGAAATGAGGAGATACGTAGAAGAACGAGGGTCACCGACATAGCCAAACGGATTAGCTCTTTGAAGTGGCAGTGGGCAGGACATATAGCACGGAGAGCAGATGGTCGTTGGGGCCGAAAAGTTCTCGAATGGAGACCGCGGATCGGAAAGCGCAGCGTTGGACGTCCACCAACGAGATGGACGGACGACTTAGTTAAGGCCGCGGGTTCACGATGGATGCAGGCCACTTATGACCGAAGCATCTGGAAATCTATGAGGGATCTTATGTCCAGCAGTGGACTTCTTACAGCTGAAATGATGAGGTATACCTACATAAGCATTAACCCCCTTACTTATAAACAGCTGCAAAAACTATGTATCGTTTGTCTTTTATGAAGTTTCAAAGTTAAGCCTTTGACGTAGTAGGCCAGAAGGGATTTTTCTCGGACGGTTAACTATGAAATATATAGCTAGCTATAGCTAAACAACGTTTGCCGGGTCAGCTAGTATACTAGCTGACCCGGCAAACGTTGTTTTGCCTTATAAATTATAGACAGACCTACTGAATACGCATATAAAATTTGGTAAAAATCGGTCGCGCCGTTTCGGAGGAGTACGGTAACTAACATTGTGACATGGAAATTTTATATATTAGAAAGATTATGTTTTTTATTTATTTTCTGCTCAGGGTTGAACCTAGTAAAAATAAATTTGCACGGACTGTAGTCAAGTGCAAATCAATTAGATCTGGTTGTTCCCTAAAGGTTGATTTGAATCAAAGCTGTTTTCTGAACTAAGCTGTAGGAACTTTTATTATTATTTTGGGGGTAAGAGATGGTGTATTAAGGGAAAGGGAAGATCTTCCACCGGGCAGGTGGTTTTGTCCGGTAGGCCGCGGCCCGACGATGTTTCGTCGAGAGTTGTATATGAGCTTATCTCAGAAAGAATTTCGATAGTGCGATTTAGGATTGTGTACTAGTTACGCCATCTGTTGGTTCTGTGGGCGTCCGCCACTTTATTATTTATTTATCAGGCAGGCAGTTGATACAACTGATAGATGCCTGTATCCAGCTATTCTTAGTCTGGTTCTGTATTGGCTAAGTATTTGTCAAGTTTGTTCTTGAACTGGTTGATACTGTGGGCTGAGATGATGTCCTTTGGTAGTTTGTTCTACGCTCTGACCACTCTGTTGCTATAGAAATGTTCGTGAGGGTTGTTGTGCGAGAAGGTGGTGCGTAATTTGAGGTGGTAACCTCTGAGACGATCATTGGTGTCATATTTGAAACAACAGTTTTGAAAACAATGTTTATTAAAGTTAAAGATATTTACTACTTAATAAAACTTTGCAGATGAACTGATCTTAGTTCAATGGGCATCTATGATTTGAAATTTGAAATTAATGTTTTGTTATCTTGTAATTACCAATTGTTTGATTTTACGCTCTAAACTTTTGCGTACAAGCATCTTAAGTATGTCCTTCATTAACAAATCTGAAATTCGCTAGCGTTATCCCTGTCAGGCTGTCACGCAATTGGAGTTACAACTAACAGACAGACAGTCAGTCTGTCCCTAACAGACAGAGACAAACGTTACATAAACTTAGTCATTGCTTAATAAAGGGGTTAGTTAGCAAGTTAGTGCGTCGTCGTTGCTGAGTTATTCTGATGCAACATTGGATCGGAATGAAAGCGCAGGCGATGTATATTTGTGGTACAAAATGAGTGTGCTCAGCGGAAAATTATATTTTAATTGTAAGATAGTCTCCATTCTCTTTCTCCATACAAACGTAGTTTACATTTTCCTCCCTGGATAAAGACATTAGAGCAAATATGTTTATGCCATTAAACTTATATCTGTCATGCATGACTATGCATCTACCTTTTTATTATTATTTTAATTAGAAAATAAAAAAAATAAAAAGGTATATGCATTGTCATGACAGATATAGGTTTTATGGCATAAACATATTTGCTCTAATGTCTTTATCCAGGGAGGAGAATGTAAACTACGTTTGTATGGAGAAAGAGAATGGAGACTATCCTCTTAAGGAAAGTGGAATCCCTTCCATAAATAAATATTGCAGGACGTTGCACACATCGCCATTTAGCCCTTAGACTTGTACTATGGGTAGGTTACTAGACAACGGATATAGGGACTACATATTACTTTATTTTAGTAAATACATACACATATTACTCAAGACAAACTTGGCCGGTTTTATTTTCTAAGTAGGCACTTAGCTATAATAATGAAGTGCTGGGTTTTCCTCTTTTAACGAAAAAAACACGTAGATGAAAACAAGTTCAAGGCAAATTCTAATCATTCCTTTAATTACGTTTTTGTATTTTATGTAGGTAACTAATTTGCAGTCAAAACCACTTGATATGTAAATAAACCGGCCAACTGCGAGTCGGACGCGAGGCACGAAGGGTTCTGTACTATTGTCATAATTGGGTACTTAACACTGGGCCAAAGGTAAATCCGTGTACGCAACAACGGACGGAGGGACAGACGGACAGACAAACAGACTGGCAGCGGAGTCTCAGTAAATAGGGTTCTGTTTTTCTACCAAATTTTTTTACCCTCATGGAACCCTAAAAATATAAGGTTCCTGACAGAATAGCGTTCAAAACGCCGACAATTCAATTTAGCACGTGTAACTTAATACCGCCGACACTGTAGTAGGTACCTATATCGCTAGACGATGCTTTCGAAATGGGATGTGATTCATTATTCCGTTGTAGGTAGGTATTGCTTTTAGCTGAATGGATTTATTGATTACTTTGAGCTTGTCGTTAAATGTTGCATTTCCATTTGTGTGGGCTCAACTTTATTTCAGAGGAAAGGTGCTGTTTTGGGTTTTGAAAATAAGAAATGATTTATGCTAGACCGGGCCGTTAGAATTCCTTTATAAATTGTTTAATAGCTGCCAAAATTATGCCTTTTTTAAGAGCTTTTATTTAACTTGCAATGTATGTTTGTCCGGGTGGAATCTTGAAAGTTAAATTTGACCCACTTCCCGGTTACTGAAAGAGCTGAAATTTTGTCATTACCTAGGTATCTCCCCTGATATGGTAAGTGACAATGTAGTGAAAGATATACCATATTATATCCTTACTGCCACTAAGGAAGGCGGACCGGTCTTTCTTCTTCTGGATGTGTGTGTTACATTTTAGACCATATCATCATTAACCATCAGGTGAGATAGTGGTCAAATGCTCATCTATTGTAATGTAAAAAAAAAACATTTTTACTTGTCATAAAAAATAAATTATTATGAATATCATGGCATCTTACATTATCACAATTTTATTACAAGTAGATTACATTTTATTATTTATTGGATAAAGACATCAGTGAAAATATGTTAATGACATAAATCCAGCTATGACTGACCAATACTGACCATTTTAAACTTTATAAGTAGATGTGTCACAGGACTAGAGAATTTATGCTGGTAAAATTTCAAGGCATAACCAAGTTCAAAAATAATGACAAAAACCTCAGTGATTGTACAGATTATTTCATCAATTCATATTTATTTCAATCAATATGTATTCTGCAGAATATATTAAGTACATTGTATTTTAACTTTCTAGGAACATATTTAGTTTGGTTTGATAGCAGACCTCAAATAAGCCTATATCTCTTGAAATTATTAAAAAAAAATGTAGAAAATGTAGAGTATACATTGAATAAATTACATTTATTCAATGTATACTCATACCAAGTTTCATGAAAATCAGTCCAGTGGCTTCAGAGCCTGTTCATTACAAATGCATAAACATTTACCCTCTCTAATCTTAGCAAGTAGATTGGATAATCTAACGAATCATTAATTCACTGATAATTCTAATATATTATCAATAATAAACCTTGGAATTGAATTTTTAGATAGGCATAAGTATAGTGCAATATTTCTCAAGATAAATTCAGATAGTTATTTAGGTATTTCTAGTTCTCAATTATTTTAATTTGTCAAATAGAAATTATTAGTAGTAACATAACTACTAATCATTGTGTAGCATTAGTTGTGAAAAATGTGTATGCTACGTTTTAGATCCCATGCCGAAAGCAGGCCAACTACAACATTACAAAAAATCCAAAAACTCTTACAGAAAAGCATTTAGGTATGTTTTTCTGCTCTAGCACTTAGGCTGGTACTACTGTAAGGCTCAGGGGTCTACTTGTTATTTTCAAATGAACAGACAAATTAAATTTTAACTTCATAGAAGTACCTATGTATAATTCTACTACACCTAATTCTATTTCAAATTGGATCTCTTACTTCCAATTTACAGACTAGACGAAGTTTAACTTCAAATTTATAGATGTCAAACAATTATTGCGGCTTGAAACAGAACCATAGCAGCAAAGACACAAACAAACAACTGATAATTAATTTCATCTATACTAATATTTTAAAGAGGTAACGTTGGTAACATGTATGTATGTATGTATATTGGAGGTAATCTCCGAAACTACTGGACCGATTTAAAAAATTCTTCACCATTAGAAAGCTACATTCACCCTGAGTAGCATAGGCTACTTTTGATCCCGATATTCCCACGGGATCGGAACTTACGCGGGTGAATGTTCAAATAAAGAAACTCCCCTATTTCACTCAGTTAGGAACTCACCTCTTCAATCTCCTTATGAAACTTGATTGGCCTCATCAAATACAACTGCACGGCAAAGTAAATAAAGTTTATCGCAACAAACGCACTGTTCCACAACACTGCATCGAAGTAACACTCCACACTCATGGCCCAGAGTCCATAAAATCCACATCCAAGCATCAAAGCGGCCCGCAGCCATATTAGACCACTCGACGTATGAGGAGCCAGGAAAGATAGAAGAAAGAAAACATTTGCAACTTGGAAAAATATGTGGTTAACGGGACGCCAGCGGGAGCAGTGGTTTAAGTACATATCCCACATTGAAGGCTGGTCTTGTAGGGTTACGTTGACGAAGTCTCTATCAGCTGTCTCGCCTGCAAGCTTGGTTGTTTCAACCAGCCCCATGCCGCTGGCGTCAATGGGCTCTGTTACGTCAGTGGCCGGCACCTCCGTTGTTACATTCGCCAGCCCGCTCAACATCCCGATTGCTAAGGCACTCACGAATAACATCGTCTTGCCGCGAACCCGCGAACTCCTCAATAAAACCTCTCATCGATATACCACACGCGATTACCATTTGTTTATTTACACTTCTAATTTCACTATCACAGCTGATCTTCACCAAGAAAATGTTAACGAGTTTTTTTTAATCAAATAAATTAAAAAACCTTAACGCAGCACTGCTTGTAAAACTTATGAGAGGGTAGGACAGATAACGCAGATAAGTTACTAATGTTCAACATAACGCGATATTTTAATTTAAATTCGACCAAAATCGAAATTAAAACGAAAGCGCTATGAAAATAGATACAAGCAAACAATCGAAGCACAAAATGACAAGCAGCACCGATCTATGACAACAACCATAGTCAACTAAAATTTTAGGGATGGTCGTCAACCAAGGCACCGAATACCGGAACGGAATGGTTTTTTTTCCGCTTGCTCGCGGTGTACCGTTTATAATATATTTTATTAAGTACGCTACACACGTTTAGATTTCTCTGTACGATTATCGTACAGGTAAATCGCATGCAATAAATATCTAACGCCCATTGCCCTAGTGCCTACACACGTTCAGTTTTATCAGTTGCGATTTCTTTTCGCTTGAAGTAACACGTATTATGACTTGATCGAATGAATAATTTTAATATTAATATTGATAATATTTTTCCACAAGCTGTTCTTAAGAGCCGATTCTATTGATAGAAGCCCAAAAATGAGCAATTTACTACATTCTGGGATGCTATTCTGCTCATCATTTCGAATTTTCTCCTAAGATCTTCACCGAGATTTTACTCGGGACTCTCAGCTTCCAAATAAAAAAAGAATTATCGAAATCGGACTTCATATGCCGGAGTACGGCGTAAAACAATCCCAGAAGATCAACTACTAGGTAAACTGTGCGAAATTTATGCGATTTTGATTTGATCGTCAGTTAAACTGTACAGTTCTCAGATTTGCCTACACACGTACGATTTATCGTAAAGATTTCTCGCATGCGATTTATCTGTAAGATAAATCTAAACGTGTGTAGGGTACTTTAGTCGTCGCATAATTTATAGGAATTGGAAGGATGATTGACTTTGCCCGAAACATATTTATCTCGTAAAAAGGAAAATATTTTAATGGCCGTTTATAAATTACTACTACATTTTTAGGGAGACTTCTTGTATTGCAAAGTTATGGATAGATAGTTAAAAGACGTATGTTCCGTTCCAGCTTCATTCCGTTCTTAGCTCCGGGTTGCAAGCAGGACATCTCTATTTGAAAGCGTTTGCAAAGAAAGTTTAAACTCGAATGCATGATTCATTGGCATTAAAAAAATCTGAATTATAAAAAATAAGTAATAAAAGAGTTAAACAATCTTTGCTTGTTTTCTATGAGTAACATAAAATAAAAATGGTAAAAAATGGAGTAAAAATCAATGCGCTAAAATATATTAAATAAGAGTTTTATGAGACAGAGTCAAAGTCAGAAGAAATCAAAATTTCTCCGTAAACTAAACGAACTGTCAAAACACCATAAACGTCACTGTCCATTGTGGTCAGCTGTTTTGTTTATTGTTTTGTAATGAATGCCTCCAAAAGTTAACGAATTTTACCGTAAAATATGGCTATTTCTTGTGAAATGCTATTATATCCTGAACTGTTAAGTAACGAACAACTAATAATTATCTTACAAGAGGTAATTTAGTAAGAAATCATTGAAATATCAGTGTTAATATGTAACCCAAGTTTATAAATAAAATTTCCCTTATTATTTTCTGTTTAGAGGCATTTACGGATAGAAAACATTGAAAGAATGGACCGCTGCGAGCTTATTGAAGTATTCAAGAACTATTGCGTACCTCATGGGCAAAGAAAATACAGGGATAGTGGCAGAGGCAGAGTTCTTAACAAAACACGACCAAGCCCCGAACCGGCGCCAAAATTAAACGTTTTCAACCAGAACCGGACTAAAAGGATGTCGATTGATGGCAGTGAAAGGTTAAAACCACCGCCAGATCTGCTCTCCGGCCATATGAAGAGAATAAAGCTAGAAAATAATATTCATAAAGAGGATATAAATTGTAAAAGGAAAATGTCCATTGATTCTGTGAGTATACATATCAAATATCAACCTCATCTATTTCACAAAGACTTCATCATATAACTGTTAGTCTAAGAAACCAAATACATACAAATATTATATTAGAGGTAAGGTTAGTAATATGTATGTATTTTGGGGGTAATCTTTGAAATCTCTGCACCGTTTTTAATAAAATCTAGAGACTTTCAATCAGAAAGTCCAACAAAACTTTTCCTGCCCTCTGAACGCCTATTAAAAAAAATGTGGCCTAATAACAACAAATTTTTCTTTTCAGACTTCTGCAGTAGATAGTCCACCACTGAAGAAAGACAAAAAACCAATAACATGGCCTTAGGACAGTATTTTATACCTAGACTAGCAGCATCCTGTGATTTTGTTCGTGTAATTCCTGATCCCGTAGAAATTTTGAAAAACCCTTTCTTAGTGGATAACTACATGTCAATAAGAACACACCCTCAAAATTTCACGTCTCTAGGACCAGAGGTGTAGGCCCTATGTTGTTATACAGTATGTTATGAAATGGGTGTCGGACCATGTATGAGGTTGTTCTAAAAGTCTTTTTTTTAGCCAATAACTTTTCGCTCAAAAAAATAATCGTAAGTATATTAATAACTTTGTTCTGCAACTTTTGGAAATATGAACTTTTTTTTTAATTTTGAGCTTATGTTTGCTAAAATATCAGCTGTTTCTTGGAGTCAGAGGTCATAAACATTTTTTTTTAATAAAGCCTGGCTAATACACCATTCTTAATGGCAATACAGCTGATTTTTTAACATAGGTACCTAAAACCAAAATTTTCTTAAAAAAAAATCGAGTTCTAAAAGTCGTAGAACAAAAGTAGTTGGTCTAGTCTAGACGTCTAGAACAACCCCTTCATGGACCCATTTCGTAACATACTGGATAGTAATTCAATTAATCATACAGGGCTTTTTGAAATTGTGAAAATGAAATTTTCATAGGTTTCAACATGATGTCTCCCTATTTTATAAATAGGTAGTAAAGTTATTTTTTTTTATAAAAATGTTTAAATTGACAAGTGTCTTTTTGGATTCTTACATGTATTTAGTGTTAGTAAACAATGAATTTTAATTAAGTATAAGAATAATTGCATGGTATTTTTTTTTATTTAGGTAAATAAACAAACATATACCTATTACTTTACTTCTTCATCATAAGGCCATGCCGTCTGCACATAGATTTCGATTTGGCAATATTTTTGCGGCCGAAGCCTAACACCAACCCTCCTAGGGACGGACCAGTTTATCCGCCAGCGCGCGGGCAGAACTCAAGATTTGCTAGTCTCCCTCAGATCCTTTAGTCGCCGTTGACGACTCCCACGGGAAGAGATGGGGTAGGTAACCATATATTATCCTATTCTATGCCGGGGCAAAAATGCATGCATACATGCCAAAAGTAATATTCCCCTAATTATGAATGAGGTAAAAATTCCCACGTAAGCTCTCATTTTCTACATTTACCAAGTACATTTAAAAAGCACTAGACTAGAATCCTTAATGCTTTTTTACCTTGTTACTGTAATTACTTGGAAAGCGACAACGTATGAAGGGTCCTTATAATATTTTATATCCACCTACTTTAAAATTATAATAAACCTTTTCAACAACGCCTCTTTACTAAAGAAATATGTTACGTGGTTACCATAGAGTTAAGTAATCTAAACGGTTACGTTCTCTCAAAAATCTCAAAAAAGAAACAAAACCGTCATATGACTGTCAAACCTCTGCATGTTTATTTATTTATTTTACTATAGTAAAAAACAAAATGAATAACATAGCGCCTAGACAGATAAAATCTGTGAAGAGTCAGCTGGATGCAGATCCAAATGCGAATGGTATTCCTAATGCCCGATCGACGATGTCGAGAACACACTCACATTTCTTGGTACCTTCGGAGAAACTAGATAAGGTTCTTCTTTCTTTCTTTCTTTTTCGTGTTGTGGCGTGGCTCACCCTATTTCAGAAACTTAGATCAAAAATGTAAACAAAAATCCCATACCTACATTTATTTGAAAGTGCCAGCTCTTTATTTACTTTTTACTTTAAAATTGACAGTTCTTAGTTTACATTTTTTATCTAAGTTTCTGAAATAGAGTTTTCTGGTCGCCCAAATGCCTCTAACTTTGACCTCACGACTGCTATCAGAGATAAAAACCGGGAGCAACAGCTTAACGTGCTTTCGAAAGCACGACAAGGAAACCGAAAACTAAACATTAGGCTTACTATCTTCGCCCTGCGGTTTTACCCGCATAAGTCCCGATCTCGTGGGAATATCTATCTCCATGCCAAGTTTCATCGCAATCGGTTCCGTAGTTACGTGAGTTATTAATTGACACGCAGTTGAGACAGTTATTCAATGTTCGGTAGGTACCTACTCATTACGGTACGGTAGCCTATACAGAACCTTCTACTCCCCAGACAGCTCTTCTCGGTAGGTATGTCTGTTGGCTCTTACCACTATTAGCCACTATAAGATTCATAAGGAACAAAGTCACAAAGACATAGCTTTCAAAATTAGCAGACTGAAGTGGCAATGGGCAGGCCATATAGCTTAAAGGACTGATAACCGTTGGGGAGTAAAAATCCTCGAGTGGCGACCACGATGCAGTACGAAACGGGGGTGTTGGATGGAAGACCACCTACTCGGTGGAGCGACGACATTGCAGCGGTCGCGGGGAATCGTTGGGTGGAGTTAGATCTCGATCGCTGTTTGTGGCGTCGTATAGGGGAGGCCTATGATCAGCAGTTGACGAATAAGGGCTGAGATGATTATGATGATGACTACAGGATTAATATTTTAAAGGTAACCCGCCGTGTCATCGCTCCGTACGCCCAAATAGAAAGAAAAGGGGTAAAGGAAGAAGAGAGAGGGAAATACTTAGACATAAATAGGTTTAACGTGTTCTTGGAAGATACCGTTGATTTGGACTCCCTCTTGTATGAAACTGCGGGCGTTTTGAAAACTGTCACTGAGAGTTCAGGTTAGTCGTCTATTTACCCACTAGCTGCACCCCGCGGTTTCACCCGCGTAAGTTCCGGTCCTGCAGGAATATCGGGATCAAAAGTAACCTATGTGTTAATCCAGATCTCAATTTATCTGCATATGAAGTTTCATAGCATTCGGTGAAGTAGTTTTTGCGTGAAGGAGTACCTAATAAATATACCTACTTACTTTCTAAGAGTGAGGAATCTATGTCGACTTATGTATATTTATATTTTGTGCACAGGCGTGTTCGTCTACGTGGTAGATCCTGTGAAAAACGAAATAGTTTTAATGTCGCAGTACACGAAGAATCCAGGACGGCATGAAGTAAATATTCCTATTGGTTTGTATGAAGTTTTACGGAAAATATAGTAGGTATTATTTTGAGTTTTACGTCTAGTATTATGGGGCTATTCTATGTCATACTATTTTCTCTTATACGTCCAGTATCACGGGGCTATGGAGCCCCGGATTTTTGGAAGGCGTGCGTGGAGCCGAAGCCAACACTTTACACACACACAATAGAGGCCCTTTTCATAACAATTTTACTCGCAAACTATGAAGTGGACACCAAGTATTATTTTATTGTTAAGCATACCTTCCTACCTATGAAGGATATGACGCAAAACTACCTACCGGTACTTATTTGCCTGCACAGAATGTCAGCGAAATACATCAAGTCCCTTTCGAGTCCACTCTGACATCGCTGTGAATGTGGCTTCTTCTTGTTTTCGTGTGGTGGTGTGGCTCGCCTAGTTTTAGACTTTTAAGGTCGCTCTACGGCTTCTATCTTGACCTAACGATTGCTATCAGAGATAACAATCGGGTCCAACAGCATAACGTAGGTACTTATGTAGTAGGTATATCCGTTGTCTAGTAGTACGAGTAACATAGTACCCATAGTACAAGCCTAGTTGCTTAGTTTGGGACTAGATTGCGCTGTTTAATGTTAAAAAAAATATTGACCATATTACCAGAGGAAGGCAAAATCCCAGCAGCGCACGTAGCCGCTACCAAAGAGTTCTTACTGCTAGAGGACGTTCCACGCGACAGGAGGTTCGCGGAAGGACTAAAATGGGTGGATGCGAAGGTTGCGCTTTGCATGCCTGTGCTCAAACCTGACGGAGAGTGCTACGCTGTGCTCGAATTGTACAGGACTTATTCGGAACCTTATGATGATGTTAGTTGAAGGCTGTATTTATAAAAATGTAGGTTTTAATACATATTGTTACTTGAAATTATTGCTTTTCTAAATTCAATGACAGTTTTATACATCAACGAAGGAAGACATCGTGAAAAAACCGACTTATTGGGACATTCGCCAAACTCTAAGTTGAGGCCCTTGCCCTACAGTGAGCCAATATAGCGGGGTTAACAAAATATGCCAACGGGATTATAATCCACTGCCTTAGATTAAAACAAAAAACAAAAGATACGGTATACCTAGTCGCGGAAAATGAGACGATAAAACTGCGTCTAGCTGACGCACTAGCCTCAGTCGTATGTCGAACCGTTGCCGCGTGAGGACGTGCTGTCACACTGCGATCATCTTTTTGAGATCCATAAGAAAGCCTTTTTGCTTATTTACAAATACCTGAATCATTCTTAAAGACAAATGTTTTTAAAAACAATAATTTTATGAAAATGCATGTAGGTGTTTCTAGCTTATTTTTCGAATACGCAATGTTAGAATATACCGTATCTGGGTCAAAATCAGAGAAGTGAGCATTTTAGGTTTCAAATATCCGAGAAATAAAGTTTCCTTTTGAAGAAAACTAACGAGTGGAGTCTGTTGCGTTAATATTCACGAGCCTTTCCTGTGAAGGGGCACGCACAAAAAAATATATTTTAGAAGTTCTAGCTAGTAATAAGAATAATGCCGGGGCCATAAGTCATATCTTAAATAATAATATAACCGATGCATTTAAGAATCACCTTCAATAAATTGTTATAAAACTGTTCCTATATCGTAAAATCTTGTTATTTTCTATATTTTTATAATCAAACACTTATTCTTCAAATTACTCTCAATATTTTTTCAATTAGTGCAAATTCGGCTCCAGATTTTTAGTTTATTGTATACATTGTTGCACTACGTTATTTATAAATAACATAAATACAAAGGTTTGAAGATTATTTTATCATGTATATGCAAGATTTAATTATAGCATTATTTATTAGCGATTTATTTGCCGTTTTTGTGATGTTCCCGAAAATGATGAGTGTTCCCGCAATGACAATGAAGTTCAATGAATGAAACCAACGCCCAAATTTGTGGATATTTTATGCATGAAAATAATACACATTTACGTACATAATATATATTTATTTGTACTTAAGGGATAAGGAACATGAGTATCAAAATTTAAACGTAAAACCTAATAATACTAAACTTTGTACTTTCAATCAACAAACTTTAAATATCAGGAACGCGAACGCACACTATCATTAAGATTGCATATCAATGCCTTAAATCAAAAACTAATCTTTGCTGTTTCAAAATAAACACACATTAGGAATTACAAACATTATGCATGCATAATTATTGATCACATTAATCGTACTTATATATTATCACTTTATTAACCTGTTTTCTTCCTGCTTTCTTCCTCATTAAGCGGATATTTACAGAATCTGGGGGCTGTTAGCTAAAATATTTGCCATTACCTTCTTTTCTGTCTATATTTCTTAGATTTTTCTCTGCACAACTTTCTCTGTTTCTACTTCTCTCTTTCAGTCATATCACTAACAGTCTTAACTTTATTTTCAGCTTTTTTTTCTTTGGTAATATTCCCTATCTTTCAGTCTCTTCAATCCTTTTTGTTCAGGTGTCATTTTATCTAAAAACTTGCGCTTCCTTGCATTAGCTTCTTCACGATGCATTTTATAAGCTATACTGTCCTGTTTTATTAGTTTTTTAGACTTATTTTTCTCTTTATTTTGATCGTTACGCTTGTTACTCGTACTAATTGGATACCTAAAATCAAAATTTGACATGGTTATGCTTTTTAAAATCACTAGGGCATCATTTTGTTCAAAGATTATCATTTCGTGAACGTCCGTCATAAACAAGAACGTTCACGAAGTGACCGCTCCCGAAATGACTATTCGATAAATATTTTCATGTCACGCTTGACGCCACCATGTTAGATATTGGTTTTAGAGGTTATGAACGACTGAGCAGCAATAGTTAAAATAATTTTGCTAAAAGTATGCATATTTTCGAAAAACTAATCTACAAGCAGAGTTCCCGAAGTGACAGGGAATTAAAGTACGTAGCACATATATCAAACTAAAAAGTACTTACCAACAAAATCTAAATATTTTTTTCTGTTGCACACAGTAGGTACACAACGTTGTTTTGCCTAGCGAACTTTACACTCCTGCTCGCTAACACCACATCCTGCTCGCTAACACCACATAGGGTGTGTTGTTTTAACTACATCAAACTTAGTCTATCGCGTTGGGTTCGTTCCGTTTCCCCCCAATTCCGTTTCCTGTTTCGTTTCGATGTTTCTTTTCTGTTTCGATTCCCCCCGAAAAATATTTACTATAGGTACCTATGTATTTTGGTCGATCGAAAGACGATCGGAGTAGAAACAAAAGACGATCGTTACGAAAACAAAAGACGATCGAAATGGAAACAAAAGACGATCGAAACGAAAACAAAAGACGATCGAAATGGAAACAAAAGACGATCGAAATGGAAACAAAAGACGATCGAAATGGAATTAAAAGACGATCGAAACGGAAACAAAAGACGATCGAAACGAAAACAAAAGACGATCGAAATGGAAACAAAAGACGATCAAAATGGAAACGAAAGACGATCGAAATGGAATTAAAATACGATCGAAATGGAAACAAAAGACGATCGAAATAGAAACAAAAGACGATCGAAACGAAAACAAAAGACGATCGAAACGAAAACAAAAGACGATAGAAACGAAAACAAAAGACGATCGAAATGGAAACAAAAGACGATCGAAACTAAAAAAAGATAATCAGAGTAGAAACAAATTTTGACAGACAGATCTTATAGTGGGGTAGGTATATTATATTAACTTATATTTGGGTTTAAAACCACAAATAATTTGTTTAAAGACATTTGACTAATTAAAGAATGAACATCGTAAAAAATATAATTATTGTGTATTGACCACCTATTTAGATGTTTTAGGGTTCCGTACCCAAAGGGCGAAAACGAAACCCTATTACTGAGACTTCGCTGTCTGTCTGTCTGTCTGTCCGTCTGTCCGTCAATCCGTCTGTCCGTCTGTCCGTCTGTCCGTCTGTCCGTCTGTCCGTCTGTCCATCTGTCACCAGGCTGTATCTCACGAACCGAAATAGCTGGACGGTTGAAATTTTCACAGAAGATGTATTTCGGTAGTCGTTCCAACAACAAATACTAAAAACCAAATGAAACAAAATTTTAAGAGGGGCTCCCATTCAACAAACGTGTTTAAAAAAAACAAGGAGTTTTATTACAATGTGAGGTTTATTTATTTATTTGTTTTCCATTTCGATCGTCTTTTGTTTTCGTTTCGATCGTCTTTTGTTTTCGTTTCAATCGTCTTTTGTTTCCATTTCGATCGTCTTTTGTTTCCATTTCGATCGTCTTTTGTTTCCATTTCGATCGTCTTTTGTTTCCATTTCGATAGTTTTTTGTTTCCATTTCGATCGTCTTTTGTTTCCATTTCGATAGTCTTTTGTTTCCATTTCGATCGTCTTTTTACTCCATTTCGATCGTCTTTTGTTTTCGTTTCGATCGTTTTTTGTTTCCATTTCGATCGTCTTTTAATTCCATTTCGATCGTCTTTTAATTCCATTTCGATCGTCTTTTGTTTTCGTAACGATTGTCTTTTGTTTCCATTTAGATCGTCTTTTTTTTCATTTCGATCGTTTTTTGTTTTCGTTTCGATCGTCTTCTGTTTCCATTTCGATCGTCTTTTAATTCCATTTCGATCGTCTTTTAATTCCATTTCGATCGTCTTTTGTTTCCATTTTGATCGTCTTTTGTTTCCGTTTCGATCGTCTTTTTTTTTCATTTCGATCGTCTTTTTTTCATTTCGATCGTCTTTTGTTTTCGTTTCGATCGTCTTTTGTTTCCATTTCGATCGTCTTTTGTTTCCATTTCGATCGTCTTTTCTTTTCGTAACGATCGTCTTTTGTTTTCGTTTCGTTCGTCTTTTGTTTCTACTCCAATCGTCTTTTGTTATATTAAAAAAAAGGACTTGACCAGTTGACACTCTTCGAACTTTAACTGTTGACTGTACAAATCACCAAAATACATAGGTACCTATAATAAATATTTTTCGGGGGGAATCGAAACAGGGGGAAACGGAATTGGGGGGAAACGGAACGAACCCATCGCGTTCACGGGATGATTTGATAAACGTCAGACACTATTTGAATAGCCAAAATATGAACACATTAAAGTGATATTAATTTAATTTATAGAAATATTAAAAATTTAATAATTTTAAAAGCTAATAGTAAGATATGACATCTTTAAATCGTAATAGTATTCATCTTTGACTTGTCTGTACTATGAAACATGGTATAAGGACGCGTTCCCGGGGTGACTATTTAGACCTTTTTTTGATAAAAATCAAATAAAACATTATTATACAAAAGTAAATAATATAAGTGCCTTGTAATTATGCACAAAACCTTTATTTTGAAATAACTATTGTAGTAATATCATGCTATTTTATTTAAAAAAATCTTGTCAGAAGCACAATGCTCACCTCTCTGATTCTGACCCATCTACTATTTTGTTTTTATCTAAGTCCACTGCCTATAACAAGGTCTCCATTGTCCATCTGCCTGTCTGTCACAGGCTGTATCATGAACCGTGATAGCTAGAAGAGTTGAAATTTTCACAGACAATACATTTCTGTAGCCGCTATAACAACTAAAACAGAATATAATAAATATTTAAGTAGGGTTTCCTTACAACAAACAAAAACAACCATTTTTATGGTACGGTACGGAACCATGTATATTTTTCTTCCCAGAACACACTATACACAGTGGTAAGCGTCGCCTGCTGGGCCGGAGCTGGGGTGCACCAGGCCCAGGCTCGCATCACGCTGCAGAAGACCAGCCATCTCAACGCCGAGTTGAGGACCTTGCTGCAAAACTACTTCTGCGATCTCGCTTGTATCGATACTATGCTTACTGATATGTTGGTGAGGTTATTGGAGACTAGTTACAGCCAGTTACAGCCCAATCCCGAGGGAATATCGGGTTGAAAAGTAGCCTAATAATCTTTAGCTAACTGCATGCCAGGTTTCATCGCAATCGGTTCAGTGCAGCGTTGGATTGAAATTAAACTCATTTTTCCGGTTATAGAGCCTCTTCTTCAGAGGTAAACTTATACCCTCGAGGAAGAGATCTGTATTAAATATCTCGAAACGTAGGGGGCATTGATAAAATGCTTGATATAATAAAAGCCACGCAATTAAAACCGGAAAAATGAGTTAGTGTTAATACCTACTCTGTACCTGTACCTTACCTCTGTAGGTAGATAAAAGTTCTACTTTTTGGTGTACCTAACAGGCTGTAGTAAAATCCTTCATGAGCGCAATGAGAAGCAGTTTCTATATCATAGACAAGTACCACATCAGTGAGCAAGTGTACGCAGATATGTGGGACGAGGGATGGACAATTGACAAGTCGACCATGCCGAAAAAGAAGACTAAAGTTATGTACGTTCTCGTTTCCAGCCAACTTCTTAATTGGAATTAATATTGATATTAGAACTACGGGTCTAGATCGCGTAGTAAATTTGGATTTGTAGATTTGACATTCTTTTTTCTAGCATAAACCTAGACCAAACCGCAGTAGGTCTCGTCATAAAGACTGGTGAAATGCTC
Organism: Idaea biselata; assembly: GCA_958496205.1. Lineage (NCBI taxonomy): Eukaryota > Metazoa > Arthropoda > Insecta > Lepidoptera > Geometridae > Idaea > Idaea biselata. The sequence goes on along the minus strand of OY292400.1, from coordinate 16,991,956 downwards.
AATGTGAGAGACGCATACAAAGACCCTCGGTTCCAGAAGGAGATTGACCCTATTACAGGGATAGTTGTCAGGACATGCCTCGTTGCTCCAATCAAGGATAAGGAGAATGTCATTGGTAAGATTTTCAGAGCCAAGATTCAGGGCATATCAGCTAAGAGTATCTTAAAGATGCTCTTAGCTGATATGCCCGAATTATTTTCATAACTATTGGTTTCCAGGTATAGTTCAGCTAATAAACAAGTGCAATGGTCTTCCATTCAACGACGAAGATGAGGCGATATTCACCGTGTTCATGAGCTACTGCTCTCTCATCGTACATTTCTACAATATGCAACGGAAAAAGATTTATCATGTGAGATTTTTAAATATTTCCCTTGGGCGAGTAATAAGCCTTGAAGATTTTATTTTTAGTGTTGCCCACAGTTCAGGGAAAATTTGTATTTAGAATAAATGCATTATGTTCCAAATTTCAATGCTTCCTGCTAAAGTTGAACTCACAACCTAACCATCTGCGCCATACCACACCTAAATCGAAAAGTAAGGATAAATAGGTCCCTTTATTTAATCCTGTAGATTAAGCTCGCTTGGCGCAGGTGGTTAGCGTGGCCCACCAGAGAATGGGAGGTCGTGAGTGCAAGTCCCGCAGGGAGTTTTGAATTTTGGATCAAAAAAGAACTTTCCTAAGATTTTTTCTGTAACTCCCCTCGTAATTCTGTAACAGGAAAATCTCAACAAGGTGTATTCTACTCTGATGAGCCTCCACCTGAAGCCGTGTAGACACGACATGGACGAGATCATGGATACCAACGGCATTATATTACCGCCACTCAATTTCAGAAGGTTACCTTGAACTTTCCTCTATCTCCCCTCGTAAGAGAATCTGAACAAGGTGTAGTCCATTCCGATGAGCCTCCACCTGAAGCCGTGTAGACACGACATGGACGAGATCATGGACACCAACGGCATTATATTATTGAACTATCCTCAATCTCCCCTCGTCAGAGAATCTTGTAATTACTGGCGAATACAGCCATGATGCTCAAAAATCGTATATTTTCGTTACAGTTTCGACTACCACATAAGCGAGAGCGGCAGCAGGGATGACATGGCCGGCCTCACGTGCTACATGTTCACGGAAACCTTTGCAGACCGGAACTTCGAACGGACACATCTGGCGGACTTTACTCTCACCACGCTTAGGTGTTACAGGTCTGTTATAGGCGCAGAATCAGGAACGGAAAAAGCCGCGGCCAAAGCCTCCCACCAAGAAAACTCTTTTGGTCGCCTTTTACGATGAGAAGAGGATTTCGTGGCTATTATTTCGGACTGTTTGCCTCGATATATGCTCCTTATTTAGCACTATAGTAACTGACAGGTTATTTTGTTGTGTCAATAGCCGTTGTATGCAATATTCAGGTAGGTAGGTGCGTATAATACGTATTCAATTTATTTTTTAATTTGCTATTTATTTTATTTTAACAGGAACAATCCGTACCACAACGCCGAACACGCGTTCTGTTTCACGCACACAATGTTCCTGATATTGGTGAACAACTGTGGCTTCTTTGATTTTGTTGAGGTGAGGATTTATCTATCCTGATTGTGGTTATCGACTTTTGATGGTGAGAACACCAAGAGGGGATCTATTGTCTGCTAGGAGCTTCCACAAATACTCTGCGAGCTCCATACAGCCGCCATGATGCTGTCAGGTCTCTGCCATAACCTGGACCACCCAGGGTTCAACAACAACCATAAAATAAGTTATCCTCGGTTGAATATCACCCTTTCAAATTGTAAGAAACTATGTGGGGATCTATTGTCTACTCGGCACTTCCACAAATAGGTACCCTGCGAGTAAATCATTAAGTAAGTCTTTCCCTCCAGACAGCCGCCATGATGCTCTCAGGTCTCTGCCACGACTTAGACCACCCAGGGTACAACAATAACTTCCTATCGTTGACTAAACACCCCCTCTCCAGGATGTACAACTCTTCGATGCTGGAGAATCACCATTTCTTCCTGGCTAAGAAGATCATAGAGGTAAACGATTGTCACATTTTGTCCTGAAACCTTTTTTATTATATCAAGCCTTTTTATTGAATCTAGACTCTAATCCGAGTGTATCTATGTTTTTTTACTCATTCACGCAAAACTAAACAGGAATATCGGGATAAAAAGTAGCCTATGTGATGATAACTGATAATCCAGATCTCCAGCTAACAAGCTTCATCGCAATCGGCTCAGCAAACAACTCAACTTTTAAAGTTATAATATTAGTAGGATATAATATGATTTTCCTGCCTGCCACTGAAGTGCATGGCACATATAATATAAAATGAAGTAGGCTGACCATTAAGCATTCTTACAACATAGGGTCAATAAAATTCACAGTCACAACCAAATCGAAGCGACTCGAAGAGTCGTTTTAAAAAATAACATATATTTCAACCTTCGCTTCATTGACCGATAAAGCTTAAGGACGAGGCGACTCCCAAAATATTCATTCACATTCAAATAAAACGGAGAAACATTTTTCATTTCCAATGAATATTTTGGAAAACATTTTTCAATGAAAAAATGTTTCTCCGTTTTATTTCATTTCCAATGAATATTTTGGAAAACCTTGTGATGGGGACCCTTTAAAAGTAAAATCTTAATCCGAATAATATCGATATTAAGGTAGAAAACTAAATTTTTCATAATTTATTTTGGTATTAAGTTTGTATGGAAATGGTAAGAGTCGCCTCGTCCTTAAAATACGTAATATTTCTTCTGAGACGAAACTCTTCATAAATTCAAGGACAAACAGTTATTGTCAAAACTACCAATCATCGATCGAGATCGAATCTTAGAAGAGATGAAATACGACATTCTCTGCACAGATTTAGCTGTTTACTTCCAAGTAAGTATAACCACAGTTTACTTAGTAGTTGCCGCCTCGCGGCGCGGCGCTCAGCTTTCATACTCTATTTCCCAGGACCGGTCACTTAAGTAATTACACACACTGTAATATATGTAGAAAATTAGACACATGACTTGTTAAAGACCATTTTCAGAATAGGTACAGGCAAGTTTGCATACTTACCTATATTAATACTTTTTTTAACTATGGCATAACCATTAGAATATCGACAAACGACTCACTTATAGGATCAGCACTGAAAAATACAATATTTTTCAGGTGCGTGCACAACTCACTCCCCTAATAGCAGATCGTGCTTTCGACTGGAGTGACAACGCACATCGAAGAATGCTGAAGGTAAGTCTTATAAACTTTTAATTGCAGACTAGGTACGATTTTACACATCTTTCAGAAGAAAAATTGACAAATACAACGCTTCAAAACGTAAGCCCCATTGCCTCAAAGAGCCTCTCCCGTCTGACGCCACAAACAGCAATCCCGAGCCACTTCCATCCAACGACTTCCCGCGACCGCCACAATGTCGTCGGTCCATACCCCGAGTAGCCTAGGTGGATTCCAACACTCCGTTTCGCATTGCATTGTACGACTCACTCGAGGTCTTTTACTCCCCAACGGTTATCATTCCTTCGAGCTATATTATGGCCTGCCCATTGCCTTTTAATTTTGGGTAAAAAAAGGTTACTTAAGAACATCATAATCTGAACCACCAACAGGTATCGTTTTAGACTAAGTCGTAACCTATGTTTCAGGGTATCTTAATGACGACCAGCGATTTATCAGGATGCTGCAAACCTTTCGGTGTAGCTAAGGCTATTGCTGGATCGGTTTATGACGAATTTTACAATCAGGTATTGTCTTCCAATTACTTAATGAGTGGCATTAGGTATACCTACAAGGAGCCTTTTATAGGAGTGTGGTGGACGCCCACAAAAACAACTAACTAGTACAATCCTAAGTCGCACTATCAACATTATTTCGAGATAGCTCTTACAATGAAGAAAAACATCGCGAGGAAACCGACATCTCCTAGGATCAGCCTAGCATCACCACGGTCAGAATGGGACATTCGCCAATCCGAAATATACCTACTCCTGTGGCGTCTTACAGCCTAACCTAATAAGGTGTGTACACACATTACAGCTCAAATAATCTTGAAGTTTCGGGATCAACGGGAATTAGTTATTACTTAACTATAAAGGACCAGAACTGGTCGATGCGGCATCAATAAACCCCACTCAAAACCATAATAACAATACTTTGTGCTATAGCCATGAATCGCTGTTCTATGATTCCAGGGTGATTGTGAACGCAAGATGGGCTACACCCCTCTCAGCATGATGGACAGACGTCGCAGCGTGAACCAGCCCGCGGAACAGATTCAGTTCCTCTCGGTGGTGGTGCTGCCGTGTCTGCTGCTGCTGCAGAACGTCTTCCCTAACACTGCGCCGCTCACTGAGAACGCCAGGTAGGTACTTGACTAGACTGACTTAACACATAGTTCTCTAGACTGACATATAACACATAGACTGATGTAACATTGACATTAGACTGATTGATGGAGCCTAGATTCATCCCCATCACAACGCCGCTCACTAAGAACACTTAGTGAGCGGCATTGTGTTGGGCTAGACTAGACTGACTTAACACATAGACTGATATAACATTGACAGTAGACTGATGACATGATGAAGAGTCTTCTCTGACAGTGCACCGCTCACAGAGAACGCCATGTACTAGACTAGACTGATGTAACATTGACAGTAGACTGATGGATGACATGATGAAGAGTCTTCTCTGACAGTGCGCCGCTCACAGAGAACGCCATGTGTTAGACTAGACTGACATAACACATAGACTGATGTAACATTGACAGTAGACTGACGACATGATGAAGAGTCTTCTCTAACACTGCACCGCTCACTGAGAACGCCATGTACTAGATTAGACTGACATAACACATAGACTGATGTAACATCGACAGTAGACTGATGACATGATGGACAGACTGAATTAAGACTGACATAAGACTGCCATAGGTAGGTACTTCTGCCTACCTATGACCGCACCCCGGTCTAACTGAGCTCTGCCGAAATCCCTTGTTACAGAAAAACTCAAGCAGGATGGCATGAAGATATCGAGATCCGAGGCCAGAAGTTGTGGAAGCAAGAAGAGTCGTTACCACAGCACAAGCCGTTTGTTAGCCGACATAAGTCTTTGGGCCCCGACTCCATAGATTAGTTGCTTCAAAAATAGAGGCCGTTCAAATGGTACAGATTTTCTAGCTATTCCAGTACGGCAGTAAAACGAGCATTGTGTGAATGGACGATGCTTTTCTTTTGAATTTACCTGCAAGCTTAGAAGTCGGCACCGCGCGAACTACATGTAAAATTGTATTATTTTTTATTAGTCATATGTTTTTTTATTAAGTATTTTTGTACCTACCCAAAAGATAGGTGTGTGTTGTTTGTAGGTGTGAATTAATAAATGCAATATTGTTTTAAAAGTTTTTTTTATGAGACTCTTTACTAAAACCTTTTTATTACCTAGCCAGGTAATAAAAAGGTTTTGTTCAGGTTTCAGGTATTACCTACTAATCTACCTTCGTGTTAGCAAACCCTGAGGTAAATCTTTAACCCAGTCTAACGCTAGTCCGCCTTCTACATAACCAAATATTAATAAAAACACAAGTGACATGATACCAAATTTATTTTATCTTATTACGACCGACGTAAAACACATCTGGGACCAAAACTGGTGTTAACAAACACAAAAATAATCACAAAAACTATACATTTTGTAATTTTAACCGTCCGACTTATCACCTGGTGATAACAATTCAGTTAATCTCAAGTTACTTAGTAAATTGTAGCCTAAGTATTGCCAACAATAATCAATTTAACTAACTTATTTGGAAAAACATTTTTGAAGAATTCTCCTTGGCTGTGAACCGACTATTTTAGCGGTTGTAATGCTACAAATGCTGGGTTTCTATAACAAAATAAAAATACGCGGCAGTTACGGACGGTAGGTCGTCACGTTTTATCTACAATACTAATCTCAAATTAGCCTAAACTTTACGCTTGTAGTTTTGTTTAACAGCAAATCCAACTTACTTTTACCGGAGAACAGTGGCAACAAAGAAAGACTGTGTTCCATGTTAGTGCTGCCAAATTCAGCATAGTCTCTTTTGCAGAATGCAAAGTCTCTTTTGCAGAATGTATCTTTATAGTAAAAGTAGGGCTAATTTCATTCTTCAAAAACTCGACTTCTTGCCATTTGAAATATTTTCAAGGAAAAATGCATCACCAAATATCCTTTCCTAACGGGGTTCGAACCCTCGCTTGCCAGGTGACTAAGCTACCACACTACCTACGCATTCTTTGGCATTTTTCTAATAAATCGTTCTTTTTTTCGATGTAGACTCGAAACAAACCAATTTATAATTGAACCTTCCCATTTTGAGATTCGCCTTGTAGAAATAGTTATTTGTTATGCAAGGCTGCAAAGTTGGTTTTTGCAGCGAGTACTTGTATTGAAACCTGAGCTAGCGAAGCATTCTAGGATTGAACCACGAGCGCAAGCGAGTGGTTCAAATATAGAATGCTGAGCGTCGCAAAGGTTTCAAAGGTACGAGATGCAAAAAACTTTGCTGCCGAGTGAAACACACAATTTTTCACCTCACTACAGCGAGGAAAACGCTAGGTGCATTTTTCCGGTAGAAAACTCAATTCGGCATTATATACCGCTTATTGTACCGTAAATAATAAAAATAAGCAAACAATCTCTAAATTGAATAATTCATGAAAAAACCTGCTTGATACTTATGATAATAAACAATAAATACTATATTAGCAATGTGCAACAATACTTCGTGGTTCGATGCCATGAACAAAAAAAAAAGAAATGAGGTTCCGGTTAGCGCATTTTCAAAGGACTTGCTCTATATAAAAGTATCGAGGAGACAGATTCGAATTTTAAAATCTCTTTCCACGCTAGGGCGCAAAATGCGATTTTGCACGCAGAAATCAGCGTGCAAAACGATCCTTTCCGAGGTTGTGAGGTGAAAATAGTATGCCCTACATACTGTCCGTAACTGAAACAAATGGAATTTTAATATACAAACCCAGCACAAGACATACCATTGTAAATAGCCAAGATGAACTTTTAAAAACCCTTTCGTTATTTACGAATTTTATTCCGTTTTTTTTTGTTGCTAATAAAGATTTATCAGCCATTTTACACAAAATCCAATAAATACAAGTAATTAAACTTATTCGAAATAAACAATATTAGATAATAATAATTAATAATATTTTATGAGATTTATTAGGCATAATTAAATATAAAATGGCAATCCGCAAAAATTCTAACTGAATATGGGATCGTATATTTTCAACAATTTCCAATAATAATGACATATTTAACTAGAATAATAAAATTTGTTCTAATTTACAAATGTGTGATGGTATTATTTGGCGTAAAATCTCGTTTACACAACACATTCAGATAAAAAACAACCCACTACGCTCCAATACTGAGCCGCCACTTTAAAGTTGAGAGCTGCTTAAATAAATTTAGAGCCGACAGCTTCAAGGCAGCTTCTAAATTCAAAATAAGAATCGGCCGAATACAGAAAAACCATTTTCATTTATTTGAGAGCTATTTAAAAAAAATGGAGTAGATTATAAATTCAAAATTAGTTAAAGATTTTTTTGAGTTTAAAAGCTGCTTACTTAATTGTTTAAGCTCTCAAATATTGAGAAGCGTTTCAGTTTTCGGTCGTACAAGTTTTCATAACTTAAAATATGTTTTGAGTCATTATTAGCGTATTGGGAAGTATGGGAAAGAGACAAAACATATTTTAAACTATTGAAGACCTTTACTAGCATAGCCCACAAAATATTTACTTAGTCTACGGTCTAACAAGCTCCGAAAGTTAGTCTAAGGTGGTACCAGTTAAACCCGAATTCTTCATTTTATAGGCAATACGATATTGCCGCATTTGCGAGTATATCTTTTATCTTTCTGTTGCGAGTAAACAAGATTTTAAATTAAAAAAGTACTATTTTTTTTTTTTACAAAATATAGTCTGTGGAATGCAGTGCTGTTTTTATCTCAAGTTGCATTAGGTATTAATGTATATTTTAATTCGTTAAATATTAATGTAAATTGTGATAAAAATAAATAAATATAGGTAAACTATACCTATAAATTGCTTTGTCCTGACTGACTGATCAACGCACAGCCTAAACTGCCGATAGTAGCTTTATTATGATGTAGGCGTCCGAAAAAAAGGGTTTATTGATGCAAGATACTTTAACTGACCTTGGTTTACTAACCGTTTATTAAACCATACTTAGTTAAGGTTCGCTGGGCGTTTCTATGACTAAGCCGTGGGTTTCCTCACGATGTTTTCCTTCACCGTAAGAGCGATGTTAGTAGCGTACATATTATTTTCCTAAAGAAAAAGACATTGGTGCGCTTTCAGACGGAATTCGAAACCACGACCTTCGGAATGAAGGTCGGGGTTTCTACCACTAGACCAACACCGCTCTTATGATTACATCTCTCTCTTAGAAAATAGAAGAGACAACAAATCTTATTTCTAACCATTTATAAAGGGCGGTCGCGAACTACGAAGAATTTCGTACATTGACCTCCAGTATAAGAAAAGCGCGAAATTTTCGTAATTATCACAATTTACAATAACATTTATAGGTTTGACTGTTTGTGAACCTTTTAAATTACGTTAGGAATATTATGTTTCCTTCGTTTTTTAATTCTAGACTACAGTTTGACAAATCTTCCTGAAGAAAACATGTGAAATACAAAGAACCAAAACGTCAGATTGTAGTCTTGAATTAAAAAATGTACTGTTTATTAGTAAAGAGCAATCGTTTGTCTTATTTGACAGTTATTTCGTGTCGAAGAAGAGGAAAGACAGGTGAGGTCACTATCTCACTGGATTTTAAATGCCAATGTGGTAATTTCGTACTTGAATTGGGTAACTTATTGGTTTTTAAACACAGCAATCAACCAATCCGAAGAATCAATCTCATTTCCAAGATAAAACAACAAAGTTACATTACATATTTAAAAGTTAAACTCATTTTCCAGTTTATTCGCGTTGTTTTAATTATCTTAGGCATTTCATCAATGTCCTACTTTTCGAGATCTTTATTTCCTCAGGGGTAGATAGACATTTGACAAGAGATCTGTAAAGATCTCGAAACGTTGGGCATTGATAAAATGCCAAAGATAATATAAACAAAGCGATTAAAGCTCAAAATACACAATGACATTTACACTGACACTTCACCTAAAACAGACCAGTCCTACAGCTAGGGCATGAATCCCGGAATCCCGGGATCTCGGACGCAAAAGTTCAATATTACAATCCCGGGATTGAGTGATCTGATTTCGAGATTAGATCAATTTACTATTTGGGTTAAAATTGAGGTTTTAAGGTGATTAAATACTTAAAATAATATAAGTAACACGATTCATTGCGATTTTTAAGACATAAGTATTTTTTATAGCTTGCATGCAAAGTTGTACTGCTTTAAAATGATGTTCATTTTAGTGGTGTGCCTAGAATTTGGCGCGAGAGTTTAAACAGCGGCTATTTGTCTGCCAAATGGTGGGGTGGACGGCCCATGGGGGTAACTTATTTACGTAATGAAGCCACTATGTCTTTAATTTTTCAAAGATTTTTATTTTACATATTTTTATTGTGTTAAATTCGCCTTTTTAACGATATATAAAATCCCGGGATCGAGTTCTTAATATCGAAATCAATCCCGGGATTGAAAACCTTCCGATATTGCATGCCCTACCTACAGCACACATATAAAGAAATCTGTGCATGTGTGCTGTAGGTGTGGTCTGTTTAAGGTAAAGTGTAACGGCCGAATACAGACACACTACTCAACATTTGAGTCCTACTTAATCAAATAATCAGCTCTCAAACTCAAAAAATCTCATACCAATTTTGAATTTAGAAGCTGCTCAATTATTTAAGTACTCCTCAAATTTTAAGTGGCGTTTCTGTATTCCGCTGTAATTGTCATCGTGTATTTTGGTTAAAACCGGAAATATGAGTTTAATTTCAATCCAAACTCGCAAGAACAGAGGAAAAATCCAACTTTTTCCCTATAAAAAGTTCACAAACAATAAAACAGTGTTGTAGAACTCATTATATAGTAAGATACCTATCATTATGTGTTCCTTATTTTCCCAGGGACATAGTTCTTGTCGATGGTGGGATCCTGCAGGAACATGTGAAGGCACCGCTCGTTCTGTGCCAGCGGGTGGCCGGCTATTTTGTTGATGAATACTTCCAGACCTGGAATTAATGCAGGAGTTATTGACTTCTCTGTTGATGATTAGTGGACGACTAACGGGGTACTGAAACTCCATTTGAAATTTGAGGTCTAGTCTATAATTATAAACTAGCAGCTTCTAAATTTCAAAATTAGCAACGTAAATTTCGACGACCTCTGTGGTGCGTCGTGCGAATGCAATGCAATGCAGAAGGTTGCGGGTTCCATTGCCGCCGGGTGCATGTATTAATGCTTAAAAATAAATATTTGTGACTGTTCTGGGTACCTCCCTACGTATAATATGTATGTATGTATTTACAAAAGAAGTATTATATCTGTTGTCTAGTCACCGTAACACAAGCTTAGTAGCTTACCACGAGGCTAGATGGCGCTGTGTGATGTTAACAGATTTATTTATTTCAATATTCAGCCATAAGTTTTGTATGCAACATTTCTGTCTGTCAGCTTTGAAACTTCCAGTAAAATACAAACAAAACAGATAGGTTATGCAGCTGTTAATCATCGTTTATAATTAAGGGAGCTAATTACTATAAAATAAAGATGAATATCATTCACCTTTCCTGCGGTCCTCAATAAATTCCTCTTCGAAGATTCCATCGTCTCCACGGAACGGCAACTGTCTCTTCAACGCTTTACCCGGTAAAGGGGGTACCACAATCTGGAAATGAGGGCATAAAATACAATATTGCAACTGTGGAATACTAGTTTATGTGACTATTTCATAATGATAGAAAGAATCGTTGCGACAAGACAAGTTGAAAATCAACAGAATGGAATTACCAAAATTAAACAAAAGATCAGGATAAATAGTAGATTGTATAACAAGGGAGCAAAATAGTATTTTTACGGCGAGGGCGTTACTTTGAATCACGAGCAAAGCGAGGAATTCTAGAATAGAATCCCGAGCGTAGCGAGGGATTCTAACGTAGAATTCTGAGCGCAGCGAGGGATTCAAAGTATACATCGCCCGAGGCAAAAATAATTTGCTCTCGAGTCATATACTCTACTTTTCATCCCCTTTCTATGAGAAAATAAATAAGATATGGTGTTACGTAATTCGTGAATATACCTATTTACTTAAACAAAAATGTTGGGTATAAAATTTTAATATCACGTTTGTTATACAGAAGCCCTCTATAAATATTTGTTGGTTGTTATAGCGGCTACAGAAATACATCATCTGTGAAAATTTCATATAAATACTAAAAAAATAAGCAAAATAAATAAAACAAATGAAACTAATAAAACTAACGAAACTAACGAAACTAAAGAAACTAATGAAACTAATGAAACTAATGAAACTAATGAAACTAATGAAACTAATGAACTAATGAAACAAATGAAACTCATGAAACTAATGAAACTCATGATCCTAATGAAACTAATGAAATTCATGAAACAAACGAAACTAACGAAACAAACGAAACTAATGAAACTAATGAAACTCATGAAACTAATGAAACAAATGAACCTAATGAAACAAATGAAAATAATGAACCTAATGAAACTAATGAACCTAATGAAACTAATGAACCTAATGAAACAAATGTAACTAATGAACCTAATGAAACTAATGAAACTAATGACACTAATGAAACTGAAACTAATGACACTAATGAAACTAATAAATTCTGTGAACAACACACAGCGCCATCTAGCGGATCCGGACCATTATGAACAAGTACTCTATAAATCCAAGTTAATTTAATATCAAATTCCCATTTCATACAATTTCGTTTTCATACTGTTCCCGTTTCACAAAAAAACAGTTTCATACAAATTTTGTTTTATCAAACTCTCGTTGAATAGGTACTTAAAAATTGACCCTAGACCACTACTTCCTTAGCATTAGTGGTAGTGCTCTTCAAGATCTTCATTTTGGATGACAGCTGTCAAACTTAAAACGTCAATATCTTGGAAACTTTTGACCCTAGACCACTATTTTCTTAGCAAAAGTGATAGTGCTCTTCAAGATCTTCATTTTGGATGACAGCTGTCAAACTTAAAACGTCAATATCTTGGAAACTTTTGACCCTAGACCACTACTTCCTTAGCATAAGTGGTAGTGCTCTTCAAGATCTTCATTTTGGATGACAGCTGTCAAACTTAAAACGTCAATATCTCGGAAACTTTTGACCCTCGACCATTACTACCTTAGCATAAGTGATAGGGCACTTCGATATTGACGTTTTAAGTTTGACAGCTGTCATCCGAAACGAAGATCTTAAAAAGCTCTATCACTTATGCTAAGGAAGAAGTGATCTAGGGTCAATAGTTTCCGAGATATTGACGTTTCAAGTTTGACAGCTGTCATCGGAAACGAAGATCTTGACGAGCTCTATCACTTATGCTAACGAAGTAGTGGTCTAGGGTCAATAGTTTCCTATATATTGACGTTTTAAGTTTGACAACTGTCATTCGAAACGAAGATCTTGACGAGCTCTATCACTTATGCTAACAAAGTAGTGGTCTAGGGTCAATAGTTTCCGAGATATTGACGTTTTAAGTTTGACAGCTGTCATCCAAAATGAAGATCTTGACGAGCTCTATCACTTATGCTAAGAAAGTAGTGGTCTAGGGTCAATAGTTTCCAAAATATTGACGTTTTAAGTTTGACAGCTGTCATCCGAAACGAAGATCTTGAAGAGCACTACCACTTTATGCTAAGGAAGTAGTGATCTAGGATCCGAACTTATTTCCCCTCAACTTAAAACAATTGATGAGACAAATCAATAATGAAATGTATGTAGTGACAATTGGATGAATCGGGGAAAGCATGAAACGGACTTTGGATATAAAAAGAATTGTACGTATTGACAATTGGATGAATTGGGAAAAGCATGAAACGGACTTTGGATGTAAAAAAAATTGTACGTAGTGAACCGGTTCGCATCTAGCCCCGTGGTAAGCGACTAAGCTTGTGTTACGGTGACTCAACACATATCAGCCAGTAATTCATATAATTTACGTTTGATTTCTATGAATGATATATAATGTTCCAAATTCAAATTTACTTTGCTCCCGCCTATTTTATTTTGCTCCCGCCTATTTTTGTTTTGCTCCCGGCTGTTTTACTTTGCTCCCGCCTGTTTATCTCTTAACAGAAAAGAGCTACTTTGGTCGCACTTATAGAGGACGAAAGCGACACTTTTCGAATAGATGGGATGAAAAGCATTTTATAGATATAGATTGACATCAAGCTTGCATGAAAAAACTGTGCGAGAGTGAGCGCGGTATAAAATAAATAATAAATAAATAAATGAATTCTGTGAACAACACACAGCGCCATCTAGCCCCGTGGTAAGCGACTAAGCTTGTGTTACGGTGACTATACAACGGATATAATACTTATATTTATTTTTCTTTTGTAAATACATACATATTATACATAGAGGGACACCCAGACCAGACACAAATATTTATTTTATAAGCATAAATACTTGCACCCGGCGGGAATCGAACCCGCAACCTCCTGCATTGCAGACGCGCTTTCGCACGACGCGCCACAGAGGTCGTCAGAGGTCGGTATTTACACAGAGAGTGCCAAAGACAGAAGTTAATGTTTGAAATTCTTTGTACAAAGCAACCAAGGTTTAATTATCGTACATTTTAGCATAACAAGCTTAGTATAATGGAATTATTCAATTAGTTAATAAAACACACCTACAGTTGCCAGGAAAATCCCATTTATATGATAAATGACAAAGTTTAGATGTATGTTTCGTTTTTGTGTTTCCATCGGGCAAAAACTACTGAACCGATTGCTATTTACTTGGTATGCAGATTATTGAAAATATTACTGAATGTACCTGCTCATTGTCCAAGGACTGATGGCAGAGAAAACAAAAGATTATTGTAAATCTAGATCAACAAATGGGCTACTTATATCCCTATATTCCCGTGGGATCAGGATTTACGTCGGTGACACCGCGGGGTGCTTTATTAATAAGTGGTTTATCAGCTAAGTTAACAAAAATAAATAACCTTTATTACATATACAAACAAAAACAGTACTTAAATATTTTTTGTAGATAAGAGAAAGTGATCAAGTCATATCAATAACAAAGTTAAAATTAAGCAAACTATTTGGAGTACAAAAAACACATTTGAGACATATTTGTCCCTAGAGTTTTTTGTTAGACAGTTATTTTAGGGCAAGGGCCTCCTCTTAGAGGGTTTAGGCAGTAAAACGCCATGATTGGTGAAAGTTCCATGCCTTTGGACAGTGGTGAGTCGACGACATCGGCGACGGCAAAGACATATCAATGAAAATTAATAGTAAAAACTGTCAATGATTTACTGTTTCTTTCCACTATTAACTTATTGTTCTCCAGTGTAGTAGGCACAACAGGTGGTTTTTCCCTGGCACCCTCGGTATACCTACCGCACATGAGGCTATTTATTGTTGTTTCAGTTTCAGTGTTAATTGGAGTAGCATATGTCAAAGTGGCCTGTAGGTAGTATAGTTTGATGATTAATAAATCCCAATCTATCTAATTCAGCTATTGGGTTTTTGTGGGTGTTGTATATTTCCCAGAATGAGATAAGAAATGGTCATTTTGATGACATTTAACTAACCAACCAAAAATCCAATAGGAGACTTAACTCAATATTTTGACAAAACAATGATTCTTCACACAAAAATGTAACTTATATGAGAATAACATAAACATGGCCAAAAAAAGGACTGCAATGTGTTTTCGTTAGCCTTGAACTTAATGATTAATATACTTATAACATTAGTCATTCACAAATTGATTAGATATGAGTTAATTTGGCAACATTGACTGCTTTGTTATTAAATCATTGTAGTCTCATTAACCTTGTTAACAAAAACTAAACCAATTCAAATATACTTAGTAATGTGCATGCAACATCTGTCTAAAAAGTTCAAGAACAATGTTCATTGAACAAAAACTATTGTCTTCAATGCACTGATAACGTGTACGAGCGGTAATTCGGTCTGATTCATGACTAATCAGAATGATGCTGTGATCATACCTTACTATCCCTTTCTAGTTCATTTCTCAGCCATTCAAAGTCACTGTACCGTCTTCTAACGCTGGATTCTTTTACTTTGAACACTGGTAAGTTCGTCTGGAATAAACAAGGCATATTATTTTACTGATAGGAGGATATTGAGCGCGCGTCGGCATGGCATAATCCGCCCACTAAACGCGCGGAGATCGACGGTTGTGCGTGCACAATGAAACCACTTAATTCAATTAACTATGCCAATAGTGCACCAGTTACTTACCCTCATGCGAACTTCGTAATCCGTATAGCGTTTTTTCCCTACACCCATAGTCGTGACTGGATTTACTACGTCGATTTCTAGGAAGTTTGCTGGCGCAGCGTATGCGTCGTCAAGGGTCTGTTTCTTAACGTTCAATCGCTTTGTAGCGTCGGCTGTTGTATCCTCCGCCATCATTACGATTTATCTAGTAAAACAATCACAAAAATATGAATAGGACGGCCCACAAATCAAAAACTAAACGAAAAATGACAGAATAGAATGAAACATCGTTGACGTTTGCTTCAACAATATGGCGTTTGTCAAAAAGCCGATTTCTACGAAAATTCACAAATAAAATCTACCAAGATTCATTTGCGCATTATTTTTTTACTTACTACGATTTATCTTATATATTTAACAAGAAGTTTTTAGAATTTTAAATTATACCATTGCTATGGATGTCTTTCAAAATTTTCAAATACATATGTCTTTCAAAATGTATATTTTTGGGAATAGCAAAACTACCATTAATGTTCTTGCCTTGTAATGGGGCAACATTGTTACATTAAGGTCTTCCGCACACGGGGAATCGCCGGACAGTTTCGTAAAAGCCTAACTTCTCGACTAAGATTGAACTTAGTCGATGAAATAGAAATGCAAATTTATTGTCTATGTACTTGGACAACATTTAGAAACGAATTGTCATTTTAGTGTTGCCCGACGAAAACATTACCAATTTATTGAACTTATCCGTGAAACCCACGAATATAGCAGTCACACCACACGTATAAAAATGTAGCCGACTAGGCGACTAAAGTATTAAGTTGGACATTCTTTTGAAATCCATAAATCCAAAATTATGGAGATTGAATATTTTATTTACCAACTTGCCCTTCATTTTTTAACCGACTTTGAAAAAGGAGGAGGCTCTCAATGGGGAGGAGCACTAACTTTTTATCCCGGCAGAGAGACTGATCTAAGTTTGAAATAAGAACTGTCAAATTGTAGGTATTTTCACAACTCTCGGCGGTTTCATTTATGTTTACGTTTATATTTAAATAAAATTCCTCAATGTAGTAGGAGCATTTTTCCTACGATGTTTTTCTTTGAGACGAGACACGCAAGACACCAACGTAAATGGATTATTTTTAAATAATTTTAACACTAAAACACAGAGACTCCAACTTGACTTACAGCCGACAGCACAGAGACCACAAAAATTTAAAAAAAAGCTCATTCGACTAGAACGCCATGCCATCTCCTCACAGCTTTTTAAGTGTTCCACCTCATTCGACTGTATGTATATATATATTTTTAACCAAAAAGTACAGTTTACAAATTTGTAACTGGCAATCGACTAGAGTTCCATGTGATGAGTTGATGACAAAATATTTTATTTATGTGCGTAGAAAATATTTGTCGATTTTTGTGGTTTACCAATAAATGATTATCAAAATAAGTGAAGTGTGTACACTAATAAGATGACTACAAGTACCAGACTTGCGGTATCGCAGATATTACGAAATAAAGATGAAACTGCCGAAGAAGATGACGAACCAAAGAAGAAGTCCCGAGAGGACTGGAGGAAAGCAAAGGAGCTGGAAGAAGCAAGAAAAGCTGGTACTGCACCGGCTGCTGTAGACGAAACAGGTATTTATAGCGACACTTAACTGAAAACATTTTTGCAATACTCTGCATAATGCACATGAAGTGGATTCCTATAATTTTATGTGTACATTCTGTAATGCTTGGGCTTCATTAGCGGGCGAAGATTCGTGTCGCGTTGTCGTGACAAAAACATAGTGTTCGGGCATACGCGATGTTCTTGTTTACATTGGGCGGGCGCAGTTTACCGACATACAGTGTCAAAGTATAGAATTTGTGGTAGTGTTACTACAGTGACTTGAGATCAATGATACCTACTAGATTATATTGTATTTTTTTTATTAATTTTCCAGGAAAGGACATAAATCCTCACATACCTCAGTACATTTCATCCGCTCCATGGTACTACGGAACAGCTGGCCCGACACTCAAGCATCAGCGGCCTCAGGAAGACAGCGAAGCCAAGTTTACTAAACTTGATACATTTTATAATAAGGGGGTTGACACTGTAAGTTAGTATTTTTATTGTTTATCATTGTAACAATGTTACAGTAATGTTTCACAGTAGTGTTGTTTCAGGCAGATGTGGTTTTTATTACCCCCTTTCTTATAAACAATTTAATAGATTAACACAATTTGTTAACATAGTTCCATTTTACCAAATTTCTGCAGAACAGAGAGTTTTGTAACATTCATTGAAATGTTGAGTTAAGAAATAAACATTATTTTCCAATTAAGACCTGATAAAATTAGTTAAACTAAATCACGCTATCTAGAACCGTAGTTCTAATAATAATGAAAGACATTAAATCAGCCAACAATGAACCAGTTATTAAATAATTGAAAATCATAAAGGAACAAAACTTTAATTGTTTCATTTCGAACATATTTTATTTCATTTATCTTATTTGATTTTCAGACTAAAGTAACAACAAAATACAGGAAGGGTGCCTGTGAAAATTGTGGAGCCATGACACATAAGAAAAAGGACTGTCTTGATAGACCCAGAAAAGTATGTTTCACCTGATTAAATGTTATTTATTTTTATTTGGACAGAAAGTGTGAAAAGCATTTATAGTACACTGTAGACCAAATTTAAGAAAGGAAGAAAATATGTTTATTAAGACAAGCACAAAATATCAAATATATACATAGATACATAGAAAACCATGTGCAAACACCAAAAGGGCTGGCCTCAGCCAAAAAAAAATATGGCCAGCAAACATGCATACCTATACCTAATTCTTTTGGTTTTCGTGTAGTAGGGTGTTTCACCTAGTGTTAGAGTTATCAGTTCCCCATAATGCGCGGTGGCTAGGCGGACAAGGCCTAGCCACCGCGCGACCAGCGGAGGCGTCCGGTGGCCACACTGAGGCGCGATCTGTTATAGCGGTTCGACTTATATTAGGTGTTGCAAACAATTTGATGAGGATTTGGCATTTTAACTACACACTGCGATACTGAGATAGGTGTTAATGAATACTAGAGATGGTGTTCATGAATGTCTGGACTTTGGGTTCTAGACAACGGATATAGGTACTACATATTTTACTTTTTTTTACCACAGATTGGAGCAAAGTTCACAAACGCAGGCATATCAGCGGATGAGTTCAGCCAGCCTAGTTTAAATCTGAGTTACGACGGTAAACGTGACCGGTGGAACGGGTACGACCCGAGTCAACATAAAGCCATCATCGAAGAGTATCAGAAGGTTGAGGAAGCCAAACGAGAGCTAAGAGCTAAGAAGTTGGAACAAGGTGAGAGGCAGAAAGTTTTTATATTATACTAGCCAAGATCACAAGTAGCCTATGTGGTAATCCAGATTTCCAGCTATCTAATATATTAAACACTCAAAAAGGTTTTCTTCATAAATTCTCTCGCGACATGAGCGAGCGATGAATTTAAGAATGACCCTGTCTACTATTTTGAACGCTTACCAGTGATTTACCTGTGGAAATGATTAACTTTAACTACAAAATTATGTGATCTTGCGCTTTTTCAAATTAAATATTTCATAATTTTACTTTTCAATATAAAACTTTAATTTCAGATCCGACGGCGACAGAAGATGATGAACACGCTGAAGAAGACGAAGACAAATATGTTGACGAAGTGGACATGCCGGGGACAAAGGTTATATTTTCATATGCTGATAGTTGTGGCGCTTCCAGTATTTAGGCCATCTAACCACGTCAGCACTCTTGCCCATCTAACCACGTCAGCACTCTTGCCCATCTAACCACGTCAGCACTCTTCCCCATCCAACCACGTCAGCACTCTTGCCCATCTAACCACGTCAGCACTCTTGCCCATCTAACCACGTCAGCACTCTTGCCCATTTAGATGGGCAAGTGTGCTGACGTGGTTAGATGGGCAAGAGTGGTTAGCCACGTCAGTACTCTTACGTCAACGAAAAAGTGACAGACTTAGATATTACACATTACTTAGAATTGCCTTCAAATAAGAGTGTAAATGTTGGCCGCCAAGTGGGGCCGCTACAACATATATTGTTCGTTCAGTTTAATCAGTCCTAGACTATAATACCCCGTTCTGTACCAGGTGGACTCCAAGCAACGTATCACAGTCCGCAACCTGCGTATCCGAGAAGATACTGCCAAATACCTCCGCAATTTGGATCCAAACTCAGCGTACTACGATCCGAAGACCAGATCTATGAGGGACAACCCCAATCCTGAAACCGAGTAAGATATCAACTTACTTAAGATAGTTTTAAACCGAACCCACTCATAAACGATGACTAACAACTGCATAAACTATGCATCATACTGTGGCATGAAGTATCATCATACATCTAAAATGTCATAACTATGCCTCAGCTCTATTCTATTTTTATTTCAACATTTTTTTGGAAGTTTCGCTACAGTTTTCGAAGTGCGACTTTATCAAAAAATAGAAACAATCATCGAGTGATCATGATTAACCTAAATATCTCGGAATTATAATGATTTGCATTGCCAATTTGCCATTGCGGCAATTTTTAAACCGACTAATCGGCAGAACTCTAGTCGGCCCATCTCTAATTAAACACAGCAGCTGGAATTTCCCAAATAATCGTTATAATTATGAATCCCTCAAAATCAAAAATCAAAGTACTTTTATTCATTCGGATATTAGCAAGATATCTCTTTGAAATGTCATTTTTTTTATATTTAATTTTTTATATTTAATCTACTCTACTGTGTCCTTCGGAACGCGACCTCAATAGCATCCCCTAACCTTCCAGATCCGAATACCTCGGCGAGAACTGGGCCCGATTCTCCGGCGACACGCGGGCCCACGCCGCCTCCGCCATGTTCGCGTGGGAGGCCTCGGGCCGCGGCCTGGACGTCCACCTGCTGGCCGAGCCCACCAAGCTGCAGCTCTTGCAGAACGAGTACCGCGAGAAGAAGGACCAGTTCAAGTCGCAGGTGAGTACAGGAAACCCATTCCTCTAACCAATGCATATATGTTATAGCGTCCTTAGCTATGACCAGCAAGGGTATGAAGAGAGGGGTCCGCTGAGTACAGCTGGGGCAGTTCACCCGCCACTGCCAGTTCAAGTCGCAGGTGAGTACAGCTGGGGCAGGTCACCCGCCACTGCCAGTTCAAGTCGCAGGTGAGTACAGGTGGAGCAGTTCACCAGGCACTGCCAGTTCAAGTCGCAGGTGAGTACAGCTGGGGCAGTTCACCCGCCACTGCCAGTTCAAGTCGCAGGTGAGTACAGCTGGTGCAGTTTACCCGCCACTGCCAGTTCAAGTCGCAGGTGAGTCCAGCTGGGGCAGTTCACCCGCCACTGCCAGTTAAAGTCGCAGGTGAGTACAGCTGGTGCAGTTCACCCGCCACTGCCAGTTCAAGTCGCAGGTGAGTACAGCTGGTGCAGTTCACCCGCCACTGCCAATTCAAGTCGCAGGTGAGTCCAGCTGGGGCAGTTCACCCGCCACTGCCAGTTCAAGTCGCAGGTGAGTCCAGCTGGGGCAGTTCACCCGCCACTGCCAGTTCAAGTCGCAGGTGAGTATACCTGCGGCAGTTCACCCGCCACCGCGGCAGAGTTTCTGAGAACAAACTAAAATAACAAGGTAATTGTTATTTTAGTTTGTTATATGAAATGTAAATTACTAACATTTTAACGTGTTTAGAATATATTTTATCAGTTAATAAGTAAAACGGAACGCTTTTGACTAGCTGGGAGGCTACCGCAGTTGTTCCGTTGACATCAACTCGATGCCGACGCGGTAGTTTGACATCTTTGACAGCGGGGTTTTCAATTTTGGCACCGCGAATCCATGGCCGTCAGCCATCGATTTGAAGATTTTCTTTCATAATCTTCAATTCAATTCAATTCTGTCTGTGTTGCATTCATTCAATTTGGCTTCGGCATCGATATGAGTAATCGACGGGTAGATTTGAAATTTTCGCGGTTCGAAATTCGGCTGTCAACTATCAAATGAATCCAATCCTGATGCCGACGGAACAACCGCGGTAGCCTCGCTGTTTGCCATCGACTGTCAAAATGTCGCTGTCAACTGTCAAAATGAATTCTATGACAATATGTCGACGATACATCCGCGGTAAACCCCCAGGTTCGAATCCTGCCATGGGCGAATTTTTGATGATACATGTCTCCTTGTAAAATATTTCTAGTAAAATGACATTTACGGCACCAATTATATTGTTTTTAACTATGCTAAGTAAATGTTATTCGAAATTGTTGTTGTGGGGAACTCAATAAAGAAATGTTTTTTTTTTATTTTAATTATTTACTATGTCTATGATACAGGTAAAAGAGTCCATCCTGGAGAAGTACGGAGGGGAGGAACACCTGAAGGCTCCCCCCAAGGAGCTGCTGCTCGCTCAGACTGAAGTGTTCACCAGGTACAACCGGGATGGAACGCTGGTCAACGGGCCTGAGAAGATATTGGCTAAGTATGTATTCATAGTATTGTTGTTTATAGTAGTTTGTTTGTTTGTTTGAACGCGCTAATCTCAGGAACCGCTGCGCTGGTCCGATTTGAAAAATTATTTCAGTGTTCAATAGTTAATTTAGTGAATAAAAGACGGATTTAAAGCAAGGGTCATAGATGAATCACGAGCAAATGAAGGATTTGAGTGTTAGAACCCTGAGCGACGCGAGTGATTCATGGCTCTCAATGTAAATCCGTCCTTTTTTTGTAATTGTAATAAAATACTTCGCATTTTTGTTTTTAATTGCTCTCTGCAGATTAACTAGAAATATTTTAAAGTAAAAATACATATTCAAAAATTCACTCTGGGCGAGCATTGAACTCGCGTCTTTGGGTCTGTACCCCAACGTCTTTACCAACTAGACCATACGAGTTTCCTCCAATGGACCAACCTAAAGATTCAAAGGTTTAAAGATTTTTTGTTGATTCTGCATTTAAGAGGCTAAAAAGCTCCGCAAGACCTATTGCCATGGCTTGAAACAGTTTATGGGAACCTGTGTAACAAATCAAGCTTTCAATGCAATCTTTCTTAAGAAATTAAACTAAGAGGGTAGTCTTAGTTAAATTTCTTAAGAAAGATTGCAAGAAAAAAGGATTAGAAAAAAGTTTTTTTTTTCTGGAATTGAGTTTAATAATATTATGCAATTAGTGAACAAAGGACGGATTTAAAGCGAGGGGGTCATAGATGAATTACTAGCAAGTGAAGGATTCAATTCAAGTGTTGGAATTCTAAGCGACGCGAGTGATTCATGGCCCTCAATGCAAACCCGTACTTTATTCAAGAATTGCATAAGTTTTATACTTTATACCATGACTACGAGAAAAAGGTTGTATAAGCATTGAGGTCGAATATTTTGGTGCGTTCTATATTCAAATACCAAAATAGTAATTAAAAGGCCTTTTTATTCACTGCTTTCAGTGAATGAAATAAGCTTTTTAGAGTGGGAATGTTATAAACTCATTTTCCGGTTTTCTTTATGTTGTTACAGGAGTAAATACGAAGAGGATGTGTTGATAAACAATCACACGCGGGTGTGGGGCTCGTACTGGAGAGAAGGCCAGTGGGGGTACAAGTGTTGCCATTCCTACATCAAGGTGAGTTGCCAGTCGTATCATGTATGTGTTGGTAAATATTGATATACACTTACTTATAATATTATTTCAGATGTCATACTGCGTTGGGGAGGCGGGTAAATCAGTCGTTCTAGAAGTAGCAGACGCAGCAAATAGACCATCTATTTCTACAGAAGCTATTGAAAAAGGTAACACTATTTTTTACCTGTATTTATTTAATGAATAGAAAGTAGATAAATAATATTTATTCCATTCCCACTCTAAAAAGCTTATTTTATTCACTGAAAAACCCTGAATAACAAGGCCTTTTAATGTTTGACTTTAGAACACACCAATATATTCGGCCTCTATCTCAATGCCTCCTTGCACAAAAAATACTTGATACAAACACCTTGCGCAAAGAGTACTCGACATACAAGCTCGTTGTGCAAATAACTCCTCGAGATTTGATTGGTCGATATTTGCGACGATGAGAAAAACTAAGAAACTAAGAAGAATAAAAACTGTTTTGTGTTCTTCACTGCCATTACAACAAAAAACCTCTTAATTTACTAGATAGATATAGTAATAGTTCCGATTTTAATGTGCATTTTTATTAATTTAACCTTCCTATTTTCTTCATTACATGTCTACTTTTGCTTATATTATTTCTTTTCTTCGTAGTCATGGTATAAAGTATAGTATACCTTGAGGGCCATGAAACAAGTTTAAAAACCTAATCGTCGCTTAGGTTTCAAGAAACAAAGTTTTTGAAACCTAAGCGTCGCTTAGGTTTCTAAAACTTTAATCACTCGCTACGCCCATGATTCAATCATCTTGAATCACTCCCTACGGTCGTGATTCAGTCGGTAGAATCCTTCACTTGCTCGTGATTCATCTATGGCCCTCGCTTTAAATCCGTCCTTTATTCACTAATTGCATAATATACTATTTAATACTATTAATTTATAATATTACATTTTAATTTAATAAATAATTTATTTTTTAAGAAAAATCCAAGCCAAAAGAGAAAGACGAGTCTTCATCATCATCATCAAGTTCGAGTTCGGATTCCGAAGAGGAAATCAGATCTAAAACGGAGAAGACGAGTAAAAAGAAGAAAAACAAGAAGAAAGCTAAGAAGAAGAAGAAGAAGAAAAACGCGAGCAAAGATAAGAAGGAAGAGGATAAGTTGAAAAGGGTACTTTACAGCTTTGAATATTTTTTTTTAGAAACTTGAAACGGCTGTGCGAAAGAAACACTAATTAGATAAGTTTATTATGATGATGATTTCCCAAAAAAACCCTATCTTAGAGAATACATATTACATACACACCACAAAAACACATTTTCCAAATTTTGTATCTCTAGGACCAGCGGTTTTAGCTTTGCATTGATATCCTGTATATCCATAATGCCATTTTGGTTTTTATCAAAATCGGGGACGCAACTCCTTTCAGCATTTTTCGCTATCACTTTTAGTTTAGGATATTCCCCAGAAGGCCCGTTTAAATGGTTCACCCTGTATAGGTCAGTCAGGAGGACTTTGTTTGGATTTTTTTATGTATAGATAACTGTAAATTTTTTTAGAACTTTGGGTCTAGATCGCGTTATAGATAACTATGGATTATATTACTACCTTAGATTTAATATGGATGGAAATCGTTGTTTGAAAAGTGTGAGATTATTTTGACGACCTCTGTGGCGCGTCGTGCCAAAGCGCGAATGCAATGCAGGAGGTTGCGGGTTCGATTCCCGCCGGGTGCAAGTATTTATGCTTATAAAATAAATATATGTGTCTGGTTTGGGTGTCTCTCTATGTATAATATGTATGTCTTTACAAAAGAAAAATAAATATAAGTATTATATCCGTTGTCTAGTCACCGTAACACAAGCTTAGTCGCTTACCACGGGGCTAGATGGCGCTGTGTGTTGTTCACAGAATTAAAAAAAAGTATTATTTAATTATTTGAAGAAATGTTTAAAAAAATAATAATTGCACCCGACAGGATTTGAAACTGCAACCTCAACATTCCGTGTCGCGCGCTTACCAATTGCGCCTCGAAGCTTGTTCTGTCGTTAGGAAATTATGAACCACATCTCTTGCGACACGGATTGTCGAGGTTGCAGGTTCAAGTCCCATCGGGTACTTAAGAACGTGGCGACTGTTACCATTTCCATACAAACTGAATACCAAAAAAAAATATAATAAAATAAAACGGAGAAACATTATTTCATTGAAAAATGTTTCTCCGTTTTATTTGAATGTGAATGAATATTTTGGAAAACCTTGCGGTTGGAAACCCTTTAAAAGTAAAATCTTAATCTGAATAATATCGATATTAAGGTAGAAAACTAATTTTTCATAATTTATTTTGGTATAAGGTTGGAAGGAAATGGTAACAGTCGCCACGTTCTTAAAAGTACTTTCGTCTAGGGACCTTACTCAGATTATGATTTGTACTCCCAGGCGCTAGAAGCAGAGGAGCGTCACCAACGCCACGTGAAGCACCTTCTCTCAGTAGACGAGCGCAAGCGTCCCTACAACTCCATGTACGAGGTGCGCGAGCCCACGGAGGAGGAACGAGAGGCCTTCCAGATGAAGCGGCGGCGGGATGAGGATCCCATGAACCAGTTCATCTTGTAGGGGAGAGAGTTCATCTTGTAGGGGAGGAGAGTGTGTTGTAAATTATATATAGTGATGTAAGAAATACTGTTGTTTTATTTATTTCTAACTAGCTGACCCGACTGACGTTGTCCTGCCCATTAAATTAAAGAAAACCTAGAACCCTACATTGCTACTACCCTACCTAACCTTAACTGTTAGGTCGAAATGCTTTTATGGAAGAATGGGGTGCCACATGCAAAGCTGTAAGCAGATGGCGCTGGCGTCGGATGATCTTTTTTTTTTTGATGAAGGTCCCCCACAATTTAGTGTTCCTCCTCATTAGTGCGCTATCTGCTGTAAATGTGCGCGAAATATGTAATGAATGACAGTATAGAACTGTGGTATAGAAGTCTTTAAAGTTGACATATTTTTTACGGCAGTGATGTCACGCAAGGAGGTCGTGTGTATTGAACTAATGAAGGAGTTAAGTAATGTTATTAAAACTCATTTCATGCATAAGATAATTTATTTCTATAATAAAAGTAAATCTTAAAATAAATCCATAATCAATAATAACAATCATTAGTCCAATAATATTCTTTAAAACATTTCTCTGTACAAAATGGTACATCCATACAACAGATAAATAAACAATAGTTATATCTACAATTTCTTTATCAAAACAAAATTAGTAAAAAAAGTGTGTAACCAATTTCAAATACCTAACTGTTATATAGATATACCAATACATCATGTAGGCCCATAACGTCAAATTCCAAAATATCCTGAAGGTGCAAATTGTCCATGTGCTAGAATTTCCATTTCCCAAAATGTACAAATCCCAGAATATCCATGACAAAAGACGATCGAAATAGAAAAAAAATATGACATGGTTTTTTATTTCATACGTCTTTTTTTTCTACACCTGTCGTCTTGTGTTTCCATTTCGTGTTTCTATATTTTCTTAACATATAACGGTCGTCTTTTGTTTCCATTTCGCTCGTCTTTTGCTGAGGACATTCTGGGATTTGAAAGCCAAATTGCCAACAACGACAACCCAAGTTTAACTTGGCGCCGCGAAGTGAGAACACTCGTATCCAAATAATGGGATAAGGGAAAGGAAGCATACTGCTTTTTGGAAAAATACTTTTAAAATTATTTTGGGATATGGACAATTCGCACCCTGGGGACAACATTTAGGGATATTTGCTCAATATGGACCAGCGGCTCGATTCTCGTAAATAATTACAAACCAGTTCGATGCAGATGCAGTTCTGCAGAGACAAAGCAGACACAATGCAGACAACACAATTGCAAAGAAAACTCAAAACATTGTATTCGTATGGTAGTTGAGTACATTTTGTATTTTCTTTGCACTTGTGTTGTGTCTGCACTGTCTCTGGTATGTAATTGTTTACGAGAATCGAGCCGCTGAACGCAACAACCAGCATACAGTCCCAAAACTCCGAACAGGATACCCAGTAAGTACCTCCAGCCCCCTACACCTGCAGCCCGCGGCCTACAGCTTGCGGCGCGCGCGCCCGCGGTGGTAGGAGGGCCGCGGTACGTACACCTTCTCCCCGCTAGTGCCCGCGCCGGTGAGGGACTCCTCCAGCGGCTCGGCGCGCGGCGTGAACAGCTTGCGGCGGCTGCGGGCCACGCTGGAATTTTGACACAGGTGTTGTTAAAGCACTTTATTTTACAATAACTGTGCCCAGCAATTTTACCCGCATAGGTCCCGAATTTTAATTGGGAATTTACAAGAATAATTTGTTATTGGATACCGACATCACATTAAGAACACGCTCTCCACATTTCAGCCCTCTGCTATCAGCGGTTTAGGCTGTGCATTGATCAGTCAGCCAGGACAAAGATATAGAAGATAATAATAGGCGGTTTTACAGAAAAGCGGGCTCTTTCAAGCAGGTGTTTCGTAAGTGCTTTTGCAATGTGTGAGCAATGGCCAATTACTCGTATTATTCAATAGCAAATCACTATTGAATAAAACATATGAAAAAAGAAATGTTTTCAAAACCATGTACCTAGGTACTAAATATATGAACATACCAAATATGTACTAAATAATAAGCGTAGTTCGGTGTAAATCTATTGCTTGGTTCAGCCAACACAGATTTACATATTTCCTATATGTAAATCAGGATTAAAACTTTCGCATTGATAATAATAGTGGTTTGGAAGATACCAACCTTGCAGTAGGGCAGCTCTGTATCCCCATAGGAGGTGGCACATTTTCCCGTTCGTCCTGCCTTTCTGGCGACGGTATATCTTGAACAATCTTCTCAACTACTGGCAGCCCCATCGTCACGTCTGAAAACTCCTTCTTTAAGTTCAATAAGTCCTTTAATTTATCGCTTTTTGATTCAAAATCGGGGTCAGAATTCGTTTCATCTTCTTGGTTTTTACGTCTACGTAGTCTTAAATTTCTTTTAGGTCTCTTTTCGCATTTAGATGAGCTTTCAGCTAGAATTTCTGTGAATTCGACTTTAGGTTTTTTGTCATTCGATGCGTCGACTTTAGTTTTCTTGTCATCTGTTGCGTTTACTTTAGTTTTTTTGTCATCTGAAATATCCAATTTATTTTCTTTGTCATTTGAAGTATTGAGTTTATCTTTTTTGTTATCTGAAGCATCAGTTTTACTTTTTTTGTCTTTCTTTCGTAAATTATATTTAGTTTCGTTTTTACTTTCGTTTTTAATCATTACAGTTTCAGGTTTAAGGTCGTTACTGTCTACAGTATTACTTGTATCTTGAGAGACCAGTAGATCGAATTCGGTATCTCTATGTTTTGAGACATCTTTGTAAATATTTTCGAATTCAGCAGACGTGTTTACAGTTTCGTGAAAAGTTGGTTCCGTTATCATAACTTTGGGGTTTTCAATTTGCTTTACTTCAGAAACATTTGCAATTTCTTTAGTTTCAGGAACAACGGGTTTATTAGAGTCAAGTTTATTTTGTTTTGGCTTTACTGGTTCAACTAATTCAGAAATTTCAACTGCTTTTTTAGCGGTTCCAGCTATTGGTGATTTTAATTCACTTTCTGGTTTCTCGTTTTTTGATTCCTTGTCTAAGACAATATTTGCAATTGACTTTCGAATCAGTTCTACGTTGGTAACCTCGTCGACTTTTATGTTAGCAATATCTTTATTTTCTTTTGCTTTCTCTTGTATTGTATTTATAAGTTTGAAGTACGGCGAATCGGGTTCGAATAAGTCAACTGATTCGTGTTTTTTATATAGCTTTTGGACTGACATTCCGTCACCAAGAAGTTTCTGGCCAATTTCGAAATTATTTTCAACGTCATCTTTTACGATAGACGGCGACCTTTCCACATATCTAGATTCTTTCAAGTCGGTACTTTTAACTCCAGTATCTATATGCGTAGTTAAGTTGTCGAAATATGTGCGTTTTGGTTTTATAGGGCTTGATACTAGTATTATTTCTGTTTTATTAACTGTTGGATTATCATTCTCATTTTGAATAGGTTTGGCGGTCTCGACATCCTTTTGAGTAATTGTAGAAGGTACTTCATCAATAAATTTATCTTTAGCAGTTATTTCGAGTTTTTCAAACTGTGTCAAAGAGTTATCGATAGAGTCTTGACTTTTAATTGATTTTAATATTTTATTTGTTCCGACATCTTTTTCAATAATTTTTGAAGGAACTTCGTCAATAGCTTTATCTGTAGTTGAATCATTAGCAGCTGCTTCAAGTTTTTCAAATTGTGTCAAAGAATTATCGATAGAATTTTGTTTTACTGATTTTTTATTTGTTTCGACATCTTTTTCAATGTTTCTCGAAGGATTATTTCTTTCTGTACTAGAATCATTAGCAGCCATTTCGAGTTTTTCAAATTGTGTTAAAGAGTTATCTGAAGAGTCTTGGTTATTTGCTGATTTATTAATTGTTGTATTTGAAACATCTTGTCTTATATTCTCTAGGTTATCTTTTGGAGTATCTTGAAACTTATTTACAGCTTCTAAAGACATTTCTTCAACTAAATTGTCTTTGTCTATTATATCTGTGTCCATAGATTTATATTTCAAATCACAATTAAAAGATTTCTCATAAGAATCTGTATCTTTTACGAAATAAGTACCTCTTCCGATATGGTTTTCACTTTGGTTTACCGATTTTTTATTAGCATTAGAATCATTTACGCTCTTTTCTGTCACTTCTGCTAAATTTTCATCAGTTGCATCGAGTTTTTGATTTGTATCGAATGATTTATCGATTTTATTATTCATACTGATAGTTCCATCAAGTTTCTCACTTAGTGTCTCATCGAACACGGAATTCTTAGACGCATCACAATCTTCAAAGTTCTCTGTATCCGAAGACTTATCTGCCTCATCATTTTTCAACAAACGCTTAATTCTATTTGTATTTTTCTTCATTATCGGATCGAGGCTTTGATTATACGGGTCATCATCTTCACTATCTGTTATCACAATTTCGTCATCATCTTCTTCTTGATTCTCTTCTACTTTCTTCTCCGCTATTTCTTCTTCAACATCACGTTCTTCCAAACAAGCAAGTAAATGTTCAACCTCTTTCTCTGCTCTGGACCTGGCGAGTTTTTCGACAGATAGTTTTTCCTTTAACACTGCGATTTGCGTCATAAGATCAGCGATCTCATTATTCAAAAGTGTCACAGCTTCATCAGTATTGTTAGCCGTGGGACTGGGAGGAGTCCCAGGCCTTGATACTTCGGCTAATCTAGCTTCATATGTCTCTCTCATATCTTCAATATTGGACTGCAACATTTTGATCTGTATCTCGTAATAGTCTTTAGTTACAGCCTTTGCTTCTTCAACAAGTTCCCTCATCGTGTCAGCAGATTGTTTCTGCGATGTTTCCATCATAGATTTCAGTTCTCGATAACGAGAGTCAGCTTGCATAAGTTCAAAATGTAGCGACTCATTCTCAGCCCTGAGTCTCATGACTTCTGCATTGGTTTCCATGGTCGTGTCTTGGGCACTACTACACTCAAGGCTCAGTGTGGAGCCAGCGAACATTGTGTTGTTTATATGTATGTCTGTTGCAACGGCAGCAAGAGACAGAACATGCTTGGTCTCTTGAGCAAATTGGGGTTCCGGGTTGAGAGTTACCACCATACTGACTGCCTCACCGCGTCCGCCGGATAACCCCGCGCCTAGGAGGCGGGTGAGCTTCGATTCTCTGGAATTTAAGATCTTTATATTAGACAAGTAATTCATAATAGTAACACGTTTTGGGTTTCTTCTGATTGCCTCACTGCCTTCGCTATTCTCACCAAATTACAAACTTGGGAGTTTCCGTGAAGAGAATTCACGGAAACTCCCCTAGGCCTACACCGTCTACCTCATCGTCAAGAATTGCGTATAAGTACAGGCCTACAGGCCGTCCAAACATTCCCAGCTCGAGTATATCTAAGCATAAACCTTCGTCGTACCTATAAGGCACGAGCCGGGCGCTCTCTGTGGGCCGCCGGCTCTGCTTGCGGCGCAGCATGCGCAGACAGCGCTCCAGCACGTGCAGCGAGGAGTTGATGGCGCGCGACTCCTGCATGCGCGCGCCCGTGTTGCGCGTGGCGCGCGCGCGCTCGCAGCCCGCCAGGTCGCACAGCCGCACGTGCGACGTGTGCACCTCGCCCTCTGCAATGTAGTGATACACATCGGTTAGTTACTTATTACCTTCGTATCTGACCGATGTTCCCAGTCTTATCATTGCATCCCTCTCGCTCGGGAGTCTTATTGACTAAAGGTCCCGATCCCGTGGGAATTTCGGGATCAAAAGTAGCCTATATAACCACTTGACAATGTAGCTTAACTATATTTTTTTAAATCGGTCCAGAACACCAAGTTTGCTAGTCTCCAGATCCTTTAGTTGCATTTTACTGGATCCATGGATAGTGAATGAGACACAATGGAATTTAATAATTAGGTTGATGGAGAGTACCATATAGGTTTTTGACTCATAGCCTATTGGATACTTTCAATTGACCTAAATTTGCTAATTTTGGTGAAAAGAGAAGTCTATAAATATAAAAAAACTAAAAAATTAAGGTAGTTATATAAATAGCAACAAGTACTAACTAGTCTGAGTCAACATGGTGATGGTAAAGATGCAGTGG
The DNA here is from genome assembly GCA_958496205.1 of Idaea biselata. Taxonomy (NCBI): domain Eukaryota; kingdom Metazoa; phylum Arthropoda; class Insecta; order Lepidoptera; family Geometridae; genus Idaea; species Idaea biselata. Next base: position 16,960,095 of record OY292400.1, on the reverse strand, counting down.
GATCTAGAAGAGTGTGCGTTGACTCCGGTAGCAGCCACCACCAAGTTCTTCTTGCCCGTCACCATCACGTTGTAAGCTTCCTCGCCTGAGCGCACAAATGCTTGGATCGCATCCTGGGGATAACAACATTACACTTTAATTGTACATTTCGCTGCAGCATAAGGCGATCATGTCAAATTAAATCAAAGTCAAAATGTATCATTCAATACATTTTGATTTTGAGCCAAAGCGAGGGTCTTCAGAGAGCCAAGGACGGTACGCATCAATACTCACGCGTATCATACAACGTTTTTCAACACACTTACGTACGAATACTGAAAAGCTACTCAAAATTGGAGGGCTACTTACAATTAAACAGCTAGGAATATTATCAAGGAAAATACATAATTCAAAATTCAACACTAGATTGAAATAGAAAAAAAAGACAATTGAAACAGAAACAAAAGAGGATCAAAATAGAAACAAAATACGATCGAAATAGAAACAAAATACGATTGACAGTTGTATATACCTTGACATAAACATTGCCCGAAGAGTCCTCCCTGATAAGTAGCTTCGCTCTCTTCGACGAAGGTGGTGCCAGGAGGTCGTAGATTGTCTCATTGTAGATTTCCAAGAATGATACCTGCACAAGAACAAATTTCATATCTTGAGGTACAATTAAATGGAACTGACACCTAAAAAGTACAAAGAGAAATAGTTACTTACCCAGACGTAATGTTTTGTTCTGTTAGAGAAACTGCCATCATAAAGGTCATGGTGTAACTGCACACTCATTCTCCTGTACTTGTCGCTGTGTGGGCCTGATACTTGGCAGAGGCGTTTTACTCTCTGGAAATGGAGATGTATTGTTGTTAAATAACAATTAGATTATTTTTTTTCTTGTTTTCGCAACATTGGATAGAAATTGAACTGGTTTTTTTGGAACCAAAAAAAAATTGGATATTTCAAAATTATCATGTACTTTTAGTTTTGACTGTATACTGTAGTCATGCGGGTTAAGCAACGCCTGGGACGGCCATACCATGGATGGGTTAGGTGCTCATAATGTGTGTGGCAAAAAAAACATTTTCTCATTCATAACATGCCAACTCAAGTTTACCCATATATTATGCCTAGAACTTATGGGCAGTTCTTTCAATTGCTCACCTGTATTTCAAACTCCTGCTGCCCTTCGCTCAACATTTCAGCTCCATTGTCTGATGGTTTAAACACCGGTCTCTGTGCTGCGTCAACTAGTTTAAAAACATATTCAAGTGATCGAGGTACCAGCCCCGGAGCACCCACTGTTCCCATTAAAGTGTAGGTCTTGCCTGAACCTGAAGCTCCGTACGTTAGGAGCGTATAGCTCTGCCCATCGGGTAATTTCCTCAGATTTTCCATAACCACTTCTTCAAATAATTCCTGTGGATATTATTGTAATCATAATCATAATATTTATTTGCATAAACACAGGTTTACAGTTGTTAGGTACAAAAATTAGTTGTTCATGCCGTGTTTTGCTTTTCAGCATGCAAAGTTTATACATACCTAATAAATTATTCAATAAAATTTCAAACTATCCAGAAAAAATATTATTATAATGTCATTAAAATATTCATTAAAATTTGTCATCTAGATATTCATTTACAGTATAGTAGGCTTTAAGTAATAAAAATTGTTTGTGTTTAAATAAATTAGCGGATTCAACTTCCAGCAGTTCGTCTGGTAAGTGATTATAAATCGTTGGTGCCATGCAATAAACACTTTTATCAAAATATGCAGTCATGCGCCTAGGATGGCTAATTTTATTTTTATAGCGCTCACTGTTAAATTTACCAAACAAGTTTAAATTGCTCTTTACAAACTGATATATTTCGTATATGTATATACAAGGAAAGGTTAAAATTTTCAGATTTAAGAAGTGAGGTCTACAACTATCTGTTGGTTTTATTTTACTTATTGCTCTAATACATCTCTTCTGCGATATAAACACCACATCCCTATCCGTGGAATTTCCCCAAAATATTACACCGTATCTAAGTATAGACGCAACATTACCGTGATAAGCAGTTAAAAGTGTGGATTTATTAACTTTTTTACCCAGCATATAGAGTGCATATGAGCATTGATTTATTCTAGCACTTAATTTTTTTATATGCGATGTCCAACTAAGATCGCTGTCAATAACTAGTCCTAAAAATTTTGTATTGTCAATATTACCTATTTTATGTCCATGATATTTAATCGATATGTCAGTAACCCTCGGTATTCTAATTTTAAATGTCATTAAATAAGTGTAAGTGAGGTACATTCTGGCTAGAGCTTTAAAGTCTGCGTGATCTATATGTCTAGTTGATAACTCAGTTTCATAAACACAACACTGCTTATGTTACGTCAAAGCACCAATGTTAATATGCAATGTGCATATCAAAGTGAGTTGTCAACTAGATATATAATACGGGTGCTAGACTACTTATGCACTGTAGGGACATAAAATAAAATGTATAGGATGGGGACAAAAAAATTAAATGCTTTCAATTTCTATTTAGTAAAATGTAGTAAATTATTTCATGTAGCAAGGCCCTAATTGGAGAGGTCTAGTTGTGGAATATAAGCCCATACACAATGTGTGACTAGTTGTATGTAAAGTTTGTAGTTAGCTAGGTAGAATTTAAGTAAACAAAGGTAGTTTTATAAGCTAGGTAGGTACTTACTTTCTGTGTGGCTTGTGCTGGAAAGATCTTCGAGAAAGTATACATTCTCGATAAATTATGTTGTGTACGACGCCCGTGTCCTGCAGTTGTCGTATCGAGGCAAGTAACAAGGCACTTGTCTGATCTTATTTCATACAAATTAGAAGGTATATTGCACGATCTCATACGCAAGTAAACTTGCACTAACTCTGGTTCCTCTATCTCGGAATCTTCTTCAAACAATTCCATTAGATTGGTCCCCTTCTGGGGCCGAGGTCTCATGAAAGGATTCGTTATCAACGGAGGCCTAGGTTCGATGTACGAAGGAATCATCCGCTCGTAATGATCATCGTCTGTTAAACTAGTTTCCGTCATCGTTTACAAATAAAATAACACCAAATTACACAGATTCATGTACGTCGTACCTAATTATAATATTCTATATCGATTTTAGAGCTTTTTGATCACTTTTTTGATAGAAAACAAGTGAAATTGTGGAATGAAAACAAATTGACGGTTGTCCGTAAAACAATTTTTCAAATATTACACAAATTGGTTTTCTGATGTTGGCATTTTTTAATTGACTTGTGTGCTCTGTGGCAAAAATGTTTTTTTTTCTCGACTAAGATATATTTTTGTCCATTCTTGCTTCAGAAAAAAATATTTCGTTCATAAATATTGTAAAGAAAAAAAACACAATACACAAATGTCGGAATTTTGGATGGACGGATGTTCTCGTGAATGTGCATTGTATCATTGTTTATTTTGTAATTTTAGCCTAGTTTATTGTGTTCACTTTACAAACATGGACTTCAATTAAACTGGTGTATTTATTCATAAAAGTACTCAGTCTTCTAAGCTCGAAACATGAATTCTTTCATTTATGAATTCGAAGATTTTGTGAAAATGTGATAGTTTTTCGTATTTGGCTTGGTGCCATAGTTTTAATTGAAGTTTTAACGGAAATAGGAATAATGAAGTGGCTTTGTGTAATTGTTTTGGCTTCGGTATGTGCGCACGGTGTTTTTGGGTACTGTCCTTCTTTATGTTCGTGCAAGAGTGGCAAGGGCTCTGACGGGGCGTTAGCGGAGCCCCAACCGGGGGAATTATTGAGGCTAAAGTGTGGAGGGAGCCCTACACAGATCACTGAACTGAAAGATATAGACCTCACCAAGTTATGGACTATTGTTGTCAGCCTGTAAGTAAATAACTGACTACAGACACACCTTTACCATAATATTGGCCTCTACATCTAATCTAGATGATCTATACAGCGCAAGCAACTTTAAGACATGCTATATATAGTGCTGTAGTGCCTGGGACATGTATTAGAAGGTGTAGACCATCTCAGTCTAGTCAACCATGTCCAGAGGAAAGGGTTGGTAAATAGATCTGCAGCCAACTAAGCCGTGTGTTTCTTCACAATGTTTTCCTTCACTGTAATAGAGATATTGATAGCGCATTAAAAGAAAAAGACATCGGTTGCTGGTTGATTAGTCTCCCAGGTCTCGAACTCACAACCTACAGTATGAAACCTTACAATTACACTCTTTGAATAGTCTAATATAATATTGGGTTTTTTTTTTCTAGAAACCTGTCAGGAAATGCCATCTCAACCTTGTCCAGAGAACTTTATTTACCAAACCTGCAGAAATTGTGAGTAAAATCTAATATAGTCTATTCTATATTAATATTCTAGTACTAAATCTTGTTACATAGTGTGACCAAGACTATTTTAACATAGTTGAAATGTTGAGGTAAGAAAATAAATAATAATAAGCGAAAGACCCAGTTAAATGATGTTAAAAAATCTGATAACAATATAGTATATACAGTGATATATTTTGGCTAAAACAATGTAGAATAGCCATGTAATTATAATTCTTAGCTTAACACAATGTAGGTATAATTAGCAAACATTATTTTCATAATTCTTGACTAAAACAATGTTTAGTGGCTAATTTGTTGCAATTCTTAATTAAAACAATGTAAAAAAGCAATAAATCACACCCTTTAATAAAAAAAATCCTCTTTTCAGGGACCTGAGCAAGAATCAGATAACTTTGATTGAAACTGATGCATTCTACAACATGACGTCGTTGCAACGGCTCGATCTATCTTACAATCAAATCAGTAACGTAAATAAGGAGATGTTTAAAGGGCTTGTTAGCTTGGAGCGTCTTATTTTGACACAGAATCACATATCAGCAATGGGAGCTGGCACGTTTGATTATCTGATTGGATTGAAACAATTGTAAGTTTTGCATAGTTATAGGTAGTCTTAAGGTAATACATAAAAGTCGTGAGGGACTCCTCAGAGGACCCCAAGGTCCTCAATAATTTCTATTTCCTATAAGGAAAAAGTTTTTTAGAATTGTTTATTGTATTTTAAATGTGAATTTAATTTAAATGACACTGCACTGCACAGTCATCTAGCCCCAAAGAAAGACACAATTTATAAAATATATAATTAATAAATATTACAGGAAGTAGTACACATGGCAGCCTAGCCCCAAACAAAGCAACAAGGCTTGTACTATGGGTACTAAGCATTGGAGACAATGGCTATACTACATATTATACTTTTTTTGTAAATATAGACATGATTAATAGTTATAGGAAACACCCAAAACTAGAAACAAACATTTATGGTCAGCATAAATATATTATCTCCAGTGGGAATCAAACCCGCAACAGAGACCGTAACGCGTCGTTCGCCCGACGCGTCACAGAGGCGATCATCAAATAATTAGATTGACCTGACAACCCTCTGCATTGCAGTTGGGTTTTCGCTAACTGTGTCACAGAAATTGTCCCTACTATTATAAACTTAAACTTCGTACTCCATATTAAAGAACATGGTTATCTTTATTTCAGAGACATAACAGAGAACCCTCTAATATGTGACTGCGAACTGCTCTGGGTCGGCGATTGGTCACGGAACACAAGCGTCAAACTAGTCGGCAACCCCAAATGTGCCTTCCCAGAAAACATGGTCAATAAAACAGTCCGAAAACTGAAAATATTCCTAGACCTCTCTGCTTGCGCTAATGCTCTACCATCAAACACTCTGATAGTAAAACCGGAGTACGACCAAGTGGTGTTCGAAGGGGATACTTTAGTGATATCATGCAATGCTCCATTCGCCTCAGTTATAGCAAAGTATGAACTAAAATGGGTCCATCCGATGCTTGAGATCTGCGACGTGAACATAACAAACACGGACATGCAAGAGGAAGGTCTCGCTGAGACAACCGCATACTTTCCTAACATAACGAACCATCATATGGGAAACTGGACATGTGTTTATACAGATCAAAACCATATACGGCACAATCATACTATCCAAGTTGTTGTTCTGTCGAATCAAACACAATACTGTAATACCACATATAGTACGAACAATAAGGGACTTTACTCTTGGCCGATGTTATTGGTAAACCATACGGCTACAGTGCCTTGTTCGAGCGGAGAAGGCTTTGCCTATAGACATTGCAATGCTCAAGCTATGTGGAACGACGCTAACACCACCGAATGCTCATACTTAAGCAATGTGACGAAGTTACTCCAACAATTTGCCCTGTTAAATGTGAGTCTAGTGCAGTATTCGGCTGTGAATGCAACGGAAAGGCTTGCAATGTTGATTCGGGAGAAGACTTATCCAGTGGCCGAGATTTCTGATCCTGATGATGTTATGTTTATCGCTCAGGCTGTAAGGAATTATATGCAGTATATACAGGAGGAAAAGGAATTAGGTAAGTTTACTTAATTTATTGTTTTATGCTGATGTGACTGAAGATGCCGTTTTTTAGGTATTTAAAGAGGCTCCAATCCGTTGGTAGAAAGTGCTGTCTACATTCTACCACTCACTTATAAACGATGATTAACTAGATCTAGTTACTTGTTTCTGTTTGTTAATTTTGAGACTGTACACACTGACTGTACACAGTACAGTAAAAAACAAACTATTCATAGTCTAAGCAGCGGTTAGAGGAGCTTGATAACCTAGCTGGCCGCCGTACGCCGTATACTCGTGCGAGTAACGCAACGCCTGGCGAGGTCGTTAGTTGCATGGGTGGCCGATAATATGTATGGCAAAAATCATTCTATAGCTCCTCCGTGTTTTCGGAAGGCACGTTAAGTAATTTGTCTCGGTTGGTATCTTTGAAAGTAGTTGTTAGGTCAAGTTAGATGCCTTAGGGGCGACTTGAAAACTCTTAAGGGTCAATTCACACGTATAACAACCACACCACAACGACGCCACGTGGTCAGGCGTATATTTTGTATTAAAATGAATATTACAATTCACACGTACCACATTTTGCCGTTGTTTATCGACCACCTGTGTAATACGACCACATCGCGACGGCAACGCCACCACCGGCGGCGGCACCGCGGCCACATCGCCACGACATGACAGGGTCAATTCACACGTACCACAACCACACCACATCGACATTTTGTCGGTACCACAACGCAACTGCAAAAAGCCGCTGCGACACAATTCATACTTAACCACAGCTTGACCACATTTTGTCGCTGCGACGTGGTGTGGTTGTGGTACGTGTGAATTGACCCTTGGGTTACTGCGGTTCGTTTCGATACGACATCGATACTGTCATACGATGATTCTACTGTCACATTCTGATAGTAGGGTGACAGTAGAACCATCGTTATGACAGTATCGTTGTCATATCGAAACGAACTGAAGTAACCCTCCTGGTGAGCCACACCACTATACGAAAAGAAAGAAGCAAGATCACTTGTCTCGTCATGTGGTGTTCACTATATAGCCTAAACCTCCATTGTAATTCCAGGTCCAACCCTAATGGAAGTGATCAGCGCCACAATGAACATCACGATGTCGACGCTGGCGCGGGCGGAGACCCAGCACGCAGCCTGCAGCGACCTGGTGAAGGCCGCGGAGGAGGTCTCCGCTCACATCACAGACGTGCAGGGGCAGAAGGTAACTGATACTCTAAACCTGGGTATCCACTTAGGTAGTTTCGCTGAGCCTTTTTCCGCACTTAGCCTCACAATTGGGCCATTGTACGTGATTTCTTAGAGGGCTTAAGACGCCACGGGAGCCTACCCCGCATTGGCGAATATCCCATGCCTTCGGACCGTGGTTTATTCTAGGACACGTCGGTTTCCTCACGATGTTTTCCTTCACCGTAAGAGCGATGTTAATAGCGCACTTAAATTTTTCTTAAAGAAAAAGACATTGGTGCGCGGTCGGCCTGGATTCGAAACCACGACCTTCGGAATGAAAGTCGCGGTATCTATCACTAGATCAACACCGCTCTTGGGTATCCACTTGCGCAGCCTCGTGACGAGCTGCCTCGTCCTGAGCGTGCCGCGGGCTGCGGAAAGTACATGCCTCCCACTTGAGCTTACATAATATCGTATCGAGCGGCAAGCCTCAACCCGAGCCACGATACCCAGCACACGTGCAAGCGTCTCCACTCACCGCACGGCTCACACTGAGGTGTCTTTAAGCATGATCATTTACCGACACAATGAGGAGGAACACTAACTTTTTATCCCGGCAGAGGGCGTTGGTCGACTAATCTTAGGTTTGAATTAAGAACTGTCAAACAGGTGATTTTTACAACTCTCGATGCCAAATTGGCCATACCGGTCACAGACCGAAAGAAAAAAAAACTCGCCATTTTCATTGGTGGAGGACCATCATCAAAAAAAAAAAAGATCATTCGACGCCAGCGCCATCTGCTTACAGCTTTGCGTGTGGCACCCCATTCGGCTCGCTGCGCGGCCGTCTCGTTTTGTTCAAGTCAAGACTCGCGACACGGTCTCCATTAGATCTGCCTCGGGTCGAGACAGCCGCTCGGCCCGAGGCTGCCTCAAATGTATAGCCAGCTTAACATCTGTTACTACTAAACAATGAGAAGATAGATTCTTCTTCTGTTTTCGCGATGTTCTATTCAAATTAAAGACATTTTTCGGTTCAGTCAATCCTGAAAAAGGGACCTGTAAGGGTCTCGAAACGTTGAGCGTTGAAACAATGCTCAAAAGTAATAAACACCACGCGATTAAAACCGAAAAAGTCTTTAATATTGAATGAGAAGATGTCACTAAAAAGTTAACCCTCGTGAGTTTCTTATGGTTTCTTCTCATCGAAGGGCGCGTTCTGAAACAACACTAAATTCCTTCTTTTAAGACGTTTCTAAATGATCATGTTTTGTGTAATAATAATATTATGTACATTTTCTTTATTGAAATAAATATTTGAATTACATATTTGAGTATTGGATGAAGTGCACAGTAGCAAGTTCGCTCCTCCTCGCTTTGAGAGTCGCTCGGTCATGAGAACTGAGAGATGCGGGTTCGAGTCTCTTGCATTCTGTTTTTGTAGATGTATTTTTTTATGAAAATATTTCCCCGTATTTCTGTTCACAGGAGAACCTAGTAGTGGAACATTTCCGCGTGACGGAGGGTTTCGGCGGCGCTACGTGCGTGTGGTGGGGCGACGTGTCCCGGAGGCTACACTGCACCGCCACCAACCGCACTGTAGCGCCCGCGCTCGCCGCGCACCGCCAGGCCATCTATGCCAGTGTGCAGGTCAGTACTGCGCTGTCCGTCTGTCTGTTACCAGGGGACAAGCAAACCCAGTTTTCGAATACCAAGGCATATATGTTATAGCGTCCCCAGCTATGACCAGCAAGGGTATAAAGAGAGGGGTCCGCTGTACCGTCAGGCCACCCCGGAGGTCAACCGTCAGGGATCAGTTATAGACCGATCGTGTCCCCAAATGCTAAATTAACTTAACTTAACGACCTCTGTGGCGCGTCGTGCGAAAGCGCGATTGCAATGCAGAAGGTTGCGGGTTTGATTCCCGCCGGGTGCAAGTATTTATGCTTAAAAAATAAATATTTGTGTCTGGTCTGGGTGTCCCTCTATGTATAATATGTATGTATTTACAAAAAGGAAAAATAAATATATGTAGTATATCCGTTATCTAGTCACCGTAACACAAGCTTAGTCGCTTACCACGGGGCTAGATGGCGCTGTGTGTTGTTCACTGAATGTTTTTTTTTTTTTTTTTAAATTTGGTTCTCTAAAGGAGAGCTACCTCGTGCCCAAAATGGCACTCCCAGTTGTCCAGACTGGTACCGGAGCAATGAAGCCCTCGTTCCTCGGAAGAGGAGCTAACGACAACCTTGCTGGTCATAGATGGGGACGCTATAACATATATGCGGAGGTATTAGAGAACTGGGTTTGCTTGTATGTTACCAGGCTGTATCTTACAAGGCAGTTAAAATTTTCACAGATGATGTGTTTCTGTAGCCGTTATAACAACAAATAGTAAAAACAGAATAAAACTATTAATCAAGATATTCTTCTATACAACAAGTGATTTTTCAAAGTGAAACGCAACGTAAGCACGTTTCATTTTTACCACTGGCGCCTTCTAGTGATAAACTGGCCTCTTTGTCGCGTACACGGATTTCGCTTGGTCCAGTGTTTATTTTAAGGTTTCGTACCCAATTGTGATAAATTGATAATGGTATGGAACCACTGACCTGAATTATATGGACAGGAGGTCTCGCACTGAATTTTGTGCCTATTTTGATCTGCGCCATATTGCGCTTTTGTCGCTGATGGTGAAATCAAATCGACACAAAGATCTAATGTAATTTTGTATGGTATAGCAATTCCAGCGTACTTTTATAGTTTCAGTGTACGGAACCCTTCGTGCTTATTTATTCATACAGATTATCTTCATGACAAATTTCTTTAACGCAATTGATCGTCCTTTTTTTTTTTTTTTTTTAAATATGCTTTTTACTGAATCAACAGCTCTTAAAAAACTAACATATGATACATTTACATAAAGCTTACTGCCAATGACTGATTCTCACTTTTTACTTAAGAATATGTATTATGTCCACATTCCAGATCCCCCAATCCCTCCTGTACTCCACCACCTCGCTAGGCTCCCCGCTCCACAGCGCGCCGCGCTCGCTCGTCGTCTCCATGTTCGCGGGCGGCGCGCTGTTCCCACGTCTGCCCGTGGTGGAGGACGACGGCCGACTGACGGGACACCGCACCAAGGACTACTACGGCCGGAAGACCAAGCGGGAAGACATGAATCTGGAGATCACTTCCGCTGTCGTCGGCTTTCAGATACGTAAGTCTTGATGTTGTAGCTTCCAGGAACTTGTTTCTCCTCATAAATTATCCAGGATAGAAATTGGTGGAAGACTAGAAAGTCGTTATCTGTTTCGCCAGCGGAATAAGTAAGTCAGCCCCCAGGTAATTGATGGTTCTCTTAGTGACCTCGTTGTCTCCATGTCTCCACTACAGCCGAAAGACCAAGCGGGAAGACATGAACCTGGAGATCACTTCCGCTGTCGTCGGCTTCCAGATACGTAAGTCTTGATGTTGTAGCCTTCAGGAACTTGTTTCTCCTCATTTTCCTGTGAATACTCTCCTCTTTCTGAAGATTTTTAGATTCTGTTCTGTTGCGGCAAGACATGAACTTGGAGATCACTTCCGCTTCAATGAACTTGTTTCTCCTCATTTTCCTTTCAATACTGCCTCTTTCTCTCCGTCTAGATTTTTACACTCAGTTACCAGAAATTTGTTCTCTGGCACGAAAAAATCCAGAATAGAGGATGGTGGAAGACTTTCGGAAGTCATGATGTATTTCGTAAGCGTGATAAGTAATTGTGTAGTGTAACGCAGCGTACTACGTGGGCGATCGGATGGGAACGCGATTGCAAAGCGATCCGATGCGAATTCAATGCAGTGCGGTGCGACGCGGCGACTCTGTCCTACGTGCGCGCGAATCGTCCTACACCATTACCGGTTTTCTCCGTCGCCGCCGTTCGCGCGTAAATATCAAGTCGACAGATCGCGTTCGCTTCAAATCGTGCCGCGCCGCATCGCACTTTACGTGCCTTTGGTCACGTAGGACACTTCAATAGCTATCGACTGTTCGTTGTTTCCGCGCCGCACCGCGCCGCTTCGCGTTCACATCCGATCGCCCACGTAGGACGCTCCATTAGTCTGCACCAGGATATAGATTATGTTATAGATTGGTGGTTCTCTTAGTGATCTCACCACTCTAACGCAACACGAGCAAACGCGGGAGCCTTCCACGTCTGCTCGTCTAAGACGTCAGTCGACTGACGAGACATCGGACGCAAAACCAAACGGGAAGATATGACATGGATATCAACTTCCGCTGTTGACGTCGTCTTTAGACCACGACCAGATATCTATTGTGCCCCAACTGTCCAGGAGACGTGATTGACCTTGGACTTCAGTTTGATATGTCACGGTACAAGACAAGGGATATCAAACTAAAGCCCAAGGTCAATCACGTCTCCTGGACAGTTGGGCACAACAGATATCTGGTCGTGGTCTAAGGTCTAGGTCTCCCCAACTGTCCAGGAGACGTGATTGACCTTGGGCTTTAGTTTGATATCCCTTGTCCTCACCCCCGCAGCCGGCGTGACCCTGGACTCGGAGCTGCTGGAGCCGGTGATCGCGACGGTGCGCGCGCGCGGCGCGGGCGGCGACGCGCGCGCTGCCGTGTGGGACCAGCGCGCACGACGCTGGGTGGATAACTCTACTGGTAAGATTGACCATACTGATCTTTGAATTTTGTCTAGGTTATTTATTCAACGAACAGATTGGGTTGAAAATTGGTACACACAATTGTACAATGGACATAGAACGACATTTATCTATACATGTAAAATGCAAAGTCCTGACTGACTAATGTATCAACGCAGGGCCCAAACCGCTGGTCCTAGAGACATGTTTAGACAGTGTTTTTTTTGTGGTGTGTAAGTATCCACTAAGAACTACTAATCCCCCTTGGGTTTAGAAAATCCCGCGGGATCGGGACTTATGCGGTGAAACCGTGGGATTTTGCTAGTTTTGGTATAACAACACACATAAACAGAAAAAATAAGGTTATAAAACCAGATATAGTTGTACATTACTAACCTAACAGCAAAAATGCCTGCTCAGCTAGCATGTTTTAATTTTCAATATTTTCTGTTCCAGACTGCAAAGTAACCCATACACTATCCGAGATGATAATAATAAGCTGCACTAAACTGGCCTACGTAGGTCTTTTGCAAAACGTCGAAACTGGCATATACGGGGCTCGAACCGACGGCGCTAGATTTAAAGTCTCTCACCCAGCCGTCTACGTCGGCAGCTTGATTCTGATTGGCTGCCTCAGTTTTACCACCCTCACCTACATTATGTGCTATCCGGCTATACAAATGGCTAAAAAGACCAAGCACGCTTTAATCAACACTTGGATTGCCATTGGGCTGTTATGTTTCCTATACACGCTTGGGATCTACCAAACGGAAGATGTCAAATTATGTCAAATTCTTGGACTTCTCATACATTATCTGTCATTGTCATCTTTGCTGTGGATGTGTGTATCTGCCAGTAATATGTATAAATGGGTGACGAAAACCCACGGACCTGTAAGAACACCTGATGATGAATTGCCGCCAGATGTTCCAGTACAAAAGCCTATCCTGGGATTGTATTTAGTCGGTTGGGGTATAGCTTTAATCGTCTGCGGTATATCTGGAGCTGTCAACTTGAAAGATTACGCGGGTTATTCCCAATGTTTCTTGAGTACTGCACCGGCTTTGGCAGCGTTGTTTGTTCCGGGAGGGATTTTACTAGTGTTCCTTTTAGTCTTGTTCCTGTTAATAAGATGTACGATAAGGAACATGAATGTGCAGTTGTCTGAAGGGACGCAGGCGACTGAGAATGTCGATTTGGAGATGTGGGAGCCTCAGGCTAATGATAGAGCAGATAGGCGAAGTGTCAAATCGGCTTTGGATTCCGAAATAGAGGATGTAGAACATACTCCGATAATACAGTTGCGTGCACAAGTCATTGTCATGTGTCTGTATTTGTCTGTTTGGTTCTGTGGTGCTATTACGGTCTATCGCCCTCTCCCAGCGTATTTACCCTACCAGGAAGATATCTGCAGTATTATTTATGCAGTGTGCGCGACTGTACTCGGGACATTTATACTATTCTTCTATGGGATAGCGCGGAGTGACGTCAGGGCGCAATGGTCAATGATGCACTGTTACTTCCAAAAGAGTAAACAATGCTGCCGGAACAGAAGTGTTTTTGACACAAACCAGCAGAACACGGCGCCTCCTGCTCCTATGCAGACTTTACAGCCTATACCCAACGATAACAGATCACGCTCTGGCAGCAGAAGTTCCAATAGAACCAACTCGAAAACCAACAACAGTGGTACTTTCAAAGGTGGCGCGGAACTAAATGGCCAAACGTTGAATAAAGATCTCAAAAATACTAACGGAAAGACTCCCAACATTAACCTGGTAGTGCTGCATCGCCAGCAGTACAGATCAAACAACTCAATGATGACATATCCTGACACTGGGACTATGGGCCCTGAGATATTTTACAACCCGAATCAGATGAACGTTGCCAAGAAGTTCTTCAAGAAGCAAAGACAGCATATGAAGAGGAATTGCCTAGAGTTGCCCACAAGGCGTGACTGTGACAACGACTCACATTTCTCCCTTCCTCTGCCTACAAAAGAAGCCTACAACGGCGTCGCTAACATAATCAACTCAGGCTCGAAAGTAAACAACACCAACATCCACGTGGAAAGATCAAATAACGGCATCAAAGAGACCAGACACACTATGAATCCTAACCTATTAGAAGAGGATCAGAAAGACTACAAAAACTACTCCATTGATAGAAAATCTTGGAACAAGAACGAGGATCCCAAGTCCAGTCGGTCTCAGATCATGAATATCTACACTAACGTTCCAGAAACGCAAATTCCACAGCACCAAGTTATAAAGTCTAATGTCCCGAAGACGTTTAATGGGCAAAGGAGTAGCGTTTCCGAAGAATGCTTGCAAAGTCAAGCGGAACAACCAGAAATGCGTACGATATCCCAACAGTGCAGTTTGGAATACAGCTCTGCATCGGAAATAGCCATGCCTCATACTTGTTCGGACCAAACTTTAAATACCCATTCAGAATTGACTTCCTTCCAAGAAACTCAAAGCGCATTGTGTTCTACAAACGAAATCACAGACACTGAGAGTTTCGGGCAGTACATCGACTATTTACAACCTTCGAAACAAGACAAAGAGGGTTTGGACAAATCCCTGCAAGATATCTCCGAAGAATGCACTATGAACAGCGACGAAATTAACCGTTCTAGTACACCGCATAAGATAGAAGCTGAATCTGGGGAGTTAGACAAACTACTCGATAAAGAAATCGGTTCCAAAGAGAAATTAGACGACGACAAAGATGGGTTCTTCGCTAAAACGACTTACGACTTCGAAACGTGTAGTACAAACGCGAGCGAACAAGGCTTCGAAAACGAAAGCGATATCTACTGCCCGAACTACCAAATGTCAGAAGTTAGCATTCGAAGTCACGGGCTTTACGCCCCGTCTCCATCTTCAATGTGTCCAAATGAAATCAGTTTCAGCAACGAAGACGTATCAAATATAGAAAGCCAGTACGTCAACTATGACCCAGGTTGGAGAAAGACCATCAAGAGCAATCCTAAATTAGGCAAATACGTACCCACACCTGCAGTTAGTTGTCCAGAAGTGAACCGGGAAAGTCCAGTGTCTTTCTCTAGTGAATTAGACGAACTATACACGCAAATCACTAGTAGAGACAAGAAAGATAGGCCGAAAAGGAAAGACCCCCATACGGGGCTGGATGTGACATTGACAAGTGACGTGACATTAAAAGCTGACAGTGACAGTTGTGTCAGCGAAGCAGTGTCAGACGTGGAAATCAAAGGTGAAACTACAGTGTGACCTAGAGCTTTCGCTATAGCTGTATAGTTTTTTGGACTAGCTTTCTGTGTAGAATGAAGTGTAAAGTGCCATCTAGCGGCTTTTGTGGTTGATTATTATTGTAAGGAATAGATAATTTTATATAGAATGAACTGGGATCTATTAAAACCAGAAGTATTAACGGCAGCTATTTAATAAAGTGTAAAAATATCTAAATTATACAAATGAAAAAAGTTGATTTTGCTTGAGTTTAAAGGAGTATCTATCAAATTGTTTTCTTTTTTTGGAAATATTTCTAACCCAGTGAAAATATAATTAAAAATGTACTATTTGTATCGTATGAACTGACTGACCTATCTCTTGCTAAGTTTTAAGTGTTCTATGTGTTAGGAAGTTAGGGTGGCTAAAAAACATTATTAAACATATTTAAGCTTAAACATGTTTAACTAACTGTTAAGATACTTTCAAAAATATTAAATCAGCCGTTTTGATATTGAAATAGAGTTTGATATTCGTTTTTAATATCGTTAAGTACAAGTAGATTATGTGACTATTTTATAATGTCAATTATTAGTTACATTCACCGCTTTATCTATACAAATTTTATAAACAACAACAAAAAAAAGTTACCAGAAGACAAATTGGAAGGCACCAAAATGCAGTACCAAAATTAAAAAAAACCCTTCAAGCATTTCACGCGAGGGTGGGTAGCTTATTTTTCCGAGATTTTCAAAATTCGAATATCATTATCAAATCGAATTCGATTCTTTAATGAAAACAATTAAATTACAACATATAAAAAATGTTGTTATCAAACGGTTCAGTTTAATTTGCCGTTTTTGAATGCATTGTTGAGTTTATAAAAAAAATTGTTAGCCCATTAACTTGTCCCACTGTACGGCAAAGATTAGTCAGTAAGACGCCACGGGAGCCTACTCCGGATTGTAGAATGTCCTATGACCGTCGTGAGTCCTAGGACATGTCGATTTCCTCACGATGTTTTCCTTCTCCGTAAGAGCGATATAAATAGCGCACTAAAAGAAAAAGTCAGTGTAGATAAATATGTTTAAGCACAAGCACAAATATATATAACATGTTTAAGCATTAATATGTTGAATATGTTTAGTAAGCCACCCTAATTGTAAGTAGTGTACAGTTATATTATAAGTTTCGACTTGATTTTAATTATGTTTATTGTTCAATGTTTGTATGAGAGATTTTGCTTTTTTTATCGTATATTAGGAGACTTACTTACGTGCCAAATTATAAAGTGTTCAATTCAACGAAATATATACATACAGACTTATTTTAAAGGAAAAAAAAATACAACTAAAAACACAACGCAAAACCTAAGTTTTCGCGATGCTGATATGAAATTCAACTAATTTTTTGGTATTTTCTGCGTTTGTTTCCGTTTTCTACCCTTGATCAGGAGATTCTGTAAGGATCTCGAAACGTAGAGCGTTGAAAAATGCTTAATATTAAAAAAACAACGCCACTAAAACACAAAAATAAGTTAAATTTCATAGCCTTAGTTGTAAAGCAAGGTCAAAATGCAAATTTCACGGCATGAGTCACCGACGCGGGTAGACAAAAGGTGAAGTCGCTCGGTCATGAAAATTAAGAGATGTATGTTCGAGTCCCGCTTTTGCGTTGTGTTTTTGTAGAAGTTTTTTTCTTCTCAAATATTTCTATGATAGCCAAGTGCAGACTTAAGCACTTACAATAAAAATAATATACACAGAGTGTTTTAAAAACCTTTTTCAGTCATTTCTGCCGATATCAGTTTTTTTTAAGTCATTTTCTTTCCTAAGTGTGAGTTAACGAAATTAAGTTTAGAATCCTGTATTTTTGTAGGTAATGTAAGGTTTTTCAAACATACTGTGTATTGGGAATTCGGGAATTCGAATTTTTCATTTTTTGAAAACGACTGACTTTATACATATTATATTCCCGCCTTTCTCTAGTCTTCTAGATTGATGTTGATTTATTAATTAAATACACAAAAACCATTGTTTAAAACTAATAATAACGTAAATTGACACTCTGAAAAGTTTCTAAGTCAAACTTTAGTTAAATAATGCAATCTGACGCATTAAATATCGAGAATGCCTCATTTATTTTTATCTGTATGGCTGTATCATGGGCATGGAATACTAACCTTAAAACTATGAATTGTAAGCATTAATTAACTAAAGTTTTACTAAGAAACCTATACATTTGTAATATCAAAACTATTCTCTAACCCCCTTACTTGTAAACGATGATTAACAGATGAATAAGTTATGTAACGTTTGTATCTGTCTGTCAACTTTGAAACTACTTTGAACTTCTTCATTCGTAAAAGACAAACGACTCGTAGTTTATTTTTAACCGACTTCAAAACGGGAGGAGGTTCTCAAATCGGTCGAGGCAATTTTTGGTCGACAATTCGGTCGATGAGCGTTTGACCATAATATCACCTACTCTCCATCGCACCATCTTTGTAAGTAATGGATGATATAGTCTAAGATGTAACACGCTCATCTAGAAGAAGGAAGACGACAGCGGATTAATATCCGACCCGACTTTCTTAGTGGCTGCACCGGTCTACGTATCGGCAGTAATCTAATTTGTCTTCGGAACGCGACCTCCAATGAGAAGAAGATACAAGAAACTCTCGGGGTTTTTTTTGCAGTGAGTGGTGTGATTCACATTGTTGCATAACTATTTACGTTTTATTTACCGTTTATAATTGATAGGATGAAATATCAAAAGAATTATGAAATTTTATCAACGCGTGTGCCTATCGATGTTGTTGTTTGGCCTAATGTTGCTCTTTTTCATTTTTTTACAGGCCATTTCCTAAACTATGAGAGATAGCGAAAAATGCTGAAAGGAGTCTAAATTTTGACGAAAACTAAAATGGCATTTTTAGATATTTGAAAAATTCATTGCTCTAGCCAGGAATCGAACTTTGTCATTTTGGAAAAAAATGAAACATCCTATAGTTTAGGGATTGGTCTAAAATATTCAACCTGTATAAAAAATATGACTTTAAACCACCTTATTATGAATGCATTCTCAACCTACCAATTAAAAATAGCAGTTTTTGCTCATAAATGAATATAAATGTATTATAATTTTGATTTAGAGCAATTTCTGGCGATGCATATCATACGTTTTCCTACCACTTCAATTGCGGAAGGCTTCCGGAAGCCTCATTAACTATGATTGGGTATCCAAACAACTTGGCTTATGATCTTTGTAAGTACAAGACAACGGATACCTATATGTAGGTATACAACTGTTTTCAAACACATATTCGAAACACTGGCCCGTATTATACATATAACTAAATCGGCTCAACATCGCCTCAGCATTGGTAGATTTATCTCAAAAACCTAACATTTCTAAATTATTTCTTTAAGTATTTACCACACGTATACAATATTGTTATTCAGCTGTTTTTTTTTTCAAAAACAGTACCTACTTTAAAAGATATGAGTGAGACTGTAAAATTATAAACAAATAAACAGTTTTTACGAACAATCTGAGTAGATGTTGAGAAGATTTACAGCCATATTCTCAAACGACCCTAGGCGTATAATCAGCTTTTGTCACATTTTAGCGAACGTTGTTTGCCGCTTACAAGAGCAAGACAGAGCATAGAGCCACGGATAGGGTTATTTGTGAACACTGCTGTTAGTTATTAAAAGAATCATTTTTTAAATTAATAATAACTATTATATTTTTCTTCTGTTTTCGCGATGTTGGATAGAAATTAAACTCATTTTTCGGTTTTAATCGCGTGGAGTTTATTACTCTTAGCAACGTTTCAATGCTCAACGTTTCAAGACCTTTACAGGTCTCTTCTTCAGGAATCCTGCGATTAAACCGAAAACTGAATTTAATTTTTACTTACTAACTATTTTTGTAATAGAAA
Source organism: Idaea biselata (assembly GCA_958496205.1). Classification (NCBI taxonomy): domain Eukaryota; kingdom Metazoa; phylum Arthropoda; class Insecta; order Lepidoptera; family Geometridae; genus Idaea; species Idaea biselata. The sequence continues at coordinate 16,940,674 of OY292400.1, read as the reverse complement.
TTGTCCTGGTATTGTTTTGTAGACAAATTTGTGACAAATAGATGTATTGTAACAAATAATCGAACTTTTGTGATAAAATAATATCTTCCTAACGGGTTCGTGCCGTTTGTAATCTAATACTTTATACTAGACGTTTGTAGAAAATTTCGAAATATATAATTCTGATTTTGTAATATATAAAATAGTGAAAGTTTATATATGAATAGCTTTTTGTGAGGCATTTTGCGTAATAAAAGGCATTTGCACTTTATATGGCGTTTTATTTGTATGGTGTTTATATGTATAATATGTATGTATTTACAAAAGAAAAATAAATATAAGTATGATATCCGGTGTCTAGTCACCGTAACACAAGCTTAGTCGCTTACCACGGGGCATCTAGCCCCGTGGTAAGCGACTAAGCTTGTGGGCGCTGTGTGTTGCTCAGATAATTTATTTATTTATTTATTTAAAAAAAATGATGGGGCATTTACATCTTAATAAAAAATTTACAAATAAATAATTGAAATGCAGGATTACTATTGATTTAAACAGGTGATTAAACAATTGGGCACCTTTTCTACAAAATATTAAAAAAAATGTTTTTGCAAAAGTAGGTATTGTTCCTTGTTCCTATAAATATCTGTTTTTTTTTTTCGGTTCACGGTTCAGAATTTTTTACTAATTTTGCAAAAAAAGCATTGTTTTCACATTTCGTTACGAACTTTGCTATTTTTTAAAAATGAACACGGGTTTAGCCAAAATCGAACAGAGCTGAAGGATAGTTGAGACGTTTAAGTTGCAAAATACGTGCCCTACAATAAATGCTTTACAGCATAAACTATAGGTAGGTACATATTATAAATATGTAGCGATAATAATTTAATTATTCTACCTATAATAATATTATACTATTAGAACAGTTATTGTTAAGTATATTTAAAAAAATAGTTAAACTATTAAAAATAGGTACCTAGGTATATCTATGATACATTTCTTATCAAACATTAATAGATACTAGAATTTTAATGCCTTATTTATATCAGTTTAACATTTCAAATAGCTACCTAAATATAAAAATAATGATTTTATCAATAGATTAAAAATTAAATAATAATTCCATGGCCATGGCTAATTCGAGATTATCAAAATAATATAGATTCTATCACAAGTATGTAGAATATGCAGGAAATTGGGGTCACCCCCCTAAGTGCGTACGGCTAAGATCACAGTCGTTGCACGTTAAGGCATATGCTTCGCGATGTCTGTACACACCTTTAGGGCTTATAACTTTATAACTGACCTAGTAAACGAAGGCTAACATACATAGGTAGGTATGCGCACATCCATTTCTTAGCCTTCGTTCGCTAGGTTTGTAATAAGCAGTTAAAAAGGAGGCGCGACCATCCGCTTGGTAAGTCGTCACACGGTTGCCCGCTCGTGACTCGTACGTGCGGGCTCTACGCCAGCATGTGGCCCATCAACATGCGCCCCACCAACATGTGGCCCACCAGCATGCGGCCCACCAACATGTGGCCCACAAACATGTCCCCCACCAGCGTGCGGCCCTACGCCTGCGCCGGCTGCAGCACCAGCCTGGCAGTAAGCTCGCGGCCGCGCCCCGCCACCGCGCCGAGCATGCGCCCCACCAACGTACGCGGGACTTGCTCCTCTACTGCCTTCTCTTTCTCTCTACCTGAAATATAAACGTGGGTTGCATTGGAAGGTCATGTATAAACCCACACTAATGGATATTTAGAAAAAGAAAGACGCTTTTATCAAATTCTTATAATGGACAGAAACTTGACAGAAACTGTACGATTTGTATGGTGGTAAGGTCTCACCCAATTTTGGTGGTAAATTGAGGTTATCTTTACTTAAAATCTAAGGCGATCGATTAAAAGGCGTAATTTCTTATTTAACTTTTGGTGACATAACTAAGGGACACCCCCTTGGGGGGTCAATATAACACCCCTGAGGAAGAGACCTGCAAATATCTGGGAACGTAGAGCACTGATAAAATGCTTAATATACTAGAAGCAACGCGATTAAAACCAGAAAAATGAGTGTAAATACGGTAAATGCAAGTCAATAAAACCTTTACCTATTAAGAAATCCAGCATGACGCTCGCCAAGCCCTTGTCCTGCGGCTCGGGGCTGGTCACAAGTCTCAGCGTGGAGGTGTGGCAGTGAGCTGCGCTGGAGACCAGCTGCGCGGCGCTGTGCTGCGCGCCCACCAGCAGAGTGGGGGCGGAGATACGGGCCTTGGGGTGGATGCGGACCCAGGCGGCTCCTGGAGGTGATAGATACATAGATGATAGCATAATACAAATACGTAGGTAGGTATGTATATCAAAATGTCTAAATCGACAATTTACCTACTACTTTCTAAGGAACTATTCTGCTCTATAATCAGAAGATCCTCTTCGAAAATGAGGTTGAGGATCTGACGAGAACGTAAAAAAAGTATGGTCGCGGATTACTCCATGGCCATGACATGGTTTGGCAATGTTGCCACAACCGAATTTAGAACCTTAAAAAGGTGACACAAGTCTTCATTTTGGTGTGTCTTTATGTTGGCTACAGAGGTCTTAATTCGTCACAAATATTCCACCTTTGAACTTTCAATTGGACTTTGCTAAATCCATACCTACATTGATAAAATTAAATAATATGACTGACTATTTATGACGAGTTATGTGCATTTCTAACAACCTTTGATCCATAATCCATACAATGAATGGACTTTGCTAAATCCAATAGGTAGCTACCTACCTATACTTACTTATTGCTAATACGCAACTTATAATTCGGATCCTCATCCGAAAATCCTATCTGTTATCTGTGTTTTACTGAATTTTATATCTGTATTACCAATCGATGAGATATATTATTTTTCGAAGACAGAGGAATCTATTTATCGATGGATCTCTTCAACATTTATCAAGAGACTACCTAAATATTTCGTTAGCGCGATCTAGGATTTATCTTTGCGTTCTCACCTCTGACATAGTTAAGAGCTCCATTCCAGTCACAAGCGCGGGAACTACTGCATCTGCCTTCGTTTTGTATTTCACCTTCGGCCAACCATCGCTCTGGGAGTATGGGCCACTGAAATTGTGAAAAAAAGTATTATTTTCAAATGTTCCTTTTTAGGGTTCCGTCCCCAAAGGGTACAAACGGGACCCCATTACTGAGACTTCGCTGTCTGTCCGTCTGTCACCAGGCCGTATCTCATATACCGTGATAGCTAGACAGTTGAAATTTTCACAGAAGATGTAGCATGTGGTATTTCTGTAACAGCTAAATAAATATTAATACTAGGGTCTAAGTTGAGTATCTTAATCTAAGTTGAGTATCTTAAATAGGTAGACCGACTGTAGTGCTGTGAGATCGTATTACGATGTAGCCAAAGTTGCGACCCTTATATCGAATCAATAAAATTACGGCTTTTTTTTTTTTAAAAGAATAAAAGAAAATAAATTGATTATCTTTTCTTAAATTAGTCATTAATTGAAATGATCGTAAGTCGTTAGCAATTAATTTCTGAGAAGCTCTTCGTTAATGTCCTGATGATAATATTTTTCCTCATAATTAGTGTCATAGGTAACTTATCGTTTTTATAGATACCGGTGCAAAGTACAGGCCACTTCGATTGCCCTGATTTATGAAGGGCTATTAAATGTCTGAAGATAAATTCAAATTGTAAAAAATAACTTGGGATTTTTCACTAACAATTCGTAATAAAGATTGAGTAGCAATTATTCGCCATAATTAAAACTATTGAGTGCTCATTCTTGTAACATTTGATATACTCGTACTTAGGTAATAAAACTACATCATCTGTGAAAATTTTAACCATCTAGCTGTTACGGTTTATAACATAGGTACAGCCTGGTGACAGACGGACGGATAGACGAACAGACAGCCGAGTCTCAGTAATAGGGTCCCGTTTTTACCCATTGGGTGTGCCCACACCCACAATGCCCAGTGGCGTTATGTTCTGTTAATAATTTTCTGGAAATTAAACTCATATTTTCGGTTTTAATCGCGTGGTGTTTATTAATACTTTTAGTATTATTTTAATGCTCAACGTTTCGATGTCAACGATGATGAGTTTAATTTAAATCGAACATTGCGAAAACAGAAGAAAATGTAGGATAAAATAAAATATAAATCAATACAGATTTAGTTAATAATATGACTTGGAAATGAACACCGTCTTACTATTGGTCTATGACCGAGTTAAAAACCGCTGTTACCTGAATGAAGTGTAAGGCACTATGGCAGAACAGCGTCGGAGGATACTGCCAGTAGAGATTCGGATGAGGAGCTCCAATCACAGCCAGCTTGTTGATCAGGTTACCGTGGCAGTGGGCTAGGTACCTGAAATAGGTAGGATTTTCTGTAAGAGATATCTAGGTACAGTGGCCGGCAGATTAGTAGAAAAAATGGCGGATGCGCACAAGTCGATTTTTCATAGAAGTCGCATGTACTGCCCGAACTTTCCCCTTCCACGTCAAAATTTTCAACTTATCTGCCGGCCACTGTAGGTGTTTGGCCACAATCTCATAAGCCTTGCTATCTAGGAATACCGCCAGCATCTTGGGCACCATGCTTCGGTTGGGCTTTGCCGACAACTTATTTTTTCTTTAAGTTATATTAGTTAAGTATTTTAGTTTTATCTAAATTATCCAATGTTCCGTTTTTAATTAGGTGTAGATTAAATTTTATGTAAGTATTGTATTTCGTGGTGAAAAACCAGATGGTCCTTATCTAAGAACCTATTGATGTGGTCTCGATGAGGCACCCTCACTGAATAGTAAAATAAGAATATCAAACGTTAAGTCGCATCATTGGCCTCATCATTACTTTACATTTAAATTGAAGAAGTAGTACAAGAAGTAGCAGAAAGTGCAATCGAAAGAAGTCTTACCCCGCAAAAAGGCCTGGGAACCTGGAAGAATCCTATTCAATCTAGACTTGTAAACAAATAACAAGAAATCAAGACCAATCAACAATAACATGTACATGTTATTGTTGATTGGTCTTGATTTCTTGTTATTAGTACCTAACCAATATAATATCTCCCTAATAAAATAAGTGTCTATGAACGATTGTATAATCAATCATATTATAGGTACCCTATCGGTAAATGATAATAGCGGCCACGGGTAATGTGTATATAATTCACGCGTTTCATAGATTAAGTTTTACGATAAACCACGCGACCACGCATTTGTAAAGACAGAATTATGAAAGCACTAAAGGGTTATCTCATTAAGTTGATAAGGGTGGAAGGAGTTCCGTGTCTGTCTGTTGCATAATAAGGAAAAGTTTAAAGAAAGGTTCTCCGAGTCCTCAATACGGATCTTATCTGATTAAGACAGTAGGTATTCCGACCCGGAATTTCGAAACGCGTTTCCCGTTTTTTTGCCCCTTTAAGTTACGATTTCAGGTGTAAGCACTTTATCTTAGACCTACCCCCTTACTTACAAACGCTAACGTTTGTCTTTTACTGTGACATGACGTTTCAAAGTTGACAGGCAGAGACAAACGTTACATAAACTTAGTCATCAGTTAATCATCGTTTATATGTAAGGGGGCTAATCGTCAATAATCTCCTTCTTCCCTACTTTTAGCTGTACCCAATCCTTATCAGATTTAGTTTTAATTTTAAAGTGATTTGATTAATACAAAGCAAAGGTTTTTTCAGTTGACTAGCGGAACCATGAATGCCCAGAGATATCAAGCGGAACCCGGAATCACATACCTCGACGTGCCTCGTAGCACGGCATAAAAATTCTAATCTAAATTTACATTTAAAATGTACCTAATACGGTCAAAGATCAACCACTCATCGCACTCAATAAAAATATTTCAATTACTAACTAAAAGATAATAATAATAATAATATAATAATAAAATCATTTATTGCAATAATTAAATGTTTACAGATCATTGTCGCCCTATTATCTGAACTAGCGTTAGCTGTATGTCAGATGATAGTTCTTCCCTTATGTGACATTATTTTTACATTTAACATTACAAATTATTATATTCAACAAGAAAGCAAGTAATACATTTTCATTACTGACCACTTGACAGGATTCACTTTCAAATTTCATTTCTCTAAATTTTAAATTCTAGTCATTAATTTTTTTTTTTTTTTTTTTTTTCACATGCAAATAATATCATAAATAATTAAAATAAATTATAAATTAAAAAATAACACAATTAGGTATAATAGACAATCAATAATAGTACAAATAAAGTAGACCAATTTCATTTTATCCTTTCCCTGTTAAAATTGATAATAAGTAGGTACGATTATTCATGTAATAGAAAAAGAATGTTAAAAAAAAAGAGTACCACCTGTTTGCTGTGTGATGTAACTAAGATGGATTTTAAGAATACCCAGTAAATTGGTGTTTGCATAATGTTGATAGAATATTAAGTATACCTATATTTTAAAAGAAAATGATAAATAAAACATCAATATTTTTTAACATTAGTTTGTCAGCTTGAGCAGATCTTCAGTTTCATCATAGGATAATGAGTGTAACCATTCATTTATTTTATGTTTTATTTCACAATTGTTTAGTGGTCGAATATTAAGTAAGGAATTTACTATGTTGTAGAGTCTGGGAGCCTGGAAATTAAAGGTGTTACAAGCATATTTGCTATGTACTCTTGGAACCAAAGCTTTAGGTTCTCTCCTGGTACCAGTCAAAGTCGTTGGATCAGTAGTTTTATGGAACTTACGAATACACTGACTCACGAAAAGTTTACGTACTGAAAAGACCTTAGCTTTTTCGTATAAAGACACAGTAGGATGCCGGAAAGGTAGTCGCAATAGCACCTTCAACACGGCTCTCTGAGCCCTTTCAGCTTCGATGAGGTGACTCTTATCCGCAGCACCCCATGACGATATGCAATACGAGGCTATACATTCTGCCAATGCCTTGTATGTTTGGATAAGAAGATCTCGGTTTGACAGCTGACGCAACTCCTTGAAAATATAAATTAGTTTTCTAAGACGTTTTGAAATGTAGCTTATATGTTTTTCCCATTTCATCTTGTCATCTATGAATACACCCAAATACTTTATATCGGAGACTCTATCCAATGTAGGACAGCTGCATCTCTGTGTTTCATAGGTAAACGACCGGTTGCAGGGAAAAACATGGATTTTAATTTGAATATTAGTACTTGGTGAGCGAACTATAGTTTTGCTAAAGCACATAAATTTAGTCTTACTAGTATTCAGTGACAGCAAACTATCTTCGAGCCAAGCAGATACCTTAGCCATCCCTGCTTCGGTAATGCGTCGAACATCATCCCAAGATTTGCCATTAAATAAGATGACAGTATCATCGGCAAACATCTGAATATCAGCACCCTGAATGTCGAGGTTATTTAGCTCATTAGCATATACCAAAAACAATGTTGGACCCAAATTGCTACCTTGGGGAACGCCGTAAGTGGAATTAAGACTGTTACTAATGTGATTCTGAACTCTTACAACTTGCGATCTGTCACATAAATAGTCCTGGAACCACTGGAGAACATTCCCTCTAATTCCCAAGTTTTCGAGACGTGCTAGTAAAATTGGAATAGAGACGCTGTCAAAAGCTTTCTGTAGGTCCAAGAAGACACCAAGACAGTGTCTTTTTCCATCAACATGGGAGACTATTTTAGAGGTCAAGTTAAGGACTGCGTCATCAGTGGATTTTTTCCTGCGAAATCCATATTGCTTTTCACTTATCATCCCTTTGTTTTCTAAGTATTGAATCAACCTATTATTAGTTAGCTTTTCTAAAACCTTAGACAGTGTACTCAACAGTGAGATAGGTCGGTAATTAGTTGGCTGGTTCTTATCTCCTGATTTATAAATAGGACAAATAATGGCAGTTTTCAGAATCTTAGGGAAAACTCCGGTTTCATAACTTAAATTAACCAAGTACACTATAACATCTGTCATATAAAATCTACAGGTTTTAAGTATTGCTGATGTGATACAATCTATACCAGGAGCAATACCCAGTTTCAGTTCCCCGATTACTCTATCGACCTCAAATTTGTCCGAGGGAAATAGGACCATAGATTCCATTAGTAAGTGATTATTGTTTCGTGCTTTTAAAGCAAGAGAACATTCACTGGTATTTAAATTATTTAGGGTTTTTATTGCCAATTCAGGCCCTACTGATGTGAAAAAGTTGTTGACGCTATCCAGAGATTCGACAGCTGAATTAGCAATTCCAAGTAACTCATCTGCACCCACACTATTCTTGCTCATATTACATACCTCCCTAATAATCTGCCAAGTACGCTTCATGTTACCCTTATTCTCAGTTAGCTTCTCATTATAATACTCAGTCTTAAGTTTTTTTATTAATTTACGCAGTACGTTCCTGTATTTTAAAAACTGGTTCAATAGTTCAATGTTATTATGATTTTTCTTAATTTTTTTATGCAATCTGTCTCGTTTTCTAATAGACTTAACTATACTAGGTGTAATCCATGGTTTAAGTGGAGCATTCCGCTTAGAAACATTAACAGCTTCAGTGCAATGTTTAATAATTGCTTTTAATTTAAAAACAAAAGCCTCCCACGCGAGGTTGGCATCATTGGAATTATAAACATCTTAGTATAACATCTTAGATAAACTTAGTAATAAGATAAACTAATAAGTAGGTAAATTCTATACGTAGGTATTTGATGCAACATCGTACGTTTATCCACAATCGCGTCACGCATTCGTCACTTCAACACATTCTCGTCATTCAATGGTAAAATGATAACTAAAAGTTTGGACCTAGATATACCAAGGTATATAGTTTTAGGTCTTTATAACCGACTTTCACAAAAGAAGGAAGTTAGGTATCTATTCGTTTTGTTTTTGGGTGTACCTACCTATGTTGCTGAATTTCTCTGCCTTCTGAGGTTTTTTTTTATTAGAACGGTGTTAGGTTCTAGTTGGTCCTATTACAGTTTAGTAAAGTTCTGATGAGTACTGGAATGCATTTCTACCTTTTGATGGAGGAATGGAATCTTTTGCTTAGGTACCTATGTATCTAACTTCAGTGACGTATGAACACTGCTTGACACGCGGTTAAAGATCTCCTAGGACAGTGTGATTCATTCTAGCATTGTCACTTACAAGTTTAATGGGGACCTTACTCATCCTTCTTCTTCTTCTATTCGTATAGTGGTGTGGCTTACCTAGTGTTAAAGTTTTTAGTTTGCCTAAAGGCCTCTAACTTGACCTTACGACTGTTATTGGAGATAACAACCTGACAAACATCTGATTAACGTGCCATCCGAAGCAAGGAGGAATACTTTTTCCCATACAAATTATCGGTCACCCTTCCAAGTAATGACCGCGCCAGGCGTTGCTTAACCCTCTCCTCAGCCTAATCCTAAGAACCTAAATATCCAGTCCAATATGTTTTATTCACTTACCAAGCTAACATCCCTCCGATCCCGAACCCTATGACCACTGCAGGTCTTGCCTGTGACACTCCCAGCGCATCCATCAACGTCGCCAGTTCTTCCACTGCTCTTGGGGGAGACAGTTCACTCCTGGAACCACCTTCGCTGCCGCCCGTTCCTCGAAGATCGAGGGTTATTACATGGTGACCTAGAGGAAGGGAATATGAAGGAACACCCATGTTTTTTTGTATGTATTTCATCTTCTGGACGGGAGTTGAAGACTCCATTTCTTTATTAAATATTTTTTTATGTAACTTTATGAAATTGAGAACTATTATCTTTATTGAGAAGTCCTTCAGTACTATTATTCACTCGCTGCACACAGGTCATAAATCATAGTAAGGAGCAATAATGTGCAGGACTTTGTCTGCTCATAAGGCCAATTTGTGAGAAAGAGAGCTAAATAGGCACTCTCTGTACCGCTTTCCTCGTTTTAGGACCCGGTGTGTGCAGCGAGTGCAAAACTGTTTTTATTTAAAGAAGTCCTACCTGCTTCGGCCAGCCGACGGACCACGTTAGTCCAAGTGGGACACCACAGGTTACCAGCGTCGGGAGCGTCACCCAGGATGATCACAACTTGACCTGACTTCTTACCCGTTTCCACGTAGTGGTATTTCACGCCCTGAAATTGATACGTAGATACATTAACGCTCTGTTAACCGTGTATCCTCGGCATTGAACGGCATTGAATTGGGTTCCCCCATCTCTTCCCAGTGCGCGTAAAAATATTGCCAAATCTATCTGCAGAAGGTACCTGTGGTAAATAATGACCATTGATTACTTACCAACTGCGCAGACCCAAAATAAAAAAAGTCAATTTGGCGTTTGGCGCTAACCCCTGGCGAAGGCCCGAGAGGGATGCAACCGGGACCATGGCTTGGATGAGAAGATTAATAATTTAAAACTAAAGTGGCACAATGGGAAGCCTTATCGCCTATGGGCGATCTTTTTCAGGCAATTACAACAATAAATATCGTAGAATAAAAAAAATTTAAATTAAAAATTTAAAAAACCCCCGACTTAAAAAATCTTCAAAGTTAAAACAAAACTAAACTTTAATTAAAAAGGCAAAAATAATAACCCGAAAACAAATTTCATGTCTCTGAGTAGGTATGTGGTACCTTACGTTCCCGCGTCGGGGGACGCGGTACTATAAGCACGGGTCGGTTACCATCAACTTCTGTGACACATTCCCGCGTCCCCCGACGCGGGAACGTAAGGTACCACATACCTACTCAGAGACATGAAATTTGTTTTCGGGTTATTATTTTTGCCTTTTTAAAGTTTAGTTTTGTTTTAACTTTGAAGATTTTTTAAGTCGGGGGTTTTTTAAATTTTTAATTTAAATTTTTTATTTCACCCTTTTTGTAAAAGCGATTTTGATGAAACATGCTTATTGTTGTCACAAAAGTCACGTCCTTTTATTTGATACCCCACTCGGGTATATTTGAAAACATTCGGTTTTTATTTCCGAGTTTGACCCTACATATACTTTGAACGGCTGAACCGATTTTGATGAAACTTGCATATTGTTGTCACAACAGTAATGCTCTTTTATTTGATACCCCACTCGGGCATATTTGAAAACATTCGATTTTTATTTCCGAGCTTCAACCAACATATATTATGAACGGCTGAACCGATTTTGATCAAACATAGCTAAGAACACTCGCGCAAAAGACACCTATTAAACAAAAAAAACTACATTCAAATCGGTTTATCCGTTCGTGAGCTACGATGCCACAGACAGATACACAGACAGACAGACAGACAGACAGACAGACAGACAGACACACAGACACGTCAAACTTATAACACCCCTCTTTTTCCGTCGGGGGTTAAAAATTAGCTTCTTGATTTAATTAGGTACGACTGAGGTTTGTGGCGCCTTCTAAATTTTATAGGTAGATGAACTATGGTCCAGCGATTTCATCCGCAAATGGCCAGATTCCATGGAAAATTTTATAAACCCTTTCTTTTAGGATGCCTACATCACATAGTATCAGCTCTCTACCATCAGCAGTTTAAGCTGTGCGTTGATTCATCAGTCAGTCAGTCAGGACAAAACACAACACATTTTTTAGAAATAGAAGATTAGGGCTAGTTTATACACTGACAAATAGACGAACTACGCCCGGCCGGCGCGGCTGTTTCAACCCCATTAGTCCCGATCTCGAGGGAATATCCGCCTATAAATTATGTGTGTTATTCCTGAACTCTACTATCTACCCCCAAGTTTCACCCCAATCGTTTCAGCAATTTTTGCTTGAAGAAGTATCTAACTTAAAAGAATGTCCAGTGAGGTTATACCTAAGTTTGTTCAAACTTAGGTATTTATATAGGTGTTACACCTAAGTGTAACCAACTAGGTAAGTATTTAAGAAATATTTTAGGTAATAGGTATAGTAAACTCACCAAAATCATCATGTAACAATGAGTTCCAATTGACGAATCGACAGTCAACTCCACCGAAGGATTATCCTTTCGCTTCTTTCTATGTCCCTTCCATAACCTCTTCACAGCGATCTGGATCACTTGCCAAATGCCGAAGAAAACACATTTTAACACCAATTCCACAGCCGGCCACCCAGATATGACTTCAAGAACATTTTTACTGGCACCCATGATGATAGTGTGCGATTAAAAAACTACAGAATGATTATAAAATGGTCCGACGAGCTCAAAGGTCTGCCTGTGAGTGATAAGGAATATTCGATCGGCGAGTTATCGGGTTTGTGTTAGGTATTTATCACTGTTTTCTTTGCTTGTAATTGATATTGTAGGGTAGGTAGGTGATGATTTTTTTTTATTCTGAACTTGCGTTTTGTTTTTCCTGCATGCGATTCGTATCTTAATTTAAGCTTAAGAAACTATGATGTTTATGGGCGTATATGGGTACCATACAAGACGACTTATGACTAAAAGTGTAACATGGTCAGAATATCTAGGTACCCTGCACAGGCCTGCACTATAAGTTACGCAACTAAAAATAACTTTTAAATTTAACATTTGTATTCGACTTGAAAATATTTAATCCTATCTTAGTAATATTGAAAAAAAAAAAAATATAAGCCCTTTAATTTGTCCTCTGCAGGGTAAGGGTCTTCTCTTAGAGGGGTTAGGCAGTAAGACGCCACGGGAGCCTACTCCGGATTGGCGAAAGTCTCATGCCTTCGGACCGTGGTGAGTCCTAGGTACATGTCCCATGCCATAACATGACACCTAATAACATCGGTCTTCCGGTGAAGGAAAACGGCGCGCGGCGCAAGGAAACAGACATGTCCTACTAATATTATCATAAAGGTGTGTAAGTGGGTAAGTAAAAGAGTACCAACCTATGTTTATTACTCCTTCACGCAAAAAATACTAAACCGATTGCGATGAAACTCAATAGAGATAAATAAATAAATTGTGTCAACAACACACAGCGCCATCTAGCCCCGTGGTAAGCGACTAAGCTTGTGTTACGGTGACTAGACAACGGATATAATACTCATTTATATTTTTCTTTTGTAAATACATACATATTATACATAGAGGAACACCCAGATCTTTGAAGGTTCTAAGTGTAGCCCAGGTGTCTATACATAGACATTGCGACCGTTACCCTTACCCTTGTCTCTCTTGCAAGTCTTGACTCTTATTGAAAATACTAAAATAGGTAGGTATCTCTACCTGTAGGTACCTACCAATGGATATGTATAGTACGTCCTCTTAGTGCAAATGCTCGTCACTGCCAAACCATCAATTTATATCCCATTCAACGCCAAATGACAGGGCCTAAGAAAGGCAAGCATTATGATAGTGACGACCACGATATGGCGGGAAGGAAACAACAAAAATACACTTGCGAAAAAATGCTCAATGTACCTATCATACCGATTTCTGAAACTGAACTTTATCTTTGTGTTCTCGTGTTTCTTTTCTAAATGGCTGAGAAGCGAAAAGCCCTCTTTTAAAACGAATAGGTTATCAAATCAGTCAAACATGTATTGCGTCAAACACTGTAGATACTTAATTATAATAGTTAATAATTGTTGAGTAGGTAGCTTAGGTAGGTAATATAGCGGTATTAGCGGTGTGTATATATGTGTAATGTTTACAAAATTAAATTATTATATTTATTTGATTTGTTTTTTTTTTTATTTACCCATTTTAATCGCGTTACTATTATTAATTTTAGCATTTTATCAATGCCCTACGATTCGAGATCCTTACAGATCTCTTCCTCATTGATCGGCTTTTATTTGCAAAAATCGAGTTGCTTTCACTGCCGACGAATTACGTTCGGCATTCTCTTTAAAACCTTCGCTAAGGTCCGAATCCGAACCGAGTAAGGTAGGTACCTATTTTAATAAATAACAAATTAAGCTGCCTTCCACCTCTCAGCACTGCACACTGCAAGCCAAGTGCCGAGTGCAGCGTAATGACTGCGATGACAAATGCGGACTGTCCAGTCATTGCGGCTAACGATGTCTCAGGATGTGAAGGAATGGCCACTTTACAAATATGCACTGTACCTACTCGTTGATCTCAACTTTACTATACCTACTTAGATGAGGTCTTCTTATTCTAATACTATAGCCTACTATACAGTTACACTACTTCTATATAATGAGGAGCTCATTGCTCTAGCTGTGCCCGCCGATCTTGAACGGTCGTGCGGGTTAAGCAGCGTTTGGCGCGGTCATTACTTGGATGGGTGACCGATTTAATTTGTGTGGCAGTAAATCATTACGTTAAGCAGTTGGTCCCGGTTGTTATTTCGGATAGCAGTCGTTAGGTCAAGTTAGAGGCCTTAGGGCGATCTGAAAACTCTAACACAGGGGTTCCCTAACTTATTTGAGTCGCACCCCCCTTTCGACCATAAAAAAAATCCGCGCCCCCCCGTCCTCCAGTCCAGATTGTCAGGTCAGGATAAAAAAATGTTCAAAATAAGGATTTTTATTGCTCATTATTTTTTTTCATTCATACAAAAGGTATTTGGTCCCTGCCAGCCTAGAGGCTGATATTGGCCGACTGAGGAAACAATATTATGTTCTTCACAGGCGTCAACGCGCCCCCCCAGTTAGGGAACCCCTGCTCTAACACTAGGTTAGCCACACCACTACACGAAAAGAAGAAGACTTCTATACATAGGTTGCCTGGAGACCGCTTTCAGCGGTAGGACCGCCTATTGTGCCACTTTAGAATTTAGGTTTTTTTTTTATTAATTGTAATTGTTAATTTTGGTAAGCATAATAAAGCTGTCTATCCATTTTTAGGGTTCCGTACCCAAAGGGTAAAAACGGGACCCTATTACTGAGACTTCGCTGTCTGTCCGTCCGTCCGTCCGTCCGTCTGTCCGTCTGTCCGTCTGTCACTAGGCTGTGTCTCATGAACCGTAATAGCTAGAAGGTTGAAATTTTCACAGAAGATGTATTTCGGTTGCCGCTACAACAACAAATACTAAAAACAAAATAAATTAATTATTTAAAAGGGGCTCCCATACAACAAACGTGTTTCAAAAACTACAAGGGAATTCTAGTACGATGTGAGGTCGCTTCTGATTGGTCGAGTCAAATCGAGTTGGTCATGGAATTCAAAATGGCTGCCCTATCTGTCAAATATACTAGTCTGCCTTCACTGACCAAAGAGTTTCTTATAAGTTTCAGATTTTCTTTGAATCAAAGTTCCGTACCCAATTGTGATAGTAGTACGGAACCCTTCGTGCGCGAGTTTCACACTTGGCCGGGTTTTTTTTTAAATATCTGAAACCGAATTTATTCGAATTTAAACATTCCGACGTTAAGGCCCTTGGCGCTACGACTTAGCCCGGTGTGTGGTAACGCTGCGGCCGAAGCCTCTTATATTTCAAATTCTTTAAAACCAGGGTTACAGGGTTCAAGCAAACTTATGTATTATAACTTTCGGTTGTTTTTGCATAAAGAAGTAGCCCTTTTGTTTACCAGTTTATATTCTGTAAGGACCAAGTAAGAAAATATAGACTACAAACAACCTAAAGTCACTGAAGTTAACAACATCAGACACTCATCATTCGAAGTTATGTGATAAATAGGTATTAAATTGATTTTCCATTCAAACGCCTTTTAAAATCCAAGAGCAATTGTGGCTGAGCAAAATAAGTATTATAAATATCGTCCTTTATTTGATGTTGTGCTGACTACAGTTGTATTGTGGCAAGTCATATAAGTCATAACGTCTTTGTAGACCTTTTTAGCTGTAATAGACATTTCATTGCTAATGAAGTGATCTGATGATTGCAGAAAAGAAGCGAGCCTTATTTAGGGTTCCGCACTTAGGTACTTCAAAAAAAAGGACACATGACTCGGATATCGAAAAAGGATAGAAAGAAAAAAATTCAAAATAGTACAAAAGTACTTCCTTTAGTAACTTTAGAAAGAAAAAAGTTAAATTAAAAATGTAAAAAACCCCCGACTTAAAAAATCTTCAAAGTTAAAACAAAACTACTATAAGCACGGGTAGGTTACCATCAACTTCTGTGACACATTCCCGCGTCCCCCGACGCGGGAACGTAAGGTACCACATACCTACTCAGAGACATGAAATTTGTTTTCGGGTTATTATTTTTGCCTTTTTTAAAGTTTAGTTTTGTTTTAACTTTGAAGATTTTTTAAGTCGGGGGTTTTTTAAATTTTTAATTTAACTTTTTTATTTCACCCTTTTTGTAAAAGCGATTTTGATGAAACATGCTTATTGTTGTCACAAAAGTCACGTCCTTTTATTTGATACCCCACTCGGGTATATTTGAAAACATTCGGTTTTTATTTCCGAGCTTCAACCAACATATATTATGAACGGCTAAACCGATTTCGATCAAACATAGCTAAGAACACTCGCGCAAAAGACACCTATTAAACAAAAAAAACTACATTCAAATCGGTTCATCCGTTCGTGAGCTACGATGCCACAGACAGATACACAGACAGACAGACAGACAGACAGACAGACAGACAGACACACAGACACGTCAAACTTATAACACCCCTCTTTTTCCGTCGGGGGTTAAAAATACATTAATAACACTATTGGACTCGCACTGAACTGAATTAATCTTGTAACTAGATAGATTATAAGAGGTAGGTACTCGTTTGCTTAGTAGTAGGATGAAGTAGGACATAAATTCATCTACTTAATATATAAAATTTCCTTGTCACAGTGTTAGTTACCGTACTCCTCCGAAACGGCAAGACCGATCTCCACCAAACTCCACATGCGCATTCAGTAGGTCTGAGAATCGGCTACTATCTATAATTTATAAGGCAAAACAATGTTTGCCGGGTCAGCTAGTAATATAATTTTATTGACATACGCGTACAAATCCTTTCTTAGTGAATACCACGTGGATACCTACACATTTGTTATTAAATCATAATTAAAAATTTACATTTATTTACATTTCCTTTTCAGTCGTGGTAATACATTTAAAATTGAATTGTTATTATTATCGATTTATTAATTGTGAATGTCAAGTTTTATCATATTAATTGTCTAAAAATTCTTTCATTGAGTAGGTAAAATGGTCTGCCTACCAAGAAATTAAAAAGCATAGTCCTCAATGTCACAAAATTATTACATTGTCTAATGTCTATTGGTAGCTTATTATAAATTTGAGCGGACATTACAAAAACACTGTTGCTAAAGTGTGAAGTTTTTACATTTGTTTTAATCGTTTGTATGCAGTATCGCCGTCTAGTGCTCACAACATTCGGATATAAATTTGTCTCTAGGACCAGCAGTTCATAGTTCAGTCATTAAGTCAGTCAGTCATTCAGGACTTTGAATATTATATGTAGGTATAGATAGATAGGTATTTGCAAATCCATCTCAAAGTGGATACAATAGATGCGTGGGCACGTCGCACGTCGCAACCCTCTGCCTTCCTGCCCGTTGTCTGGAATACATAAGGGGAGATCCCATCCCGCAGATTATGAAAGTATTTCATTATTTTCCGCACGATTTCACCGTTCTATGTCTGATTCAATAGAATAATATATAATCTAAGTACTGACTGTTAAATCTACGTTAGATATACTTATAAATAGGTACATTCTAGGTAAGACTTTTTTTTATTAGATTTCGATGTAACAGTGTTTGCTCTTATTTAATTTTACTGTATTAATATATACTAGCAGTCACCCAAGTGATCAATTCGTCATTGATGTGGTCATTGACCATACCTACTGCAAATATATTAAGCAATATTTTACGGCCGCCTGGGGGACTCCATTCCTATCCAAGACCAACCAGTTTACCAAGCAGTAAATCTTATTGACCATAGTAGGAACCTCCTACAAATAGATTTGGGAATGCCGGGATGTAGGTTGATTTGGCAATGTTGGCCAAATTATGGCCGGCTGGCCGCCATAGCCAGTGCAGTACCCACGGTCGATATGTAGATATCCTACTTTTCCTAGGTAAACGCGAAAGTTTGTATGTATGTACTAAGTATGTGTGTGCCTTTGTTACACCTTCACGCAAAAACTACTGAACCGATTGCGATGAAACTTGGAATATACATAGCTGGAGACCTAGAATAACACATAGGCTACTTTTTATTCAGATATTCCCGCGGGATTGGGACTTGCGTGGGTGAAACCGCAGGACGTTGCTAGTTACTGTATAATCCTTAGACAATCATGCTATGTATTACCCACCAAAATAATGATTACCATTCGAGTCACGGACCACGGCGGGGGGAGAGAGAGGGCACCACAGGGTAGCTGTCAGCGTCCTTACATTTACATCACAATCTGTCCCTCGGGAGTCGGGTACATAGACGTTATGTAGGCTGCTATTATGGTGGACAGGCCGATACTTATTTCATTATACTATGTAAAGATTATATAATATGGTATCGTAATTTAGATACCGATAGGTAGGCCTAGGGTAGCTGGGGACATCAGGTATTCTACAAATATTATACAGGTGAAAGTTTGTGAGTATGTATGAGTGTGTTTGTTGCTCCTTCACGCAAAGACCGCCCGTGCCGGACCGATTGAGTTGAAACTCGGTAGATAGCCGGAGTTCTGGAATAACACATAGGTATATTTGTTAGCTCAATACCTTTTATTGAAATAACGGGCAAAATGGTTGAGTATGAGATGGTACGGTCTGAGAAGGCCCGACGATTATTATTAGTTAAAAATGGATAAGAGAGAGAGAGATGGTTACTGTGGGTAAACCCTAGACCACATGGTTGACAAATATTCAAAGGGATATGGGGAACCTTGGCCTGGTGGAAATAAACAAGCGTGATACATGCGTGCATTTATAATAGGGAAAGCCGACCCGGTCTACACCGGACAATGGCGAGGCAGAAGATGATTACTCTTTACTTTATGCTAGCTTTGTTCCTTTCCCTGTACCTATGCAGGAACTGCTACGTTCCAGGAGGAAGAAGGAAGCTGGAGGGTTACTGCGGTTCGTTTCGATACGACATCGATACGATGATTCTACTGTCACATTCTGACAGTAGGGTGACAGTAGAACCATCGTATTATCGTATCGTAGTCGTATCGAAACGAACCGAAGTACCTAACCCTCCTGGGCGGAATTCCTATCACATCAGCACCTTAGATACAAATCCTCGGTTTCCAAGACGCTCTCCTTAACTGAGTAAGTACAGGTATTTTAGGTGAACGAGCTTCATCTTAGATTAGAATCACACTTACCATAATGCAAGATTGTGGTCAACCGGTCCCATATAATATAATAGAGAATCTAAAGGAACACAGTAAAAAAATCATGGCGTAGACTACAATATGCATTGTCAAAATAAATAAAGATAACTTTATCACATAACAAGGATCGCAATGCGGGTATAAAACGTATCCCGAGCTCATATTTCTAACCATATTTAATATACCATACAATAATAAATCGAGATATCGAGATGTTTATCATATTACAACCGCAAGCTAAACTCAGGTAAAGACGGGTGTCAAACTTAATACTGTAATGTGACGCTCTTACTATGGCGACGTTATCCAAAAATTTCAGAGGTATTCTAATTTTAAAGAGATTGAGGTTAATTATTTAATTAATTAAAAGTCCCCATACAACAAACGTGATTTTTTGTGATAATGCAATGGAACCCTTCGTGTGCGAGTGCGACTCGCACTTTCCCAATGCCATAACGACACCTATATCTAGTTTCGTAATTTGTATCAAGTGTCAGTGTCATCGTGTATCCGAAGCTTTACTTCAGTGTGGATGCACCATTAGTCTGAAATGGCGGACGGAAGTTAGACGGACATGCAATTTTTTCCAGATTTAACATGCACCGAGTGAAGTCCATAACTGCATTATACGACTTTCAGGCGGCCGCAAACTTTTTACTCCTGAAGATAATGCTGCGTGAATTTGGACTCTAAGTTGTATAACTTATGGTACATTTTGCGCTGTGCTCGGTGGTGCCGACTGACTGTATAGGGTAGTAGGGCTCCTCGTTACGTACTTGACTGTGTAACTTCGTTTGTCAATTTGTGGTGATGTACTGTAGAGCGGATTGGACATTGGTTGGATGATGTTGCTTTTAAATGTCATATTTTTAACCAAGATCAAAAAAAGGAGGAGATTCTTAATACTGATCATAATCTTCAGTGATGTTTGAAAAACACTAAAAATTGGCATAGGATTAGGACACCGCGGTACTAGTCCACGATCCAAAGTAAAAAAAAAAAAATTACGTAAACTAAAACGTAGGCATGCCCCAACTTGGGGCATGCCTACGTTTTTTTTTTCTAATTAATATAAAAACACAATTCAGAAAACTTAGACAATGTAGGGGCATGGTCATGGCTGATATAGAACTTATAGCATAAACATATTTTTTCATGGCAGATATAGGTTTTATTCCATAAACATATTTGCTCTAATATCTTTATCCAGGGAGGAAACAGTCGACTAAGTTTTTATGAAGAAAGAGTAGGTAGACTGTTCTCTTATCGGAAGGTTGCAGTTGGTCCCGGTTGTTATCTCTGATTGCAGTCGCTAGGTCAAGTAAGAAGCCTTAGGGCGACCTGAAAACTCTAACACCAGGTGAACCACACCATTACACGAAAAGAAGAAGAAGAAGTGCCCTTAAAACTCGAACCCCCGAACCGCCTCTTCTCTCCATCAAGGGTGCGTCACTACGTCACCAGCGCAATGTCTATTACAGCGGCCCCTTCTAACAGATTTATTCAAAATGTTATTTTACACCCAGCATCCAGCGTCCCACCTACTGAGCTCTATTGTGTGCATATAACTCTATGTAATCTGTAATCATATTGCGTTCACATTGTACTTTAGTCGTGTGGTTGTTGAAAATGCAGCTCGTGATATTTTTTTCTATCATTTTTTTTATCTCTTCTAATATATAAAATTTCCATGTCACAATGTTAGTAACCGTACTCCTCCGAAACGGCTTCACCGATCTCCACCAAACTCCACATGCGCATTCAGTAGGTCTGAGAATCGGCTACTATCTATAATTTATAAGGCAAAACAACGTTTGCCGGGTCAGCTAGTTATTTTATAAGATTACCTACATTGTCCAATTTAGAAATGCTTCATCGCTGTAACAACTACGGTTATTCTCTTATCTGTCGGTGTCTATCGACCTGATTCAGCATCCATATTATCTATCTAGTTAATAACTGAGTTTCGTAGGCACTTTGCAGTGAATTGGTGTTTTAACGTAACATGTATTGTGATTACACCTGTGATTACCTCAAGTCAGCAGTGTACCTACTACGAAGTGCCTCACAAACTCAATAATCAACTATATAGATAATAATATGGGTGCCGGTCGACAGTCACTGACACTGACGTAAAACAGTAAAAAACGGTGTCAATGTCGGTTATTGATGTACCTACTTATAACAAATATATAATTTTATATTAGTACAATACAAGAAAATAAATCAAAACACAAATACAT
Source organism: Idaea biselata (assembly GCA_958496205.1). NCBI lineage: Eukaryota > Metazoa > Arthropoda > Insecta > Lepidoptera > Geometridae > Idaea > Idaea biselata. Next base: position 16,919,253 of record OY292400.1, on the reverse strand, counting down.
AGAGTGTATAAGGACAAATAGTAAAACAGTAAGCCCGATTAATAACGTGGGGTAAGGTCGGACCTAGGTCGGAGCAGTGAGATCATGCTTTGTCTTTTTCCGTGACAAGAACTTTCAAAGTGACAGACAGAAACAAAAAGTGGTAAAATTACTCCGATCTTACTCCACGTTTATGAATAAGGCTTTAAGTGATTTTGGATGTCCGCAAAAGCTACTGGACCGATTTCATTATTTTGGAATTTTTCACTGCGCTTCCTCTTATTTTCGCCGCGAGTCTTCAGCGAGGCGTCACGCCAAAGCTCCCGAGATGAATTCTCACCACAGCACAACTGTAATAAGAAAGTATTTTATCCGATTGAGAGTCGGTCGGTAGTAGGTATAATTACATAGACGCCATGTTGGTCGGTGAGGGGTTCCGTGGAACTGTCGTTGACTTGGTATTATTGAGTTAGATTGAGTGGGTAATGCGGTACGCTTTTGTGTTACATTAACAGTGGGTAAGGACAATGAATATTGTATTATGGAAATTAGTTAAAAAGTTATTTTTAATTGTAGTTAAATAGTTATTTGTTCAGAAAACTTTGACGTACTATAATGCATCATTCAATGAATAGAAATTAATTACTCAAACAAATAAAAATCCCTAAAAATAATGATAGATAGACAGGTAGATTAACGCTTTATTGTACCAAAAAAAAAATTACAAGAAATAATACGAAGAAAAACTTAAAACTAAAGTGGTACAATGGGCGGCCTTATCGCCTATGGGCGATCTTTTCCAGGCAACCAATGAATGGAAAAGACTTAACGAAGGTGAAGGGTGATGTGTTTAAAAATAATGATACCCCGGGAATGTTTAAAAATAATTAATTACTTACAACATTCTTTAAAATAACTAATGCAATAAATTGAATAGGTAAACATTAATAACCTTATTAATAAACGTGGAGTAAGGTTGGAGTAGTAAGAACATGCTTTGTCTTTTTTAATGATAAGAAGTTTCAAACTTGAAAGACAGAAACAAAAAGTGGTAAAATTACTCTGACCTTACTCCACGTTTATGACAAAGTTATAAAATTCAAAAATGAGTTCCTATGTACCTGCCAATAATCTGTTATAAACATTTTCAATGCTCTCTGTACCTAGGTACCTACATAAAATGCTGGCTGATAGTAAAAGGCTGAAAAAAGAAAACCCGCTTTACCTACCAAATACATGCGCCAGATTCGATGTTACTAATACCACGTTTAACAGAAAATAACATTTTCACCTCACAACCTCGGAAAGGATCGTTTTGCACGCTGATTTCTGCGTGCAAAATCGCATTTTGCGCCCTAGCGTGGAAAGAGATTTTAAAATTCGAATCTGTCTTCTCGATACTTTTTTAAAGAGCAAGTCCTTTGAAAATGCGCTAACCGGAACCTCATTTCTTTTTATTTTGTTCATGGCATCGAACCACGAAGTATTGTTGCACATTGCCAATGTAGTATTTATTGTTTATTATTAGTATCAAGCAGGTTTTTTCATGAATTATTCAATTTAGAGATTGTTTGCTTATTTTTATTATTTACGGTACATTATGCGGTATATAATGCCGAATTGAGTTTTCTACCGGAAAAATGCACCTAGCGTTTTCCTCGCTGTAGTGAGGTGAAAAATTGTGTGTTTCACTCGGCAGCAAAGTTTTTTGCATCTCGTACCTTTGAAACCTTTGCGAAGCTCAGCATTCTATATTTGGACCACTCGCTTGCGCTCGTGGTTCAATCCTAGAATGCTTCGCTAGCTCAGGTTTCAATACAAGTACTCGCTGCAAAAACCAACTTTGCAGCCTTGCATAACAAATAACTATTTCTAATTAACGAAATAGACCAAGAAAAGTGGTGATAGAAGAAAAAAGACGAAATCAAATGAAACAGTCCTCGTGCAGTGGTTCATTAAAGGGCATCAAGCTGGGCGGGCGGTGGCTGGTGCTGGGCGGGCGGCGGGTGACGATGGGCGGAAATTACCTTCGTTAAGAGACACCGGGCGCGGGCTAGGAAGCCTAGGCTTGATGTTTTCTTTGCTCATGTTATACCTAACCTAACTAGCAGCGCCTCGCGGTCGCACGCGATTCGATGAGGATATTGGAATAAGAGTAGATTGGTTAAGGACGAGGCGACTCTTACCATTTCCATACAAACTTAATACCAAAATAAATTATGAAAAATTTAGTTTTCTACCTTAATATCGATATTATTCGGATTACCTAAGATTTTACATTCAAATAAAACGGAGAAACATTTTTCAATGAAAAAATGTTTCTCCGTTTTATTTAATTTCGAATGAATATTTTGGAAAACCTTGTGATGGGGACCCTTTAAAAGTAAATCTTTATCCGAATAATATCGATATTAAGGTAGAAAACTAAATTTTTCATAATTTATTTTGGTATTAAGTTTGTATGGAAATGGTAAGAGTCGCCTCATAAGTAAGTAGTAGTCGAAGTGGTAGTACAGATCCTACCTCTGGCATCTACCACAATCGAGAGTTTCGTATAGGAAGTTGTTGGGCGTCTCATCAAAAGTTAGCTTGATAGTAATCAATTGCAAAAATGTATCAGGAATCCCGGACTATTAGTACATTTTAACACTACTCAATCGTCCACATTTCGTTCGTCAGAAAATACGTGACGTCTGCCGGCCCTGGGATCATACTTTATCATGGTCATTTAGAATTCTGTAAGTAGGTACCTACATATAAAATGTAAAGTCACGACTGACTGACTGACCTATACACCTGTCAACACATTAGGTATACCTACTATAAGTTATGTTATAATAAATATATATTGTTTATTTACATCTGTACAGCAGTATACTACACCTATTACTGATGACAATACACGTAATTAGCAAAGTAGTATGTACCTACACACATAAAATATACATATTTATAGCTGACCCGGCAAACGTTGTTTTGCCTTATAAATTATAGATAGTAGCCGATTCTCAGACCTACTGAATACGCATATAAAATTTGGTAAAAATCGGTCGCGCCGTTTCGGAGGAGTACGGTAACTAACATTGTGACATGGAAATTTTATATATAAGAAATTACTTACATACTTATATTTTGTAAATTACCTACAAGGTACCTACCTACTCAATATTTGTATGTATGTCTTTGTTTCCGACGCTTTAGCATTATTTGTAGTGATATTTTATACTCATGACCGAAGCCAAGGGAGTTAGTTATATGTTTATGTCGAGACCTGTAGGTACTTTAATTTTATTCTAAGAAAGAAAATTCAAAATCATTTATATCTTCAGACCAATGTAAATATTACAATTTCATGATCGTTTAGACATACCTATCGACTTATGACTATGATTTAAGTGTGGTTTCGGAACGCGCCCTCCGATGAGAAGAAACCACAAGAAACTTATGGGGGTTTTTCTTTTTTGTGATCTTGTGTTAAATTACAATCATAGTCATAGTACTACAGATATCTGAAAGAAAAATGTTCATTTTCCCAGGGGCTCCAGGCCCATATAGAAAATGCCCAAAACTAAACTACACTAAAACAAAACTAAAGGAAAAAGACCTGAAAATCGCGGGAGGCTTGATTTCAAGTAGGTAGGTACATATGTTTTAAATTGATGCTAGAATAAAACAAATATTTAAGTGGAGCTCCCATACCTACAACAAACGTGATTTTTTAAACGTACGGAACCCTTCGTGCACGAGTCCAATTCGCACTTGACCGATATTTTGGTTGATATAACTTAAGTTTTTAATTAAACTTTAAGTTTGACAGACAGCTGGCAGTCAGGCAAGTGGCTTCGTTATCCCGAGGGCCCTCCAGCCTCCCCAGACGCTATCCAGTAAAGTGCCTGTTACATTTTATAAATATCTTTAGGTAGTCACGTTTTGATAACTCATATAAAAAAAATAAAAAATAAATAAATATAAGTATTATATCCGTTGTCTAGTCACCGTAACACAAGCTTAGTCGCTTACCACGGGGCTGGATGGCGCTGTGTGTTGTTCACAGAATTTATTTATTTATTTATTTTTATATTATACCTATTTACCTACCTACTAGCAGTGATAAGCGGTTTGATCCGGCTAAGTCCCGATCCCGTGGGAATATCGGGATGAATAGAAGCCCATGTGGTATTCCTGGTGTCCAATTATCTACAAACTACTACTTAAAAACACAGACATACTGACTGGCAAAGTTTTACCTTTATAATTAGTAGGATTACGTTGATTGTACCTCTAAAAGTCTGCAAATGTGCAAAAATGATTATAGGGTAAGCTCACCTAAACTGGCCTAATCTAAACTTTTTTTTAAAATCACAGCAACCTATTTAAATAAAAAGTCAAAAAATATATAATATTTAAATTATTAGTTTAGTAACAAATTTATCTTAGCAATAGGTAGGTAGTTAGGTACTATATCAAAAATAAAATAATAATTTATTTTTGGGTGATGATTACCATAATGTTAGTGATATAGGTAGATAAACTTAGGAGCAAGAAAAGTCTGTGGTAAATTAAAATACCTACCTACCTACATTATTTTTTATTATAATTTTTATTTTTTCTCCAAATGATAAAAGTACATTTTCTTGAATTCAACGATTGTTCTTTATGAGCATTTTTACGCCTAAACTAAATGGTTCGAAGCCATGCACGGTTCCGCCCGCTGAATCTACTTAGTTTTCTTTATTGAGAACAGATGGCAGCAGTAGTAGTGTTTAGATAGCACAATAATATAAATTTAGATAACTTACTGTTTAAATCACTTGGTAAGTACAGTTAGTTTTAGAGCTGATTCTGGGCTGATGATGTATGCTTATTTTATTATGAACAAGAATATAAATATTTACCTTTTAAACGTTTTTGTTTTGAATTCTTTGTTGCGAAAAGGCTCTGTAAATTAAGATCTATGCATCTGGATAGATCTTAATTACAGAGTTATAATTTTATTATCTTCTAATCTAATATATAAAATTTCCATGTCACAATGTTAGTTACCGTACCGTACTCCTCCGAAACGGCGCGACCGATTTTTACCAAATTTTATACGCGTATTCAGTAGGTCTGAGAATCGGCTACTATCTATAATTTATAAGGCAAAACAACGTTTGCCGGGTCAGCTAGTAAATTATTAAAATTAACACAGAAAACTTTTTAAATCAAAACTCTAAAGCTCAAACTACAGTTTGACACTTACACTGACGCTTTACCTAATACAGCCCACACCTACAGCACACATACAAAGAAATTCGTGCATGAATGCTGTATGTGTGATGTGTTTTAGGTAAAGTGTAAGTGTAAGGTGTCGTCGTATTCTGAGCTTCAAACTGTGGGACCCCTAGTATTCAATAAGCCAGTTAAATTAAACGTCCATTGAACAGCCAATCTGTCCTCTTAACCAAATATATCGACATAATTGACCATATTATATTTTCACTTAAATAAACTTAAATAACACACTAGTGCTCAATTAAAATTCAAGTCACTATATCACAACAAACGTGTCACGGACGGTCCAGTTGTACAAACACAGCATCCCAGTTTATTTTGATTATAATTTAAATGAATACGGGATGGTTAAACAAACTACATTACGACAAATATAAAATTTACAGACGGATCTTTTTAGAACTAAAAAAAATATTAGTCAAATTGTCTATGCACGTAGAAACTAGCACCATTAGGAGCAACGCAGCGTTAGTTTGTTAAACTGGCCACTTTTTGGGTCATATTTTATTGTCCACCCTTTGCGTGACCAGTTTTTAACAGATGGTCGGTAGCAAGGTGTTACCTTAAAGATTTTGGACAATGGTGGACGTGACCACAGACAATGGCGCCAAAACTCGAGTGGTTTCCTAGAGTAACGGGTTTGGGTATCGAGTTGGATTTCAAATGATTTGTTTGTTGAGAGGCACGAGATTCTACTTCTCTCAATATTTAAAATATACGTTTTTATATTTGTTTCTCAATTTTTTTTAGGATTTGGCCTAAATTTCGTCTCTGATTATTTTAAATCTTAGCCGTACCTACCTATCGTATTATTTGTCTATTATTCAGGAAATTAAAAAAAAAACGTTTCTGCCTTCTTTTTATCTTTGGTTTCGTTTTCGCCTTTACAGTCGACGTATGTACCTATGTACTATTATGTTTGTTTTTTCCTATGGTACTACTGCAGAGGCCAAACAGATGGACCGATTTTGATTATTCTTAATTTTTGTACTTATATTTTCTCTGCATACAAATACTTATAAACTTTACCTGTTTAAAAAAAAATCTGGATATGCCACGAATTTAATCGGTCCCTAGTCCCTAGCTATCTACATACAAAAAAAATATTACTATCTATTCAATAATCATTGCATAAATAAGTAACCATTACACATTTTTTCTTTTATTCTTTAAACTAATACGAATTCCTTGAATTTCTTTAATAATAAGAAACAGCGTTAAACAGTTTATTTTCTTGTCATAAAATGGTATTGTAGAGTATTTATAAGCTGCCTTATCAGCCGGAAGTGGCTGCCGTTTCCGGTGCAGACGTGCCTTATCTATGCCATGTCTAATAACGGCGATTGTTTATGGACTCCTAGATAAATATATTTATGAATTTTGTTCTGCTTAGTTACACTTATAACTTAGCTAGGTTATATTACCTAGGTTACCTAAAGGGTTAAATTTTTCGTTGGGATTTTTCAGTACTCAGCCTCATAATTGGGCCATTGAACTCGTTTCCTCGCAATGTTTTTCTTCACCGTAAGACTATTCTTAAAAGCGCATATTTTGTTCTCAAACATATATGGCAGAATAGGCGGCCTTATAGCTTAAAGCGAGCCTTGACAAAGCTAAAGTAGGTAATTAATCAACTCATTCAACAAAATAACTTTTTATTATGTTTGTGTACTTATTTCATTTCTTATTGTGTTGTCTGTTATACGTCTAGTATCATAGGGCTATGGGGCCTGGACCTTTGAAAGGCATGCGTGGAGTCGAACACGTAAAGGCCCTTTTCAATATCAATTTTACTCCCAGACAATGAATTGGCCACCACACTGGTGATTATCCCTGTCTGCAATATAAATAAAATGCAGCCAAGGACAACTACCGGATCGGATAGAACTATTGAGATTTTATTGTATAGATATTAATAATTGTATCTAAGTAAGCCATTTTTTTTATTGTATAGGTTTTTTTTTATTTAATTAATATTTTGTCCTACGCTGTACTATTTTATCACTGAAATCTCTTCCTTCATTCTTCTACTCCACTCCACTTTCCATACCAATCCATCATCAAACAAAATAGTCAACAGCATTTGATTGGCCGCTTACTTCGCACCCATATCGATTTCAAACACCATGTACCGTGGGAGGCCCTAGCTCTGTACCGACCGAATGGTAGGTGTCCGTGTAATAGATACCTTACCCTACTGGGCGGGGTTAGCTATAACCAATCCTGTAACTGATACCCTACTTCTTCTTAACAAAAAACGCTCTAATTTGAACCCTGTAGTTCCTACAATAGGGTTGGTTTTCCGGTTTCGTTTTAAAGGGATCTTGAAAATGATACCCTAGTTCTTTTTGAAAGTTTTTATAGGAGTTTGAAGCGTGTGTCGTTGGGATAGAGTTGAGTTTTGTTTGGGTTGGGATTGTAATTGATATGTTCCTAAAATTGGTGTTGTTTGAATAATGGTATGTTAACTATGTTAGGTTTATGTTATGTATTGGGTTAGGTATGGGTTCAAGGATAAGGTTAATAAGGTACTAATTTTACTAATATACCTCTATCTAATTTTACTACCTAATACTGCTCAGTCTACTCCGTCTACTAATTTTATTAATACCTACTGCTCTATCTATTAATTTGACTACCTACGAAATACTATGAATTGTATCTACTATTAAATAGACCTAACTAATATAATTTTACTAGACATTAGCTGTTTCCCGCGGTTTTACCCGCATAAGTCCTGATTCCGTGGGAAAAATAAAAAAATCCATTCTCATCAGATGCCTTTATTACAATATAAAGAACACCCCCTCCAAATATCAGCTCTCTACTATCAGCGGTTTAGGCTGTGCGATTATCAGTCATGCAGTCAGTCAGGACTAAGCCTTTTATAGATATAGATAACAATAGTTTTAATATAATATTTACCTAGGCAAGTTACCTAGAACATACCTAATAGGTATATGATTATTTTTAATGCTATAAGTCTACTAGAATTATTAACAAGGAAAAATACATCTTTAACTCGCATTTCTAAGTCTCTTTACGCACCAAACGACTTAGACGGAGAAATGCGAGTTCAAGCCTCGCCGCGAAGGATATTTTTGAGATGTTAAGATTGAAAAGCCCACACCACAACCCACGATATACGCAGGGCGGCATTCGAACCAACAACGCATCTTTGCTCAATCCGGGAGTTCTGACTTTACCAATTAGTCTACCGGCGGCGTCGAGAACTCATACGTTGAATCTTTGCAGTAGTATCTCGACACCTACCATCTACACAAGTTAGGCATGTTTTGGCATGCCTGCCTGCAGCTGCTATGTCATCATGTTTTAATATCTATACTTATATCCCGATATTATTCCGGGGGTCAGAGACTTACGCAGGTGAAGCCTTCGGTTAAACTAGTATCCCTCCATAACATTTTCTTCCAATCTCTCCAAACATTTCTACATAAAAAGATATCGCAACAATGGATCTTTAACATTAGGGTACGGTGTTGCCATACAATATCATTTTTTATACAACTACCCAACTTTTACATGCACCCAATTAACACACAACACACGAATACCAACCTTAACTCTAACGTAACAGAGTTCAAATTAGTTTCACGTTACTTTGCGAGTTGTAAATTTAATATTGTTTTGTATAATTTTGGGGGGAGTTTATCGGCGTCGTGTCCATCTATTTACTAATGACTTCCGGCATCAGGTGTGCCTTACGCCTTACCTCCCCTTTGTAATGATTTTTTTTTCGTTACAGCGTTGACCTACTGTAATTTTTAAGCGTAACTGTAACGGATTTTTTTCAAACCTTTTTTGATCTATTTCAGAATCTTAGAGCAAAAATGTAAACAAAAATCCTTTACATTTATTTGAAAGTGACAGCTTTTTATTTACTTTTTCTTTAAAATTGACAGTTCTTTGTTTAGTTTAGTTTATCTAAGTTTCTATTAAGGTAAGAATAATTAATTGTTTCAATTTTACCCTTGAAAATGATCTTGATATAATGAATTGAATTAATATAATGGTTTAACCTTTTGGCAGCCATCGTCTTTTATAAAAGACAGAAAAATATTTATGAATATTATAAATATAAATAATTATTTAATAGATGATATATCAGTGAGATAGCCTTTTTTACAAGAGAAAAGTTCAGAGGTATACCTATAAAAACAGTAAAAAAGTATGCCTGAGGAGGCAAATCTTTTTCTGCCTATAGAAGATGGCGGTTAAAAACCCGAGACATTTGACACAAAAATAAGCAATTAATTTCATCAGATCTCTAACTATGGAAAAGACCAGCATTTCTAAATATTTTCTGAGTTCAAAGCTTTACTAAAACATCACTAACTTCAAGGACTAGTCGGTCGGTTTCCAGTCAATTTAACCCCTAAAAGTCAATACTAACTTTGTAGATCACATCTGTGGGTCACATTTGATCCCGCACTTGTCACTCGTCAGCTAGAGGGCGCCACAACCCGTTCCTGATTATTAACTTACCAAAACCAACAATCGTGATTAAATCGCGCGTGAACTAATAAAATAATAAGACTCTGCTCTCTAATGCTTGATGTTAGGGCTGGTTTATATGGCGACCATTTTGCTACTAAATGTAAAGAACCTACGGCTTACCTCAAGAGCTTAACCCAAAGGTGGCTAAATAAGGGAACAAGTGAGTACCTTCTTATTTTTAGTTTTAAGAGTTATAATTTTCTGAAGCTTGAGATTAATAAACGTGTTTAGACAGCTTGTGAGCTAAAGTATAAAATTATGAAACTCATTTGATTTCAATGTTGTATTTACTTCTAAGCAAACAGGAAATTGCAAGCCGGTAATCTGCAAAGATCCGGTAGATGTCGCTTTGTGCCTCAGTCGAAAACACGAAAATATGCATTTCATCCTGATACGTGTGACGTGTGGCACAGGTGAATAGACGCGTTACAAAGCATAAGGGCAACAGGTTCAAATCCTAGCGGGTGCAGAATTATTATAAAAAAACATTTTTTTTCTGAAGTTGTTCTTCAAATATGTAATTTAGAAAATCCATTTTTATAGAAAGACATAGCGCAGCGTGACATAGACGTGGCGTGGCGTAACGTATTCAATTCATATAAACCTGACCGTTTACAAAGTGGGGCGAGACAGGAGGTGAGGGGCGTAAATTTCATTACAATTAGCTGTGACATCGCATGAATTATTCAGACGGGGCCGCGCGGGCCGCGCAAACACTGAAGGGTTGATTGTACGCTGTTTGCCGCGCTCAATCACACGAACCACACTAGACCGCCGCTTGTAGGGTCACAAAATGCACAAAGCAGTTACGCACAGAGCTTAGTCAGTTCCGAAATTGGTCACAGCTTGTAACGTGTTAAAACGAGAAGCAGGATTTTATGTGAGTGGTCGTTTTTGATGTTCAAAATGGCGTGTTTTGTTTAGTTGCGGTCGTGCTTCTAGTAATTTGTCGACCGTTGATTAACGCGGATTCTGTCTGTTTTGCGATGATTTGGCGGTGATTGCGTGAGAGATGGTCTGTCTGTGGTTGGCGGGTTCATTTGGGCAACCAGTTAGTTTGGTTAGAATATTTAGAATAGATAGTTCCAAAGAGTAAAATTAACTATAGTGCTATAGATAAATGGAAAGAACGCTTTATTATGCAGGCCAAAAAAATAACATTATAACGATTATAACCGGCTAAACTGATTTGGTTGAAATCGGTTCAGCCGTGGGGAGCTCAGAACCAGGGGACGGACATAGGATTTTTTTTGCCTTTTTTTGGAACAAAGTTTTTGGGCTCAACTACTTAATTTACAATAAATTAAATCTAAAGTGAATGCTGAGATTTGAACAAATAGGTTTATGCATAGAGGAGAAGATGGATTCGCCCCAATTTTACACAACATAAATAATTATTACATACATTTCTTTAATTGAAAAAGTTTTAGCCAATTTTCTATCCCCAAAAACAGTGATTAAGTATTTTACCTAAATCGGTTACAATTAAGAAAACTCGTGGTTCGATTAATCGAACCAACTGGAAAAAAAAGTTCACGTAGTTCCATTGATCTATCTAGACAGTCGAACCACGTGGCCAGAGCCCAATTAAGATGATTTTTAGAGGCAGTCGAAAATGCTCTTAAAGGATGAAATAAAAAAACTGACATTAAAAAGGACAAAATAACCTCACCTACACACAGTGCCACCGATTTATCTGTTATGTAATCTGAAGTCGGGCAGTTTTACTGGGTAGATCCTGATTTTAGTTTGGCTGCCCGTCTTCATTTTACATCTATACTAATTTTATAAAGAAGAAGCGTTGGTAACGTGTATGTATGTATATTGGAGGTAATCTCCGAAACTACAGGACCGATATAAAAAATTCTATTACCAATAGACAGGGAGTGACATAGGCTACTTTTGATCCCGACGTTCCTAAGGGATCGGGACTTACGCGGGTGTAACCGCAGGAATCTGCTAGTATCAGATAATTCGGTAGGCACTGTATGTAGGTGAGGTTATTTTGTCCTTTTTGAAGTTTCAGAAAATCAATTGTAAACGGACCCTTACACCAGATGTGGGTAGTGAGAGACACCAGTGATTTGAGACTATATTTACCGCTGCAAGCTGGTGATGTGTTGACATCGCATTTAGCAGTTCATTACTGAGCTCGTCAGCGTCACCTTCCGATCCTGACTGATCAGGTTACCTGGTGGTGCGATTTGGAAGCGGATGCGGTTTGATATTTCTTCCAAATTCTGATCAGTTTGTTTAATAAACTGATCAGAATTTATGATTTATGAAAGAAAGAAAACAAACTTCATTTAATTAATTTTTATTATCATGAGAAATATTCGTTAGTGGGTTACCTAATAATAATTGTAGATAAACAGTGTTAAATAATTAGCCAAAGGGCTAGCTTTATGAGATTATAGATTAGGTTAAGAATTAGGTACTATAAGGCACCACAATAACTATTTTATTTGTAGTTAATTAGTTAGTTACTTTAAAGAATTTTGTAAATTTTACCCTTAATTTGCTATAAAACTCTTTATTCGTAAATAAACATTTAAAAAAATCTTGCATGAGTTGTAAAAGTGACAAGTTGATGATAGGTACTCAAGGTATGCTTCTTTGCCTATATAGGAATTTAGATGCAGAGGTACCTAACCTATTCTAAAAACCTAATAATTTTCACATAAACTTTAACCTTTTTAATTCCAGATACAATAAATAAGAATATAGGGATTAACAAACTAGAGATATACTCTACCTCAAATTATTCCTCTTTCTTCCGATGTCCGCTTTCTCTTGTAAGTTTAGTCCACAATAGATGCGTGTACGCAAGCGACATGTCCCAACTGCGCCCGCGCCGGCGCCACGCATCCGTCGTGTCATCCTCACTGGAGCTGTCAAACTCGATGTAGACTATCAGTGTACCATTACTTGGTATCCACTAGAAATATTCAACTTTCAACCCTAGAGAAGTCGACAAACATATTTTAGGAAGAGTTTTTAATACATTTTTCTTCCTACTTTTTTAACTTACCTACACGATTACTGTCCATGAATGTTATTAGAACTACCTACGTCTGATTATTTCAATCAAAAATCTACAACGCGTAAAGAGTTGTAAAGTAACGTGTAAACCTCGAAACGTTGAGCGTTTAAAACCTGAAAATGAGTTTATTTTCAGTAGTTTTAAATTATTCATCTAGGTATACTAATATTATAAAGCTGAAGAGTTAGCTTGTTTGTTTGTTCGAATGAGCTAATCTCAGAAACCGCTCGCGCTCGCGCTGGTCCGATTTGAAAAATTATTTCACTTATAGAAAGCTTCCTACATTATCGAGGAGTAACATAGGCATAGGCCACAGGATCGGGACTTACCCGATTGAAACCGCGGGACGCAGCTAGTCTAAAATAAAATGAAATTATAGTCGAAACTTACGATTTGTTTAGAAAAACAGACTTTTGGTTTCATTTTACATCGTGACTTTATAAATCTTCAAACAAAAAACCCTTTGCATTAATAGGATTATGAATAACACTTGCAAAAGAGTAAAGGTAGGTGTAACAAGGACTTAGAAGCATTGTATCCCATGGGTCTCCCATCGCCATGTTTACAATAAAAACAATTTCAACATTTCTACAATATTTAGATACGGTTCCGTACAAATATTATCGTCCATTACAGTCGAAAAACCTAAATAAACACGCCTTACTTCCGATGCGACATTAAACTTTGCAAAAACAAAAACATAAAGTAGGTAGGTAGATATTGAATTACTGGTTGCCGCTCTAGGGCTTCATGGCGCCAGCTTTTTTTGGGGATCAAGTGCGTGAGATGACAGTTTTCTTCTATCTGTCATCTATTTTAATATATTTGAGATGTTTGTTTAAGTATTTTGATCGTAAAGAGGCACGGATGTCGGGTGCAGGGAGTCATTCTCACAATTATGTTGGAATTCGGCATGATTTGCTCGTCACCGTTTTTAGGAGCGTCCCGGGGTTTTAGCCGCGCGCGGGTTACTGCGGTTCGTTTCGATACGACATCGATACGATAATACGATGATTCTACTGTCACATTCTGATAGTAGGGTGACAGTAGAACCATCGTATTATCGTATCGTTGTCGTATCGAAACGAACCGAAGTAACCCTCCAGATTCGGTGGTAATATCGGGATACATATCCTATGTTTTAATTCACATCTCCAGCTTGATACCTACAGATAGATTGCTATGAAATTTGGTATGAAGATGCAAGATGCATAGAGCTTTAAAAACTATAATTAGCTTTAGAAGCTCAGTGTTTTTCTAGTCTTTAGTTTATTAATTCGTTTAGGTATTTATGTAACTGCTGACTAGTCAAATCATACCAAGTTTCATAGCAACCTATCCAGTCGTTTTAAGGGTTCGGTACCTCAAAAGGTAAAAAAGGAACCCTTATAAGATCACTTTGTTGCCTTATTGAAACAGAGACATCTAAACTGTGCATCTAAGCTTTCGCATTTATTATATCACGCTCGCCTGTGCGGATCTAAGTAATTTTAATAAAATTTGTAGGTAGGCCTGTGTTCAGCGGTGAACTTTCGGTTTTTAAGCAAAATCTTATGAAGACAGGTAGGAGACATTAACTTAAAAAAAACACCATCCTGCACAAAATATCAGGCAGATTCAATCAAAAGATAAAACCCAGCAAAGGGTCACTAAAACAGGTCATTATGATTAATATTATATTATACTTAGTCATAAAGGAACCGTTAATGAACACATCAGTTTTAAACTTAAAACCAAACTTAAAGTCATCATGACTTGCCCACTGTATCAAGTTATTTGCAAAAAGTGTTGTCTTTTTGAGGTTCCGTACCCAAAGGGTAAAAACGGGCCCCTGAGGGTTAGAACGCACTGCGATTAAACGCAATCGGTTTACGAATAGCCGATAACGCAGAAATATGTGTTGCATTTTTTGCGGTTTCAGCCCGACGGAAAAACGCAGGCGTTAAATCGTAGTGCGTTCTAAGCCTATTCATGTCAACAAACGTGGTTTTTTTGTGATGTTGGTACGGAACCCTTCGTGCCCTCGTCCTATTCGTACTTAGGCGATTTTTCTTGTTGATTTTTATTTTATTTTTTCAGTTTTGTTTTGTTTGTGTGAAATTTACATTTACATATTAGTACATTTTGGTCCCGATTTTGTAAAAACAGTAACGGGTTCGATTCCCGCCGGGTGCAAGTATTAATGCTCAAAAATAAATATATGTGTCTGGTCTGGGCGTTTTCTAAGTATTACATGTAGGTATGTATAAATTTACAAAAAAAACGTATAATAAGAAGTACCTACAAACCCGTTGTCTAGTACCCATATTACAAGCGTAGTGCTTATTATTAGTTTGGGGCTAGATTGCGCTGTGTCGTGCAATATTTATTTATTTATTTAAAAACAGGGAAAAATGGGGTTCACATACAACAAACGTGTTTTCTTTTATAATAATGGTACGGAACCCTTCCTGCGTGAGTCGGACTCGCACTTGGCCAGTTTTTTTTAATTAAAAAAGGTCGAAATGAAGTCGTCTTGTGTAATTATGTGGGGGAATGCACGGAGTTCACTGGTTAATGAATTTATATGAATTTGTTGGGAGTGCTGATGGGAAACGCATTTCTACCCGACTGCCGAAGAAGGGTGCAACAATGCTAAAAATAATAAACACCACGCGAAAAATAATAAACACTAAACGAATAATCAGTTTAATTTTAGTTTATGTTTAGTATTTTAATACTATCAGTTTTATTTTATCAGTTTATCGCAGTTTTATCGTCTCATTTGCCGATACTAGGTAACGTATCTACTACTTTGTTTTCATCTAAGACCTACTACAGTGGACTTCTACACAATAAAAGGTTTTGACGCAGAAATCAGTTTCGCTAAAAATCACCTTCGCAGAACGTCACTTGAGCGGACGTAGCATTTTTTCTAAGACTAAAGATGATCAATGCAACAATGCTAAAAGTAATAAACACCACGCGAAAAATAATAAACACTAAACGAAAAATCAGTTAATTAAACTGATATTTTAATTTTAGTTTAATTTTTTTGTTTAATTTTAGTTTATGTTTAGTATTAAAATACTAAACATAAGCTAAAATTAAACTGATTTTTCGTTTAGTGTTTATTATTTTTCGCGTGGTGTTTATTACTTTTAGCATTACAAATAGGTGTTAATTTTTTGCAATTATTACCAAAGAATGATTATTAAGATACCAAATGATTCTGACCAAATGGTTAATTTTAATTGTACAATTATTACCAAAGGATAAGTTATTAAATATTAGGTACCTATGGTAAAACTGTACAGTCGTAAAGAAATGCTGATTGAATTCAAGAAAAAATGCATCAGTTAGGTTTCAAATTAGATGGGTAAATAATGAATGATTATTTTTAGTTTGTTTACTTTTTACTAAAAAAATCTTTAATTAAGTTGGTATTTTGATGAAATTTCTAAAAATCCTGAGATTTTAAGAGATTTGCGAAATCCGCCCGCAATCCTGAGAAATGTCCAAAAATCCTGAGATCTCAGGACAAATCTGGAGATCTGGTAACCCTATCCGGGACGGACATCATGCCTTTAATTGTATTTTCTTTTAGTATATAAACATTTTTCTTTAGTTTGATGTATAATTGAATAGTAGGTATGTATAGTGAAAGGAAAATGATTCTAACAGCAAGCTAGAGGTTCTCAAGTAGCACAGTGTAGGTAGACAAATGCAGTGGACAAACTGACGGATCCATGTTTGTTCCACTCTACACTACTCACTCGCGCTGTTTTAAAACAAAGCTCTACTCCATCTCGAGTTACTGTGCTTTAGGGTTGTCGCATTCGATTTTTTTATCGGAGAAATATACTTAGATTGCAGAATCTTAAAACGTATGTCTATGCTTCATTTTCTCTTTGTAAATATTATTGGCCCCCTGTAGGCAGAATTTCTGTACCTACTTAACTTTATTATTATTATAACACCTTTTGAATACTTACGAAATTATTAACCAAATAAATTATCTTTATCTTCTACAACATATACTATCAGGTATCATTTTTTCCAACAAAAACTAAGGTTATATCAGAGAAATGTAACCATAGAAACGCCTTGTTCTAAAAAAAATGTGAACAGAGTTGACATTAAAATTATACAGCTGTCTTTTTCGCTCTTACTTAAAATTACAAAAGTGTAGGTACCTACATCTCGCTCTCGCTCTAAACTCAAGGTAATTTACCCTAACTTTTAAACTACTAGTTTTATACGATATATGACATAAAGCATCGCAAATTCCTTTGACATAAACACCAATTACATTTGACGCTACGGCGACACGCCTTTGACGCGACCTATCAGTGCCCGTGTTACCCATAATTTCAAAAAAGTATGCAATATCGTTTTCATTGATGTTAGTGTTGACCATTTTTCGGGTCTGCCTGCACCCGTTGCCAACCCTAAAAACAACGAAGTTCTCCGTTGACATATCTTTAAAACTGTGTAAATACGCGGGTCTCGAGTTACAGATCGATTTTAAACAATATTCTCGTGTAAGGCGCCTCGGAGCAAACAACACACAAAAACAAAACGTGAACAAAAATCACAAAAAACAACGCAACTTGAAAGTGAGTCCAAATGGGTCTGTCAAACAAAAAGCGAGAAAGTTACATGCTAAGAATATGGAGTTATTTGCTATTGATCAAAAACCGCGTTGGGTTTTAAAGCAACGCCTAAGGTGTGACTGACCTAGTGTTAGAGTTTTCAGGCCCTAAGGCCTCTAAATTGACCTAACAACGGATAACAACCGGGACCAACTGCCTAACGTGCCTTCCGAAGCACGGAGGAACTCGAGAAAATCATTTTGTGCCACACACATTATCGGTCCCCCATCAAAGTATTGACAGCGCCAGACGTTGCTTAACATGCACGACTATACAAGATCGCCGGGCGCATATTAGTGAAACGGTGTCATTCTTCGGCAACATCGTACTAGGATTCGACCTCGTAAATAATACGCGATTACACCATTACGTGGACAGGTGGTCGCGCAAAAAGCTCGGTTCGATCGTTCGCGAGAAAAACAATCAAAAGGCACCGCGCTTTGCCGCTGTATCCGACGAACCGCTCTTTGATCCCCGACACAATTACCCCCTCCCCACCTGCCTCCACTCCCCCACACCCGCGAGGAAACTCATTTTCCAACGCCGACTCAACCTGCGCTCTTATTAGGCCGCGACAACTTTATCCCTTCCTCCAGTTCTTCACCAAACCCTACGACACAAGGTCGACTTTCCTCCATCTCGACACGTTTGCTCTCTTGACATTTAACCGCCAACAACTCTATGTTTTCAGTTAACACGACTCCGTTTGACACTTATGTAATTGAATTACGGTCCAAGCTTGTTCGACAAGTTTTTTGCGAAGAAAAACGGTAATCGTCATATGATTTCTCGCGCCGCGAATCGGGCCGTCAATCATCACAGCGATACGAACACTGACAAAGGAAAAATCCTTTTGCGACACGCGAAATAACTTGCGCTTGATCAAAGCGAAAAGGTGACACCGTAAATAAACTCCTGTTGAGTTAATTTCGTCTGTGAGCGAATTTATAAAAGCGTCTGCGAACAATTCCCTAATAAGGTAGCAATAGGACTTGCAAATCACCGTCGAAAGGTGTTCCAGGGAAATTGAATTTTTTGTAAGGCGCTTGTCACCTAAAATGGAGCTATGATGAACGCAATAGCGTTTTTTTGTGAGGTAATGAGATGCAATGAACAATTTTCTGTGTACACTGCATCACTGCGTTCAGTCGCTCGTTAACCCAATAGCTAATTGATGCGTAGACGTGTGTACTTATTTAGTTTAGTATTACGGGGCGGAAGCGCGCGAGTGTCGCGGAGTGCACTCACAATGCAACCCCAAATGAGCATATAATGGCCGCGGTGATTTCTCATCAATGAAAAGGGTATTGTGCCGAGGAAACGGAGCAACGAACATTATTGTGCGACGTCAAACGATGCCGATTTGTATTAAAGTATTTTAGCGAATAAATGAGCACGGCAAATTGGTAGGTGAAATTAGTAGGACTGGTTGTCGCGTCGCGTCGCTGTATTGTGGGCGAGGGTTATCGCATTTCGCGGAGCATTCAGGTGACGCGACTACGACGGGCTCTCAATGAATACCTCCTTATGTTTTGTGGTCAGGTTTCATGCGGTATTCGGCCTCTGTTTTGGTATTGAATGAATGACGGATTATTTTAATTTTTTGAAGTGAATCGCATTCACACTTTCTTTGTTCTCGATTAAGGAATATAATGGTATTGTGTGGCTGTGAGATGGGCAATATGAAATTGCAACCGCAATTCTTTTATGGTTGATTAATTATGGGTTGTATTGAAATCCAAAGACCTTTGATTATGAAAGATTACTAATAACGCCTACTTCTTCATTTCGTATAGTGGTGTGGTGTGGCTCAACTGGCGTAAGAGTTTTCAGGTCGCCTTAAAGCCTCGACCTGACGACTGCTATCAGAGATAACAACCGGGACTAACTCCTTCTCAAGCACGGAGGAGCTCGAGTAAATGTTTTTTGTCACACAATTATCGTCACCTATTGCCACCCTACGGTCTAGATCTTTCCAGACCTCTTGCTAACCTAAGATGTTATTTGTCTTTCCATTTGTTCCAAAAGTTACTGAAAACTAGCAACTCATGTAATATTAATAATCCAACATCATGTTGGATGTTTAATTTTTCAATCCAACATCACTAAAACAGAATAAAGTGTAATCTTTGTATCACTACAGTAGGATCATCATAGTTCCTCTTCTCACATTCACACCATGAATATTTGATGATCAAAAAGCTGCCATAATCTAGTATAGCCCAATTATCTGATCTAATGTTGCTATCGAGTATCATGCATGATTACCTCTAAACTAATTGTGGAGTGGCGTTTCATAGATGGCGCCACGTGCCGAGCTCGTCAGCTCCTTTTGTACAGAGTTGCCAGAATATAATATGAGAACTAAATTGCCGGGTAAAGGGTTGTTAATTGAGGTGTAGTTTAGACGATTTTGGGGTAAAAGTTTAGGGTAATAGAGTTAGAATCTAGACCGGATGGATTCTTCGGCTTGTTTGATGAGGTAAAGTGGATTGTTATTTACTTATTTAGATACCTACAAACATTTATTATATGCCTTTTTAATTTTCTTTAAATTCGTTAACCGACTAGGTATTATTACGAATGACGATAATGGTCTGACTAAGGCGTAGCAAGACTGAGATGACTAACTCTTCTAGATAAAAAGTTGGCAGTAGACTAAGTTTTTATCACTGTTCCTTAGTGGCTCATGGCTACACCTGCCTACGAATCACAACACGTACGACTCCTCTTGATTAATGACTTATGGCCATGATATCCTTTCGATGGAGCGTCGATATATTGAACTGTCGATGCAGTGTACCACCGATATGCTGTACTTTCGGTACAGTATACCTAACCTTTCGATGGGACGTTTTCGATGTAGCTACTATCGATGTAGTGACTTTCGATATTATGCTCTACACCCATTTAAAACCACCAACCAAATGATTGCTCTTACTTTCTTTTTAAACCCAGTTGTTACTGAAACTATTGTTGGTCTACGATCATTCTGGTCTTTGATAGGTATACTTATATCAGTAATCGTCTTAAAAAAAACTGAAAAAAGAACATTTAAAAAATCCATCTCTCTTGGAAAATAGTGACCTTTTAATCTTCTACCGTATCTTTAGATACGGTATATTCTAACATTGCGTTTCAAAATTTTCATAAAATTATTGTATTTAAAAACTTTTTTTTTTAAGAGGAGTATATACGCCAACGACCTTGAAACTGAAAATCCCTGTCGGGCTCATCGAAAATTGTTGATTATTTCATGACGGAATGTCGTAGAACTTTTTTTTGTGCACAGATTGTTTCCTACATTTTGGTGTAGTTTTAAGACAAGAACCTCCTATTGGTGCAAAGCCTATCCAAATTTTAGACAAAAAATGTCTGATTTGGCTAAAATGTCGATAGGCTTCAATACGTTTCGACATATTTGTATGGAAACTGCACTAAAATATTGGAAACAATGTTGCCTACAATCTGTACACAAAAAAAAGTTCTACGACATTCCATCATGAAATAATCAACAATTTTCGATGCACCCGACATGGATTTTCAGTTTTTCAGAATAGGGCCCTTAAGAATGATTCAGGCATTTATAAAATGAGTAAGAAGGCATTCTGATGGATTTCAAAAAGATAATCGCAGTGTGACAGGACGTGCTCACGCGGCAACGGTTCGACATACAACTGAGGCTAGTGCGTCAGCTAGACGCAGTTTTATCGTCTCATTTTCCGAGACTACGTAACGCATCTGCTGTTTTTTGTTTTCATCTAAGCCTACATAATAAGATCAATATATCAATGGGGACGAACTAAGGATAAAATCCCACGAACGCAATAAAAATCAATGTTCAAGAAACAGATGTCGCTACCGCCGCATGTTATCAGTCACAACAACCCTCCGCCGTCAATCCCCGGGTGTAATCGTGAAATTAGCGAGTCCGCGCCGTGCGCCGTGCACCAGATCAAAGGATTCGAAACGACGCGTTTTTGTTGATAATGTGATAAGTTTCGGATACAATTACATGTTCGTTGGGGTCTGGGGTTCGATTCTAATAATGGTGTTAGAGAAAAGAAACGGTGCGAAAGGATTTTTCGGTTTTGAGGAAAGAGTTTAGGTTGGGATACTGATGCCTTTAGACATGTTAACTATGTTATTTTTATTGTTGAAATTATTTAAATATCTACTTATAGATGCTTTGACAGTCAAAAAATATTGGAGCTAAAATATGAACATGTTCTTTATATGACGTAGGCATCCGATAAGAAAGGGTTTGTTTGAATTCCCACGGGAGCGGGAACTTACGAGGGTGAAACCGCGGGACCTAGCTAGTACAAGGCAAAACAAGGTACCCACGTCAAAAGATTAGTTTAAAAGTTTGACGTAAAAAATGTTTTCGTCAAAAACTCTCGCGCGATAGGTTAGGTGTACACCTATTATAACACCAGTATATTATTGAAAAAGAGTTTTGGTCTAGTGGTAGATATTGCGACTTTCATTACGAAGGTTGTGGTTTTGAATCCTGGCCGATGTCTTATTATTTAAGAAATATGTGCGCTATTTATTAACATCGCTCTTACGGCGAAGGAAAACATCGTGAGGAAACCTACAGCTTAAAGTTACGCAGAAAGGCCCAGTTATAGGGCTAGTTGCAGAAACACACAGTAAAAACTAAGTAACTAACTAAGAAGTATATTATTTAATTTTCATTTTATGTAGGTACTTAAAGTAAATGGTTATTCTCACCATAAAACTCCATTAAAACACATTTATTAACACTCAATTACCACAACTGCCCATAAAACAAATAAACTTGTATAATAAACCTACAAGTTAACGCTAACAACTAGAAAAATGTAAAATGGCCTCAAACGTTTGCTGATTAAAATGTCGTGAAGAGGTTCCATCCTGCAATTATCTATAAGAACGTTAGTAGAACTCTAAATTAGATAATGCAGCTGTGTTCATTACGATAAACTTTTAATTGGGAGTTAAGTAAATAGTTGCCATCGAAAGGTCTGACTATGTGAATAACTCTTGGTAACAATTTTCACGGTTAATAAATGGTTGCTATTTGGAATACTTAAGTAGAATACAGGTCTATTTATTTATTACATACTGTATAAGTACCTACCTACCTAGGTTTTCTTTTGGTATGGTTTCTTTGATCCCATGGGAATATAAAAAATAAGCAAATGCGTGCTTTGTGCCAAGGGTCATTCGATACTTTTTACTCCCTGATTTACACAATTTTGACACAAAAGTATAGGTATCCTATATTATTTACTACTTGATACTCCCTAAAATGTGTCAGCAAACAAAGAAAATTTAACTAACTTCAAATCACTACGTAAAACTACAGTTTAACCTAGTAGTTGTGCTCTTTCGTACAATATTTGTTGCCGGGACAGGAAAAGGAAAAGTTGTAGGAAATGAAAATGTATGAAATTTGACACTTGACTTGTCAAATACCATTTTTGAAAAACAGGCACTTTAACCTTTCTTTCTGGTATGATAAAACTAACGTCATAGCTTCACACGTCACAAACAAAAACGGTTCCCACTCCCAACCAACGACAGCGACAGCCCACAGTAATTACTCCGAACATTTCAACATTAAAATATTATTGATGTTTATTTGATTAGAGTAAAAAATACACACAAACGGGCCAGTTAAATTATTTTTAGAACCACTGATCCGAAAGTCGGACAATAAATAAAATAAACGCAGTTAAAC
Organism: Idaea biselata; assembly: GCA_958496205.1. NCBI lineage: Eukaryota > Metazoa > Arthropoda > Insecta > Lepidoptera > Geometridae > Idaea > Idaea biselata. The sequence continues at coordinate 16,896,077 of OY292400.1, read as the reverse complement.
GGAAGCTTCTTAAATTGTTTTCTAAAAACAGTTTGGTCGTTAGATATTTTGTTTAGTCACTGGTGATGGGTGGACAAAGAGGCCTGACAGCATGGTGTGGCTACTGGAGCCCGGGGTATTACCAGGGTCGGATCTGAGGAACTAGTCCGAAGTTTCTAGGTGATTAATTACAAACTTGTAGCGCTGGATTTGGAGGGTTAAAGAGAATTCTGAATGAGGTTATGATGAGGTCGGTTTTGTGTTAGTAATTTATTGAAATTATACTCATGTTCCGGTTTTAAGAAGACGACTTTAAGAATTTGTAGAATGGATGTCAATATATGCGTATGTTTGTATCTTATCAATTACAAAACATACGGAAACCATATTTTTATTTTGGTAATAATTTACCTTTGCATTCATTTTGGTAGTTTTGTTTGCACGATAAGTTAGGTTTTGGAGTAGGTACAGTGGTACAAAAAAGGGCATAAATCTATCTACTTACATTATTTGTCACTGCATAAGAAGCATAATATTTTACTCCCAAATCTCCCAATGTATACAATTACCAAGTTTACTCTAAATCGGCCTAAAAGTAAAACTATTCATGTCTTTTGTCCTATATTTTTTCGTTAACCAAATTTACCTCGACGACAACAGTTTTTTCCCCAACTAGTCTCCCCACCCTGAATACAGCCCTGTAATTATTATTCTATTTATATTAATAATTCTTGGACTGACCTGCGCTGCGCCTGCGCCGGTGCTCGCAAAGGTAGCGGTTTAGAAACGGGCCATAATGACCGACGGTTTACCTTCGCTTTGTTGTACGGAAATTATACTGGCTACAATTGACAGCAATCTTTCGATAGTTTTATTTAATTAGAAATAGGGTACTGGCCGGTAATAGGAATTTTAGTAATTTAATAAGGTCTAGTCATATGTCTATAAGGACTTTATTAGAGCTTAAACTGCTAGCTGTTACATTTTATAATTATTTAAACTGGATATTTACGGATTATTGACTTTTAACCCCTGACGGAAAAAGAGGGATGTTACTTGGTATCTGTGAATATGTCAGTGACATCATAGCCCGGATTCAATTATTTCAAAAAATTGTCTCGATCAAGACACTGAAAACTATGCCAAAATATTGGACTCAGCGAAATGAAAATAAAAACATGGATTATATGTATATTATATATGGAAGGCACATGAAAAAGATGAAAGGCAGAACAGTGAAGATCATCTCCTTGAAATTTGAATAAAAACATCTACGTTTAGGTATATACCGACCAAACAGGAACTGGAAGGACTATATGATGGAAGATCTGTACAGGGCAACTGCCTGTACCTACAGATCTTCCATCATATCTGTCATATTAGGTATAGGCATACCTCTAATATCTGCATAACTGACCAAGTATTGTACGGGTTCCTAAAACGATACCACAGAGATCTAGCCAACTAATTTGTAGTTGAACGTCCAATAGCCGGCGAGTAGGAGTCGCAAATTGACCATATCCTGCGCAGCAATGAGGATGCTCCGATCATGATGATTGGCGGATGTGGATCCTCCCCAAGCCAATGTCAATCTTTATTCTTCTGTATATAGGTACATATAAAGGTGATGGGAATATTAATCTTAACCTTAGCAGTAGATATGGCATCAGAAGGAAAAAGTTCAAACAATCAATTCACTGATACGTTCACGTAGGTAATCGATTCCATCGATAGTCATTTCATTTTTGGATAGTTGATCCCTGAGTTTTTCCGGATTTATTTCGTCGTTGCCGTCGGTTGCAATCTGACGGCTACGTACCTACCTGTCGAAAGCAGGATTGGCAAGTAGGACAGACCCAAGAAGTGCCAGCCTTACTTCGGATTATTATGTGCATCGTGCGAAGTGGGAAAGTGAACTCTGGGTCCCTGAAAACATCGCTCCGATTATGAAAAGGATTTATTTAATTGATAAAACTTGGAGACCGTTATACAAAGATACGTGGAATTGAACAATTAAAATATGAAAAAAAATTTATTGTGACAATTAAGTAAATCATGCAGAATAGCCTTTATTATTATTTATTTTGTCTTCACAAATGTTTCAAAATTGGTACTCAACTTTGTGACATCTAACACTGTTACTGCGGTGCCAGTGCAGTGGTCCAACTTATCTGTCCTAATAATTGAACTAGGGGCCTTTACTGGCGATCACTACAAACAGAAATATGTCATGCAGAACAAACTCTTTATACCTACCTACCTACACTACATTTTACGTATTTTTAGGAAGTCATAACAAAGGTAACAAAGCAATAAGCGTAACATTTCCTTTGTCCCTTGATTAAGAAACGTATAATTTCTTAACCAAACAGAAGCTAAGGAACGTGTCTATCAAACCAAATTATAAAAAGGCACAAAGAAAAAACAATTTAAAGCTGACAGAAGCTCATTGAACAAAACGTATTCAAATATCGAAAATTGTTGACAAATTAAGTTCCCTGTCCGGAGTCGAACACCCTTACCACTTGAGAACTCGACGAAATTTGACTGCCAGCCCACCTTAATAAACATTTTAAAATTTCTCACATATCCCTTATGTTCTAGTCATAAGGTTCAAAGTTGAATGGTAAACCTATCCGCAGCGGTAATGTTAAATTGTCAAGTTATTCGAAGGGACGTTACAGCCGTTCGTTTTACTAGTTACTCAATTAGGGCCTTTGTATTTGTTTATCTGAGTTTGTATAGCGTTAGAGAGAGATGTAAACATACGTAAATGCGTGAGTGAAAAAGACGAACGATGCAAAGTAATTTGAGACAGTTCTTTTCACTGGCTGGTAATACGTTCTTATTTTGAATAGCAACACGAAACGGCGGGAAATGCATTTAGTTTTTTTTTCTAATTTGTGTAATGGCCAGACGATGTTTTCTTTGATACAAATGTTTATATTTACGGGAAATCTTTAAGATTGTGGTTTTACTTTGAGGTGTCTCAAATGGAAGGTTATTTTCTCTAACGCTGGCCCTTTAAAAATTTAATATTGAAAAAGGAAAAAAAGGCACTTAGAGTAAAAAAATCTGTGATTGGTATTTCCCACCAAGCTATTTCTCTCTAAGATAGTAGATAAGTTACGTTTGTGTTATTTTGCCGGATGCCAATTTTTTTTCTTATACGAAAAAACAGCTACAATAGGTAGGTAGTACATTATTAAAATATCCCATTAGATCTTAAGAAATGGTAGTACATAGTACTATTTAGGTCCAATCAAAGCATAGGTAATTTAAGCATTTGAAAACGACGTTCTTCAGAAGTTGGTAGGTATACCTATCAAGGGTTATTTGTGACCCTCGCCAAATTATGATCGATGCTTTTTTTTTAAAAAAGATAGTCAAATAATGTTGGTTCCGTCCGATAAAATCATAGGTAGGAGGTAGAGTTTACGGAACTCTGTCCGGAATCACGTTAGCTAAACGAAAGGTATGATGAGGGATGCAAAATGGATTTACCTATGCAAACTGGACGAGTTGTATGCAAAAGTGCACAATTAGAACAAAATATAAACCGGAGCTTATTATTAGCTATTTTATTTCTATTACACACATTGGATAGAGCTTTCTAAAGGTCTACCTAGCTTGGATAGGAATGTGAGGGGGATGGTGATGCGATGATATGGTCTAAGATGCAGAATACTCATAAAGAAGAAGGAAGACAGTAGTGAAACAAGATCCGACCCGTTTTTCTCAGTGGCCTCCGGCGGCATCGTGCTAACAACAAAGAAGACTGCGACGCCTTGTCTAAATAAATTACGAACCTACTGAAGAACCTGAAGTAAATATAATGATTAATACAATGCAAGAAGTTTTTCATTGACGAGAGACTTCCATCCATCCATACCCTATGGTCGCCTTTTACGATGCGACGGGAAACGGATATGGCCATATTCTTTTAGACCCGGCTACAGGGCCTTAAAAAGTACGGGTTCCTAAAATAATTAGCATAAGCATTTTATCTACACTCATATTATAAAGAGGAAAGATTAGTATTTGTGTGTGTGTGTATGTTTGTAATGAATAAACTCAAAAACTACTGTGCCGATTTCAAAAATTCATTCTCCATTAGAAATGATTTATAAATAAGTCTTGTTTCACTCTTACATTAAACCGCTATATTATATTTTTTCTTTCAGTGTATATTTTATGCACTATCAGTCGTTCGACGTGATCTAGCAGTCGTATTACGATATTTGCTCAATCACACGGGTCGGAGGGAGAGGGTGCACTCGCTCTTTACAGGCCTTTATCTCGATTTTACACTTTATTTTCAAATCACTTGCCGTTTTCAAATCTTTTTACACCCTCTTTCCGAAAGGTTTACGTTGTAGGATTCCAAAAGAGGAATAAATGAGGACCTTTCGTAAGTTCTATGATCTCGGCGAATTTTGCAAGCAATTGCTTCAAAATCTTTTCATATATGTATTTTATACTACCTAATTAGAATTCCAAGTCCTGACTGACTGATATTCTATCGTGTATTTTTAACAATCATGCTTTCACGTTAAGGAGATGAAGCCATATAAAATATTCTATTTTTAGATTACTTATCATAATTTTATTACGTGTTTAGGTAGGTTAGGTACCATGAATAGCGAGTAAATTCGCAAAATTATCGGAGCAAAATTGATTATGGACTATATGGTGGCCTGTTAAACTTCAAGAAATCAAATTAAAAACAAAACTTAAACTTTGAAGTCAACCAGAACTTTAAAAACAATACAAGCCTAACCCTTTCCCTTTCCCACGTGAAAATTCAATAAAATTATATAACAAATTAACAAAATCATTTCACTACGACGCAAAGGATACTTGACTTCGAGAGCTGTTTACAAAATACAGTTAAATTGTGTAGAAAAGCCAACTCTTTGTCTTGATGTCTATGAGTGGGGCCACTTCATCATGAGGGTTTGAAGGGTTATTCAATACTTTGAGTGACCTTTGACTAATTGACTTTGTAGCGAATTGCAGGGTCATTTGTATAGGATTTTAATTGTTGTTAAATTGTTTTGTTTCTTAATGTTTTTAAGTTTAAGTTTTTGACTTTTGCTCGTGAGAAAGGTTGGTGCAGTAGAGTAATTGCTAAGTCGTTTTCGCTTGCTTTCAATTGTGTAGTTTTGTTATGTATTTACCTATCGTGTGAACGTTTTTCGATTCAATTGATTTGTGTTAGTTTTTTCTTACTTTTAAATAACGAGTAATGTAGGTAAGTAAGCAGAAGTTGTCAATTCATTTTGGGACTTTAATACCTTCAAAGTATTAAAGTCCCAAATTTATTTACTAAAGCAGGGCTTTGAAAAAGTTTTGTAGGCACTATTCTATTCGAATCTTTTATTTTGACAGATAAAAACTTCGGCCTGCGGTTACGCCCGTGTATGTCCCGATCTCGCGGGAACATCGGGATCAAAAGTAGCCAATGTCCTTCTCCAAGGTCCCCTCTATATTTATTTATTATTATAAAATTCATCACAATCGGTTCAGCGGTTTAGGCATGAAAACGTAACAGACAGACAGAGTTACTTTTGCATTAGTTAGTATTGGGTTTTCTGGTTATTTTTAATCCGGAAATACCCTATTGTATTTTCGACAAAAAAACAGGTTTTAAAATACCTACCGACCTACTACCTATCTAGGTATAAATAATTATTTATAACTCAAGAACGGCTGAACCGATTTGGCTAAAAATTAGTAGGGAGGTAGCTTTGAACCCGGAGACGGAATTTTTTTTGTCTCTACGGCGAAAGAAAGTTCACCGGGTCAGCTAGTTAGGTATAATTTAAATTCTACCTGGATAACCACAATCAAGGACGGAGGTAAATTACCTCCCTCCCTCTGTTGCTAACAAGGTGCGCCAAAAACGAAGTTTTTCTCGTTTTGACCCGTTTTTCCCCTGTTAATGAATGCTTGAGATTTTGGACCGAGGTGCATCGTTAGTTGTTCAAGAGCTCGCGAGCGCGTCTGCTTCACTATTGCATGTAGATATGGAGGGAGGTTCCTACTGATTGAGGTAGGTAACTGGCACCGTGTAGTCACGGTAAAACCGTGTAGCCCCGGCATAATATTACGGATTATATTATCTACACAATTTCTTGAAGTACCTCACTATAGTTACCTACTAATAGAGTAAGATCCCAGACCCGGCAGACATCACGTATTTTCTGATGAAGGAAATGTGGTCATGGAAAATGGACCACATTTCGTTCGTCAGAAAATACCTACGTGATATCTGCCGGGCCACGGATCTTGGACTATAAGTTTTGTTCCATACGAACTATGTGTGAACTATCTATTTTTTTTCTTCTGTTTTTCTTGTTTGTAGTTGTGTGCTTGTCTGAATAAATTATTTTCTTTGTACTATAACTAGTAAACTTCGCCGTGTACCCTCATACAATAGGGTGATCCCGTCTCCGCCCGTGTTAAGGCAACTAAGGGATTTGAGGGTGATTAAACTTTTAGTTCTCCCCGCGCGGTGGCAGGTAAACTGCTTGGTGTCAAAATGTAAAGTCAAACCGTCCCCTTGGTGTCAAAATGTAAAGTCAAACCGTCTCATACAGTCCATTAAAAACCCACACTTTGACCCACGAATTCCGGAAATGAACTTGCAACCTTTTCAAACATCTATAAAAGAGATAAAATACCTTCTGTTTTCACTACTATTTTATATCCTGCTAATTATTACACCTAAAGGCAACTTCTACTATCCTATCCTACTTCTACGCATCATCTGAGCGATGTTCCCGGTTGCATCTTTCTCGGGAGCCCGGGGTCCGCTGAACCCCAAATGGTTTTTTTTATTTGGGGTCGGCGCAGTCGGTACGTAAGTCATCATTGACCATACCTTTTGCAATTAGATTTGGCAATGTTTTTACGGCCGGCCGCCTGCCTGACACCAACCCTCTAAGGGATCAAGCAGTTTATCCGCCACCGCGCGGGGAGAACTTAAGGTTTGCTAATCTCCCTCAGATCCCTTAGTCGCCTTTTACGACACCCACGAAATGAGATGGGGTAACCCTATTCTATGCCGGGGCATACACACGGCTAGTAGCCTATTCGTTACAAACAAACAAACAACCTAAGATGAAAACAAAAATCAGCAGATACGTTACCTAGACTCGGAAAATGAGACGATAAAACTGCGTCTAGCTGACGCACTAGCCTCAGTCGCGCGTTGCCGCGCGAGCACGTGCTGTCACACTGCGATTATCTTTTTAAAATCCATAAAAATGAATGAATCATTCTTAAGGACAAATGTTTTTAAATACAATAATTTTATGAAAATGCATGTAGGTTTTTGTAGTTCATTTTTCGAATACTTACGCAATGTTAGAATATACCGTATCTACTATTTTTGTTTTCATCTAAGCAAACTACTAAATCTTTCGAATATTGATATAGATTTCTATTATAGTCATACAGACGTACCTACAGTTATTTTATCTCTTACATTCCCAAACATCTTGAGATCTTGATATCAATCTACAGTTCCCACACTAAAAGAATCGACATTTTGACCTCCGGCAAATTTACTTTTACAGTTGAAAGTGGCACTAGTTGCTATGTAAATGGGAACAAAAAGCTTAGTTCACAGAAAGATCGTCTGCATTAAGTTTGTTTGATATTTACAACAGCATCATCTCTAGAAAAGTTTAAACTTGACAGTTTATTGTTGATGTAGAGGTATCGATTTGATTGTGTTTAGGTAAATAATATAGAAGAACCATCAAAGTCGGTCATCCGTTTGGCTTCTAGACCGTCACATAGGAACAAAAATACACTACATAGACTCGTAAACACATAACCCTTCTCTGCGTCGCCCAGTCGGGTAAAAAGTAGTGAGTTATTCTTAAACTCAAACAGTTCCTAAGTACCTACATACAAAGTTTCATCGCAATCGGTTCAGTTACAACAACAATACACATCGTATAAAATACAAATACTTTTAAATAAATATATCACGTCGCAATCTAGCCCCAAACTATAAGCACTACGCTTGTACTATGGGTACACAACGGATATACTATTTTACACTTTAAAAATTATTTATCGTAAAATACCTACATAAGTACATAATAATATGATAGGAACATAGAAAACACCCACAACCAGAAACAAACATTTATGGTCAGCATAAATATTTGTCCCCGGCGGGAATCGAACCCACATACTTCTGCGTTCAGTCGGGGTTTCGCCCGACGCGCCACTGAGACCGTCAAATATTATCAAAGTTAATAGGTAGGTACCTATTTAGTTTTTTTTAAAGGAAATATGTATTCGGATTTTAAAATTGTCACTTGCGCTGCGGCGATACAATTTTTTTTTTTTAATGCGTATTTTTCCTTCAAATTTTTTTCTACATTGAAGTATGAATATGAATATACATGAAGCCTTGAGCTTCATTCCAAAAATAAAAAATTTAAAGTTTATATTTCTAATTTTTTGCTAATTTCGATTGTCAGAGTTGCTTTATTTTCTTATTACTTATACTTTATATGCTTCTTTCCCCCAGACTTTTAAGGGATCTAAAGGAAAATAATACCTAAAACCGAAAATAAAGTCTGAGCGCCGAGGGTTCCGTACCTACCCATTATGCTGCGTATAAACAAAATACCGTTTGTTGTATGGGAAACCCACTGAAATATTAATTTTATTCTGTTTTTTGTTTTGATCTTCAGCTATCCACCTACCGAGCTTCATCGCAATCGGTTCAGCAGTTTTTGCTAGAAAAAGAAACAAAAACGAACACATCCACAAATACTCACAAACGTTCACCTTGTAATATAGTAGGATTTCGATTCGATTGTTCTCAAATCATCAGGTACTATCAACAACAAAAGTGGCTACCCAGTTAGCCGAAAGACACTTTTTAAACTTACACAATTTCCGTCCATCATTATAATTAGACACGGGTGTAAATCGCGTTATAGATAATGATTGTTTTAAAATACCTCGAAGTTTCGGCAAACGGGTTAAATAGCGGCCGTGATCCCGAGAAGACCAACGGGACCACGGCCGGTAGGTATAACCCGTTTGCCGAAACGTCGAGGTAATTAAAAACAATGATTATCTATAACACGATCTAGACCCGTGTCTAATTATAATACCTAATAGCCGAAAGATTTGTTTGAACCGGGCGCCGAGCGTGGAATAAGCATATTATACACACATTGATATTGATAGGTATATCTATAAATATCAAGTAGTCGAATCAAGCGCTTAGTTCTGTGTCGCATGCAAGCAGACGATAGGTAGGGTAGGTAACAATCTACAGTTCTACACTAATATTATAAAGCGGAAAGATTTGTATTTTTGTGTGTATGTGTGTTTGTAATGAATAAACTCAAAAACTACTGGACCGATCTCAAAAATTCTTTCACAATTAGAAAGCTACATTCACTTTGAGTAACATAGGCTACCCTATATTCCCACTGGGTCGGGACTTACGAGGGTGAAACCGCGGGACGCAGCTAGTTAACAATAAAGTCGTAGGTATCTTTACTAAGTCCGCAGAGTACGACCCTCAGGGCGTCCTCGTCGTGACGACCTGATGCCTCCATAGATGGGCTCGTAGGCGACAGGCTCGGGGGAGCCTGCTGCCGTGTAAGAGCCCGGGCGGGGCGCACGTGGTTCCCGTGTGCCGCTCATGAGGAAGTGGTCGTAAAACCTCTACGGAGCGGGGTCCGGCCGAATCGGACCATTGTCGTTGGGTACCGCGGAAGACTCGCAAGTGCCCGTAGTCCCTGACATCAAGGCGAGTGAGGAACTGGTGGAGCTTTTAGTGGGTAAACCTATGGCCGTCTACCACCTTTAGGCCATAGGGAGCCCCACACACCGCGCCGCTCTCCCCCGAGAGTGGCGTGATGGTGCATAAGGCTGCATTTTCTCCACCTAAAAAAAAAAAAAGGTATCTTTACTAAGTGAACCTAAATTTACCTTAAAAGCGAAATCAGACCTTACGGTGGGCAGGCAGTAATGTTGCTGACTGTACCTAAAGATATATCTTCTGTTACGTTAGGATAGATTGAGTTGACAATATTCGTAGATGCATGTCTGGGAACGAATATTCAGACTTATTTGATTACGCTTCGCTCTGCTATTATACGGTTTGGCTGAATTTCAGATATGATTTGCCAGACACATTATTATTTGTGGCTTAGATTATGTAGCTAAATGGTGGGTAATTCGAATTTTGATCCATCTTGAAATAGAAACTCATTTATTCGCAACAAATATACATGTTACAACTAAAACTACAACTAAAACTATAATTAAGTGTAAGTAATTTCCCGATCAGTTTGACATTGAAACTGGTAAAGCTCGTCCGTCAGAGACGAGTTTGTAATGGATCACTATCAGGCGACGTTTCTCCTTCTAGTCTCTAATAGAGACCAGTCCAGTTCTGTTTTGTGGGTGAGGAGCTTTACGGCTACATCATAATAATATAACTAGACTGCAGATAGATATATTTGGCAATATTTTTATGGTCAGTCGCCTGCCTGATACCAACCGTCTTTGAGACCAAACAGTTTATCCGTCACCGCGCGGAGAAAATTCATGGTTTGTTAGTCTCCCTCAGATCCCTCAGTCGCCTTTTACGACACCCACGAGAAAATATGGGGTAACCCATGAGACTTGACCAAATGACACTTTTTCACGGCTTGACGAAATAACATTTTCATTTACGGTAACTATACGCTTGACCAAATGACACTATTTTTTGGCTTGACCAAATGTCCACTACATCATTTTTTGGCTTATTCCCATTCGTGCCATTTTTTTTTCCTATTCGGGCCAAAACAAAATTTCGAATACCTAATCTTTTTTCCTCAACGGGCCAAAATGTTTCAAGTACAAACAGCAAGAAAATACTGAGAATTTGTTTTTTTAAGTTATTGCATAGCTTTTATCGCGGGCCTTGAGCTTTGATTGAACAAATTTCGGAACGAAAAACCTAACACCCCCCACTCCGCCTACCATGTTTCCATGGTTACCATGTAGCTATTTAAAATAATAATCGCCCGAGGGTTGACTATTTTACAATTTTTTTATTTTTTAAATTAAATAGTTTTTTTTTATGACAGCCAGACAGCCTGTCAAACTTGAATCGATAATATCTCGGAAACTATTGACCCTAGACCACTACTTCCTTAGGATAAGTGATAGTGCTCTTCAAGATCTTCGTTTCGGATGACAGCTGTCAAACTTTAAACGTCAATATCTCGAAAACTATTGACCCTAGACCACTACTTCCTTCGCATAAGTAATAGAGCTCGTCAAGATCTTTATTTAAGATGACAGCTGTCAAACTTAAAACGTCAATATCTCGGAAACTATTGATCCTAGACCACTACTTCCTTAGCATAAGTGATAGAGCTCGTCAAGATCTTCATTTTGGATTACAGCTGTCAAACTTAAACCGCCAATATCTCGGAAACTATTGGCCCTAGACCACTACTTCCTTAGCATAAGTGATAGAGCTCGTCAAGATCTTTGTTTTGGATGACAGCTGTCAAACTTTAAACGTCAATATCTCGAAAACTATTGACCCTAGACCATTACTACCTTAGCATAAGTGATAGGGCACTTCGATATTGACATTTTAAGTTTGACAGCTGTCATCCAAAATGAAGATCTTGACGAGCTCTATCACTTATGCTGAGGAAGTAGTGGTCTAGGGCCAATAGTTTCCGAGATATTGGCGGTTTCGTTACATTTTCAAATATTGTAGTGTGTGCTTTTACTCTTTAGTCTATTAGAAATTAACTCTTTTTTTTTGTTGACCGTACCAAAATCGTTTTGGCCCGAAGAGGAAATGAAGTATGAAAATATTTTCACATTAAAATGACTATCTAATTTTGTTTTGGCCCGATTGGAACCCAATGTATGGACGCAAAACAGTGAAACAATTGAAGGAATGGCATGAATGGGAATAAGCCCATTTTTTTATAGGTAGGAAAATACATTTCCATCCCAAAATTGAAGTAGGTAGGTAAACAAGATCGACTTTAGCACATATCGTAGACAAAAGAAAACAATTTCAAGTAGGTATCTACCTAGTTACCTACCTATACCCAGATTACCATCCCAAATATCAAATCAAATGACGAGCCAGTCAGTTTAAATAACCCCACGAACGCCGAGCTCTTCAACCGAGATATGAGATATTGTGAATAACCTAATAAAGTGACAATATTCTCCCGAATGAGATCTGGCTCGGTCCGCCGGTTACGGATTGGAGACGCGCCCTCAGGCTATGCAGCCCGCTTTGTTCGTCCACTGTTTTTATTCCACAGATGAGATCGTTTGCACAATAGAGTGAATAAAATGATGGTTTTAACTAGCCTTTAGTAGTTATATAAGTAAATATTGCACGACGGTACACACAGCGCAATCTAGGTTATTAAAAATCTTTATCAGACTAAAATTAAACTCATTTTCTGAATCTACGTTATGAGCTCTTTCCAGACCTCAGCTCCCGGGTAGCCTGAGGTGTAATGCATGTCCCATTGTTTTAAAAAGTTACTGAAAACTAGCGATTCATCTAGGCGATTTTTTACTAAATACTGCACGATATTACACCCAACGCAATCTAGCCCCAAACTAATCACTAGGCCTGTGCTATGGGTATTATCCTTTTTAGGATTTTGTTGTCAACAAAAACCCCTAGTCGTTTATTTAATTGAAAATGTGTGCTTGTTGGATTGTAAGTTTATAATAATAAGTAGGTCGTGCAATCAATGAGATCTTTAACCGACTTCAAAAAAGGAAGAGTTCTCGATTTTGGTCGTGACTATATTATTATTTTATTTTAAAAAAATGTTTGGTTCTTTTACCCCGGGTATGATCAGTCAGGCGTAGTTTATTTGATTGACTACCTATGTGTGTGTTTGTATTGTTGTTTATGTGACATTTTATGAATAAAGTACCTATATGATTCAATTTAGCATTTAATTAAAAAAGCATTACAAACCCACAAAATGATTTATCCAAGATGATTTATCCGACCTCCCACAGCCTACTGTATTATCCGACCCTATTTAGTAACGTAATTAAGAAGTTATTAAACCGCCCTGAAACGTCGACTGTCGTGTAATGTCGAGTGAATTGTGTTAGCAATGTTTCGTTTCAGGAAACTGGCGACACAGAGCGCCTTTGTCGATGTAATGGGCGCCTGGAGGGTTTATAACGTTAGTACTGGCGAGCACACGAGTTTAGAGCAGATTTAGTTTTTAACTAGCTACTTTTAATCCCGCGAGAATATCGTGAAAAGTAGCCTATGTGCTAACCAATGTTACCAGCTATCTGCATACCAAGTTTCATTGCAATCGGTTAAGCAGTTTTTGTGTGAAATAGTACTAAAGTCAGATACATACATAGATACTTTCACGTTTTGTAGTAAAAGTAGGATAATTTCAAATTTAAAAAAAATTGCACAACGTTACACACAATGCAATCTATATATCAATAATAGACGACCTCTGTGGCGCGTCGTGCGAGAGCCCGACTGCAATGCAGGAGGTTGCGGGTTCGATTCCCGCCGGGTGCAAGTATTTATGCTTAAAAATAAATATTTGTGTCTGGTCTGGGTGTCCTTCTATGTATAAAATGTATGTATTTACAAAAGAAAAATAAGTTTAAGTATTATATCCGTTGTCTAGTCACCGTAACACAAGCTTAGTCGCTTACCACGGGGCTAGATGGCGCTGTGTGTTGTTCACAGAATTTATTTATTTATTTATTTATTTATTTAATCTAGCCCCAAACTAAGCACTAAGCTTGTACTATGGGTATAGAACACTATACTACATAATAAACTTTTTGAACTGACACGATTGGAACTCATAATACTACATAATACTTATTTTTTGTAAATACATACCTACATGTACCTATTGCTATACCTACCGTTATTTATTTTTAAGCATAAATACTTGCACCCAGCGGGAATCGAACCCCCAAGTTTCTGCATTGCACTCCTTAGCCTTGCAGCCTTAGCCCAATGCGCCACAGAGGCCGTAAATATTAATCAAAAATCCATTACCTATGTTAGTGCAATACTAATTAGGAGATTATTTTTAGAATGCTTTAAAAATTCACAACATTAGGGACTGGCCCTGCAGTGTGGGACAAAATAGGATAAATATAAATAAATAGATAATAATTAAATATGTTTTTATATATTTTTCGTTATTGTTTTTTTAATTTAATTTCTGAGTTTTTCTTTGTTTATTTCCCTTTCTATTTCGATAATTCTGTGTATTTTCTTGATTAAAAACGTCTTTTCCACATAATTGTACTCTAGCAGTATACTAGCAACAGACGCTTCAAGCATCGCACTCAAAGAGCTGTTTCTGATAGTCTGCCCTGACGAGGAACTAGCTGAGCCGTTAATGATTCCGTTAACTCTCGACTGAGAGTACTGATAGCTCTCGTTAGCGGAGGATTCTCGGGGAAATTACTGTTTGGACTCGATTTAGGTAGGTAGGTCTTGGTTCAAAGGGTTTTAAATAACTGGTTTGGAATATTACGCGGCGCAGAGACTTATCGATACGCGTATTGCCTTACTAGACATAAATTAATATTGCTGGACATCTAGCCCCAAACGAAGGAACTAGGCTTGTACTATGGGCAGGTACTAGACAGCGGATATACCTACAACGTTATATTATTAGTTATACTTTTTATTTGTAAATAAAATAAATAAATTTTGCACGACGTTACACACAGAGCAAACTAGAGGGCGGTCCCAAAAGTACCCGACCTGACAAGGAAAACAATAAAATATTTGCAAAATTTTATATTTATTTTTCAACATAATCTCCTTTGAGCTCGATACACTTTTCCCACCGATGTTCAAAAGCTTCGATACCCTCTTTATAGTAGGAACCGTCAAGTTCCTCAAAATAGCCGGTAACCGCAGACTCCACCTCTTCGTTATTGGCAAATCTTTTTCCACCAAGCCATTTTTTTAGATTTGGAAAAAGAAAATAATCAGAGGGAGCCAGATCTGGCGAATAAGGTGCGTGAGGAAGCAATTCAAACTTCAATTCATTAATTTTAGCCATCGCAATGATGGACGTGTGAACTGGTGCATTGTCGTGATGAAACAAAACTTTTTTCTTCGCCAGATGTGGCCGTTTTTCCTTGATTTCGTCACTCAAACGTTGCAAAAAGGCTGCATAATACTCGCCATTGATTGTTTTTCCCTTTTCCAGATAATCAACAAATATTATCCCACGTCCATCCCAGAAAACTGACGCCATGACTTTGCCAGCTGACTGAATCGATTTTGCTTTCTTTGGGGCCGGTTTTCCCCTTTCAGTCCACTGTTTTGACTGCTCTTTCGTTTCAGGTGTGAAGTGGTGGACCCATGTTTCGTCCATGGTTATGAATCGACGCAAAAATTCGGTTTTGTTGCTGCGAAACATAGACAAACACTCGATGGAAACATCCTCACGGCGCTGTTTGTGTTCAATTGTGAGCAAACGCGGCACCCATCTTGCAAACAGCTTTCTCATATCCAAATTGTCGGTCAATATGCAATGAACAGCACTTTTTGAAATGCCTACACTGTCTGCTATCTCCCGCACTTTTAATCAACGGTCGTCCAAAATCATTTTATGGATTTTCTTTACATTTTGTGGCGTAGTGACTTCATTTGGTCGACCACTGCGCTGTTCGTCTTGGCAGCTCGTGCGACCTCTTTTAAACTCAGCTACCCAGTATTTTATTGTGGTAAACGAAGGAGCAGACTCCCCCAGAGTAGAATCCAACTCGGCTTTGATAGCGGTTGGACTGAGACCTTTCAGGTGAAAGTATTGTATCACATAACGATGCCCAATTTTTTCCATTTTGAAAATTCACTCACAGCGTTCACTTAGGATGGCTGTTTAAAAAATATTATTTATCGTAGTCTAATAAAATTTATAACACAAGCTGTTAGAAGATGCTTCTATCGAACACAGTAATAGTTTTTTTTAAACTACCCGCATTTGTAGGTCAGGTCGGGTACTTTTGGGACGACCCTCGTAGCCCCAAACTAAGCAACAAGGCTTGTACTAAGGGTACTTAAAACGGATATTAAGTACAATATTAGTATTATAGGTACTTTTTTTGGAAATTAATTGCGTATGATACAAAATATAAACATACTCAGAACCAAAAACAAATATGTCCTCGGCGGAAATCGAACCCGGAACCTTCTGCGTTGCAGCCAGGGGTTCGCCCGAGTCGCCATAGAGGCCGTCATATGTTAGTAACACCAATGCATTTTTAGGGTTCCGTATCTCAAAGTATAAATATAGCGGATGGACAAACAGACAGACAAAGAAAATTCTTTGTAATGTTTCCTGTTTTACCCTTTGGGTACCTACGGAACCCTAAAAAGGAACCTTCACTTCACTTCACAGGATCACTTTGTTGTCCGTCCGTCCGTCTGTCTGTCATATCATAACTAATTTTTTCACTTGAAGTCATTATTCTATCAATATAAAGTCCACTTTACCAAGTCGCCGTATAAACTGTCAGGTCACTTTTTCGTATTCATAAATTCCTATCAATATGTTTAATTTTCCTATAAAACGTCAAAAGCGTGTGACAAACCACATCTTTTAAAGAATTAATGGCTTCATTATACCGCTAACAAAGCGGGTTAGCTTGAATAACGTTGGTAGGTAGGTATATCGATAAGTATTTTGCACCGAGTATTTTGTAATGAAGTATGAGCTGTGAACTGTGGTAATTGTCTCCCAACAAGGATACGAACTTATAGCGATCATTTCATCGTATATATTATACTATAACTTACATATAGGATGTTCTTTAAGCTTCTAATACACGACGACACTGACAAAGACACTTTAGTTTTTGGTAAAGTGTCAGTGTCGAATATTTCACCAGAATACACAGGGCTTATTATGTAAATTGGAATTGGTGGAGGCTATTCTGCATGAACTTTTTGAAGAAAATAGGGAACCTAATATACTATGTTTTTCTGAATCATTTGTAGAAAGGGGTTGCCATGATTCTGTAAAATTGTTAAATTACCAGCTAGCTGCTCACTATTGCCGACTTAAAAAACAAAAAAGAGGAGGAGTATGTATATTGGTAAAGCGTGGTATATCTTTTAAAGTTTTGGATTTTCTTAACGAACACGCGGTCGATATTGATTTTGAATGTTGCGGTATTGATCTGATTTCTTTTAATCTAATTGTAATATGTGTTTACCGAACGTCTTTAAGTAAGGGGAATGTAAAATCAAAGAAGGTGTTTTTGAAAAAATTAGCTAATATTTTACATTTACTCATAACTAAACATGGAAACAAGAGAATTGTATTAACAGGTGATCTGAATATAGACACTCTTGAAGTAGATAAACACAGTAAAAAGCTCTATGAAATCGCAAAAAACTTTAACTTAAAAATACACTTTAATGAACCAACGCGACAGGATTCATGTATAGACCATATTATAAGCAATGTGGCCTCAGCTAAACATGAACTATTGCCCCTTTTCATATCAGACCATAACACTGCACAGATGATAACTATCCCAGTCGCCCGCCGAGTCACTCCTATCACCGAATACTTTGTTTATAGAAGAGATTTCAGTGATGAAAATATTTCTAAATTTAGGTATTACATTTCAAATCTATATTTTCATGAGGTCTATGATGAGAGTAATGTAAATACCGCATTCAAAAAATTTCATGATCTTTTGACATTATTCTATGAGCTATGCTTTCCTAGACTCAAACTTAAAATATCTACGAATAATAAAAAGCCAAAGTGGTTGAGTAGAGGTCTTAAGATTAGCTGTAAACAGAAAAGAACATTGCGGTATAAATACTATAAGGATAAATCTACACAAAATAAGATTAACTATAAAAATTACTCACGACTTCTTAAAAATAGTATTAACAGGTCTATTAGACTGTGTAATCACAAATTTATAAACTTGTCTAGAAACAAATGTAAAGCTTCTTGGCAAATTATAAAGGAACAGTCAGAACCTTTTAGATCTATAGACTTTATAACGAGAATAAACAGTAAAGATAAAATTATTGAGGACCCAGAACAAATTGCACAGGTTTTCAATGATTACTGGATTGATATGAACAGTAAAAGCGATGCTACGGTTGAAAATACGGTAAAGGGGAGTATTTGTAATACCATGTTTCTTACACCATATGGTTATGACGAAATGTATAAAATCATCTCAACACTAAAGAATACACCTTCATGTGGCTTTGATAATATTTCAACAAATATTCTGAAACAAATTTCTAGAGAAACGGTGCCGATTCTAACACATTTAATAAACCTATCGTTTTCTCAAGGTGTCTTCCCAGAACTATTGAAAATATCTATAGTTAAGCCTTTACATAAGAAAGGAGATAAGGGAAAGTTAGAAAATTAAATTAAACATAAAAAACTGCTTGTAAAGCTAGAAAGGTACGGAATAAGAGGAACGGCATTGGACTGGTTCCAATCATACCTGAATAATAGACAGCAATGTGTTGAAATACAAAATTTGGATAAAAACAACAACTTGCAGGTATTTCGTTCATCGTATAGATCGAATTTATCCGGGGTGCCACAGGGCACCATACTAGGACCAATTCTATTTTTATTATATATTAACGACCTACCTGAAATTACAAATAACACCTGTACACTTTTCGCTGATGATATTTCTATTGTTTTGACTACGAATGCTAAATCTGACATGAATAAATTTTCCTCTGATATTAATACCGAAATAGATAACTTAGTGACATGGTTAGGAAAAAATAACTTACAAATAAATATAGACAAAACTAATTATATGAAATTTTCTGCAAACTATAGGAAAATTAACAATAATCTGCTAGTTGTAGAGGTCAAAATTTGAAAGAAGTTGATCACACTACTTTCTTGGGATTTGTGCTGGATAGACAACTGAATTGGAAAGCACACGTTAGCAAAGTGTGTGGTAAATTGAACAGTTTTGTCTATGTATTGTATAAACTTAGAAGAACTTCGGCACTAGCAACGCTATTGTCAGCATATCATGCATATATAGCGTCAGTCCTTTCCTATGGCATAATCTTGTGGGGAAACTCTGCAGACATCCGAAGAGCTTTCCGTGCGCAAAAAAAGTGCATTAGAGCGATGGCCGGTATTCCTCCTTGGATATCTTGCAAACCCTTATTTAAGAAGTACAAAATACTCACGCTAACTGGTATATATATTCTAGAGTCTGCAAAATTTGTAAGGCAACATCCTTATTTATTTATGACTGCTAAAGAAAAATTTCCTAAAAACTCTAGAAATGGAAATAGAATTGTCTTGCCGGTAAAACCTAAATTAACCCTGTATGTGAAAAATTGTATTGCAATGTCTGGTTTCATATATAATAAAATACCGGAGGACATAAAAGAACTACCTTATAGACAATTCATTAAAAAATTAAAACAATGGTTGCTGGACAAATGTTTTTATGACTTGACTGATTTCCTGCCAAACTATTAATTTATGTAGGTACAGTTATTTCTAAAAAAAAAAAAAAAAAAAAAAAAATGTTTTGTCTATTGTTATGATTATTTTTTTATTTTAATTGATTCCACAATGTTTCGTGTTTTTTATTTTTATTTTCATTAACATTTTATTTTATTTGTAAGTAATCTAACATTGATATGACGTATAATTTTGAATGAATTGTTTGATAAAATTAATGTAATGAGTAATGACATTTTGACATGATCTTTAGAATTGTAACTTTTTATTAATATTAATATTCGTATGCCGGAGGATCCGGCGAAGTACGGCACCACTCTATTTGTATACAACAACTATGTAACCTACTTCAGACGAATAAATTTCATTTCATT
Organism: Idaea biselata; assembly: GCA_958496205.1. NCBI lineage: Eukaryota > Metazoa > Arthropoda > Insecta > Lepidoptera > Geometridae > Idaea > Idaea biselata. The sequence goes on along the minus strand of OY292400.1, from coordinate 16,876,183 downwards.
TCATTTCATGTCGTCGTGTATTTGCAGCTTTAAGCGGAAAGGATAGCTACTCTTTACTCTACATAAACTTTACAAACGTAGGAGTCGACTGTTTCCTGATTCCTTCCTGATCCTCCTGATTCGGATACAGACATAAGAAAAAATATGTTTATACCATAAATTTTATATCAGCCATGACCATGCCCCTACGTTTTGTTTTTTTTTTAATTTAGCTTACACGTACCAACTTACACAGCAATGGATAAACTTTGTTGTAGTTTTTATTGACGGTTTTCATAGCAATCAGTTCAGTAGTCTTTACGTGAAGAAGTAACAACTCCCTCGTTAACGTCCTTACACACAAAAACTTTCATATTTATAATATTGTATACAATTTCATAAGGTAGGAAGAGGTAGAACATCTAAATCAGATTCTGTACAAATTGTAAATTATCATTCACCCTAATAATTGCCTTCCCAAAAAATCCTACAGACATCCTGTACCAAAAAATAAAGCAATAACTCTCACCACATTAACATAATGTGTTACAATTGTATTCATAGGGCTCGTATTGGGCGAGTGGCAGATGTTGGCTTTTTGTCCTAGGACGCGGTGACACAAGTTATTGTTATCTATAGATTGTTGCGTAGTACCTAGTAGGTTAGGTACCTACTGGTTTCTCCTTCTTTGAAGATAATTATTTGCTATTTTAACGCCTTGGCTGTCTATTTAATGACGATTCCATTTCAATAATAATATAATGTGTTTCGAGTCCTTTTTTATTGTCTAGCAGTAGATGTAGTGTGTTCACCTCGGTAATAAAGCATGTCTTAGTCTCGGGCGGCTTGAATCTTATGCTTCACTCAGTGGTACTCTAGGTACATACATAACTCCCTAGTTTTACTCAGGAGTTAAACTTTTAACCCCCTCGCTACGCTCGGGAGTTAGGTACCTAACTCTAAAATCTTTCGTTACGACGAATTCAAATTCAAATTTAAAATTCATTTGTTCATTCAGAACGTATATATAAATTACATACGTACGTTTTGAAACGTCGAGATTTTATTTTACTGTGGTTTCGGAACGCGCCCTCCGATGAGAAGAAACCACAAGAAACTCATGGGGTTTTTTTTTCAATTATTTTTTTATCCTGTTTTATATTACAAACGTCATAGTACAGATATCTGTAATTTGAACAGGAGAAGTTAACGATCATGTCCATGGATTCTTTTCATCAAAATATTTAGACGTGCTATAGTACGCCTTATTACACAATTTAAGTTTAATTTATTTTTTTAATCTTGTAATGGACATGTCACATACGTCTTCAGGTAGTTTATGATAATAAAGTACACTAGTGGTACGCCGGGCTGCACAGGCGTACGAAAACAGTACGCCGGGCTGCATGGGCGTATTGGCTGCACGCGAACGTTTTCAATTATGTCGTCGAACGTTGAAGACGTTGTTTTGGCATACAACTATGTATACATAGTTTAGCTAGCTAATCTTAGTTTAGCTTAGCTAAGCTAAGCTAGCTAAGCTAAACTAGCTAAGCTAAGCTATGTCTAAGCTAAGTTCTGTCACTGAACAGGGAGTAGTGAAAAAAAAGCTAAGTTAAACTAAACTACGCTACGCTACGCTACGCTAAGCTAAGTTACGCTACGCTAAGCTACGCTTAACTACGCTAAGCTAAGCTAGCTACGCTAAGCTACGCTAAGTTAAGCCAGCTAAGCTAAGTTAAGCCAGCAAAGCTAAGCTAAGCTACGCTATAATATATAAAACTTATAAGACGAATTACATGTCTCTGAGTAGTCTTCTCAGAAAACGGAACCCTTCGTACACGAGTCCGACTCGCACTTGGCCGGCGTATTTATACGCCTATGCCCGGCGTACGACATGCAGCACAGCAGGCTAGGCGTATTTTGCAGCTAGGCGTACGCGCGACATTTGCAGCGCCGTGGACACACTTTCGTGATTTTGTATGAAAGATGCATGCAAGCTGCACGCCGGCGTACAGCAAGCTGCAAATGACGCTGCCGTGGACAGTGTCCAGGCGTATTTTGCAGCCCGGCGTACGAGCGACATTTGCAGCCGCCGTGGACACACTTTCATGATTTTGTATGAAAACTGCATGCAAGCTGCACGTCGGCGTACGCCAAGCTGCAAATGACGCGTACGCTACGCTGCCGTGGACAGTGACGCTTATTTACTGGAGCCTACTATAGGGCACAGTCAGATCATCCTTGTGTCTCAAATTATAAAAAGCCGTACATGTGTAAACATTATTACTAACTCGTAGAAATTTGTCTTGTGAATTGTAATCTTGAGCAGTTGGCATTGGCCACTTGTGAGTGCAACTGTTTGCAATAATTGATAGGTTTCCGGTGGTGGAGTGCGATCAATTGACGCCTTCGACAATTTGTCGCCGGACTATCTGGGGTTAAGTGTATGACCTGCCTTATCATCTTCCGAGAAAACCGACTGATGGGGATTTTTATTTCTTACTGGCAGCGCCCCGCGTTTTCACCCGCGTAAGTCGCGATCACGCGGGTCTTTCGGGATCAAAAGCAGCCTTTGTTCTTCTCCATACCAGAGTTTATCAAAATCGGTTCTGCGGTTTAGTCGTGAAAACATAAAAGACAGTGTTAATTTTAACAGTGGTTAAACCACGAATAAAGTGCTTTTTCCGTACCTCAAAAGGTAAAAAAAGGAACCCGTTATAAAGTGGTAACGTACCTATGTATTTTAATAACTCTTTCACCAATAGAAGGCTACATTATCCAGAAGTAACATAGGATACTTTGATCCCGATATACTTACGGGATCGGGACTTACGCGGGTGCAGTTAGTACCTATCTACTAATATTAGTAGTTTAATCAGCCTCGAAACAACATCATTAATACAATCTCACCTATGGTATCCTAATATCGGTATCACGGTCGGTGTAATCACAAAGTGGGATCTCTCAGACGTCGGTGATAGGAATCGGGATTTATTCCTCACCTCCAGTGGTCCCCGCCTGCTGTGACGGACGCAGGCGGAGGCTAAATGGGGTAGGCTTTTTTTTACGTAGGGAATCTTGATTATTTGAAGAAACGTGTTTAAAAAATTGCACCCGACAGGATTTGAATCTGCAACCTCGACATATCGTGTCGCGCGCTTACCAATTGCGCCACAGGTGCTTGTTCTGTCGTGATGAAATTATGAACCATATCTCTTCGTTCTCTTACAACTAAGGCACGTAGCGACATCTACCAGTTACTTTGCAGTTTACCGGCTAGCATTTTAACATTTACATGGAAATAAATACAACATTGAGATGTGGCTTCCATTTACTTTGATTTTTAATTTTTTAAAGTGTTTACTACACTTGGATGATTGTTTTTTTTTTCTTTTTTAAATAATCTTGTTAAGACCATCAGGCTGCTTCCTGAGGAGAGCGAGCCGGTGTGTGGGGGCTGGCTAAAATGGTAGCCACCAGGGGTATATACCCACTAACTAAACCCTCACTCCGCTGTTGCCAGAGGTCGTCGGAATACCTTTCGGAGGATCATCGACGAGCATAAATGGGGCAGGCTTACGGCTACACGGTTTGATTGAACCGCCACCTAACCCAGATACCGTAGCCGATTTGGCGATTTCGAACACTGCCAGGTTTTTTACTTTATTGTCTTTATATTCGAGCGTAAACAGTAAACAATCTTAGTAATATCACTAGTAGTTCTACGAACAGTAGACTAAGAAAGCAATTTGAATTATGGACCATCCTTAAAAAAAAAAGGAGAATTTCAAGATTTTCATTGTGAGAAAAAGGTTGTTCCGGGAGAGCGCAATTAAATTTCCATCCAAAATTGGTTTGACAAAATGAGACTTGTGGATGAGAACTAGAAGGAACAAACAAACATACATAAATTTATACTGACGCAAAGCAAACTTTAAGCATAGATGCTTCACTCGCTTCCGCATTTAAATTCTATTAGGTACACTTATACATATAATTAATTATATCATATCTATCTGGGTACCTATATTCTGACCGCCAGGAATCTTTAAAACCCGTATTCAGTAATCAATCACTAACGATAACGGTTTTCAACGCCTGAATTCTTGGAGGTATATCTACGTGCTTCGCCAACTGTGTCCCCCTAGAACACATCCCTAGTTACATCCCTGGGTACCTCGCTTGCAATGATATATCATGGCTAACCACATATCTGGTGATCAGATGGTAGGTCTGTACGTATTTCGGTAAAAGGTACCAATTGCTTACCGGTTCCTTGAATTTTGCAAGCTTTAATGAGGAGCGAAGGAATTTATGGGAGAGTGGTGTATTGAGATTAATACACACACCTTGCTAACTCTGATAGTAGTCGTTAGGTCAAGTTAGAGGCCTCAGGGCGAACTGCAAAACTCGGTTTAGTCTAGGAATTACCGATTCTCGATTTTGCTAAGGTAGTAATGGTCTTGCTACTATCAGAGTTAGCAAACACCTTGCTAACTCTGATAGTAGTCGTTAGGTCAAGTTAGGGGCCTAAGAGCGAACTGCAAAACTCGGTTTAGTCTAGGAATTACCGATTCTCGATTTTGCTAAGGTAGTAATGGTCTTGCTACTATCAGAGTTAGCAAACACCTTGCTAACTCTGATAGTAGTCGTTAGGTCAAGTTAGGGGCCTAAGAGCGAACTGCAAAACTCGGTTTTGTCTAGGAATGACCGATTCTCCATTTTGCTAAGGTAGTAATGGTCTTGCTACTATCAGAGTTAGCAAACACCTTGCTAACTCTGATAGTAGTCGTTAGGTCAAGTTAGGGGCCTAAGAGCGAACTGCAAAACTCGGTTTAGTCTAGGAATTACCGATTCTCGATTTTGCTAAGGTAGTAATGGTCTTGCTACTATCAGAGTTAGCAAACACCTTGCTAACTCTGATAGTAGTCGTTAGGTCAAGTTAGGGGCCTAAGAGCGAACTGCAAAACTCGGTTTAGTCTAGGAATTACCGATTCTCGATTTTGCTAGGGTAGTAATGGTCTAGGGTCAAAAGTTTCCGAGATATTGACGTTTTAAGTTAAATTGTAGTACCTAAGTCTTTTTTGACTCGAATTTTTTTAAGTGTTTTTAACACGATATTTTCTAAGTGTTTTTTCAACAATTTGAGATTTTACATTTTGGGACTTCAACATTTTGGGAAATTCAAAATTTTGGGAAGTTCAACATTTTGGCTCTAAAGGAAAATAAAATTAATAAGTAATTATAATTGCATAAGTTGATAAAAAATGCTATGCAATAGCATTACCGCGGCAGTCCCCGAGTGCCACACGTTTTTATTTTTTATTGATTTTAATTTCGGTCTGAGACCGATATGGCCAATTTGGAACAGCCAGGGCTTGACCCTGGTTCTTGTGTTATTTATATTTCAAGTTTCTTCTTATTACAGTTTTGGCGTCGTACATCTTGATCATCAAAACATTGGAGCGCACATGTCATCGCCGACGGCGCAGCACAATCACACCAGAATCAGGCAATAACACACCGAGGTGTTACATCTTACACCCCCAGGGCTTAGATAAAGCGATCTCACTGTACAGTAATTAAGACATCCATATCTTAATAACAGAGCTATTACCGACAATTATTGTATAAATCAAATCCGATTTTGAACCGTTTGTTGTGATATCTTTTTGGATTTTAAAGTGTTGTGAGGGTTGGAAATTTGAGGCTTGTTTTGAAATCGATTGGAATTTGATGTTTTGATTACGATTTAGATAAAAATTTGAGGCTACGGCCGCGGCTTGTTACCACCCACCGGTCTAAGTAGTAGTGTATAAAAAAAAATAACCCAATGAGTTTCTAGTGGTATCTTCTCATCGGAGGGCGGGTTCTGAAACCAAAGTAAAAACTCAACATTTCTAAACGTTCATGTAACTTATACATCGTTCTTAATGAATAAATATATTTAACTTTGACTTTAAAGCGGACTCGAACGTGTTCCGATACATTGACCGGTGCAGCCACTAAGGAAGACGGAAGACGGCTTCGGACCAAAGCGCTCTAAATACCCCTACTGTAGAGGAGATGCAACATACTGATAGACGAAAGAAAATTTCGCCAGACTTAAAGCAGAGACGCTTCGCTCAGGTAATAAAGTTAATTCAAAAGTCTAGATATCACGATTGCGTGTTCTCAATTGCATTCTAAAGGGGTGTGCTCACATATCGATTTCGAAACAAAGGAGGTAATAAAAGGCAAGTGCGGGCGGAAGAACATTAGCTCGTTGCCCGTCGCCCGCGGCGGCGCGAGGGCGAGGCGAGGGCGGAGGCGGGCTGCTTTATATTTATTGACAACGAGATAGAGACCCGAATATCTTCATTAGCGAATCGCCGCTCTGAGGTGGATTAGTGTGGATACGACTTTAGAATTTTATAGTTGGCGGGAAAAGTAATAATTTTCTGTCTGCCATACATTTTGACGTCTGTAGGTACATATGTTTTAATAAATTATTTTTAAATTTATTTTGACGGCCTTTTGTTATAAGTACAATTTTAATTGGAATTAATAAATTTTTATGGCTTTTTGATTGCTGTAGTATTTCGCTCCTTTATTTCTAAGCAGCCAAGTGCTTGCGAGGTGTACTGTGCGCAAAATTACTGTTATATTCCCTTTCAGGTATATCCACACTAAGTATACGGAACCCCGGCCGTGGCAGGTTTACTGGGTGACCCCATGATTCAACAGACATCCACCTTAGGACCCCATTACAACTGCAACGATATGTTTATTCTTAGGTAGAGCGCACATGCCGCTTTTTCTCGTCGTTTGGGAAAAACACGGGAAGTTTTTATTCTTCTCCTGCTTCTCGAGCTGCGGTACTTGTGTGTGGGGGGAAGGGGGGGGGGGGGGGTTGGTAAATTTGTAATTTTTGATTTGGTATTGGTTCGGAACAATCTATTTTAAAAATAATATGAACAGATTTCTTTTCTCAGCTCCACCTAAATAAAGCACAGGGTATCATGTCGAACTGAAAGCACACTGTTACCTTACGGTTTCTGTGCTTCCGGCAACGTTACGGTTTCGGTTTCACTTGTGTAATTGTCGATCCGGCGGGAAAATCGGGATAAAAAGGAGCCTTTGTGTTATTCCAAGTCTCCAGCTATCTCACCATACCGAGTAATCGATTAGGCAGCTTTTACGTGATTGAGTAACAAACACACACACATACAAACTCACAAACTTTCAGCTTTATAATATTAGTAAGATAGGATTTGTGAACTAGCGCAACTAATATAATTTTTTTAAGGCCGCTAAAATAATGTGCACTAACCTTTCTATCCATATTAGGGTACACTTGACACGGGGCGTGTCAGACTAGAGTAATTAACGAATGTCTAACTAACATACAATCACTAATTACCACTCTATCCCCTGTTTATAACGTTCATTTTTCACCGTATAAAGGCTAGTGTTTGATCTAATAACGTTTATAAAGTGTAGTTTGTTGGTAATTAAGGGGATTTCTGTTTTGAAACGTATTAGCTGTTGGTTTGTTTAAATTTAGTTTATTAACTTTACTTAACCCTATCTTCATGTAGGTAACTAACCGTATAATTGTAGGAATTATTTTTTAAGCTATTACATAGCTTTTATCGCGGGCTTTGAGCGCGGTGACCGAATCAAGAAATTCCGTAACGAAAATAAAACCTAACCCGCCTACCATGTAGCCTAAGAAAAAAAAATGCTATGCAATACCTTTACCGCTGTAGGCCCCGATAGGCCTATCGATACTATCGTTAGTTTCGATACTGTCCATAGTTTTGCCATATCGATAGCGTAAAAATATCGATAGTAAATACCTATATCAATATTGAGCGTCGATACTATCGACAGTATTGCAGTTTTCGATACTATTGTACTACACTTAGCTATTGATAGTATCGATAGGCCTGTCCATATTATAGATGATTTTTGATATTTAGCTATCTATTGTAAAATTATCGATAGTTCCGCAACCGTACCCGTCAATTTGACCCACTTCAGGGCAAGGGCCTCTTCTTAGGGAGTTTCGGCAGAGTAAGATGCCACATGATGCCACAGGAGGAGAAACATATTTGATGTTCCTTTTACCTAGGTACGCAAAATGAATATAAAAAGACGCTGCAGGGCTGACAATATTGTTACGTCGTTCGTAAAAGCTAAATGACCATCGATAAATGAAGATTGAAGGTAAAAAAAAGCATCATTGAATTTGTGGTAACGTTAAAACAGTGGCACTCCACTGTCTTCCTTCTGATGTATCTACCTACAAGTACCTAAGGTCTTTGCCCTATCTATACATATTTCTAACTGTAGTATTAGAGAATGTAATGCTCGAGATTCCCCGTAAGAAATGTTCAGATTTCCCATTCCTAACTAAGTGTGTTCCAAATTACACTTACGAATCTCAGAATCACTTAGTTAGGTACCAACTCAATACAATTCTTTGCTAGTACTAGGTACACACTAAACAATAGTTCCTAAGACCCTATTACAAGTCTTAAAAGTCATTCTGTGTTACAAATCCCACGGTGTATCACACAATAATTGGCACCAAGAGTAATTATCTCTATTAAATAAGTGTTTCAGACTGCTGTTAACACTTCGTCTCCCGCGCACCAATCGGCGGCCATTTTGTGACAATTATCTTAACAAGATGGCGGCAAACATGGCGCTCGGTAAAGAGTTTTTGTTTCCTATGTAAATGTGACACGATTGACTGAGTTTTTAATAATTCTCAGCTACAAATACCGATAATGTCTGCTTGTAATTAATTGGTTCGTGTTATGAGAACATAAAATACGTAGTAACTAGGTAATTCTTAGTAAGTAGTTTGATTGAGGATTGATTACAGTAAATTGCTTAAACAATATTTTTAATTAATAACATTTTGTTTCGAATTAATATTATTTATTATCATTCTTTATTGGTCACGCCACATATAAAATAGACAAAGAAACCAATTATATTAAGATTTCTTGTTGAAGCTCTGTCGGCTCGATTGAGAAAAGAATAAGATTACCTAGGTATACTTACTTAGGTATAGGTAGGTTAGTATTCTTACAAAAAATAGATGCATGCATCATGGCAGCATGCTGTTATTGGCACCGTCACGTGGTGTCAAAAGGTGTCAATAACAATATCCTACTCTGTCAACTTTCTCCGTCTCACTTTCTTTTAGGACTCTGGAGGTCTCTATCTCTTTCTGTTTTCTAGTTAAAGTATTTCTACAATTTTGCTAAAAAAAGCTATGATCGATAACGCGTAAAAAAAAAAAATCCCGAACAGTTTGACTTTGTAACTGGTGAACCTCGTCCGTCAGAGACTAGTTTGAAATGGATCACTATCAAGCAACCTTTGTGGCGCGTCGTGCGACCTCTGTGGCGCGTCGTGCGAGAGCGCGACTGCAATGCAGGAGGTTGCGGGTTCGATTCCCGCCGGGTGCAAGTATTTTTATGCTTAAAAATAAATATTTGTGTCTGGTCTGGGTGTCCTTCTATGTATAATATGTATGTACTAGCTGACCCGGCAAACGTTGTTTTGCCTTATAAATTATAGATAATTAAATTTTTCCTGAATTTTCTTTGCTATAAACCTCACGGAGCCCGAGACCTTTCCAACGAATGCAAAACCGTGGAAATCGGTTCGTGCGTTCTGGAGTTATAGCGTCAGGAAGGAAAACCCGACTTATTTTTATATAGTAGATTTACAAAAGAAAAATAAATATAAGTATTATATCCGTTGTCTAGTCACCGTAACACAAGCTTAGTCGCTTACCACGGGGCTAGATGGCGCTGTGTGTTGTTCACAGAATTTATTTATTTAATTTATTTATTTATTACTTTCTCCTTCTAGTCTCTAATAGAGATCAGTCCAGCTCTATGGCGTTTGACACTGGTAAATCGCAAAATTAAACGCAAACCCGAAAAAATTACTAAATTAAAATCGCAAACACACACGTGTGTGTTTTCAGCATCAACTGGTTAATTCAATAACTTTATCCGAATGTAGTTCCCGTGACGAGGCACACGGTGCGACCGCGTCGGCCGTTACAACGCGTCTGGCCAGTTTTTGTAGCTGGTTTATTGTGTGGTCGTAGTGGTGGCGGGTTTAGATCGCTCTCGCTTGTGACTTGTGACTTGATTTGTGAAGGGGTACCTAAACGTTTTTTTTTATGATTTGATTGTGCGTTTGCAAACAAAAGTAAATAAAACTACAAAAATTCGAAATTACATCTGTGTTTGGAAAAAATAAGTACAATAAAATTAGTTAAGTGAATATTATTTATTAATTTATAATAGGAACCTGGATAAGATATAATGGATACAATACAAAGAATATTTGAATTTATAGGCGTTTATATAAACAGGCGTAAAGACAACAGGTGTAACAGGCGCAGGTTGGTTTTTAGGCGTTTAAATATTTGTGTCTGGTCTGGGTGTCCCTCTATGTATAATATGTATGTATTTACAAAAGAAAAATAAATATAAGTATTATATCCGTTGTCTAGTCACCGTAAAACAAGCTTAGTCACTTACCACGGAGCTAGATGGCGCTGTGTGTTGTTCACAGAATTTATTTATTTTTATTTATTTATTTATTTTATTTATATGTTATTACGTTATTAAGAAAATAACGGTTTTTTCATCTGATTTTCGACGATTTATTTATACAGAGGCGCTATTTATGACGCTGTAGTGTCTTGGACATAAATAAATAAATATAAATAAATATTGCACGACGTTACACACAGCGCAATCTAGCCCCAAACTAAGCACTAGGCTTGTACTATGGGTACTAGACAACGGATATACTACATATTATACTTTTTTTTTTGTAAATACATACATATGATACATAGAAAACACTGAATATCCCATGTCTTCGGACCGTGGTGAGTCCTAGGACATGTTGGTTTCCTCACGATGTTTTTCCTTCACCGTAAGAGCGATGTTATTAGCGCACATACCTTTTTCTTAAAGAAAAAGACATTGGTGCGCGGTCGGTCTGGATTCGAACCCACGACTCTCAGAATGAAAGCCGGGGTATCTACCACTAGACCAACACCGCTCTAACATTGTTAAAAAGTTATGAGTTTACTTGAAAGTCAGCTGTTTCTGAAAGTTGGAGGTCATTTACCTTAAATTGTCCTTTTATTTAGTTTGCACTATACTACAAACTAGACATGAATTGTCTTTATTTTAAAAATTAGCTGATTTTCAATAAATTAAAAAAATGTGAAAATAGCTTTTCGCCAGGACGTGTAGAATAACATAATAATATACCTTGGTAGGTAAGCAGCTAAGCAGTTCGTTAAAAACTCCAACATTCTGTGTATAGGTAGAAATATTTAATACCACATGAAATATAACAATCGTGTTTGGTTTATATTTATACCACACTATGTATCTACATTATTTTCAAAACGACTCGCCAACAGTATAGCCCCACGTAATCGCAATGTTTTTGTTTATTATCATTTAATTAGAAGATAAAGTCGCGGCTGTGGCGATGTCCCATTCATTATTGAACGAACATTATATCTAACCGTTCACAGGTCATTCGGAACTATTGAACCACTATTTCACCTCTATTAGTAGGTGCCTATTTATTGTTTTAATTGTTCAAGTAAAATACAATATGGTAATTCAGATAAAGATGGACCGCGTTTTGTTGCGAATTTATAACTTTTGAATTTCTTTTCTTTCTAAGGTAGGTAAATTAAACAAAAAAATGCTTTCATAGGAAAGTTGCTGTATTTTTTAATTTACAGTTATAAAAAATTTGGGAAAAAATGAACGTGTCCATATTCGAAATCCATCTCTCCCGTACTGTGCGAGTGAGATGGACCACGTAATCCATACCCTTATAGCCCGAGTCTGGGAAACTCCTTTCGACTTTCTGATGGAGAGTTCGGGGTTTTTACTAAAAAGCTTTCTTACCAACCATAGCCAGAGCCACCCAATGTTTAAAACGGTTAAAAGTGTGCATATGGAAGCAATGGTGGCAAGGAACGTTTAGTGTTGCCACTAAAAAAAATCATCTTGGTAGTTTTCCGAAGGTGGTCCGTTCCATCTCTCCATCTTACCGAAATTACCCTACCTACATTTTACATTAATTTCGTCTAGATGTTTTGAAATCTTCAAAGTTCCGGTAAAGCTTGTAAAGTGTTAGTAATTTCCTGCACCATCAATAAACCTGCTGAACCGTTTTCGAGAAAAATCGAAGACGTTTTAGGTAAGAATAGAATAAGGTAGACTGGGTACGATTGTGCCTCAGGACGAAAGTGACAGTCGCTATATTATCGAAACTACAAGAGATAGCGTGGGGGGTGCAAGGGAATAGAGGAGCGGTAAGAGCGTTTGAGTACGTGTCACAGTATTGCGTCAGCCCTCGTGCAACTTTGACGAGACAATATAGTTTTTGGTAGTCAAAACTAAGTTTTTTTGTTCGACTTATTTTTGTGATTGTGTCTTTATGAAAACAGGTACAAGTATGAGTGTTTTACCTAATTATGAGTTAAAAATTAGCAACTAAATATCAGTCTATGCTATCTACTTTAATAGTTTTGTATTTTCTAGACGCTTGCTTTTTTACGAAAGAGCGTTTTGGGGGTAGTTGTGCCATTGTTGTTGGGTGCGGTTGTGACGAAGCTAAGCGTATTATTTTTGCTTTTTGGTGCCCAGAAAGTGCACGAACAAAACCGATTGAGGTAAGGCTAAGGCTATAAATGCACTTATCAGTCGTGGCGAAGGCGTGTTGTCATCTCATCCCAAATTTCGTCGACATAATCATACAAAAGGTGACAGTCACAAAGAAATTCGTGGCGTTACGACGACGTGCTTCCACCACAACTTTTCAGTGCTCGAATAGCTTAATATAAGCCAGCATCAGGACGCATACATACATGTAGAAAGCAGCACTTCACTGGGCAATGCTGCAACCAAGATAATCGAATGTCCTTATCAAGGTACATCCGAAAATGCAATGAAACTGGTGCGAACATTAGAGAATTTAGATTAAAGGCAGATTATCTCCTATTAAAACCAATTTGAAGTCATTTTGGTGTATTTTTGTACCTGTCACAATCAACCCCAGGCACTGTCACAACTGTCCTTGGGGTCAGGTCGGTTGTGACATTTTTCTTTTTTTTTTCAACTTGCTCGTGTGAGCTAACCGTTGGACTTAGGAACACAATCTTAGTATTCAGATGTTTATAATGTTTATATTTTTATATAAACGTTACTTCTTTTAGCTAAGTATCATATTTTCAGAATTATGGTCGGTCAAATGAAAATTGGCCCAACCGTACCCAGTCTACCCTACTATGTGCCTAGGAAATTTTAATTAAGGGGAAAGTCTACCTACTCTTGTCTCCATACAATCTTTACAAACGTTGGGGCATGGTTATACGGCTGATATAGGATTTTTGGCTTAAATACACATATTTTCTCTAATGTCGAAATTGTCACCAAGTTTGTAAAGTTTGTATGGAGAATAAGTATAGGTAGAGTGAACATTATTTCCTAAGTGTGATTACACTTAGGAAATACTGTTTTTTTTTTAATTGCTTTCAAAAACTTTAGTACCCGGCCGGATTCGGCGTGTTTTTGAAAGCATTTTTTCAAAAAAACAGTAGGTATACATAGGTAGACTTTTAATATTAAGGAGCGGGTAATCGTTATCACAAAGTAGCCGCACAAAGTAATGGCGTGGCGTGCCTCGTCGCGTTACCTAGTTTTTAGGTCTTTCAATTAAAATACTTTATAAATTCTAGGGTTATTTTAATTCTGTCGGCTTTATCATTAAAGCGGGGCTTCCATCTCGAATTAATTAAGCCAATTAATTGAAATAATCTTTCCCTAAGCAATGCTTTTTTAAACAAATTAATATTCTGCAATAAAAATAATCTAAAATTGATCTATACAACTTGCTAATACACCGTAAACTCCAAACGGGAAGTACCTACGTACCTGAAAAGTTTAAAAAAGAGCAAAGAAGTTTAACGGTAAATTAAATTGATTACGGAACCCTAAAAAAGCTGTTAACATCATCATTAAGATAAGTAAAGCAATTACAACGCACAATGCACAAAGAATGACCGACCAGCGCAAGTAGCTGAAACTTGTCGCACAAAATCGCGACAATTATATCGACAGACGAAGGAATGCGCGAGCAACCGGACAAAAATAATTCTGCGTTTCGGTCTGACTGTACCGCGACGAGGTTGACACTTGTTTTAAGTTAAAAGGTTCCGTAGAAAATAAAAAAATAAATTACATAGGTAAGGTATAGTGGGGTAAATCTGATATAACTTATTAAGTGGGGTAAATCTGTTATAACTTATTAAATGGGGTAAATCCTAATTTATTAAAAAAATGATTTAATATCACTCTGATTAAAGGTCTATTCTGTATTTACCCCACTTTCAGAGTTACCCCAGTACACCTTATGTACATTTTCTTGTGTTGTGTGTACCTACGTTCATTCGATCGAGAATTTTAGTTCTCACTCCACTCTCAACCACTCACTTTGACAATCCATAGAATTTAGAATAACTTCAAATCCACAGACGATCGTTTGTTATGACGAAATAAATCCGTAGTAGGAAATATACCAACGAATGATAAAGCGTTCTTCGTTATAATACACTAGGTGAGCCACACCACTAACACATTACAAAGAAAAGACGAAGTTGAAACAAAGTAAGTACTTAGCTTCCCTGGATCTAAGAGTGGCTAGACAGTAGAGGAGAAGGAACAAACAAACATACATATGGACAGAGGAAACCAAAATTTTCCAGACTTGAAGCTTCGTTTGCTCGGTCAATTAATATTTAAATGCGGCCCACATAGGTACCAACACGTGATTTGTTTATTACACATTAATTTTAAATCGCAAACAAATTGAACTTAACTCAAATTCAAATCGAATTCAAAAAAGGGTCCCATAAATAAATATGACGCGGAACCCTGAACCCGCGCAGCGCTTCAATTCGAATTATATAGGTACCATAATATTTTTTACTTCAACATTTAATTGCTGCGTATCATCGCATACTAAAATGGTCTTTATGTTTTTCCAAGCCGCCTGTATAATGACATAATCGCGACTCGGACGATTCTCTCGCATATTTGAAAACCTTCGCCTTGAGATGAGCGTTATTCTGTAAGAAAACCTGTGAGATATGTCGTTATTTTTCTTTTTTGATCCGGCTCGAAGGACCACATATTTTGTCTTTATTCTTGCCTTTATCATAATTTCTTTGTAATGCTAAACTAGGTATTTATTAGAAATAAGCCGACTAGGGTTCTGCCGACTAGCAGACTAGCCGACTAGTCGGTTCCAAAATTGCCGACTAGTCGGCCGACTAGTCGCAATGCAGATCATTATAATTCAGAGATATTTGGGTAAATCATGATCACTCGGCGATTGTTAGTATTTTTGGATAAATATGCACTTCGAAAGCTGTAGTGAAATTTCCAAAATATGTTTGAAATAAAAATAAAAGTAGGAAAAAAAATTAAATGGAGCTGAGGCACAGTTACGACATTTTAGATATATGACGTTTAGATGATGTCTGCAGGCTATTACGTGCTTTGTTCACGTTTTTCTGACTACCCACCTTCTAACTGTACTAATTCAATAAATGTTGGTTTTATTGCATAATTGTAAATAGGTAGGTAGAATACTAGAGATGGGCCGACTAGTCGGCCCATCTCTAGTATAATTTACTAAACCCGTGAGATATGTCATCATTTTTCTTTTTTGATCCGGCTCGAAGGACCACATATTATCTCTTTCTTCTTGCCATTATCATAATTTCATAATATTGTCATTATCTGTGAGATATGATATTTTTATTTTTGATTAGGCTCGTACGACCACAAAAAGATATAATAAAATTATCTTACAGGTTTATCAAAGTCTAAACCTGTAAAATAATGTCTTTTTTTTTGATTCGGCTCGAAGGACCACATATTTTCTCTTTCTTCTTGTATTTATCACAATTTCTTTGTAATGCTAGAATTATTAGATATTGACTGCAAAGAAGTTAGTGTGCGCATTGATAATATGTAAACCGCGACAGAGAATAGGCAAAAGTCACAAAAAGATTTGCTAAACTTTAGAAGTTTGTTTGTTTGTGTTTCAATCAAGCAAAAACTACTAAAATTGCGATGAAACTTAGCAAGCAGATAGCTGGAGAACTAGATGAATACATAGGCTACTTTTTATCCCGATATTCCGGGACTTACACAGATGAAACCGCAGTGCGCTGCTAGTAAGCAATAAGTAGGTATTATATCTACACAATGAGGTAAGCAAAGGTCTGTCCAATGAAGCGTAGTAGCTACAGTAGTATAATCACTAATTATCGGTCATAAAACCTCCATAATGCAATTAATACGCAACAACCCGATATTTAGCTAATACTACTTGAATGCTACTAGTAGTTCCAAGTGAGCACGTCTTCGTAGCCATTTGAGTGGAAAATTGGCTTCGACCGAACACCCATCTGACTACTGATGGGCAGATGAAGACATAAATTTGTCGCATTCGCAAACGCGGACTAAGGTCGTTTTAACTCTACTGCGTTTTCCAAATATTAAAAAAAAAATACTTCTGCAAAAACACAACGCACGATAGACGCAGGGTTGGATTCGAACCAAGAACGCATCTTTACTAAATCCGGGAGTACTGACTTGATCGAATAGTCTATCGGGCGGCGTCGGTAAAAATATTTCTATGAAAGCCCAGTGCAGGCTTTTGCAGGGAATATGTTTTGTCTTCTTTTGCCCACGATGAAATGGACCAGCGACAGTATTCGTTTGTGCCCAGAATGGTTCCCATTAATCTACAAAACGGATTGACCGATTTAGATGTGGTTTTCAGTAAACCGTTCGTGGTTTATTGATGATGGTTCGTAGATAGTGGCTGCGATGATTACTAGCTCAGGGGCGCACAATAAATTATTTTGTACGCAATTTAAATTTCATTTATTTCTAAAAACGGCTTGACCGATTTAAACGATGCCGATGTTTTTAATAAAATGGTTTCTTAACCAACGATCGTGGTTAATAAATAATTGTTATGGTGATTACTCACTAGGGGGCGCTGCCCTGAACCAAATTGTTAGAGATAGACCGATTTAGATGCAGTTTTCAGTTATAATGTTTGTACTTCATATTGTAACAAAAACGCTCAAAGTTGTCACACAGAAATAAAAAATATTCCCGCTAGAACGACATGGTTCGTATAGTTTAACTTTAGTACGGGTTTAGTAATAGTTCTACAAGGTAACTTAGGGTAAGGTTATACAAAACCCTACTGTTACACTTAACATGAGCAATGGAATTAATGGAGGATGTGTTTACACCAATTCCATACAATTAGGTAATTGTTTAAAAACGGTTTAATGTTGTGCTCTTGTCTGGTATTAATTTTATGCGCTTAGTATTTTATAAGCATGATATTTGCTTGGTTCTTTTTAAACCGACTTCAAAAAAGGAGGAGGTTCTCAATTCGACCCGTGTATTGTTTTGTATGTATGTATGTGGATATGTCAGCGCCGTACTCCGGCTTCTGAAGTCCGATTTCGATAATATTTTTTTTATTTGGAAGGTGAGAGTCCCGAGTTTGTTCCATAAAATCTTGGTGATGATCTGATGAGTGTCTTCGGAATAATGAGCAGAATAGCATCCTAGAATGCAGTAAATTACTATTACTAATAGATTGGGAGCCGATCGTCCGATCGGTCCGATTAGTATCAATGTTGTAGTTATTATAGAATTATTCATATTTTATTAACTTGTTTAATTTTGCAATTATATTCCCACACCAATTGCCTGCACATCTATCGCCTTTTCCAAGCCCCAAGGTTTGCTAGAAGAAAACTCTTTTTAGGGTTAAGCTCGCCTATGTACCTACATGAATTCTCCTTATTTTATGTCTGTATATTTTGTGGTGTGTACATCAAAGAATAAAGAATAAATCCACCTTCTCATCAGAAAACTCCTCGATGATTTTATTTTCACTATTTAAATTAGTTCTAAGCAGGTAACGTAGGTACGTTACCTGCGATTATACATAAAATGCTTTGTGGTTTGTGGCCTGACTGACTGACTGATGAATCAACGAACAGCCTAAACAGCTGATAGTAGAGGATCTTTGGTGGAGTTTGTAGTACCTATGTTGTGTGGGTATGTATACGTGTCCCAACCTAAAACTGTAGTCTACACTAATATTATAAAGAGGAAAGATTTGTATTTGTGTATGTTTGTAATGAATAAACTCAAAATCTACTGAGCCGATTTGAAAAATTCTTTCTGTGTTGGATAGTCCATTAATTGAGGAAGGCTGTAGGCTATATTATATTTTCAAAACCATTAGGCGATCGAAGTCGCGGACACTACTAGTAGTTAATATTCTTGTCACCCCCACATAACCCAATCCCACCCCCACTCGTGAACAGTTCACAGCCGAGTACGTGATCGATTTCACACCTATCATTTAACTCGACGGTTAATGAGAGACAGTGTTGCTATTACAACAACTACTAATTACTGAGTAATTGCGTACAACTGTCCTGTCTGTCAGGGCGTTGTCCTTTGTCCTAGCAGTCAGCTGTGCGGTTACACTAATCGATTTTTATAATATCTACACACTGGAATTGTACTTAAGTTTATTCATATCACAATCTGTTGATTTACATTTTAAATAAGATAAGTTTTTATTGCCTAACTAGCGGGGTCCCACGGTTTCACCCGCGTAAGTACCGATCCCGTGGGAATATTGGGATCAAAAGTAGCCTAGCTTTCCATTTGAAAAAGAATTTTTGAAATCGGTCCAGCTCAAAAACTATAGGACCGATTTCAAAAATTCTTTCATCAAGAGAAAGCTTCATTATCGAGGAGGAACATGGACTACTTTTGATCCCGATATTCCCACGGGATCGGGCAGGACGCAGCTAGTCATAATATAAACCTACTAGTTACGAATTAAAATGCAATGAATTGTAACCAATACTTCTTCATATCAGGAGGTGAAGTCTGGAAACCAGTGGCGTGTCTAATATTAATTATACAGTGAGAGCAGAACAACTAGACTTACGTTATTGACCGAGCGAGCGAAGCGTCTCTGCTTCAAGTGTGTTAAAGTTTTCTTTCGTCTGTCAGTATGTTGCGTCTCCTCTACAGTTCGTCTTTTTTCAACCGATCTTCAAGAAACTTGGTTAAAAGGTAGGCCTAAGTATTTATAATTATTTTCTGATACAAATTTTATTGATTTAATACACACACAATTATTTTATAGTGCATATGGGAATGCTATTTTTGTATTTTTATTACATGAACCAATGTAAATTTATATTCCTTAAAGTTTACCTACTCTGGTGTAAGTTTTTCATAGATATGCTAGGTCCCTACATGAACAATACGTTTAAACCCTAATTACAAGCACACCTATGTTTACTTGTCCTAGGCTCACAGCGAATTAGTGTGTAAGGTGCAATAAATCTAGTCCAGTTGAAATCCCGCGCGTTCCGGCATCGATCGCGATTTGCATGCGTACGCGCACCACCGGTAATCAGGTGACCATGTTTTGAGAGTAGGTTCACCAATCGCATGTCTGTTTAGTGGATAATATTAAATAAATATTGCAGGACGTTAGGTACACACAGTAAAATAAAGCGAATAAGACACGGGAAAATAGGTAGGTTGTTCACAAATCTTGTAAAAAAGTTTACTTATATAAATACCATCAGATTTTTAAACTTATTTTTCGGTTTTAATCGCTTGGTGTTTTTTACGCATTGTTCCAATGCTCAAAGGATTGTCAATCCCGAAGAAGAGCTTTACATACCTCACCTCGAGCCGCTCTTACAATGGGGTGCCACACGCAAAGCTGTAAGTAGATGGCACTGGCATGATCTTTTTTTTTTCGATGATTGTCCTCCACCAATGGAAACGCCGAGTTTTTTTTTATTCTTTCGGTCTCAGACCGATATGGCCAATTTGGCGCCGAGAGTTGTAAAAAACACCTGTTTGACAGTTCTTAATTCAAACCTAAGATTAGTCGACAAACGCCCTCTGCCGGGATAAAAAGTTAGTGTTCCTCCTCATTGCCCATCTTTCATACAAATTTGTTTCCCGGGACTGGTCTCAAAAGTTGTAAAAAAGGTCACATAAGTTGTAGAAAAGGTCACATAAGTTGTAGGAAATTTGACACATGACATGTCAAAGTCCATTCTCAGAAAACAGGCAAGTTTGCATACTATTACTGGCAACACTTACCTATTCCTGTATTTATAGAGAAGTCGAGTAATTACTTTTGCTAAGTATTGCATTTGTCTTGCTCTTGCCAGTGATTCTCAACGTCTGCGAGAATGCGACAGCGATCTTATTTAGCCTACTCGACTTTTCCATAAAAACAGGGGTTAAAGTGACAATAAAATTAGTGAAATACTTAGTAAAAGTTAATTTTGAAGCGCATTTATATTTAGTACAGAACCTATTTATTGCCAGTGTTCACACGTACGTAACGTATGGTCACTAGATCATAGTAAATGATGCGCAAACGCAACAATACTGAGGTAATTATGTTGGCCGCGCAACATTTTACCTTTGAACAAGCGAGTGTTGCCCACTTTGCATACCCACTAATTACTACCTATTAGAAAATGATTGGTAGACTAGCAGCGTCCCGTGGTTTCCCACGTAAGTCCCGAACCCTTGGGAATAGGTATCGATAGATTATTTTTCATTGGATGACCCAGATATTATGACAATCAGCAGTTATTATTAATTTTGTTAGAAATCACTAGCATTTCAAAAGCGCAACTTTGTAAAATTTCCAAAAAAAAAATAAGCCGTTTTCTAAAAAAAATTAACTAATATGAAGCATAGTTGAGGTATTTTAGTTATGAATCGAATAAGTGCCTAGCTGTTTGTTCTCTACGTTGATATTATAATATATTAGTTCAATCAATCAATCAGTCAGTCAGGACTCTGAATTTATACGTGTAGATAGTTATGCACAAAAAATACATTACCCTATAACTGCAATATAATGCAAATATTAAAAGTAGAGGTATATAAAAAATGGAATAAACAAAACCGTTGCTAATAAACCAAGATTTTTATAACACATGACAAATATTCCGAAGGGTTAACAGTTAATAAATTAGTACTATAAGTGGACTTAGCACGTCTTTCATAAATTTTGATATTAAATGGTGCATTTTTCACTTCATTTGCAATTTGTTATTGCAAATATTTGTTCAGTAAATTGTGAAAGAAGTTGGTTTCTTTAATAAAGAACGTGTTAAATAACACATTAGGGGGTTAATTTTCTTTAATGTGTTATAATTTATGCGCATGCGCACGGTTGGAAGTCGATTATTCACCTTATAAAGACCATTGACCATAAGTTTTGGTGAATGTCATTTCCATA
Organism: Idaea biselata; assembly: GCA_958496205.1. Classification (NCBI taxonomy): domain Eukaryota; kingdom Metazoa; phylum Arthropoda; class Insecta; order Lepidoptera; family Geometridae; genus Idaea; species Idaea biselata. Next base: position 16,854,730 of record OY292400.1, on the reverse strand, counting down.
AACATATTTTATTAGAGAAATGAGTATAAATGGTTGTTAATGTTTTTTTTAATTATTAAAAACGGTGAAATATAACTGAATGTTATTTTTTTTAATTCTATTTATTTAGCTTGTCTCCGCAGCTCCATCGTGACTTCTCAGTGTGCCTAAAGCCTAAAGCTAATTTGATTTATTAACATTAGTAAGATAAATAATGTATTTTAAGAAATATCAATAATTGAATGAAAAAAAAATGGAAAAGGATGTGAATGAGACAGCAATATTAACAAAAAAAAGATCAATAACCACAAACCAACAGTTTCTTATTAAGATTTCCAACACAATTACACAGATAAGCGATGTTTTTTCTCTCCTGACATTTACAGAGGTCGGCACAACATTGAATAAACATTAAAATAGCAGAAGTAACAGATACCTGTTAGCGAATTAAGTTTTACTGTACAAAATCCCATTTCACGTATAATAATGGTGTCTTTTAATTATAATTAGTTACAATAAACTTCGCAATTAACTTGTAAAGAAGCATTTTAACGATACCGCGGTAGTAACACGATCTTTTTAGCTATAAAATAGTTTGGGAAAAAAGGAGAAATGTGAGGACGATCGATTGAAATTGAAGTGAGCTCGCGTTGCGTAGCGGGTTGCTAATTCAGACAATCTCGTTTTATTTACGTCTTCATACGCGCCGCCAATACTACCTACCTAATTACGCCGCCGACGCAAAAACGGCAATCGTACACTATCACTTGATTATTATTTCTACGCACAAACCCACATCGCGATCACTGTGACTTCTGTTCGAGTATCTTTGAAACAGGGTATAAATTCGAAGAAGCGTATTTCGCTTTTACATCTTTTTGCCGTAAAAGCGTTAATCCATAACAGAAGCGCAACGCTATAAGAGTGTTATGGTTTATACACTGAAAAAACAACCTTAAATCGTATCTAAATAGAGTTACTTTTTGCTCAACCAATCCCATTTGGTAAAGATATGTCACTGCGCCTTCGGTAACAATATCTCTACTGAACAGCATCAATTTAAATCTTAAGCCTTTGTAATAAGTTTTATTTTTGAATGTGTTCGCAAAATTAAGATAGGCCGATTATAATTCCGATAGAGAGATGCAGAAGCCAAGCGTTAATGAGCTGAGGTTCCTTTGGATTCCTTCACAGCAATGTTTGTCGTTTGTCGGCGACATCCAGAGTTTTTGCGATGGCCAATGATAACAATGACCGGTGGAGACACTGCGAAATTCTATAGAGATAAGCAAGAAAACAGATAATGGTGGCTTAATTAATTAATGTTTTTGTGTGTAGGCGAATTTGTATAGCCTGTTTACTGAGATCTTCTTCTTAACCAACTTCAAAAAAAGGAGGAGGTTCTCATCAGTATCTTCGGAATGATGAGCAGAATAGCATACTAGAATGCAGTACATTTCTACTTTATCGAATTCTACCAATATAATGAGCTCTTAAAGAACCAGTTGCAGATTAATGGAGCACCTAAATCCACCTTCTCATAAGAAAACTTCTCGAATTTTAATGTTTTTTTACTGTCAGTCAAAAGTGGGTAACTGCACTACACTAAAAACACTAAAAAGGATGAAATAAAAAAATAATTAAAAAAAATAAAAATCAACTTCAAAAAAGCATTAAACTGGCACTTGGCACTGTATTTAAATGAGGTTATCATTTAAATACAGTGCCACCGACTTATCTGTTAAGTAATCTGAAGTCGGGCAGTTTTATTTTAGAGTCAATTCCGCGTCCCAGGGACCTTAAATATTGTATTTCGCCCAGTAAGAGGCGAAATAAAATATCTACAACCTCTACAACCTCTACAGCGTTGTCTGTTGCGTCACAAAGATTTAGCATTGTGCAGGAGGATGGGCATGAAGGGCATGTCAGCAGATGTGGCTTGTTTGCTCTACTTGCCCAGTGTTACAATGGCAGTAAATATTTGACAAGTCGGTATAACCCCAACGGCTCAGGTTAGTCTGAGTTTGGTTTACTAAGATGGTAGGCTGGGACGAGGCTTTTTAGATGATTACTAGCTGACCCGGCAAACGTTGTTTTGCCTTATAAATTATAGATAGTAGCCGATTTTCAGACCTACTGAATTCGCATAAAAAACTTTTTTAAAAATCGGTCGCGCCGCGCCGTTTCGGAGGAGTACGGTAACTTACATTGTGACATGGAAATTTTATATATTAGACTAGCTGACCCGGCAAACGTTGTTTTGCCTTATAAATTATTGATAGTAGCCGATTCTCAGACCTACTGAATGCTCATGTTTGGTGGAAATCGGTGAAGCCGTTTCGGAGGAGTACGGTAACTAACATTGTGACATGGAAATTTTATATATTAGAGAAGAAAGATAGAAGATAAAGTTACAAGCGGGGGTCAGCTTTTTTACCAGCGTACTGCGTAAGTCCCGATGTTGTAGGAGTATCGGGATAAAAAATAGCTTATGTGTTATTCCAGGTCTTCAGCTATCTGCATACCGAGTTTTATCGCAATTGATTTAGTGGTTTTTGCATGAAGGAGCCACAATCACATACAAACAGGAATAGGATTTAATAATGTAATTCCAAAATTCAATGCTCAACAAAAGGGAATTGAACTCACGAGCAGCTGCATTTTCTGCATGCGGTAGGTACACAACACACCTATCTTGTAAGTATTAAGTAATAATAAGTAATAAGTACCTTGTATGTATTAGATATGAATGAATAAGGCTCATAAACTTATGAAATTCTCGTTTAATATCTTGTTAGAAGTTGTGTCTAACATTTAAACCATTATGTAGATTATAACCTATTCTTATCACATTAAAGACATTATAAGTGCATAACCACCTTGTGGAAACTAAGACGTAATGACAATAATGAATTTATAATTAGGCATGTACGTCTGAGTTATTAATAAACACTAAGTAAGCCCAAGCGTTGCCTATTCATAAATATACACTAATATCATATAGAGGTAACATTGGTAACGTGTATGTTTGTATGTATGTGTATGGGGGAGAATCTCCGAAACCACTGGACCGATTTCGAATTTTTTTTTACTAATAGAAAGCTACATTATCAGGGATTGACATAGGCTACTTTTGATACCGTGATGGAAATGATAAAATGACTAACATACATCTAACTGAAGACCTTTTTTAATCGACTTCAAACAAAAAGGAGGTTCTCAATTGGACCCGTATATTGTTTGTATGGATGTATGTAGATAATAAATATGTTCACGCCGCCCGCCGTACCTACTCTAGCATAATATGAAGTCCAATTTCGATAATTCTGTTTTTATTTGGAAAGTGATAACTGGGTACGGTTTGAAACATAACTTATTATTAAAACACGGGAATGAGACATTTAATTTGTTTCTACTAAGCTCGATATTTCGCCAAATGAAATGACTTGCGAAATATAGAGCCTCGTAAAAAAACAATTTAAATCATGGTAAGTATCTTGTTTTAAAATTCTATTTGAGGTCAAAACAACCATGTTAGTTTAAAATCATAGGTTTAAAATATGTTTATTATAAATAAGGAGGTCAAGTCGGATTCCCACCGACAAAGAATGATAAGCAAGGCTAGAAATGCTAGGACCGGACTCTTTTACTCATAGTACGTATAGGTAAGCAGGAGAGTGGACCCCGGGCTCCCGAGAGGAATGCAACCGGAAACAAATCGCTCGAATAATAAATAAATCATTTCTATGAACAACACACAGCGCCATCTAGCCCCCTGGTGAACTACTTAGCTTGTGTTATGGAGACTAGACAAGGGATATAATACATGTAAATGTATTTTTCTTTTGTAAATACGTATTATAGATAGCAAGACACCCAGACCAGAAACAAACATTTATTTTTAAGCATTAATACCAGACACGGCGGTAATCAAACCCGCAACCTTCTACATTGCAGTCGGGCATTCCCACGACGCGCCACTGAGGTCGTCGGATGATGATGATGAGGTACATATAATTACGACCAAACATACAAACTTTCACACATTTTGCAACTATAATAAATTTCAAATTAACCACGAACAACAACTAAACTGGACAACATTGGTAGAATACAAATAAGTATGGCAAGCAACTGATGGCGGAAAAAATGGTATTTTATCCATTTAATGCTAAGTGGATTATTATTGCAGATGCAATAGGGTGGGCAGTCGGCCGTGGCTGGATCGTAGTCTGCATGCTAAGTTGTATCTAGCTATAGGTCTGTGTTGGGACCTAGGAAAGTGTTCTAAGGCTCATCGCGCACTGAATCCCTGGATGTTTTATGAGGCTATCCTCGAAAGCGTGGAGAGGCAACCACGATTAAATGCGGAGTGTTAGATGACCACCTAATCGGTGAACCGATGTCATTGTAGCGGTCGCGGGAAGTCGCTGGATGGAGGTGGCTCGGGATAATTTACATTATTTATTATGAAAGTTTCATATTATAAGCTCATTACCTATAAGAAGCTTATCGGCCGTTAAAAATCTATATGAGCTATTACCAGTTTATCTAGTAGTAACTTTTTTTACATAATTAATCAATGGTTAACTGTTGCCAGCACATTCATTCGGGTACCTTATTAGTAGTTTTCACCAAAAAAATACGTCAAAAAATATCGGTTATCAGCAGTACCCGGTAGGATCCGCACTGATACATCTGTTTTTTTTTTTGTCTTTTAGTGTCGATTAACGATCTACAGATAGATGATGGAGTACCTGATACGGTACCCCATCAGGCTCTCCCACTATAGTCGAATGCCTTGTAACGCCTTGAATTGAGTCACAAACCCGCACACGTTTCGAGGCAGTGCTGCCTTCTAATAACACGCAAACGGAAATACGCCGCCCACGCCGGAACGCTCTATTACTTCTACGTACGAAGAAGAAACCTAAGTTAATTTTATTAAAAGAAGAAATCAATAACCATGAGGAATATTTACGGATATATATCTCAAAAGGTACGAGTGCCTGTATGAAGTCATCAATAACGCTAGTGCCAATTTACCAGTAAATAATTATCGATGTCCAAACGAACGTTTATCGACCATCGAGCCAAATGGAGTTATTTAGCCTTAGGGATGTGCCGCAAGAGATATCGATGTCGATATTTTATGCGATAGAGTACACCTATTGTGGAGGAGAGTGTGCGTGTTGTTTTTACCCGGCTGCAAGGAAAGGGTGTTTATGTTTTTTGACATCTTATTCTTGTTAGACTGATTTTAAAACAATGTTATACTAACAGTAAATGGTAAAAAAATTATAATTGATATTTATTAATAAAGCAATTACTCCCCCTAATTTAAAATTGTAAAATTGTACCCATTGCCTAATGCAATGGGTACAGTTAAGTGTATAAGTTTAATTATCCTACTAATTTTATGGAGTTGAAAGTTTGAAAGTTTGTGTGTAAGTAAGTACTCTTTCACGCAAAAACTACTACTATTACTTAACGATTTCTACCAGTTCGATCCTCCTAGCAAAGCTACCTAAGAACTGTCCTTCTCAAAAATACTATTGTCCGACATGTCCTAGGACTCACCACGGTCCGAAGACATAGGTGTGTGTCTATGTATCATATGTATGCATTTACAAAAGAAAAATAAGTAAGTATTATATCCGTTGTCTAGTACCCATAGTACAAGCCTAGTGCTTAGTTTGGGACTAGATTGCGCTGTGTGTAACGTCGTGCAATATTTATTTATTTATTTATTTAGTTACATTTTACCGTGTCTTAATCGTGTATTATATTTATTTTCTTACCTCTTCTTAACCATACTACAATAGTCTTGGTCGCGAGGAGACACTATTAGGCGCGGTCGAATACAGAAACGTTGCTTAAGGGCCCTATACTGATAAACTGAAAATCCATGTCGGGCGCATCGAAAATTGTTGATCATTTCATGACGGAATGTCGTAGAACTTTTTTTTGTGTACAGATTGTAGGCGACATTGTTTCCGATATTTTAGTGCAGTTTCCATACAAATATGTCGAAACGTATTGAAGCCTATCGACATTTTAGCCAAATCAGACATTTTTTGTCTAAAATTTGGATAGGCTTTGCACCAATAGGAGATTCTTGTCTTAAAACTACACCAAAATGTAGGAAACAATGTCACCTACAATCTGTACACAAAAAAAAGTTCTACGACATTCCGTCATGAAATAATCAACAATTTTCGATGAGCCCGACAGGGATTTTCAGTTTCAAGGTCGTTGGCGTATATACTCCTCTTAAATAGAACTCAAATTTTGAGTACCAAGCTCAAAATTTGAGTTCTAGTTAAGCAACTCTCAAACTCAAAAAATACTATCCCTCAGATTTTAAATGCCAATTTTTATGTATTCCGGAAGACCCGGTAAAATGTAACAATTACTGGCAAAAATTTATCGATACCAGATCTCGACATAGTAGGGCAAGTCCCTCCACTAATGAATGTCTGAAAACTCGTCCAGTATGAGACCAGTAGGGCTTAATTATAAGACATAACTCAACGCCGCCTACTCTTTCGTATTTGTTTATTTATTTACACTAATTTGTTTTAATACTATCTGATGAGCCCCGGGTTTGCTCAAATATACACCACTCGGATTTTGGAATATCTATACGAGTAAGTTAACTGTATCTTGTAATTTTATTCAGGGGTTTTGTTGCAATGCAACACGCATGAAAATAAAAAAAATCAAACAACTTTTATTCATTCGGATATTACAATATATCTCTTTGAATCGTTAATTATATAATGTAATCAACTGTGTCTTCGGAACGCGACCTCCAATGAGAAGAAGACAAAAGAAAGTCATGGGGTTGCAACTTGCAACTTTTAATCATTGCTATTTATGTCACTGTAGTACCTGGGACTCTTACGATGAAGGAAATCACCCACGGCTTAGCTAGCTCCAGACGTATTGACTCTAAACTAGACTTAATTTTAATGGGTATCTACTTAGTATATAGTGGTGTAATCTTCTTCTTTTCGTAGTAGTGAGGAATGTTAGGGTTTTTACTTTTCAGGACGCAAATACATCGGGTTATCGCGGGACGCGCCACAGAGGTCAACTAAAACCTTGGTCTCGATTGTTTTCTCTGATCATAAGAGTTGAAAGGTCAAGTTAGAGGCCTGCAACTCTAATACTAGGTGAGACACACTACTGCACGAAAAGAAGAAGTCTGCGTGGAGGCTTACGAAACAACCGCATCTGACATGGCCATACCTACTTGTAAATTTCCCAAGGTTTGACGGGCCACATCGTCGGTACTAGGGCATGAATCCCGGGATCCCGGGATATCGTAATCCCGGGATCTCGGACGCAAAAGTTCGATATTATAATCCCGGGATTGAGTGTTCCGATATCGAGATTTGAGCAATTTACTATTTGGGTATAAATTAAGGTTTTTAGCTATATTTTTCCTCATGGAATGATTGAATAGAACTATTAAAATTAAACCCAAATTAGTCTACCCCTGAGGAAGAGATCTGTAAAGATTAAGAAGCGTAGGGAATTGGTAAAATGTTTAAAACAATAAAAGTAACGTGATTCATTGCAATTTTTAAGACAATTATTTTTTATACAAGCTCGCATGCAATTTTTTTCTGCTAACATCATTTTAGTGGTGCGCCTAGAACTTGGCGCGAAAGTTTAGACACTTTCGGGTTTAGGGTATTTGTCCGCCATATTTCCAAAATGATGGGGTGGACGGCCCTCGGGGTAACTTATTTACGAAATGAAACCACTAGAGTCTTAAATATATTAAATATTTTAAATTTAACACATTTTTATTGTATTAAATTCGCCTTTTTAACGATATCTAAAATCTCAGTATCAATCCCGGGATTCCGGGATTGAGCTCTTAATATCGATATCGTCCCGAGATTGAAAACCTTCCGATATTGCATGCCCTAGTCGGTACCCCACAAAGGCCGCCGTATCTTCGGAGCCGGTTCATCTAATTATGAATTTAACACACGTTGCGTTCGACGATGTATCTGCTACTACTTGACAAATTACACTTGAATTCACGCAATGTTATGGATAGCAATCTTTCCTGTTTCTTTCAATGCAATAAGAAATAAATTAAGTACTTGCTTTTTTTAAATTTTATTTCTCATTGGCATAAATTTCAGTTTTTATTTTCCAATTATTATAGTACACCATCACTAAACTAGATTAAATAATTAAAACCATAAATAAGTCCCTAGGTACGGTACCCAAAAGGCTGGCTGCATTGCCCCTTTGAATAGCAATACCTATTCGTAGCTTATAACATAACTATACCTACTATGAGCCGTGTTCTCATCCCGAACGGAGCGGAGTCATTAAGAGGAAAGTCTTTTTACTCTTTTCTCCATACAAACTTTACAAACTTAATCGACTGGTAGGTATACCTTCATACTTCATATTTTATGTACCAGCTAGAAATAACTCTTAGTCATTTGCCCATCATTTATTATTATCTATACCTACTTCGTATTTTATTTGTAGACTACGATTTTACACATCTTTCTGAAGAAGAAATTTCAAATACTCACAAAGAACCAAAACATCAGATAGCAGTCTGAAATTAAATAGAATTCCCTTGTAGTTTTTGAAACACGTTTGTTGTATGGGAGCCCCTTTTAAATAATTGTTTTATTTTGTTTTTAGTATTTGTTGTTGTAGCGGCAACCGAAATACATCTTCTGTGAAAATTTCAACCTTCTAGCTATTACGGTTCATGAGATACAGCCTGGTGACAGACGGACAGACGAACAGACGGACAGACGGACAGACGGACGGACGGACAGACAGACAGACAGCGAAGTCTCAGTAATAGGGTCCCGTTGTTACCTTTAGGTACGGAACCCTAAAAACGAAATATTGAAACATTTATAGTTCGATCAACGTCTCTGGCTATTTCAATAAATATATATCCCGCGAGTGTCTCATCACTCCACATCGAACTTATGATACCCCCAACCCGCCATTACCGATAAACGAATGATTTTTACCTTTTGAAACGGCACCGCGCTGCGTTTACATACATCCACCACAGATCAAATAAAAAACTGACATTTACGACCACAGACGATTTAGTTAACACGGCAGAAAGTCTCAGTATCTTTAGATATCATAATTAAGTCGTATGGCGGCGTGTTCAAATTAAATTATGTTCAAATTAAACGTTACGGGTGCAATAAATCGGGTGTTGCGGTTGCCGTGCGCAGGCGCAGGCGCCGGTGTGCGCACTGCCTTGATCTATCGATCGACACTCCTATACGATACATTTATGATGTTGGAACAAGGGGTGAATATTGTACGATATATTCTTACACTAGCTGTGCCCGCGACTTCGTCAGCGTTTTTCGGACTACCTACCCATCGCTGAGCAAAAGTCTACACTTGAACGGACGACCAGGGAAGTCTGTTGCTGAACAGAAGAGAATCATAGCAGAGTCTATTTAAGTGTAGATTTTGCACAGCGCAGCGGTAGGTAACGTGTTGCATGCTTATACGCATTACTTATATATAATAAGAAGTAGCCTTTATCGAAAATTAAAAAAAATCAAAACCCGACTTCGAATTAAGGACAAAACAATAAAAATAAGCTCTCCAACATACAGTGCAACTGACTTTCTGTTATGTAAGCTGAAGTTGGGTAGCTTAACTAAATGATATCTTTTTTTTACGTGGGTACTGCACCTTATGCACTGTCAGGCCACTCTCGTTGGGCTCCCTACCATAGGTTTACCCGACAATGGCGGCCTTTCCAAGCCTCATCTCTGCCTCTGCCCGATAGACAATCCCTCTCCGTTTCCCCTCCCTCAGCACGGTCACGCCACCGTCTCGAGGTCCCCAAAGCCGGTGATAAAGCCCCCCCTCCCTCACCGAGTTCACCACCAGAGGCTGAGGTGATTTTTTATAGTGGTTATCTTCCATGCGGCCCCTTTCTTGCGGAAAGGACCCCCGAGCCCGCTGACGCGGGATTACGGATTAGAAGCCTGGCAAGCCCGGTTTCCCACCTTGTGCGCCTCTTAGCTTTCAGCTACTGAGTCCCCTCACAACGGCAAGGTGGACGACCATCTGGAGGGTAAAACGTAACGTCGTGTCCGGGACTCGTGACTCGAACGCGCAGCCGTCGAATCGGAAGCTATCACTCGGCTCGGTAGGCCACCGTTCCTTAAAAAGGGAATGCGCCGCACAGACCGGCGCATTCCCTTTTTAAGGAACGGTGGCCTATTCGAACGCGGAACCCTCGAATCGGAATCCACAGCTGCCATCGTGCCACGTAAACTACATGCAATCAGCATCTACTCAGTAAAACTGCCCCATTACAGCTATATTTTTTAAATCCTTTTTATTGAATTTTCGACTGCCACTAAAAAATATCAAAATTGTAACCGTAACTTTAATCACTGAAGAATTTTTGAGAAGGTGGTTTCAGGTGGTCCATCAATTTGTACCTTGTTCTTAATAAGCCGATTCTATTGATGGAAGTCCAAAAATTAGTAATTTACAGCATTGCGGGATGCTATTCTGCTCATCATTCCGAAGGTTCTCATCAGATCTTTACCAACAATTTATGGAACCAACTCGGGACTCTCACTTTCCAAATAAAAAAAGAATGATCGAAATCGGACTTTATATGCCGGAGTACGGTTTGAACATATTCATATTCAAACAATATGCGGGTAGAATTGAGCAGATCCTCTTTTTTTTAAAGTCGGTTAAAAACAACCATTATAAAGAACTTCCGTATGTCCGAAGGATCCGGATATATGGAGAGACAAAGGTATACGGTATTTTAGGAATTTCCTGAAAAAAAACGATATCCGGTTTTTTTTAATTTTCGACCGGATATCCGGTTAGTCATGTATTGATTCCACACAACATACTTCTTCAATACAACATTCAAACTAACTAAGTAAAAGCAGAAAAATCACTTTATCCGGATAACCGGACAAAATATCCGGACAAAAAATAGCCTATATGTTAATCGGGGTCTAAAGCTATCTGCATACCAAATTTGGTTAAAATCGGATAAGCCGTTTCTGAGATTAGCGGGCACAAAGGCACACACAAACAGACAAACAGACAAACAGACAAACAGACAACCAGAAAAATAGAAAAATAGGTTCTACTGCGTTAATAGATACCCCTACAATTTATCTTTTTTTTATATCTTCCAAAAACAGACACCGCTAAGTTACGATTTTATTATATGTATAGATAATGCCAAAAAATATACCACTGCGTGCTAAATTAAGGACCTCATTTTTAAAGTGAAAATACAGAAATAATCAAAATGAGCGCGAAGTTCAATACATATAATCCGATTTTAAACTAACATAGTTTTTTTAATGCAAATATTATTTTAAAAAGTGATAAGTAAGTTGTTTTACATACCATATTTTAATTTTCTTTTTACGAAGCTTGATATTTCGATAGTTCTATGAACAAGTCAGTTGAAATGAGGTATACAAAACTTCGTATTTTTTAAATTTTCAGACTAAAAACAGGCTAAAAACAGTTTTGGTACTTTGTACGTTTTTTTCTTCTGAAAGATGTGTCAAATCATAGTCTAGAATTAAAAAACGAAGTTTAGAGCTGTGTGTCATATTTTACAACGCTATGCAGACTCTGTAAGTAAACACAGTCGATATACTAAATGGAATTCTGAAGAAATATCTGACGAATTAAAAAAGCTCCTCTATCAATTTGTTAGAACCCGCTTCAAACTCCAACCTTACACCACAAATCGAAATGAAAAATACAACTTAATCGGAGAGTACGGCTCCCATTTAAGCGGGACTGTTTGTTTTATTTCTGCGAATCAATAAGGCGTTCTGTAACTGCTCTCGCGCTTGCATCGAGCCGACTTCTACAGAGTGTCTCGAAATTCATGTGTAAGTTATTTTGACAGAATTCACAGATTTTTAATTAAAAATTGTTATCAACTTATCATAGTAACATTTATCCGGGTCTTAATCGCGCAATACTATTTATTATCTTACCTCGACGTTTCAACCATGTTACAATGGTCTTGGTCTTAGTCGTGAGTCCCCTCGCGACCAAGACCATTGTAACGGGAAAATGTAACTATGTTAACAAATCGTGTAAAAAAAAGTTTAAAAATTGTTATATTTTTGTGAGTGTTTATATGCTCTATTATTCCACCTTACATGCAGAATACCCACTCTTTGTCCACACCGAACGACATTTTGTATGGATGTGTGCTATAGGTGTGTGCAAAGGAAGCATGCATGTTATGTGGTGTAACTAGGACAATCTTAATATATTCGTAGGCTGGTTGATGGCCCAAAGTTTATAAGAAAAATGAGCTCTGTATTACCGGATTTTCGGCCATATATGTGTTTAGAACGGTCATAACACCAAATATTGCGTACCTATGTCATTGTCATTTGCTATTTACCCAGTGATGTGTCATATACAACAAGTAAGTTTAAGGTGCGCCTTCTTTGATTTTTCATGGTTACAAAAAATGAGGGTAAATTACCTTAAATTTAAAGCAAGAGCGAGGTGTACTTCCTCGTATGTCATTTTAAGTGACAGCAAAAAAAAAAGTAGCTTACGAACATTTTGGGAATTCAATGTTTTTGCTCACCACATTGTTAGAACTAGGCTTTTCTGTAATATAATTATTTTCTCTCCATTTACCCGAAATTATTCTCTACAAAATAAACCTGCCAATCAAAAAAATAATAAGTTTATTTAAACACATATGTGTTTTAGAACATCTTGTATGAATTTTGGGACATTCATTATCTCCGCCGAGTTATCGAGATCCGTATAACTTATTACATGTGAGAAAATAAATAAGAAAGCTAGATAATATTCTATTTAAATGCAAAATTGTTGGGTCGGTCGTTCGCGATTGATGTTCTTTGCGGTGCGCCGGCGCTTCGCTTTAATTAGATGACGGACTATCGACGTCGCATGCCGCTCTAAGGCCGGTCGCACTTTGGATGCGCTAACGTACGAAGACGTACGGACAATCCCATACCTCTTAGTAGGTACTATGGAAGCGCGCAGGCTGCATACGAATCAGTATACGCGTACTTCAACAAATGAGCTTCTAAATTCAAAAATAGCAGGCGAATTATTTAGCCTTATAATGAGGGTTACTTAATCACGCAGCTCCTATACTCAATTAGCCTTGTAAATAATCGTGGAGTAAGGTCGGAGGTAGTGAGAACATGCTTTGTCTTTTTCCGTGACAATATAACTTACAAAGGTGACAGACAGAAACAAAAAGTGATATAACGACTCCGACCTTACTCCACGTTTATTAATAAGGCTAATTGAGTATAGGAGCTGCTGATTAAGTAGCTCTCAAAATTGTATAGTAGCATTTCTGTATTCGGGCGTAAGTTACCTTAGAAGTCAGTAGTGGACGATCGCCTAATTTTTTAGCAAAGTATAGGTTACTCTATTTTTTTGTCAGCCCGTTAATTAATCCCACTGTAGTGCTAGGCCTCGACTTCAGGGGTTAAGCAGTAAGAGACCACGGGAGCCTACTCCAAATTGTCAATGTCACATGTCTTTGGAGCGTTGTGCTTGTGAGTCCTACGACATTTCAGTTTCCTCATGTTGATGTTATTAGCACACATAACTTTTTCTCAAAGGAAAAAAATGGTGCGCGGTTGGTTGGAATTCGAACCATCGGATTAAAGTCTGGGTCTACCAACACTGCTCTCCCATATGATGGGTACCTATTCTATTCTAACAACGACGTTTGATCCGTCCGTCCGTCTGTCCGTCTGTCATTTAAAGGTGTGTGAGTAATTTCGCGAACAGTTCGACTTTGGAACTGGTAAAGCTCGTCCGTCAGAGACGAGTTTGAAATGGATCACTATCAGGCGACCTTCTTCTTCTACACTAATATTATAAAGAGGAAAGATTTGTATTTTGTGTGTGTGTATGTGTTAGTGTCTGTATGTTTGTAATGAAAAAACTCAAAAACTACTGGACTGATTTCAACAATTCTACATTTACCCTGAGTAACATAGGCTACTTTTGATCCCAATATTCCCAGGGGATCGGAACTTTCTAGTACATAAGATCATATCCCAGTTCTATGACCGCTCTGTTAGATATTCAAATGATTGTTGAAGTTTCCCCTATTCAAAGCAAGATGTGTATAGATTTCATTAACGGTGCAGGTAATCTAGAACCGAAGTCATAAGAACTTCTCGTAAATAAAAACGTAAAGTTGCGTAATAATTAAATTATGTATTGAATATTGTCTGCAGTCTGGTTGGTTGGTTGAGGTGTGGTGAGAGTTACAGCGGTTAGTTAGAAGGAATCAAAATTGGACTAAACAGCCTGTTTGGTGGTTATTTAAGCTGAAAAGGGTATAAAGGGTTTTAGACGCATGTTTATGTGAATAACTTTTGTTCTATTTTTGTCTTTTTTAGGGTTCCGTACCCAAAGGGTAAAAACGGGACCCTATTACTGAGACTTCGCTGTCTGTCCGTCTGTCCGTCCGTCTGTCACTAGGCTGTATCTCATGAACCGTGATAGCTAGACGATTGAAATTTTGACAGAAGATGTATTTCGGTAGCCGCTACTACAACAAATACAATATAAAACAAATATTTAAGAGGGGCTCCCATACAACAAACGTTATTTAAGTACAAAATAGAATTAAATTTCAACTATGTATAGTATTAAAAGCGTCTTAATTATGTTATTAAGTCCCGGTTTAAAAAAAAACCGAGACTACGTTTTTATAAAAGTTGTAATTATGATTAATTTCCAACCTACTTTGTACCAATATCGCTGTCTGTGCGCGCACGCAAGCCCGCGGGAGCGTGTCGCTGCGCTGGCGCGTCTCATATCGGCTCCGTTTTTGCGTCTACCCACATTATATGCAAATGGCATGAAAGCAACACCACAGACCGCTGACTAGTTTTTGTTCCCGGCTTCGGTTCTAGTTAACCGATTAGTTATTAAGTTCACTTCGTTTCTGAGAGGAGTAGAGAGTGAAGACTAGCTACTTTCTAGAGTACTTTTTTAGGGTTCCGTATCCAAAGGGTAAAAACGGGACCATTCCAATTTATAAATTACAGTCACCAGACTGTAATTTATGAATTGATAGGTCGTTTTCTTCCCTTCTAGATAAATGATTCTCTTCTAGACATGCTAGATCTTAGACCGCGGCGTCATTTTCTCAAACTCTTCCGTGCGACGTGTAGTGTTAGTGAAGGCACCTTAAGTCGTTATCCCGGTTTGTTATCCCTAACAGCACTGGATCGATCGAGTATAAGGCCATAGGGCCACCTGAAAACTATAACACTAAGTGAGCCACACCAAAACACGAAAAAAAGAAGACCAAGAAAGATAGTGGTCAAACGCCTTCCTACAATGGTTCAATGGTTATTTATTTGTAAAAAATATGTTTACACGTCATTTCTTAACATAGTAGAAACTACATATAATTACATCGTGAGTACAATAGGTTCTACACACGCTAATTAAAAAGATATAGGTATTTTATGACCAAAATAGCTGCGACCCGCGGTTTCACCCGCGCAAGTCTTAATCCCGCGGGAATATTGGGATAAAAAGTAGCCTATGTCTTTTCCTGGTCTCCAGCTATATACCTACTGAGTTACATGGTAATCGGTTCAGCGGTTTTTACGTGATTGAAACACACACACATACATACATACATACTCACAAACTTTCAGCTTCATAATATTAGTAGGAAAAATATTACACCAGATTTATTAAAACCTTTAAATTAAAACTTAAAAGAAAATAAAACAAGTCCACTAGTCACGAAACACAGCTTAGACGCCGTAGCGTCGGTAAAAAGAAAACTAAACTTACTAATCTAGCATAGAAACTACTATATTCATAACTACCAAATCAATACCCAATAAATCCCAAACATTTTCTCTGTATGTAACTTGTTGCCGCATGTTAACAAACAATATACAATGTGCGATAACCCGACCGGAGTCGCGGTACCACACCGTAGTTTATTGCGTCGTTTGTATCTCTAGTCTAGGTGCATGCCGCATCTGATGCCGCAACCGACTTCCGTATGCGTTTTACGACGTAGGTTCAATGGTGCTTAAACTTGTGGACCCGTGAACCCTATTTTAAACCGAATAAATAACGACACCTGAGATTTCTGACACATTTTTCAGTGCGTACGGTAGTACCGGTGTTGAGCTAGAAAATTAGGGGTTAATCTATAAATATTTACAATTTCTGATTTAAACATTATTTCTTAGTGTTGATCCACACTTAGGAATACTGCTTTTGAAAAAATGCTTTCAAAAACTTTAGTACCCGCGAGGCCCGTCACTACGAGGCCTTACTCGCAAGAACACACGAGGAGGTGCTTTCTTAAATTCGACCCGGCTGGAGGGCTACCCGTGGCGAAGCGGTTTAACGCGTTGGTTCGGATTACCAATAGTCGCGGGTTCGAATCCCGCCGGGTACTAAAGTTTTTGAAAGTATTTTTTCAAAAGCAATTTCTGATTTGTCAAATTAAATTCAATATTCAAAATTGAAGAAAAGGGAAAAATGTATTTGCCATATTATGCTGTTGCTAATTTGGTATATTTGTTTTAGGAAAGATATTTACCTAATGAGCCTCACAATATACTACAAATCATAAAAAAAAGTATAATTTTCAAATAATTTAAAAAAGTGTATTTTCCAACGACTATTTAGAATGATTAAAGTTTACTTTGTTTCGTCTGATTCATTGCAATTACATTTACAACATACATTTTTAATTTGCCCTTATGACGTTTCCATCAAGAACCTCCGATCGCGTCACAACGAGAACCAGTAAGGGTCCGCCATCGTCGCCAACAGTTTTAGTATCACTGTCGTTAAGCCTAGGACAGTGTGCACACTGACAGTGGACAATGCTTTATGTTCAGCCTGTGGGAGGTATTAAACTATGGGCTTTCTGTGTAAAACATGGTTTTTGCAAGGTTTTTGCGTGTGTTAGTGTGGTTATAGGTTCTTCTGTGATGGGCTGTTGGGGGTCGATACGACCGGTATCAAATATACAGGTATAACCTACAATCTAAAATTGGACAAGATAAATAAATATTGCACGACGTTGCACACACCGCAATCTAGCTCCAAACTAAGCACTAGGCTTGTACTGTGGGAACTAGACTTTTTTTTTACATTAAATTATTTGACCTATGCAAGAGTTATAGTGTTTTGATGGTTAATATATTATTATGATCTTTGTGTGTAACTCCTAACCCAGCATCCCAAGTAAGGCTATCTCAATATTCCGTTCCCCAACAATTAACATTTACCCTGCGCGCGCGCCGCCATCAGATCGGTAGGTATCTACCTACCTAGGTAAAGAGATTTAACATTGTGGGGGAGTAGAAAGAACACAAGATGCGATTAGGTACCTAGATGGTGGGTATTTTAACAACAACGTTCGAATTTTGTTAGGTGTGTGAGTAATTTTCCGAACAGTTTTGGAACTAAAGCTCGTCCGCCAGAGACGATTCGAGTTTGAAATGGATCACTATATCAGGCGAGCTTTCTCCTTCTAGTCTCTTATAGAGACTTTTATCCAGTTCTATGACAACATGTTTAAGTACCTGGTAAAATTAAACCGATATGGGCGTCTGTCTACAGGCATTAGGTGTAGGTACTTGGATAAGTGACCGATAATGTTATGTGGCAAAAAAACATACTCTCGAGCTTCCGTGGTTCGGAAGGCACGTTAAGCAGTTTGTCCTGGTTGTTATCACTGCTTACAGTCGCTAGGTCAAGTTAGAGGTCTTAGTCAAATCATCAATCAATATTACACATTAAACTTCTTCTTCGCGTATTTGTATTTTGAAATTCATTTACCTCGACCGACGTTTCGCCATACATATTATAACAATAGGTACTTAGTTTCGGTCGCAATAGGACACACCAACAAACAACTTCACAATTTAAAGATTTTTTTTTTATTAAAGAAAGGAATTTTCGTAAGTTTTATCTATACCTTTATAATTAGAACATCTTCTCTACCTACAAGCATGGGGTCCCATCTCGAACAAAAGAAATTTAGTTCTAAAAAAATTCAACAGATGGACATACTAGTATTCCTGGTAATTTTTAATTCAAGAATGCAATATAATAACCTCTAAATTTTGATGTCATTATTATTTAAAAAAATCTGGCATTGGAAAATATTAAAAATCCCGTTAAAAATGGAACTATTTAGATTTTTGAGAAAATTAAAGGCAAAGTGACGACGACATCTAGTAATGGTAGGTGGAACTATCTGACCCATATCGACTGAACGTTATGCCATCTGTAAAAATAAAACGCAAATGCGAAAAACTTCGAAATAGGTACCTACCTCTACAAACTTTTTCGCTTTTGGATTCTGAGTCGAGTGCTGTTTTAATTTCGTGTTTTATTTTAAATTGGACAACTTGGTGTGAAATATACGGACTCCGATACTTCCTAGTGATTTGGCTTTTTGAAATGATACAACTTGGTGTGAAATACGGACTCTGAAACTTTTTATTGATTTGGCTTGTTGAACTGATACTAACTAACAACTTGGCGTGAATACGGACCCTGAAAGTTTCCTAAGATTTGGCTTGTTGAACTGATCTAACAACTTGGCGTGAATACGGACCCTGAAAGTTTCCTAAGATTTGGCTTGTTGAACTGATAACTAACAACTTGGCGTGAATACGGACCCTGAAAGTTTCCTAAGATTTGGCTTGTTGAACTGGTTTACTGGACGATTTTTCTGCGACCACTGGCTATCTTACCTCGGACAAACGATTTTAGTGTTTAATAAATAACCTACCTAATTCATTGTGCAAAATGCCGCCGCACAAATGCCACTATTTTATGTGTAAAAACACGTCTGACAAAAAGTCAGTGTTTACTTTCCCTTGGAACGACCCAGAACGCCTGAAAATATGGATAGAGAATTGCGGTAAGTAAAATCAATTACCTCCTTATTTTGTTACTACAGTATGTTTTGATCGGTTTTGACTTAAATAAAAGCTTGTAAACTAGTACATAGAGTTCTGTGAGACCTCGCCAGTACAAACTTTATGCAAGTATGATAAGATTGTAATAATAACAAACATAGACCTAATACATAAAACATACCTACTTAGTAACAACATCAAACAGTGCACTAATCTGACCTTGCAATCAAATCTTATTTGAACTAAAAATAAGTTATAAACGAGGTATTTTAGTAACTATGAACAACATAACAAATAATAATATAATTAATTGTTTTAGGTAATATGACAATAACTCATTTACCCCCACATTGCTTGAGATCAAAACATCTATGTGTGGACCACTTTAAGAGAAAATATATAACTAATGAATCGGGTAAAAGAAAGAGATTGAGAAAAATTGCAGTTCCTGACCATTATAAATCAGAAGAAATCTCAAGCACTCCCTCCATTTCAGGTAAATTAATTATCTAATACTAATATTATAAAGAGGTAACGTTGGTAACATGTATGTATGTATGTATATTGTCTTCAAACTGAACAAATTTTACTGTGAAATGAACTGAAAAGTTCTGAAAAAGCAAACTATGTCTCAGCTGAACCGAGATTAAAATTGTTTACCTACTTAATTTAAGTTTTAAACCATACTATAAAATTAGGAGGTCAAGTCTACCATTACAAGAGGTTCAAAATTAATGGGGAATGACAATGGCTGGTTTTGACAATTTTATACTTTCCGGTCAAATCAAATCTGGCAAATTAATTTTGACCGACTTCTTTCTTTCCGATTATGTTGAGATTTTAAATTCCACTAAGTAAATTAGTATGTTTGTTACTTCTTTACACAAAAACTCTCTTATCCGAGCGATGTTCCCGGTTGCATCCTTCTCAGGAGCCCCGGGTGCACTATGCCCCCAATTGTTTTTTGTTATTTTGTTTTGGTGCAATAGGTAAGTTGTCCATAATTGACCATAACGTCTGCAAATAGATTTGGCAATATTTTGACGACCGGCCGCCTGCCTGACACCAACCCTCCTAGGGACCAAGTAGTTTTTCGACACCCACGGGGGGAAGAGATGAAGTAATCCTATTCTATGCCGGGGCTACAAGGCAGAACGTAAAATTCTACTAATATTATGGATGTGAAAGTTTGTGTAATGTAAGTCAGTAAGTAAACAATAATGTTTGTTACTTCTTCCCGCAAAAACTACTAAACCGATTACATTTAAACTTGGTATGCAGATAGCTGGAGATCTGGATTAACACATAGACTGGTTTTTTATCTCTATATTCCCGCGGGATCGTGACTTACGCGGCTGAAACCGCGGTTCTCAGCTATTAGTTTGATAAAATAAAGGTGTGGTAAATCACTATTACATTAATTTTTGGGTTCCGTACCTCATTAAGGTAAAAAGGAACCCATATAACATCACTCGCTTGTCTATCTGTCTGTCTGATATTGAAACACTAAACAGAAAGAAAAACAAAAGATGATGAAAACTAAAGACCTTTGTTTTTGTTGTACTTTGATTGTGTTTTGTTTATGTTTCGATCTTTTTAGGGTTCCATACCGAAAGGGTAAAAACGGGACCCTAATACTGAGACTTCGCTGTCTGTCATCAGGATATATATCATATCATAACCGTAATAGCTAGGCAGTTGAAATTTTTACAGATGTATTTCTGTAGCCGCTATAACAAGAAATACTAAAAACAAATATATAAGTGAAGCTCCCGTACAACCAACGTGATTTTTCACGGTAAAACGCAACGTATGCGTGATTTATTTTGACCACTGGTGTCATCTAGTGATGAACTGGCGTCAGTGGTAAAGATAAAATGCAAACGGGCGTCGTCGTTGCGTGATACCAGTGTTAATTTTAGGGTTCCGTACCCAATTGTGATAATGGTACGGAACCCTTCGTGCCGCACATGGCCGGTTTTATTCTTTCTTGTCTTGAGTGTTTTTTTCCTCTAATGTTTACTACTGTAATTCACCCGGACAAATAGGAACAAGGTATCATTTACTTTCACCCAAAAATATCAGACAGACACATGGACAAGCAAGTGAGTTTATAATAGTTTCTGTTTTACCTTTTGAGGTACTTACGGAACTCTAAAAACGGTAAATAATGGTATTTCCCTTTGACCTAGAACCACGAATTGGACAGAAAACCAAGTCTTACACCACAAGTCAGAATAATTATAAAATTTAAAAAAAGAGTAATAATAAGTAGGTATAATGTAATTCTGTGCGTGCACAATATTGAAGTCGATCGGTAAAGAACAATGGCCATAAATTACTTTCTCTGAAAATCTTGTTTTGATCCAGTCATTATAGTAAGTTCACCTCGGAATTCGAGATACCCCGCTGTAAAAACTAAATACTTGTATATTGACACCCTAAAAGTTGTCTCAAACCTATTATGGTAGGGTGTGCGCAACTATTAAATTTCAAGGTCAAAGGTCACAAAAATCGGTTTTTGCGCTTTTTTTGCAAACATCTCACTTCCTAGGGCCGGCGCAGACCTGACGGAGCGCAGCGCAGAGAATTTTTGATTGTCATAATATTATCGACCTTGTTCTCATTAAAATAATATTCAAAATCAGTTAACAAAACAAATAAATCCGCGCGCATGCTCGCGCCTCCGCGCGTATTGTGTGTTAACTGATTTTGAATATTATTTTAATGAGAACAAGGTCGATAATATTATGACAATCAAAAATTCTCTGCGCTGCGCTCCGTCAGGTCTGCGCCGGCCCCTATGAGTTTTTTGCTATTTGTATTTGTTATCAATATTGTAGAATACAAAATTCTCTACAAATTTTGTTTAAAAAAAAAATTAGGTATTAAGGGGTATTAAGCTGAAAGGGGTTTGTTCTAGAGGTCTAGGCAAACAACTTTTGTTCTACGACTTTTGGAAATAAGAACTTTTTTTCGAAAATTTGAATTTGTATCACTGAAAAAAAAAACAGCTGTTTTTGTAAATAAAGGCAATTAATGTTAAGATTGTAGTGATCCAAACTAAACAAAAGGGCACTATAAGGTCAATGACCTCAAACTCTAAAAAACAACTGATTTTCATGCAAACTTTAAACTCAAAATTTTCGAAAACTACTTCGAATTTCCAAAAGTCGTAGAACAAAAGTTGTTCGCCTAGACCTCTAGAACAAACCCCTTTCGGCTTAATATCCCTTAATTCCTTAAAAAAAAATTAAACAAAATTTGTAGAGAATTTTGTATTCTACAATATTGATAATAAATACAAACAGCAAAAAACCCATGGGAAATGAGATATTTACAAAATAAACACAAAAAAACGATTTTTGTGACCTTCGACCTTGAAATTTCATAGTTGCGCACACCCTACCATATGTAGGTTTTGAAACAACTTTTAGGGTATCAATATACAAGTATTTCCAGACTTATAGCTGGGTATCTCGAATTCCGAGATTCTTACCTAATTCAAGCTTATATGACTGGATCATTATGTAGGTACCTAAGTAAATAGAAAATTTTGTAAAATATTAATTACTAACGCATAAATACATAATAGAAAATATAGGTACCTATTTAAAAATAATCTCTGCGGTTAAAAGATATGTAGACTTTCATTTTTAGCAGTATTCTGTACATTTTATATCATATAGGTACCTATTTTAACTTGATGTTAAGAGGGTGGGTACTGAGTACTGTTACTATTTCCATACAAACATAATACCAAAATAGAATTATGAAAATTTAGTTTTCTACCTGAATATCGGTATTATTCGGATTAAGATTTTACTTTTACAGGGCCCCCACCACAAGGTTTTCCAAAATATTCATTCGAAATGAAATAAAACGGAACTACATTTCGTTCATTTTTTCAGCGTAAATAATTACTAGTTTACATCTTATTTGTTTCATATTATTCCTAAAAAAACCTTATGATGGGAGCCCTGTAAAAGTAAAATCTTAATCCGAATAATACCGATATTCAGGTAGAAAACTAAATTTTCATAATTCAATTTTGGTATTATGTTTGTTTGGAAATGAAAATAACACTTATGTTTGAGTTTCATAAGTGTTATACTGTTTTACACAATTAATTAGGGGCAGTGTTGGGCAAAATTTCATTGCAAGGTACAATTTAAAATAACAATTTAATATTTGTTTATTAAAAGTTCACAATTAACAATTAATCAATGGTTAATTTATATTTTTCAATTAACGATTAATAAATTGTTAGTTTTAATTGTACCTTACAATTAAACTTTGCCCAACACTGACAGGCAGATACTTCCCGAATTAGATTTTTAGGGTTTCGCAGCTAAATATATTTAGCTGCGAAACGAAAAAAAGAACTACAGATAAACATCAATATTAATTGTTAGTTTTAATTGTTTCTAAAAACAATTAAAAATATTAGTTTTTTTTTTAAGTTGTATCCTGCAGTTAATATGAGTTCATTTAAATAAATAAATTGTAACTAACAGATTAATTGCAATTAAATTAATTGTGAATTAATTAATTGCAATTATGCGATGATTAAAATGTTATTGATTAAAGACTACACTGATTAGGGGTATCTACATTTCTGGAATTTTATTATCAAATTGATTTAATTATTGTAACATGTAACTTTGAAACGATTATAAATCATTATTCCAATCTAATCCTATTATCCTATTATTAGAATTTATATGGGATTATGTCTTCTGAATATGCTAATCTTTTTTAGGTCAAGAAGCACTGGCAGAAGAAGACACCCTAAAAGTGCTGACACCAAAGAAGGTGTATTCTAATAAAAGAGCGTCCCATGAGCTGCCCGATAATTCAGGAAGTGAAGAAGTGAAGGACTACACCATTTTCACATGTTCCACGCCGAAGAGAAGGAGAAGATGTGTAGAGGAAGACACCCCTAAATGTAAAATATTGAAAAATAGATTAGTTGATTGTAAGAAAAAAATGAAACGCGAAATAATAAAAAACAAATCAATTAAAGATCAGATTAATAATAAAAATATGATTGATATATCAAAGCACAAGTTTAGTAGTGAATCAAGTAAATTGTTAACGAAAATGCAATTAAGGAAATCAAAATCAAAAAAACAATGGACGGAAAAGGAAAAAAAATTTTGCATGACTTTGTATTATAAATCACCATCAGCTTATGGTTAATTCAGGAATCGTATTGGCCGCTCCATCAACAATCCAGCGCTGGCTACAAGAAACAAATTGTTTACCAGGAATCAATAATGAAATATTTAATAATATACAAATTAAATTTTCAGAAAAATCGATTAATGAAAGGGCATGTACGGTATGTTTTGACGAAATGAGTATTATGGTTGATTTAGAGTATACAACAAAATATGATTTAATAGAGGGGTTTGAAGATTTTGGTGGTGGAAATCGTATACAAACTGAGGCTAAGTCCGCATTAGTGTTTATTGTAAGAGGTATTTATTCCAATTGGAAAATACCGATAGCATACTTTTTATCATCAAAAACAGTTGATTCGAACAAATTGGCTACTATTGTTGATTCTGTGATTAATAAATTATTTGAGTGTGGCTTATTACCAAAGGTTACTGTTTGTGACCAAGCCACACCAAATGTAAAAATGATTAAAAAACTCGGAGCTACGGTTGATTCTCCTTTCTTTTTTATTAATGGACATAAAATATTTGCCATATTCGACGTTCCTCATTTAATCAAAAATGTCCGAAATAATTTGATAAGTGGTGATTTTGAATTAGAAGGGAATCTGATTTCATTTAATGATATAATCAATGTGTATAATTTAGATAAAAATAATAAAAGCAAATCTTTAAAAAAATTGACTCCAGTGCATATCAATCCAAATAATTTCCAGAAAATGAAAGTGAAACTGGCAACACAAATTCTGAGTAATTCTGTTGCTAGTTCTATTAAAACTGCAGCAGACAGCGGAGAGTTAATAAGTGATTCTGCAAAACATACAGCTGATTTTGTTCAATTGTGCAATGATTTGTTTGATTGTCTCAATTCTAGAAGTAAAGTTGATTCTAATCCTTACCGATGTGCAATTACAATCAATAAAAATTCCTTAGTCAATCAGACCTTAATCAAAAGCAAAGACATATTTAGTAGATTAAAGAAAATTAGTTATACAAAAAAAAATCAAAAACATTTAACACGCCCCCCCTGTTTTGATGGTATGATGCAAACAATTAATGCAGTACAACAACTCTCCGCTGAGGAATTTACAGCAGGCACTGGTGTCAAATTTATGATTACGTATCGATTAAATCAAGATGTAATTGAAAATCTGTTTGGAATTTATAGAATCAGAGGTGGCTGTAACAAAAATCCAACATCAAAATCATTAAGATCAGCATTTCGATCAAATTTATTAAATAACTTAATGAAATTTGATAAAACTAATTGTGAATCCGATCACGAATTGTTTGTAGCTACTCAGGAAAATACACAACACGCAAATCCTCGACCATCAACATCATCGTCTGTAACCCTACAAGGTGTTATAAGCGATGATGTTGACAATCAACCTTCATGTTCGAGTTCCAATGTAACACCAACTCAGGATGGATCAGGCAATCCATCCGAAGTGACAGTTACATTGGAAACCTGTTCTGTTGTGTATTTTGCTGGATGGCTAGGCAGATGTTGTGCAAATAAATTTGATTGTTCAGATTGCAGAAATATATTGTTAAAAAATCAAGTTGATTTAACTGATAAGAAGCAATTGTTGTTGATCAATAAAACATATTCCAATATAGCAACTCCCACTCTCAAATCCCCTAGTGATTTTTTATTCCAATTGGTGAACCAGTTATTAGATTTTTACAACAAAAATATTAACAAATTATACAAAAGTGATTTAGTGGCTGATTTAGTACAAAATTTTAAAAAGAATATCAATATCCCAGATGATTATCATGATTTCAATCATTTTGATTTTTTAATTAAAAAAATATTAGAAGTTAAGATTCATGATTATTGTAAAAGTCGTAAAAAATCATTACAATCTAGTTCAAAATTAAAAATTCTTCAAAATAGATAGGAATTTTGAATCGTTGATTTTAATTATCATTTTTTTGAAAGGCTTCATAAAAATTAAGCCTTCCAATTATGTTTATATAACTAAATTAAGTAAATTTCAAGAATACAGTGATGTCCTTCAGTTTAACTTGAGACACAAGGAAGATTTGACTGTGCCCTGTAGCTGCAGTATACTTTATTATAATAAATTACTTAAAGACGTGTGTGGCATGTCCATAAAAAGATTCGAGGAATATATTAAACTTTAATTGTGTATTAGATACACAATTTAAGGTACTATTACCTAATTTAAGTACAATTTAATATTAGGTACTATTTTAATGTCATATTTTAAAGAAAATATTAATTCACGGACAGGATTATTGGTAACTCCTGTTGAAGTTATAGAATTAATATACAATTTTAAATTTACAAGGTTGTTTTCACTACAAATATTATTAAATAACGGGATATTTACCATGTTTTAATTTGTTTTTGACGAGACTCGATATTTCGCCAGTAATTTCAACTGGCTTGTTCACGAGACTCGTAAAATATCGAATTCCGTCAAAAACAAGTTAAAACATGGTAAATGTCCCGTTTAGTAATATTTAAAGAAATAATTTGTATTAAGAAGGTACAGCGTAATTTACTAGTTTATTTCCAATAAAAAGTAATTTACGCTGTAAAAATGAACGAAATGTAGCTCCGTTTTATTTAATTTCGAATGAATATTTTGGAAAACCTTGTGGTGGAGGCACTATTATAAATAAAATCTTAATCCGAATAATACCGATATTAAAGTAGAAAACTAAATTTTTCATAATTCTATTTTGGTATTATGTTTGTATGGAAATGGTAAAAGTACCCACCTTCTTAATGTTATGTGTGACGATTGTAATTTAACACTTGATCACAAAAAAGTAAACCCCTATGATGGTTAACTTTTTTACGATTCTTGTGGGTTCTTCTCATCGGAGGGCGCGTGTCGAAATCATAATTTTAAGCCTCGACGTTTTTAATTTGTACATAAATATTCTTCTTAAATAAATGATTTAGACTTTTTGTCTTTTTTTATAAATTTTATTACACTTAACCGGTTTTTTTACTTGACTGACTTAAACACGTACCTAAAACTCTAATAACTAACATCAGAATTTCAGTATCAGACCACCAGAATCGAACACAGAATTTAAGTGGAGTAACGTATTAACGTCAAGTAAAAAAAGGTAAATGATGGAAAAATGGCCATACCTTGGAAAATAAGTCTCCATATCTTTTAACCACCAAAGTTTTTTTTAATAAATTTGTGTTTATGTGTAAATGATTAATATTTTACTATATTTTTTTATTAATGTAACAAGAATGTTAGCGCAAATAATATATGGCCATTGTTCTTTCATGACTGATATCTGTTTAAGAGGATAGTCTCCATTTTCTTTGTCCATACAAACGTAGTTTAAATTTTCCTCCCTGGATAAAGACATTAGAGCAAATATGTTTATGCCATAAAACCTGTATCTGTCATGACATCTACCTTTTTATTTATTTTTATTTTCTAATTAAAATTAAAATAAAAAAATAATAAAATGAAATAAATAAAAATGGCATAAACATATTTGCTCTAATGTCTTTATACAGGGAGGAAAATTTAATCTACGTTTGTATGGAGAAAGAGAATGGAGACTATCCTCTTAAGAAATCCTGTGTTGGAGTGGAGCGAAACCTGAAGTAGGTAGGTAAATATAGTCACAAAAGAATGTAGGCACGGAGGAGCTCAGTGACACAAATTAACCGGCTTATAAAAACAAAAATGCGTGTAAGTAGGTAACGCCTAGTTACCTACCTACGTGTCTTTGTTGTTGGCCGTTGAAGAATTTCCTCGTCTGGAGTCAAGCCTGCATCAGGTCATGCTTATCTTATCAATATCACAGAATGCATTTTGTTATCGAAACCACAGATCACAATATTACCTACTACGTCGGAACTGAATAGTATGAAGAAGTTAGTATATAAGTAGATACTACTTTATAAAACTTTGTATACCTACCCAATAGGTAGGTAGAGATAGGTACCTATACAAAATTGTGGGGTCCTAAATTCAGAGGAAGTGGTTCAAGCATACTTACTTAATATTAATTTATTAAATAAAAGACTCAAAACATTATTTATTATTGATGATGAATTGATGGATTATAAAATAAATATAAATTTGACATAATACCTACATACTTACCTCTAACTACCTATCAAAGCAGCAAAGCAAACTTTAGTTAGATACCTACCTATCGAATCAGTCCGTTCGCGCGTTTGTACAATGTCCAGATAGGTACTTACTTGAGTCGCGGGCGTACGCTACGCCATCTATATTATTTTAGCTTTTAACGCTTAGTCAAGTCTCTCTTGTCATATTTGGAAGTGGCCCTAGATGTCGCTAGTTTCCCTACATTCAGACAGTAGGACCTAGTCCAGCCTAGCCCAGCCTTAGCGACACCTAGTGACCACAACAGCAGTTACAAATTATGCGTACGAATTATTTAGTTACGACGGTTCAGAATTGATGTACGGTATGAGGTATCTGTACGTTAGTATTATGTGATCTGTGCCGTAACTTTAATCATTGAGGAATTTTTGAGAAGGTGGTTTCAGGTGGTCCATCAATTTGTACCTTGTTCTTAATAAGCCGATTCTATTGATGGAAGTCCAAAAATTAGTAATTTACAGCATTGCGGGATGCTATTCTGCTCATCATTCCGAAGGTTCTCATCAGATCTTCACCAACAATTTATGGAACCAACTCGGGACTCTCACTCTCCAAATAAAAAAAGAATTATCGAAATCGGACTTTATATGCCGGAGTACGGTTTGAACATATTCACATACAAACAATATGCGGGTAGAATTGAGCAGATCCTCTTTTTTTTAAAGTCGGTTAAAACAACCATTATAAAGAATTTCCGTATGTCCGAAGGATCCGGATATATGGAGAGACAAAGGTATACGGTATTTTAGGAATTTCCTGAAAAAAAAACTGGATATCCGGTTTTTTTATTTTCGACCGGATATCCGGTTAGTCATGTCATTGTATTGATTCCACACAACATACTTCTTCAATACAACATTCAAACTAACTAAGTAAAAGCAGAAAAATCACTTTATCCGGATAACCGGACAAAATATCCGGATAAAAAATAGCCTATATGTTAATCGGGGTCTAAAGCTATCTGCATACCAAATTTGGTCAAAATCGGATAAGCCGTTTCTGAGATTAGCGGGCACAAAGGCACACACAAACAGACAAACAGATAAACAGACAAACAGACAAACAGACAAACAGACAACCAGAAAAATAGAAAAATAGGTTCTACTGCGTTAATAGATACCCCTACAATTTATCTTTTTTTTATATCTTCCAAAAACAGACACCGATAAGTTACGATTTTATTATATGTATAGATTTGTAACAAAAGGTAATTGTATTTAGTGAATGTTTGCCGATCGACAGATAAGATATCTATCTAGATATATGTATAATAAATATAATATAAAATTGTACATACTTACCTACCAACCAAAATGGCTTAATGAACGTTTTGTGGCAAGGCAGCCGCTCTGCGCCAAGCTAACCTGAAAAAAAAACATAAGCTCACGACAGAAGCCCCACCTATCCTCTCCTACTAATATTGTAAAGGAAAATCTCTCAATTATTCGGGACTTACGCAAATGAAACCGAAAGGCGCTGCTAGTATCAAATCAAAAATAATAAAAAAGAAGAAAAGAAATATCCGGCAAACCGTGGCAGTTCAGAATGAACTTTTTCAATTCACCTTGTGTATTGAAGTTTGCGGCGAGAGATTGAAACAATAACAGCGAGGCTGAGGAGGGAATCCTGAGGGATTGACGTCCCCTCTCTCGTGTTCACACCCTCGCAGCTCTAGGGGGAGGTCTAGGGGATGAGATTGTAGCGATTTAAGGTTTTTTTTTAATTATAACGTCTAACCCCCGGTATTTCAAACGAATTTGAGATTATGATTACTATGGCTAAGCAATGCCCTGTCTCTCACTTGTTAGTTATTTTTAACGTCAACGAAAATGTGACAGATACATTGCATTGACAAGTAGTTTGTATTTAGAATCTACCTTCTAGTTTACCTACTTAATATTATAAACGCAAAAGTTTGCAAGTATGTATGTACACTATATTATGTATGTATGTCTGTATGTATGTGATCTAGCATCACACCAAGGCTACTTTTTATCCCGATAATCATGCGGGATCGGGATCTACGCGGATGAAACCGCGGAGCGCAGCTAGTTGACTATAAATACAAGTGTAAGACGTTTATTAATAAGGCACAGCCTTAGAAGCCTTTTTGCCTTTTCGTTCTTACCACTTTTTGTTTCTGTCTGTCAACTTTGAAAGTTCTTGTCACGTACCGCTGTAATGTTCCAACTTGTACCACAAATAAAGCTGTATTGATTCGATTTACAGTACTCGATGTTGATGTAACGTCGGATCAGAACTGATGGTTATTTGCTTATCAACGTTCTTTGCGCTCGGCACTCGGCGCTCTTAACAACTCGCTGATATAACTTGCTACAATGTTATCCTTTGAATTATCTAACTTGAATTATAAACAAGTTCCAACTGAAGGGAGGAAAATTTTTAATCTCTACCTTTTTCTATTTTTTTTTACTTACTTCTTCTTTTATGCTTTTTTATAATTAGCTGTTATATAAGATTTTGTTTATGTAACAACATGATGTCCTTTGTCAAACTAAAAACTAACTACGTGTGGCACTCGGGGACTGCCGCGGTAAAGCTATTGCATAGCATTTTTTATCCACTTATGCAATTAAGTATATTTTTTTATTTTATTTTGTACCACGTTGCCATGGTTACCATGTAGCTCGGCTGAGCGGCTCGGCCGTGATGGCGGAGTGGGGGGTGTTAGGTTTTTTTTCGTTACGAAATTTCTTCATTCAAAGCTCAAAGCCCGCGATAAAAGCTATGCAATAGCAACACGCTTAGCGCCAAGCCCTTTGAGCCAATACCGCCAAATTTTCACATTTGTATTTTTAGCCTCTTTTGAGGTCCTGAGACTTTAATTACCCAGGAAGGAAATTTTTTTAACCCCGTACCCATCACCCTTCCCCCATTTTTCACTGTGTATCATATTTGATACACGTGGCCTGGGAAGTAGTTTTACTTGAAATCCTTTTTCCCAGGCCATGTGTATCATTTTAGATACACTTATTATACTTATTATTTTCACTTATTTTTTTTGTTTCAAAAAGAAAAACAACAAAAAATGAGAAACAAAATCCCAAAATCCATATAAATGTTGTTTTCCAGGATTTTGAGTTTTTTTTTTCATTTGTTTTAGAATAATCAGTTTGTAGTCAAATAATAAGTAAAAATGGAGTTTGATAGTGATGATTCAGTTAGTGATGAACGTGATTCGGGTCCAGGCAGAATATGGAATCCACCAGTTTCATCGAGAAGATTATCCATATTTAGTGAAGCAATGTTACCACCATTGCCCAATGTCCATCTACGTAGAACTCTACGGACAAATGGTGAAGCTCTTCCCAGCTCTTCTGGAGCTACTTCTACCGAAATAACGGAAGAAGACCCTCTAACATAAAGCATTACCTCATAAAAAACAAAGTTGGGGACAAAATAGTACGTGGAAGATGCGCAGAGTGTTACAATAAGTATGGCAGGAATGGGAAAATTATTGACGGCAAGACTTTCAGAGCAGCGCAAGTTACTACGAAATGTAGTGAATGCGATATTTTTTTGTGCCAAAATTGCTTTAATTCTACTCATTAATTTTTGATAAGTCTAAAACCTCATATTTGTTAACCTTTTTTACTTTTTTTCCTAACAATAAAACTGTGTTCTAAATTATTTCCAGGTTTTATT
This sequence comes from Idaea biselata, assembly GCA_958496205.1. Taxonomy (NCBI): domain Eukaryota; kingdom Metazoa; phylum Arthropoda; class Insecta; order Lepidoptera; family Geometridae; genus Idaea; species Idaea biselata. The sequence goes on along the minus strand of OY292400.1, from coordinate 16,822,774 downwards.
TAGTTTCTCTAATATCTCCTCACCTAATTGTCCGATTCCCAACCCAAAAATACTGGGAAAACCGCCTGGGCCACTAGATTTTATTTCTCATACAAAATGTATAGAAATCGTGAGCCTTTTTGATACACAGTAATTTGACTGAAATAGGGCGTGTGTATCCAAAAAGATACACATGCTACATGACAGTGTGTATCGAAAAGGATACACATAGCGCTGAGCGTGTTAAAAATATATACTATCGGGAATATTAGCATCAGTACAGTTTGTGGGGAATAAGCACTGACCTCCGTTACAACTGGACGGGACATAACGCACTGAATTTTGTGCCTATTTGTTCTGCGCCATGTTGCGCTGTTGTCGCGCGTTTTCTATTGACCGTCCATGGAACTAATAGTTCCGGAGACGGTCACCACCACTTTCAATAGAAAACGCGCGACAACACCGCAACATGGCGCAAATCAAAACGGCACAAAGATCTAATGTAATTTTGTATGGTAAAGTAATTCCAGCGAACTTGTATAGTTTCATTTCAGTGGGAATAAGCCATCTCATCTTTTCGCATTATTTGTTTGTCTTCTGAAAATATCTGTATTTTCTGTTTTATTTTCAGAAACCTGTTTTGACACCCCACAATGATTATGATGTAGATACCTATAGCGATTTTAAAAATCTGAATACCTATGTTCATTTTTATGTTGACTATACTGTACCTATAAGATGTAGGTTAGGTATATCTCTATTTTACCTCTTACTACATACTTATGGAAGAGGCATCCACAATCCCACATTCTTCAATCTCAAAATTCCCGAAGCAAACGCGCTAATAGGCAGATCGTGAGGAGCTTTCGTCCCGTCACTGGCGCCACGCATCGAGTCTCAAAGCAACGTAACAATTTTCTACCATAGTGGTAGAAAAAACGCAAGAAAAAACCTACCAAAACTAGCATTAAACAGAAGCCGTACCGTCGATTATGTCGTTGAGAGGGTCGGGACGCCCACTGAGACGTTCACCAATCATCGTATTATCGTAGTTCTTTGAAGTGACACAATTATTTTTAACTACTAAAGATTTACCAGTTAATAAAAAAACTAACAAAGTCCCGCGGTTTTACCAACGTGAGTCTCGATCCCGCGGTATTTTCCAAAATCTCTACACACCACAAAGAGCACACTCTGCAAATTGCGTTTTAGGCTTTGCGTTGATATAATATGGATCAGTCAGGACATTCGTATGTTTGTATAGATCGTACCTACCTATATGAAAAACATTGATCTCTGCAATCTTAGCAGTAGATATGACATTAGAAGGAAGACAGTAGTAAACATCTATTGTGGTAACGTTACCACAAACTTAATGATGCTTTTGACATTTATCTAAAATGTTTACATCACGCCACAACATTTTACCGACGTCATCGGGTTACGTAACGTTATCGCTACTTTACCGACCGTAGGAGATTTGGAGACATCAAGAAAAGTCCATGTTGCATTATTTTCTCATCCGAGCGATGTTCCCGGTTACATCCCTCTCGGGAGCCCGAGGTCCGCTAAACCGCAAAGAGGAGTAAAATCCTCGAGTTGCGACCACGATGCAATGCGAAACGGAGTGTTGGAAGACCACATACTCGGTGGGCCGACGACATTGTAGCGGTCGCGGGGAGTTGTTGGATGGAGGTGGCTGGCAATTGCTATTTGTGCGCGTCGTAAGAAGGAAGGCATAAGTTCTTTCAGCAGTGGACAGATAAAGGCTGAGATGATGATGATGATCCATTTTAGCAACAGGTATGATGTGTCAATTTGTGTACATACCTGTAGGTGTCGCATTAAGACATTCCTGGCTGTTGGGCCGCCATTACGCGGTAATCACGCGCCGGCGCGGCGCGGGCGCAGTGGTGGCGCCGGCGTACTTGCACCGTCATCCTTGCACCACAGTGCAGCAGCGTGCAGTAGGACATCGCGATTGGTAAAGATGGAAACCAAACAAACGAAAGCAATCGAAGGAATGAAAATTAACCAGGCAGTCTATACTTGTTTCTTTCGAACGAACGAACAAACGATCGATATTTTCTACTATTAGGTAAGTATACAATTATTTTTTCTAACACCCAATCCGAATTATAAAAAAATCTGACACTGGACGAATGTTTGTCATACAATTTTCGTTCGTCCGCAATTGCGGAAAGAATCAGAAGTAGAAGTGTGCATTGAAATAGGTGCAAATGTTAATAAGTTTTTTTTAAATTATAGGCCAGCGTTTGACGGCTATCACACCTGATTGTAAGTGTAAATGCAGTATAAGATGCAGCACGACCATCACTCGCTTCTTAAAAACCCCCAAACTACAGTCTCAGGCAGCTGATTAAAATATCTCGCGGTGCGAATGAGGAATGACGAAGCGAAACGCTTAGTGCGAGTCTCGGGGAACTCCACCATAGAAGATTTTACGAGGGACGGGGCGCATTTTGGATACGTTTTCGTCCTAATTTCATTCGTGCGCTAACCTACAGAGATGTACAAACAATCTCATCTTACAAATACTATGAAAGCGCGCAGACTGCATACGAATTAGTCGAGCGTATACTGATTTGTATGCAGTCTGCGCGCTTCCATAGTACTTGGAAGAATGGGAGTGTTCGTACATCTTCATACGTCAGCGCACGATTGATTTCGAAAGAAAACGCATCCAAAGTGCGGCCGTCCTACTTCTCCTACTACTTCACTACAGCACTGTGTCCGCGGCGTCTGCAACAAACTGCTGCCTAATCTGTGCCTGTCCACTTACCACCTCTGTTTCCCATGCTCTTTGACAGCCCACTGGTGACGTCATCGCACCTTGTTACACTGAGGATGCAGACTAACAACTTCTCCTTTTACCTATGTAAGTAGGTAGGGGGAATCCGCGATGAAACGGACGTGTTTTGAAATGGACACTATTGATATCTCAAGTTTTTATCGAAAATATTTTAGGTTTTTTGGGTGTTGGCACCATTGATGACCCTAAGGGACCACAACCACCACCATAGACTCTTGTGGTCCCTTAGGGTCCACAGGTCTATGATCATCAATGGTGCTAACACCCAAAAATAAATAAAATATTTTCGATACAGTCCGTTTCAAAGCACATCCGTTTCATTGCGGATTCCACCTACTTCTAATACAATTTGCAACTACCTAATTCCATTTTTAACTGACTTCAAAAAAGGAGGAGGTTCTGAAGTCGTCGGGTATACTTATGTTATATTTTTAGGGATCATGTTCATAGATTACTCGAAGATGGCTTTACCAATTTAGTTGTTTCTTCTGTTTTTAATTGAAAGTGTAAGGCTCCGAGTTGGTGGCGTAAAAAATTAAAATAAAATTTTGCTTTGCTTTGTATCGGCCGACTGAAAAGTATTTAGTCTGCGATCGCCTTTGCCAGGAGTACCGATGATGATTCCAATAACAAGCTGTGAGAAATAACTTATTTTTATTTTAACTTTTACTTGTGGTTTTAACTGTGGGATTTTTATTTTATTTTTATTTTTTATTTTATTTTATTAGGTATAGTTACAGGTCACAAACTATAATCTTATAAATAATCATTTAGTGACAAACAGATCCAAAACAAATTTGGGACCCACTTATAAACTACACACAACTTACATAACAATGAAACATGCACAGTTAGACATTCTACAAACTAACTATTTTAAGAATAGTTAGTAGAGAAGCCTGCCAAATAGGTATATACATTATATAAGTAATAAAAATATATACACATAAAAGTTAGATAAACATAAAACATATATACATATATCTACTTACAATACATATACATAATACATAAATACAGTTAAATGAGTATAAGAGGTAAAACTACAATTTAGATTGTAATAAAGATCGTACTTTTGTTTTGAATGAGCAGCAGCTAAGATGAAACATATCCTCCTCGCACTTGCAGAAATTATCATTGTAAGTTCTGCACATTCTGCTAATAGGCAATTTAATGTTAACTAGAAAGAGAGCCAGGGTTGTTTTTTTATTCATGTGACGATCGAGGTTAATTTTGTTATCTGGGCACGTATTCTATAACTAAAAGGTCTCAACATCGCCTCAGCATTGTTAGATTTTTGACAAATATACAGCTCTACAATTGTTGGTAATTTTGCAAAAAATTACTAACACACACACAAAAGGTGGAAAAAAATTACTAACACACACAAAAAAGCTTTAACGAAATTTACTAATCGTTTACTTACTTAGAGACAAACGTTACATAACTTAGTTATCTGTTATTCATCGTTTATAATGTACGTAATAAAGGGGGATTGAAACTTTAAAATTTAACAATAAAATTAATAAATTCTGTGAACATCACACAGCGCCATCTAGCCCCTACTAAGCTTGTGTTACGGTGACTAGACAACGGATATAATACTTAATTATAATCCACACTAATATTATAAAGAGAAAAGATTTGAATTTGTGTGTGTGTGTGTCAAAAACTCAAAAAATACTGGATCGATTTCAAAAATTCTTTCACCAAAAGAAAGCTACATTATCGTGGAGTAACATAGGCTATTTTGATCCCGATATTCCCACGGGATCGGGAATTACGCGGGTGAAACCGCGGGACGCAGCTAGTATTTTATAATATTAGTAGGTATAATATAATATTAGTATTATTTTAAGTTTTTAGTTTGTCTGTCTTTTCTACATTGTAATTCCGTGACACACGGTCCATCCGAACGACACGCAAGCTATCCGACCGCAACGCGTGCAAATGGCACCGTATCAGCTGATATCTCTACAAGTAAATAATTACACGTAACGCTCGCCCGCTCATGTTCGTTTTACAATAATTAATTAACAACATAATTAATAATGTGACAAGTGCGCTAATTAAACAAGGAGTGGGTAGTATTTTGAGATTAAAAGTTTTGGGAATTGAATACTTTGAGAATTGAGCTTTTTGAGAATTCAATATTTTGAGATAACATTCTGTGGTTAAAAATTGTTTGCCTTATTAATAAACGTGGAGTAAGGTCGGAGTAGTGAGAACGTGCTTTGTCTTTTTCCGTGACAAGAACTTTCAAAGTTGACAGACAGAAACAAATTGTAATAAAATTACTCCGACATTACCTGCTCCACATTTTTAATAATTTTAGGCTATTTGAGATTTAAATATTCTGGGAAATTAAACAATTTGGTCCTAAAAGGTTTAAACAGACGAAATCTTACAAACCTATGATCTTGACAAAGAACAGAAAGTCACTTTGGCCAAAATTTCACCGAGAAAATTATGTCACTTTCGTATACCTAAGGTCACTTTTTCAGAAAGTCACTTTCGCAAAAAAAGCAAAACGGGACACAGACACAACCGTAGGTATTTTCACAAAAAGAAAATTTTGCATCACGGTTTTCCCGCTAAAACTCATTACAAGCTTTATTTAATTCTTTATTAAAAAACGCCATGACAAGGCAGCTACAAAGCCAAATATTCGGGCCAATTGCGCCGAAAGTCAGGCTCACGCAGTCACGCCGTAAAGAAGGTTCGACAGACTCCCAGCATCCTGCGAGATAAAGTGGAGATAATATCACGAGCGGACGAGGGAAGGTATAATTAGGTGTTTGTTTAATGAACAATATTGCCAGTAAGTATCGACTTTAACGGAAATTTATTTGATTAATACATAAATTAATAATTACTTTTTTACATGTGATAGGCTAGCATTTGATCTCATTTCTGTTTCCTTGCTGGATAAAGACATTAACGCAAATATGTTTGTGCTATAAACCGACCTATATCTGTCGTGACCATGCCCCTACGTTTGATTTTTTCCATTTTCTAATTAGGATAAAATAAAGTAGAAAAAAATGAAAACTTAAAAAATAAATAAAAACATGGTCAGGCATGGTCATATTGTAATGGCTGATAAAGGTTTATTTTCTCTAATGTCTTTATCCAGAGAGAAAACGGTCGACTACGTTTGTAAAAATTGTTTGGAGAAAAGTGTAGGTAGACTTTCCCCTAGTCTTAAAATACCTCGCAAAACCGACAGTGAGTCTTATTCTATAACCATATACTTACATAATTGTAATAAAATCATCAAGACACTGTAACATTCCCAAGAACACAAGCTTAACTTAGTAGACATTTCCAAACTTACAACTTTTCAATCGACAGCCGTGGCGCCATCTAAAGTACCAAGGCGTATGACAAAAACATCTCACTCATTATTATACAAATTTATATCTACAGTTACTTTTTTTATGCGTGATTTTTATAGTAAGAAAGTCGATAATTGAAAAACGTTATGAATCGATTGGAAATCAATGGGATTATTTTGTGGCTAGAGTCACACCGAAATGTAACACTGAATCTGCTCTCTTATTTTGTAACTTTATTGCTAACAAATCTCGATCAATCAAGAAACAATTGAAATTGTTGATTACACGTAATTTTTCACGTCATTCAATCGCTGACAAATTACCATTGTGATTAAAACTAGCGACTGTAACTTTCAAATTATATATCTATTAATGCAAAAAATCAACAATTGAAATTGTTTTAATCGACATTTGTTAGCAAAAGAATCACGTAATCAGGGCCCTGTTCATATATTGTGTGTGATGTAAGTATATGAGAAATAAGTTTGAAATGAAATGAAATTACTAATATCGCCTTGGTGCAAAAGAAGCGTGCTTTTCCGAAAGAAGTCTTGGCATAAATAAGCTAGTCTAAGTATTTTAGTTTATTTAATTATATTTAAGTAGGTAGCTGCGCCCTGAGTTTTTACCCGAGTAAGTCACCGCGGCTTATACGCGGGATATCGGAGTCAAGTAAGCCTATGTTTGAATTCAAGATCTGTATCTATTTTTAGGAACCTAAAAAGTTCCTCAAAATCGATGCAGCGGTTTAGACGTAAACGTAGTTAACAGATAGACAGACAGTTTCTTTCGTATTTATAATATTAGTACCTACGGATTAGTAGGAATGTCGTAAATTCGACCACCTAAATTATTTAAGCTTTCAAAACTATAATTCGGTTCGATAATATCATTCGGTGTAATAGTAGCCCCAATAAAATAATAAAACTAAGACAAGACGAGGTTGATTTCTAATAACATATCTCTGATCAGTATTTACATTATCCGTCAGTCGTGTCAGTCGGATGGTCAGGCACGACTGACTGACATGCGTCTCTATCAAGCCCAACTTAAGCTAAAGGCATGTGAAACGACCTTTATGGGAATCATAAACTTTTTGCTAAGAGATCACTGTTTTGCAAATTGATTTTTCTATTGAATTTCAAATTTTTGCTTGGTTTTTGCTTATGAATTAATGAAAGTTTAAGCTTTTCTACAGTCTTATTACGAGTAGTTTTAATGTAAGAAAATGTAATTTTAAAAACTGTATAATGGTTTGGTTTTTATCTTTAACAAAAAAATGTTTGTCTTACATTTTTTGAAAAGAATAAATTTGAATCTACAGAAAACTAGCGACCACCCTCAATTTTCACCGACTTCAAAAAAAAGGAGAGGTTCTCAAATCGTGTATGGCTGTTTATTTACGGATTAGTACCAAATTTTATACTTAAGTAAATAGCAATTTAGGTATAAACCGAGAGAAATCGTCTAAAAATTTGGAGCAGAAATAGAAAAACTTGATCCTTTTTTGTCTAAATAATTAAGCAGAAATAAGAAGAAAAAAGGTAGGTACTGTCGTTTTCCAAGTAACAATACATTCTGTCCGATGCCAATAAAATAATTTCAAACAGTAAATTGACAAAGCAATACCGCGGACCGCCAACTTTCCAAACAAAATAACCTCTAAAACAATTACAAAAGATAATTTCCATCCAAACCAGAATACACTACAAAGCGATCATCAATAAAAACCGATACACATAAAAACAACGCTGTCCATCAATACATAGAAATCGATATAAACTCAGATAGCGATGGAGCCGATCAAAAAATCACGAATCATTGTAGTTTGATCTGTTTTTTCATCGTCTCAATTTTGGACACAAAATAAATAGATATCTCAGCGTGCCGTAATTACGTTGTTAATAAGTACAATGGTGCGTTCCGAATCAATCGGGACGTCATTTGCTTGACGTTTCAATCAACATCACATTGTTTGTATTGTATGTTTAATATGTATAGATTGTGTTACCGATATACCGGTTTTTTGTTCCACCATTGTGAGATGAAGGCTTGTTTTTGTTTGAGAAGGCTCTCGGCGGGCGCTTATCGAAATGTGTCGTGTATTAAATCAGATATATCTGTAATTTGTTATGAAATATTAGATCGATTGAATCGTCTCGGTTCGGCGGTTCGGAACGTCTCTCTTGTTCTGCGAAAACATTGACAGTTTGAAAAAAGAAGGACTCCTAATGACTCAATTCTGGTGTTGCCAATTAAAAACGAATAAAGATTAAAAAGTAATTTCCTTTCTTATCAATTCGCGGGTGTCGAGAAATGGCTATCTTTTAATGTTCATTTACTTTTTTTACGTCAAATGTAATTTAATCGAAAGCTCTACTACCTTTATAGTAAGTACTGTCTACGATACACACCTGACATAAAGTATATTTGGGTCCGAGACAGTGCGACAAAAAACATGGCCGTTAAAAATGACGATCTAATGACTCCTTCGATTCATTAAAAAAAAGTTTAAAAAAATATAGCTTGCGTTTCAATTTGGAGTCGGCACATGTTCGACGGTGACTTGCAGATTTTCGACCCACACTTTATATTGGCCATCCGTCGGTCGTACGTTATAATATTTACATTATTATTTGTTTGTTTTTTAATTTTTGATACCTTTTGTGAAACGATTTCTTTGGTAAAAGGAGAAATTAATTTCTATGTAGAGAGCCATACTATGTGTCATGGTTTGAAAGAAAGTAACTTTGAAATACAATGTACCTATACCCTAAAGAAATCCCGACGGATTGAGAACCTCCTCCTTTTTTTGAAGAGGGAAATGAAAATTAATCCACCGAAATAAAAAGATTTTTTCTGTTTTAACTCCATTGTTTTTAATATTTTTAGCATTTTATCAATACCTGACGTTTTCATATCTTTACAGATCTCTTCTCTGAGAGGCGGAAAAATAAGTTTAATTTTAATCCAACATCGCAAAAACAAAAGAATATTTTAATTATTATTCTATCGCCATTAGAATGTCCTTAGACAACAAACTTTTATCTAGGTAATCAAACTATTAGGGTACTTTTTTTTGTCCCGGTATCTCCACGGGATCAAAACATTACGCAGGTTATGGGAGTTTATTTAAAACATAATACAATTACCTATTTACTTATGTATTATACGAAACTTAAACTAAAAAAAAACCATTCCCAGTTCCCGATGCAAAGCTGCCCAATATGCATTCCCGCGTTGGACGGCAATGGACAACCTTTGCAGCAGGAGCACCCCGGAACAGACATCATTAACCCTCTCCCTTAACCGGCCACCTACCTCTCTAAAGAAGACCAAGCCTTTATGTCTCCAACAACCGAACCCCTACGCGACGGCGACGTCTCCACGGCCACGGAAATGGGATAAGTACTTAAAAAGTAATCACTACCAACACAATTAAATAAGTACATATAGGTACTTTACACAATATAATATATATTTTTTTCTAAAAATCTTCAAACATCCTTTCTCAATTATGTAGCATTTAAACAAACTACACAAACGCTGAAGAGCTCTCAACCATTGAGTACCAACGATGAGGTTACACTATCAAAAAACAAAATAAAGCAAATATTAAACATGATATTAAATTGAACCATGTTAAACATCCCATGTTGGTGAGATACAGTGTACGTATTGGATCCATTGTTGGACCCTCATTATCCACTCCGACCCTTTGGCATGAGATATTATTGCTGTAGGTACTTAGAAACAAATTCTCATCTTCAGATGGGTTCAGTGTAACCTTTGCTTTTTTCCTTATCCTCAACAAGAAGTGCCCGCGACTTTGTCCGCCTTTTTTTAATTTTTTTTTTTTAATATAATAGGTATAGCCTTCCTTAATAAATGGACTATCCAATACTGAGATAATTTTTCAAATCGGACCAGAGGTTCCTGAGATTAGCGCGTTCAAACAAACAATCAAACAAACTCTTCGGCTTTATAATAATAGATAGATAGAAGATAGATAGATGATTTTAAATTGAACCATGTTAAACATACCATGTTGGTGAGATACAGTGTGCGTATTCAATTCATTGTTGGACCCTCATTATCCACTCCAACCCTTTGGCATGAGATATTATTGCTGTAGGTACTTAGAAACAAATTCTCATCTTCAGATGGGTTCAGTGTAACCTTTGCTTTTTTCCTTATCCTCAACTAGAAGTGCCCGCGACTTCGTCCGCCTAATTTTTTTGAAAATATAATATAGCCAGCCTTCCTCAATAAATGGACTATCCAACACTGAAAGAATCTTTCAAATCGGACCAGCTGTTCCTGAGATTAGCGCGTTCAAACAAACAAACAAACTCTTCAGCTTTATAATATTAGTATAGACTAGCAGTGCCCGCGACTTCGTCCACCTAATTTTTTTGAAAATATAATATAGCCTAACCTTCCTCAATAAATGGACTATCCAACACTGAAATAATTTTTCAAATCGGACTAGTGTTTCTTGAGATTTGCGCGTTCAAACAAACAAACAAACTCTTCAGCTTTATAATACTATAGTATAGATGATGATGTGATGAGTGATGCTGAAAGAAAGTCGCGTTAGTTACACTATTTATAACTCAAGAACGGCTGAACCGATTTGGGTGAAAATTGGTGGGGAGGTAGCTTAGAACCAGGAGACGGATATATTTTTTTTTTGCCTCTAAGGCGGAACTAAGTTCGCGGGTCATCTAGTAATATTGTAAAGGTGAAAGTTTGTGCGTTTGTTGCTATTTCTCGTAAAAACCGCTGAACCAATTTCGATGAATCTTGGTATACAGATAGCTGGAGACCTGCAATAACACATAGGATACTTTTTCACACGATTTTTTAACGGAATCGGGATTTACGAGGGTGAATCCGCGGAGCTATAAAAAGTAGCCTATATTATGTGTTAATCCGTAGTATATCCAGTTATCTTCAAACCAAGTTTAATCGCAATCGGTTCCATAGTTTTTGTGTTATGGAGGGTTACTTCGGTTCGTTTCGATACGACAACGATACTGTCATAACGATGGTTCTACTATCACCCTACTATCAGAATGTGACTGTAGAATCATCGTATGACAGTATCGATGTCGTATCGAAACCACAGATCGAAACGAACCGTAGTAACCCTTCAGGAGTCACAAACTTACTCGTTTAGTTATACTTACACACAAACTTTCACGTTTATAACATTAACGGCCGAATACAGAAACGCAACTCAAAATTTGAATTCTACTTAAACAACTAAGCACCTCTCAAATTCTAAAATTCCCATACAAGTTTTTAATTTAGAAGCTGCTCAATTATTTAAGTACGCCTCAAATTTTAAGTGGCGTTTCTGTATTCGGCTATGTAGGATAGGATAACATTGTTCTAGCTCATTGGCGTAGCTGTACCTGCAGAACTTGAAAAGTCGTGCGGGTTAAGCAACTCATAAGCAGTTGTTATCTCTGAAAGCAGTCTCGTTAGGTCAAGTTAAAGGTTTTATATAGGTAGGGTTACCAGATCTCCGGATTTGTCCTGAGATCTCAGGATTTTTGAACATTTCTCAGGATTGCGGGCGAATTTCGCAAATCTCTTAAAATCTCAGGATTTTTATAAATTTCAACAAAATACCAACTTACTTAAAGATTTTTTTAGTAAAAAGTATTCAAACTAAAAGTAATCATTCATTATTTGTCTAATTAGAAACCTACTACTAGTGCATTTTTTCTTGATTCAATCAGCATTTCTTTCTTTACGACTGTATTTTATAGTACTTCAATAAATAGTGCTGCTAAGAGATACCTACTTAATCAGTTTTACCATACCTAATATGTAGTAACTTATCCTTTGGTAATACTTGTACAATTAAAATTAACCTTTTGGTCAGAATCATTTGGTATCTTCTAATAATCATTCTTTAGTAATAATTGCATATAATTAACACCTATTTATTTATTTACACCTACCAAACCCCCCCCCCCCCATTAAGAGTTTTAAAATTGTAAATAAGTATGGGAAAAATCTCAGGATTTTTTGGTGGAAATCAGGACTTTTGTTTTTTTCATCTGGTAACCCTATATATAGAGATAGGGCAACCCGATAACTCTAAACTTAGTGATTCACACCACTATAGGTACGTTAAGAAGAAGAATAGGATAACATGGCTCATAATGATTTTTGACATTTTTAACAAATCGATGTTTTTTTTTATATTTTTAATATTTTCTTTTATTCTTGAATTATTATATTCATTTATTTTTTGTACCTACTTTTTTTTTATTATTTTTTATTATTGACGATTATTAATGTTTTATTCTATGAATTTGATGAATTACTTACCTATTTAGTACTTAGTGATTTTATGTTTTGATATTTTGTGCCTATGACCTGTAATGAAATGATTATCAATAAATAATATGAATATGAATGCCTATACCAAAACATACCTCCACTGCTCTCCTGTAACCAACAGTTCGTAAATAATCCGAAACGACTTACAAATGCTGCAAACAGGACCCTACAGAGCCGACATACCCTCGACTTCACGCGATTTTGACTCCCTTGTTCAAATCCAAAGGGATGAAGGCTCGCTACTGTATTTTTTACACTAAAAAGGGTTTCAATATACTAATAATAAAATATTTTATATGTTTTTAGTTGAATATACTGTTTTATAGTCGAGATCAAGTATCTATTGTTAAATATTTTTGTATTGGTGAATCGATATTTTGTGTTACAAACTTTTAATAGTGATCAAGTATCCTAACAAACGGCTGTCTTTGTTGAAAATGCTTTTGTCTAAACGCAATAAGTTTCTATTCTGATGGGGCTCTCAAGAAATGTTGGCTTGACGTATTCAAGAAATGCTGGCTTGATGTATCCAACTATCCAAGTAATGCTGGCTTGACGTATCCAAGAAATGCTGGCTTGACGTATACAAGAAATGCTGGCTTGATGTATCCAACTATCCAAGTAATGCTGGCTTGACGTATCCAAGAAATGCTGGCTTGACGTATACAAGAAATGCTGGCTTGCCGTTGATGCTGAATATCGTGCGGAGTGGAGACGTAAAAGTAGTTAAGTAACTTGTTCGACATGTCACAAATCACATATTGGATCCAACTCCATCTCGCTCTTTTCTATACAACCAAACAAAGACCGAAAATTATTATCTATCGCCGTCTTAACCAAACATACGCTAGCAAATTAATCAAATAAGTCGTAGTAGGATTACAGTTGAACTAAAGCCCCACGCCTCAGTTTGTTATTCCAACTCAATCTGTAATCTCTTACTTCAATTTAACAACATAGAGGGGACAGCAGCTCCATTGAGCGTAACTTCGACCTGTCAAATACGCGACACGCGTCAAAGACGACAAATTAAAATAAATGACGCACGCTATCTCTTCCCGCCCAATCAGAGTTCGGGAACTAAGTGTTGTCACTTTAAAAAATTAAAACGCAATTTGTGGGGCGTCGTTGGTGCATCTCGATCTGTCAATGTAAACAAAATTGTTTGTGTTTGGGCTCGACGGCTCCCGAGTTGTTGTTCGTAATGAGTTGAGAGAAAAGAGGCGATTGTTGGGTTAAATTGGTGTTTGATGCGGCTGATGCCTGCCTTCTGTAATGGTTGCGTAAGTTTTTTTTTTGTTTTGGGCACCAACTGTAACCGGGTTTGTTGAGTTGACAATGATTCTTTTGTGGTGGATATGACGAAATGTTGTTTTTACTTGTAACATAGGTAGGTAACGATTTAAAATATTTAAGGTCAGTTGCACTTTGGATACGCTGTCGTCCGAATTCCATTTGTGCGCTAACGTAGGTACGAAGACGTACAAACAATCCCATTCTTCCAATTACTGTGGAAACGCGTAGACTGCATACGACTAAATCGTCATAATAGGTATTTTGTTCGTCGTGAAAGTGATTGTTACCTGGAAGCCTGAAAATGTTTGTCTAAAGTTAGCCAAAATTGTTTTTGTTTTGTGGGATTAGTTAATTTAAACTTTAGTTTTTCCTACTCAGCTCAATAGCTTAAAAATTACGAATATTTTTTACCTACTTTATTTAAAAAAAAACATAACCGGCTTATTAATTATATTACTAAAATAAACTCGTTACAAATTATGTTAAAACTGCCTATACCTACTACACATTGTTATAGCCAGTATACCATATTATGTACGCTCTGGGCTACACATAATCCGGCGCGGGCGGTGGAAAAAAACCGCAAATCCCGGCAGACCGCGCACCGAACGCGTATCGCGTTACGTGTTGCTAATGGCCCGTGAACGATCCCCGCTCGTTCGCTGTTCTTTATTAAGGGATGGCGTACCGGGTGCCCGTCAAATTTGAAAATAAATAAATGATTAAACTGGTACGGATTGACAAACGCTGTAAAGCGACGTAAACGTCTCGAAACGTTGAGCAAAAAAGAATGCTAAGGCTTAGAACGCACTGCGATTAAACCCAAACGGTTTACGAATAGCTGAAAAACCCTAAAACTTTTACTTAATGTGAAAATGAGTTTAATTTCAAGTGGGTAGGTACCTATTTTTAAATTAATTATTATTGGACATGACTAGACAGTTCGACAGGAATGTTGTTCTAGGTGAGCGTGCTGCAGCTTAGACCACACGTCACTAGCCATCTGGTGAGATATTGGCCACATCATTTCTTATCAAATTACCTAGGTTAAGAAATATTACAAAGTAGGCAATACTTAAAAATAGTTCGTTTAAAAACTCTACCGACCACTTAAAATAATCAAAGCAAATACCTTCTTAGCAGTTTAATTAGGCGTCATAATGTAAAGAGAAATAACACGAGCAAAAATTAATTGTAAGCGTAAAGTATGCGCCGATTAGCGGGTCGAAAGCGCAAAAAGCAGTCGCCGAGCATTCTGAGCATTTAGCGTGAAACTGGGACCTCATTGTCGCCTTCTAGACACGATTACTATTTTACAACTGGATTATAGGGCTGTGAAGATGCACGGGCGTATAACCCCTCAACGTGCATTCTACGTGGGCCTTATTCTAACCTAACCTAGCCTAACCCTAAATAATAAATGGTAAAGTCAGCGTAGGATGTCAAAACAAAACGGACATTCTCAAAATAACTCTAATTTAGAAATATTTGAAATAAAAATTCACTTTCAAATAAAAGAATAACAAAAGATGATTTTTTCCAATTCCTCGACTATACTTGACTTGAAGACACTCACTCTAGACTTGAATACTCCAAGATTGTAGTTAAGGGGGAATATTAATCCAGTCAATTCTCGATGCGAAAATACTTATTCTTAAAAAAAAACTCAACCAATCCTAAGTCCGTCACTTCTAGTATAATCACTGTTGTGACTGTTGCCTATTTTTTGCGCGTAACTGTGCGCAGACGCAGCTCTCTGTACCTAATTGTGCCGCGCAATGCTAACGAGACGTCGCTCGTCAAGCGCGTCGTCGAGCGCGGCGAGCCGACGATTGTCGCAGATTGACTTGATAACTAGCTCTTACATTGTCTTGATTGTGAGGAAAATTTCGGGGAAATTTGAATGAACCAATTAGTCGGTAGACTAATTTAGAAGTCTACCTACAATTTAGATAGACTTTAAAATATTTCAATGAAAGCCCAGTGCAGGCTTAAGCCCACTTAATTCTACTTTAAATAGAATATTAAATTCGAATGTGTCAACCTACCTATCTGATTTTGGCCCCAATTAGAGCTAAGGCGATTATAACCTCCTCCCTTTTTGGAAGTCGGTTAAAAAGACGTTACAGTAGTGTGGCGTTACATAGTTTTTGATGATTTGTAGAATACCAGTAGCGCCTTGCGGTTTTACCCGCATAAGTCCTGATTACGTTATACGTTATAAAATATCGGGATCAAAATTACCCAAAGTGTTAATCTAGGTTGTGAACTATCTTTTTGCAAAATTTCAGCCAAATCCGTTAATAGCCGTTTTTGCGTGATTGACAGACAAACATCTAAACATTTGGAATGACCACTAATCCTACTTAGATTATAAATCTGAAAGTTTGTGAGTAGGTATGTATGTTTGTGTTTGTTACTCAATTAAAATCAGAGGTAAAAACCGCTGAACCGATTACCATGAAACTTGGTATGTAGATAGCTGGAGACCTGGAATAACACATAAGCTCTTTTTATAGCGATATTCCCACGGGATCGGGACTTAGGCGGGTGAAAACAGCGGGTCGCAGCTAGTGAACTATATTTGCAACTAGTGAACTATATTTGCAACTAGTGAACTATATTTGCAACTAGTGAACTCTGGTGGTGGGTCCCGGGGCGGTTTGGGCGGTGTTGGGCGGGTTGTGTGTTTGTGGATGAGATAGTGTTTTAAGTATTTTTTTTTTATGTTTATTATTTTGTTTATTATAACTTATTTGAACAGATAGACAGACAGACAGAGTTACTTTCGCTCTTGTAATGCTAGTAAGGTTTGTTGTAGTATAGATTATTGCTCCAGTTCCACTTTTCTTCAATCTAATATATAAAATTTCCATGTCACAGTGTTAGTTACCGTACTCCTCCGAAACGGCTTGACCGATTTTTATGAAATTTTGTATACGTATTCAATAGGTCTGAGAATCGGCTACTATCTATAATTTATAAGGCAAAACAACGATTGCCGGGTCAGCTAGTAATATATATGCGACAATGTAAATCACATGATTACTTACTGCAAAAAAAAAAATAAAAAAAAAAACCCATGAGTTTCTTGTGTCTTCTTCTCATGTCATGGAGGTCGCGATCCGAAGACACAGTAGAGTAGATTAAATATAAAAAAAATATGACATTTCAAAGAGATATCTTGCTAATATCCGAATGAATAAACGTACTTTGATTTTTGATTTTGGCAAAATCCACGAATAATAATACCAAAGGAAAAAAAAATCTAACAAAGTCGATGACTGCCCCCTAAGGTCTACTGAGGAGGAACACTAACTTATTATTCCGGCAGAGGGCGTTGGTCGACTAATCTTAGGTTTGAATTAAGAACTGTCAAACAGGTGATTTTTACAACTCTCGGCGCCAAATTGGCCATATCGGTCTCAGACCGAAAGAAAAAAAAAAGATCATCCGACGCCAGCGCCATCTGCTTACAGCTTTGCGTGTGCCACCCCATTAGCTGTCATACTTATAGCTATGGTTATAGTTATGTCCCATTAAAACCATTCATAAAAAACCAACTCTCCTTTACTAAGCTTTCACCTAATTTTTTCAACATCAAGCCAACGCGATCACGATCGTTATCTCTCCCAAACCTTACGAAACCGAATACTTTGCAACTTTCAATGACTTATTGCAACATATTAGAACACGATACGTTTCTTTTCACGTAATAATCGTTATATTAATTACAGAAATCGATACCAAATTTCATGGTACGGAGAAACATAATGAAATTAAAATAACGCGTGAACTGGTGAGGCGTGTTGTGATTCGATGCAAAAAGGACAGGGATATTAGTTAATGAAACGGAAAATTAGGGTCAGGATGCGGCTATAGTGGAGCGAGTAGAGGATCGCGTTACGGAGGCTCGAGGTATGAGCGGAAGCGATTTTTTTATTAAACTAGTAATTCTGCGAACAGTACACCTCACTAAATTTTTAAGAAAAATTGACTTCTGCGCATTCGCCATTTTTTTCTAGATGTTTGACGGCACTTGTAATTCAATTATTAATTTAATTACTTTAGTTTATTTTTTCTACGGTAGGTAAAAGTGCCACGAAGTAGTGCTGCGAAACAAGTTTTAGTTAAGTATAATAGTTTTATGTCCATAATTACTGTTTTATAAGTAACTAGCTGCGTCCCGCGGTTTCACCCGCGTAAGTCCCAATCCCGTGGGAATATCGTGATCAAAAGCCTATGTTAGTCAAGGTGAAGGTAGCTTTCTAATGGTGAAATAAAGTTCTTTAAACCTAAACTAATAAAATTTATACAAACACAAACTTAAAGCGTTTCCACAAACGCTATCAGCTCCTAACTTACCCAGCGTCCAAACAAGTGCATTATTAAGAGATTTTACCGCGAAACGGCCGCAGCGTGCCGTGTGCTGCAGATTGTCAGAAACATGATACCGGTATTGTACGAGCTGCTTCTTAGTTCCCTCCAGTGATAGCTGCTTCCTTCACTTAGTGCGGATAAGGGGATTTAATATTCCATGTTAATAAGTAAAGTTTACGAGTAACTACAGTTGATATTAAAATACTTATAATTTATGAATGGTTCTCTCTTACAATAAAATTTTAACTTAGGTACTTAGTTATTTTAGAAATTAAAGACTTTTTTCGGTTTTAATCGCGTGGTGTTTATTACTTGCGTGGTATCCTGAAGAAGGGACCTCTTAAAACGTTGAGCGTTGAAACAATGCTGAAGTAAATAAGCACCAGCCGATTAAAATCCAAAAATGTCTTTAATTTCAATACAACATCGCGACAACAGAAAAAGAATCTTAGTTATTTCTACTTTACAGAACAATGTAAATATTACAATTACATGGTCACTTTGACATGTCGACTTATGTATGACTATGATTTTAGTGTGGTTTCGGAACGCGCCCTCCGATGAGAAGAAACCACAAGAAACTCATGGGGGTTTTTCTTTTTTGTGATCATGTGTTGAATTAAGATCGTCAGATATCTAAGATATCTATAATTTGAACAGAAGCAGTTAACAATCATGTCCATGGATTATTTTCTTTAAAATATGACGACGTGCTATATAGTACCTTCCTACGCCTTAGTACACAATTTACAGTGCCCGGCAGGTTGAAAAAAATGGCGGATGCGCAGAAGTCGATTTTTCATAGAAGTCGCATGTAAAATTTACTTCGGGAACCTTCCCCTTTCCACTTCAAAATTTTTCAACTTACCTGCCCACTGTACCTAACTTTAATTTAAATGAAACCGCGGGACACTGCTATCTGGTTTAAGCATGATTTATGCTAGACCGGGCCATGTCCGGGCCGGGGCGGGACGGACTACTTTTGTATGAAGTGAAGACAACACGGACGCGGCACGGACAACATGCAAAACAGAAGCCGTCTTCATACAAAAGTAGCCCGTCCCCGCCCCGGCCCGGACACGGCCCGATCTGGCATAAATCATGCTTTAATTAAACATTTTTGTTCCCAACAGTACTTGCTCTATAGGAGTCGGTGCGGTGGTACCTACACCTGAATGAAGCGGTGTGTGTAAAGAGGCGGTAAACGACCAAGGTAATGTTACAACCAGCAAACCAGTCGATTGACCACCTGGTGGTCGGCGGTCGGTGGAGACGGTGTCGGGTGACAAACACCGGTGGCAGGTAGTCTTAAGACCTAGTTGTACATTTAATGGGTTAATAGGTATCTATCTAATGAACCGAATATGGGCAATTTGAGTTTTGAAAGGGTCTAGAATTTAATTTCATTTTCTTTGCAATAACTCTTCTATTTAAAATTTGACGATTGCTAAATACAATTTGTCATTTTTTCGATGTATTTTTACATACCTAGGTTCGAAATGGCTATTTTTTATATTGAGCGTATGTTTCGCAATCTTAAGGGTCCATATAACCCTAATTGCGTGACAGGGATAACGCTAGCGAATATCAGATGCGTTAATGAAGGACGTAAGATGTTACTACGCAAAATTTTAGAGCGTAAAATCAAACAATAGGTAATAATAATAACACGATAATAAAACATTAATTTTGAAATTCAAATCATGACTGCACTGTATTGAGCTAAGTTCAGGTCATATACAAAGTTTTATTAGTTTACGTAAAATATTGACTGAGTCAAACCACTTATTTGTACAATTTAGAGGGAATTTGGGATTTTTTTCTATCGAGAAAATTTTCAGGAATCGTGTTTTCACGTCATAACAGACTTAGTAAGTATCCTCAACTTTAATAAATATGATTTCAAAAACTTTCGTTTCTAATAACTTTTGTAGTAATTCATCCTAGAAACATCAGTTCTGACCTACTACGAGGCCTTAAAATGACGTAGAAATGAAATTTTCATCCACGTAAAAAGCAAGGTAATGTTACAATGTTACAACCAGATAACCGGTCGACTTGACCACCTGGTGGTCGGCGGTCGGTGGAGACGGTGTCGGGTGACAAACACCCCGGTGGCAGGTAGTCCTAAGACCTAGTTGTAAGTACATTTAATGGGTTAATAGGTTGACTGCGCCTCTAATCTATCCAATGAACTGAATAAGGGGAATAAGCGTTTTAAAATTGTCCGAAATATAGTTTCAATATTATTGTAGTCACTATTTTTTTAAAGTTTGACGTTTGCCAAATGAAATTTGTGATTTTTGATAGTTTCGATTGCAGATTCCAAAAAATCGCTATATTATCATTTTTTTATTTTTAGCGTGTTTTTTGCAATCTTAATGAAGTTTTCATCCGCGTAAAAAGTTTCTTACAGCCATTAGTAGGTAGGTCTAGGTACCGAGCCCATGGCAATTCCGAAAAACCCTTTCCCATATTATAATGAACACACTCCAAATTTTAGCTTTAGGCCGATAGTAGAGACCTAAATCATCGTTCCATCAGTCAACAGTTGATCCACCAGTATGGACGTAGCATTAAGATTTAAATTTTTTTATCGATTTCAAAAAAGGCGTTCTCAATTTGTCGCGAAGATATAAGTAGGTATATATTTTAGGAATGTAACTCGATTACTTGATGACGGCTTCACCGATTGAGATGTTTTCTTTAAGTGAAAGGTGGGAGCTTCGAATTAATTTTAGTATCTATTAAATAAAATATTTATATTATCTATTAATAACCTAAGTAGTTAAAGTAAGTACCTACTGCATTATAGATCAATAGGACCGATCGTTGCGCGCCGATCACGCGCAGTGTTCGTTAATTAAGGCGAACTAGCGGCGCGCGCGCACCGGTCAAAGCGCATATTAACGGATCTCAGATTACATACTTAATTCCGATGTAAAGCCACCACTACACTAGCTGCGAATTTGATCGGAGTTCACCGATGTGGTACTAATACGATAGTGTAAAGAAAAATATACCACATCACCTTCGGCGGCCTCAGAAGGTTGCGGGTTCGATTCCCGCCCGGGCAAATTTATGCTGACTATAAATGTTTGTTCCTGGTTCTGGGTGTGCCTATAAGTATCATAATTATGTATGTATTTACCAAAAAAAAGTATTATGTAGTTTAACCTTATAGTACTAGCCTATTTACTTGGTTTGGGGCTAGATGGCGATGTGTGTATTGTCCTGCAATATTTATTTATTTAGTTAACTCCGGGCAACATAGGATGTCCCTACGTAATCGATTCCTGTCAGAAATATGTTTGGTGTCCTTAATTTTATTTAAAAATCATCAGATCTCCACTATTGTTTTATGGGACCAACTCGGAGCTCCCACCGCCCACCTCTTAATTTAAAAAAGAATATCATCTCAAAAAATATATTTACGCGCGACCTATTAAGAACCTCCTCCTTTTTTTAAAGTCGGTTAAAAAAGTATAGGTACCTATATCATAATCTCAACCAACCAGGATAGAAAGTGGGGGAAAACGCCAACCTTTTTTGAAAGTTATTAGCCCCGCTAGTATTATTTAATCGGTACCTACACCTTTTAGTGGGGCATGTTACAATAACGGATTTTAAGGGCCGTTTCTGTATTCGGCTGTAAACTATCAAAATAGTTTGACAGACTGATACACAAACTCACAGATAGACACCTCAAACTCACAACACTCCTTTTCCATCAGGGGGTTAATAAATGAATTCCGATTCTCTTTTCACGTAAATCGTTATAAATATCACGCGGACAGCAAAATAAAATAACATTAACAAACATTTTCCCGGTTCATAAATTAGTTAGGCGACCTTGCATATTTAAACTAGAAAGGTTTTTAATATCCATAAATCATCGAGCGTTGCAGCGACATTATTTTATGCATACATTGCATGCGTTTTGCGAAATGTCCTCTGTAAGTAGTTGTTTTCAATAACCATAAAGAAATATTTATTATCGGTCGATATATTTACCGATTCAGCGCGATCCGCCCTTTGTGCCGCGACCGTAAAGGTCTTGTCCTACTACACTGCCGTCTATCCCGCTGTATATTATAGTATCTGAAATCCTCGAGGTCTCGAATTCCATCGGGGTAAAACGTGGCCCGTGTTACTCACAAAAATTAAATGAAATAATTTAGACCATAGGTCCATACACAGACATACAATAAATAAAAATCTACGTAAACAAGTTTTAAAAATTCGAACTTTTTTTCGAAATTTATGAAGTTTTTCACTGAAAAAAAAAATAGCTGTGTTTAAAAATAAAGACAATTAACGTTCAGACGATCGTACTGGTCCAAACTAAATAAAAGGACACCTCAAGGCCAACTACCTCCAACAATTATTATTGTTAGGCATTTATTATTGAATTTAATGTTTATTATAAATTGATATATTTACCGATTCGCAGTGCGATCCGCCCTTTGTGCCGCGGCCCGCGACTGTAAAAGGTGTTATCCCGCGAAACTGCCGCATGCCGCCTGCGTCCCGTTGCCAGCCGCGCCTTAACTTACTAATATCATTATTTAATCAGATGGGACTATTAATTTATTAAGGAAGATTATGTTTTCTAATTAATAATTACTACGTAGGTATTTTATTTGAATTTATTTTCAGCTTGTATCGTCTCACTGCGGGGCAAAGGCCTCCTTATCCTGTTCTTAAAATAAAAAAAATGTGCGAACGTCAACCAGTGTGGGACGTTATGTAGTGGACGTTGGGAATAATCCTTACTGGGTCTAGTCCAGGAGGGTTAATTTAATTCTACGAACGAATGAACGAAAGAGGGAAAATCTGTCATCCGTCCTTAAAAACCGTCAGAAAATATTTATTTCGGACGGATGGATGACAGGGTTTCGTCTGAAATTATCGTTCGTAGAATTAAAGTAGAGGCACAGGTAGGTAGCTGAATTTATCGATCATAAGGGTACCTAGTTGTCCATAAAAAAATGATGGTGTAGTAAAATTTTGATGATATTATGGCAAAAAAACTACGTCAAATTATACTAAATAAAAGATTAAAGACACCTTTTAACAGTATTTTTAAATACTTACTTAACGATACCCCACTTGACATAATCTCCGCCTGGTAGTCGAAATTTTAAATTTCTTTTAATAACACCTATCTAAGAACACTTGGGCTAATTAGACAAACCTTAATTAAAGTCATCCATCGAGTGGTTTGAAAGATATGACTGATTAGAAGTAGGTAAGTATTTGTATGCATTTAATTCCAATAGTTTAAGAAATATCACCTCCCAAAAAAATATGGCCATCTATCCATATTACTATAAGTTATTTTTTAGGGCTTAACATAAAATTTACAGTTGTCCGGAATTAAAGCTTCTTAAGGGTTTTATACTTATTGTCCGGGTAGGTAGATTTTAGATATGGCAGCTCTTTACCAATACCAATATAGGCGCGAAAAACATAACCCTTTCCTTGCAGTCGGGTGAAAAGTTGCAACTTTCTGTTAATTTATAGAAAAATCTGCAGTTCCAACCAGTATGTTACAATGTTGCAGCGATATTCATTGCTGTTGACCAACGCTGTTGACATAATAACTGTCATGCTATGGAGGTATTCAGGGCTGTATTAGGCCTGCTTATATCCAGGGCTGCCATATCTAAAATCTGCCCGGACAATAAGTGTGAATCCCTCGGATTTTGAATGTTATGTTATGCCCCAAAAATAACTTATCTGTTACGTAAGTTAAGTTACGCATTAAAAACTGGGATCCACCCAGTAAAACAGCCCGACTTCAGCTTACATAACAGATAAGTTAGTTACAACTGTATACCTATAGGATATAGGGGAGAAGTTATTTTGACCGTTATCTAGAAGTCGATTTTTTATTTTTTTTTAATTATTCTTTTATTAAAATAAAGTAGGTAGGTACCCAACATAACCTCAAATTTTACATTTAAACATTTAAACTATTATCGTTTTACTTTCCAAAAGCGACATTCCTACAGTATCCTAGGTAATGGAGATCATCAGGTTCTCATTTACATCTCACGATAGGTGTCCGGGCTGCGGTAACGACGACGTGTCGTCCGTAACAAATCGCTACCACAACACGTTGTATTAAACGTTTTTCCCAAACTTGTCATTAAGCGTTGAATGTGGTTCAAGTGATGAGCTGAAAGAATGTAAAGTTATTCTTTCATCTTCTATTAAATGCTTAGTCCTGGGTGACTGACTGATCAACGCACAGCCTAAACCGCTGATAGTAAGGAGCTGAAATTTAAAAAGTGTGTTCTTTTATGATGGAAGCATGCGGGTGAAACCGAGGGTCTCAGCTAGTTTTTAATACGCAGTAATTGGGAAAACTTTGTGTTATTCTAAGAATTCTATTCAGTTTTCGTGTTTCATATCAATCGGTTCAATAGTTTTTTTTCGTGTGAAGGAGCAAGAAAAACAGGTATATGCCTTTATAATAGAACTAGCTGCGTCACATGGTTTTACCCGCGTAAGTCCTGATCCCGCGGGATTTACGGGATCAAAGTAGCCTATAGCCTTCCTCAATAAATCGACTATCCAACACTAAAAGATTTTTTTAAATCGGACCAGCCGTTCCTGAGATTAGTGCCTTCAAACAAACAAACAAACTCTTCATCTTTATAATAATAGAAGAAGAAGATAGACAAAGAAGATAATAGAAGATAGATTAGTAAGACTAGCAGCCCAGCTGTTTCACCCGCGTAAGTTTCGATTCTGTAGAAATATCGTGAAAAAGGTGAAATTTCGTTATGTAAATAAGAAACTAAGTAAACATTTAGGTATGTCTGTTGCTCCTCCACGCAAAACTACTGAACCGATTACTATGAAACTTTTCCAAACAGGATCCATCCCCTCCTTCAATTGTTTTCTCTCCAAAGGTTGACTAGAAGAGATCGCTTTTATCAATAAGGCCCATTGTACTATTATTGTTATACGTCCAGTATCACGGGGCTATGGAGCCCCGGGAAGGCGTGCGAGCAGAAGCCAACACGTAGAGGCCTTTTTCAATAACAATTTTACTCGCAAACTATGAAGTGGACACCAAGCCGGCGATTATCCCTGTCACTATAAAATGCAACCAAGGACAAACACCGGATCGGATAGAACTATTGAGAAATCTACGGATGAAAACAACATGGGCTAAAGTGATGTGATGGTAGTGGATCGGCTACTGGGGAAACTATGGTGATTATGACGCCTGCCGTAACAATGTCTAATAAACACGTAAAAATGGCAGACGGAAACTCGCCAACTCACAAACTGGGCCACCCTAATCAGCTGAGCACATTACAACAAGGGAGCAACGGGGAGGTGAGAGGCTGAAGGATGGAGAGACCTCCCTGGATTTTAAGTCATCACTGCTATTCCAGAGAGCGGGCCAACTCATCACTGACGTGAGGTGTCCATCCTACGAGCATTTCTGTTCTCGCGACTCCACTCTGACCAGCCGGTAAAGGCAAGCCAGAGGCGGGGAACCGCTTCCTCATCAATGTTCACTCCGACCAGCCAACTAAGACAAGCCGGAGGTGAGGAACGGTGACTTTCCCCTGGAGAACTCGGGTAGCCGCGGGGTTTATTGTTAGGTATAATTATTGTTATAGTGTTAAGTTCAATTTTTTTTGTTATTGTGTTTATTTCATGGTTTTTAGATATTTTGTTATCTTATTTTAGTACAGTAAAGCGTTACCTATCTAATCTAATCTAATCTGAAATGATTGCGATTCAACTTTTTATGCAAATAACTGGAGATCTGGATTGACACATAGGTACTTTTTATCCTGATATTCCTGCGGGACAATATTCCTTAAGCTTAAGATACTCCTTCAGCACTTACATGTACGTACATGGGGAAACCGCTGGATACATTTGGACACTTTTAATAAACTTCAAAGTTCTAGTCGCTACTGTTTTGTACCAGCTCCCAAAACAGTGTGTCATTGAAGCCGTGTTTTTACTCGCCACCCCGAATTCCCCACGCATTCCGACGCAGCTCGCGCTCACAAATGTACCGCTCATAATTTATATATATTGTGATAGCCATACATATATTATTTTGTCTGAAACTGATGGATGTCTAGTAAAAAGAGAAAAGTGAATGGCTTTGTGATTTGTACAGATGTGTAGGGTAATGATGAGCTTATAAACCTCAGTAACCAAAGCATTACAAACACCTCCTTACCTACCTACCTATAAAATATGACGTTGAAAATTATTTTTACTATTATTATTTTTTTTACAAGGCTAGCATTTGACCTCATCACACCTGATGGGAAGCGACGATGAGGTCGACGGTTAACATGCTTGCCTAGAAGAAACCACAAAGAAACCACTCTAGACTGCTCTAGACTTAAAGACCCCAAGAAATCCGCAACGTGTCATTTCCAACAAATATAATCCCACTAGTTTCTTTAAAAATCTGGCTGTATCTTCCAATTTTCATTCGCATACGTCTCAAATTTTAAGGGGACAGTCTACCTACTCTTTTCTCCATACAAACTTTACACAAATGTAGTTGACTGTTTCCTCCCTTTTTTTTTTTTTTTTTTTTTTTACGAGGGGAATCTCCTTAAGACCGTCAGGCCGCTCCCGGGGGAGAGCGGCCCGGTGTGTGGGGGTCCCCCCGGCCAAGATGGTGTGTGGCCAGGGTATACCCACTAAACCCCTCGGTGTCCGTCTTCTCCGCTAAGTGTGGGGACAGACGGGAAACGCTCTCGCATACTACCGTCTGCCCCACAGCGGTTGGCCGCGTCCGGCCTCCTCTCCAAAAACCTCCGTAGGAGGTAAACCCTGACGAGGGGCGGCGTGGACACGCCGCCGCCACCTCAGGCTCAATATTTGGCGACGAACTCCCCCGAGTCCGCCGCCAAGAGCCGTTTAGGGGAACCAGGGATGTCTGGACACCCCTGGTTCCCCTGCGACGGGTGAGGTCTGTGGCCCCGTCGCCGACCACTTTTCGGCTGCAGGGGATAGGGCGAGCGGCAACGACACACCGACACGCCTCCTCCCCTGCAGCCCCACCGCGTCCGCCATCTAACGGTGGCGGCCCCGCCGAGGCCGCGGCAGATAGGGAGAGCGGCAACGAAACACCGACACTCCTCTCCTGCCGCGGCCCCGAAACCTCCTCCAGCCGCAAGCCGAAGCTGAAGCGGCTCCTCCTCGGGTGGGTTCCTCTTCGCTTCACCGTGGGTGACCAAGCCACGGTTACTAAGCCCCCCCGCCACGACAAGGCGGGAACCCTTCGGGGGGGGACTGTTTCCTCCCTGGATAAAGTATATTAGAAAAAATATATTTATTCCATAAGTCCTATATCAGTCATGACCATGCCCCTACGTTTTGATTTTTTTTATTTTCTATTAGTTCTGAATTTTATTTTTATTCTAGTAGATAAACAAAACGTAGGGGCATGGTCATGGCAGGTATAGGTTTTATGGCATAAACATATTTGCTCTAATGTCTTTATCCAGGGAGGAAACAGTCGACTACGTTTGTATGTAAAAAGAGTAGGTAGACTGTCCTCCGTCTCGTCGAATTGGTAGTAGATATGGCTTATTCTGAAAAAGACATAAATAACTACAAATCTATTGTTTTCTAATACTTAGCGATCATACAAGTATGTCAAACAATCCAATAAACGTAAAAGTAGAAATGATTTATTAACAAGAAGAGCCTGACATCGTCACAACCTTCGCGCTTACAATATTAGTTAGAGTAGGATATACGCAGTCTTACTCGTATAAAGAGGTTGTGAATACGCCGGCGTTTCTTTGCGATCCACGTTGATTAAGTTTTTCTGAAGTTAAATGATGGGAGTGCGCGCTGTAAGGTAGGTTATAAGGAGACTGTATCGGTATGTATTCCGCGCGTGCAGCAAAAACTACCAGTTGCTTTATTCGTCGGAGCTTGCGTCGGTCGGGTTTGTGTGAGTGTCCTTTTTCGGGTTTAGTTGGAATCTCTTGCTGTGAAAGATGATGGATGGGTTTTGTGAAATTAGTTAGTAGTTAGGTTAGGTTAGGGTTGGTTTAGTTAAGTATCTTGTTGGCCTTTGTGGCGTATATCCTGTGACGACGACAGATTCATCTAATTTTGTGGGTGACACAATAAACGTTAATAAAGTACGACCTAGGTTGGCTGTGTCCGTGTAGCCTTGGAAAAGAATTCGGCTGCCCCATCTGTTCCCGTGGAAGTCAAATTTTTAAAATGTAGGTATGCATAAAATGCATGAATTAAAAAAAAATGATAATTTATGCATTTTATGGGATACCAGCGCGGGTCGAGGGATGCAACACAATGTCGGGAACATCGCGAGTATGAGGAGGAGGAAGATATTATCCTAGGTAGAGATAGCTAACATCTAGAGACAGTTTTCGAAACAAGATATTATGTTCTACTAGAATATAAAGAATGACTAGCTGGGTCCCGCTGTTTCTCCCGCGTCATACCCGATCCCGTTGACATTCCGAAAAAATCCTTTCCTACTTTCTACCTATGCCTACTTAGAACACACTCTCCAAATTTTAGCCCTCTACTACCAGCGGTTTAGGCTGTGCGTTGATTAGTCAGTCAGTCAGAACAAAGCCTTTTATGGATACAATAAAAAGGATAGGTAGGTAGGTACTAGTTTAAAAAAAACCTTATCATCAATTAGTACTAGGTACCTACGTACAAACTTACGTATTCTACTTATTGGTAGCATTTTATTTAGAAAAAACAACATACTTCGCCTAATTACCCAGACATTAAATAAATTCTCGTATTACCCAACTTTATTAAAGCTACAAAAACGTAAAAATTAAATAAAGCCCCACACGCACTTAGCAAAAAAATAACTATCAATAACTGATCTGACGTTTTATAAAATTGATTACCCAAAAAAAGACATTAACGCTTTCAAAAATGAAAGTAGCACCCACCCTTAACGTATCAATTTGAACAGATAATTACGGTGAAGGCACAGACCACAGATAAAAAATGTATCAGTTCGAGGTTCCACAGATAATGTACGAAAATATTGCAGAGAGTGCGCGCCAGAAAGGTCTGCACGTGGTCAAAATCGGACTAATCTGTGTCCGCTATCTTCCTTTCGTGAAGTGGCATGTGGCTCACTTAGTGTTAGAGTTTTCAGGTCACCCTAAGGCCTTTAATTTGACCCAACGACTGCCATCAGGGATGCCGGGAACAACTGCTTAACGTGCCTTCTGAAACACTGAGAAGCTTGAGAAAATGATTTTTTGCCACACACAATATCGGTTACCCATCCAAGTTTCGAATATCCAAAAGCCGTGGTACAAAAAGTTGTTCGCCTAGACGTGTAGAACAACATAAACATACTATAAGCAGCTGCTCCATAAGCTCCAACACCCAGTAAAGTGTTAAGATTGAGATCAATGGTAGCGATCGACATATTTATACTAATCAAACTAAGTAAGAGCAAAGTGGCTGCTGCGACCTACGTATCGGAGACGGACAAGTCCGTTTGACTTAACTTTAAAAGTTTTACACTATTACGTACTATTTATGTATTCTGTGCTATTACCTAGACGCTTATTCCTACCTACCTAGTACCTAATCCACATTAAAACCGACGGTGAATTAAACACATCAGGCAGGTGTCAAAACCTCTCCCAAAGTGTACAAAAAAGGTCATCATTGGCATAAAACCTTTCATAGTCTAGTGTAGGAGTGTAGAGTTGCTTACATCATTTCCTGCGCCAATACGCTGGGATATGACTTTTTTACTGCTCTTTTACAGCTGTTCAAAACAAATGAGATTGCAACGAAAATGACAGTGACTTTTTTTCGGTTATGTAAATGTCGTCATGTCGGACAATATTTTTATTACGTAATTAATTACATTTTACGGGGTCTTAATCGCTAATATAATTTATTTTCTTACCTCGATGTTTCAACCATGTTACAATGGTCATGTCCCCTCGCGACCAAGACCGATTAAGACCCGGTAAAGATACATGGTAACCATGGCAACATGATAGGCGGAGTGGGGGATGTTAGTTTTTTATCGTTACGAAATTTCTTCATTCAAAGCTCAAAGCCCGCCATAAAACCTATGCAATAGCTTAAAAACCGTCCAAATAGATAACTTCCTACTTTTTTGTAAGTCGGTTAATAACTTAAATAATGTATGATAAACCGAAGCTGCTGTTTAATGGCACAACTTCACAGCTGCTTATTAGTCACCGGCGGGCGTTAACTTAAGCTTTTTATTATTATGACAATATTAAATCAAGGGGTGGTCGGAGCTCGATGATTTATTGGGTCTTACGATGCGTGGACTGAACTGGGGCCTTGCTTTCAGCTCTAAATTATTCTCGTGCAGTTGTTATGAGGACAGTCTACATACTCTTTCTCCTTACAAACGTAGTCGACTGTTTCCTACCTGGATAAAGACATTAGAGCAAAAATGTTTATGTCACAAAACCTATATCTGCCATGACCATGCGTTTTTGATTTTCTAATTAGAATAGAAATAAAATTCAGAAAAATTAGATATTAAAAAAATCAAGGGCGTGGTCATGGCCGATATAGGACTTTTTGCATAAACATATAGGTATTTTATTATATCTTTATCCAGGGAGGAAACAGTCGAATACGTTTGTAAAGTTTATAAAGAGTAGGTAGACTTCCCCTTAAGGGGTCGTAGTAGGCCTGAACAGATTTTTCTCGGACGGTTAATTATAAAATGTATTTGAACCATCAGTTTTAAAAACAATTTACTTATTAAAGTTGAGGATATTAACTAGGTCCTGATTGTTGTGAAAACATGATTACAGAAAATTTTCTCGATAAAATAAAATCATAAACTTCCCTCCAAATTTTACAAATAAATTGTTTTTGTCAGTCACTATTTAACTTACCTATACTAATAAACTTTGTAGATGAACTGATCTTAGTTCAATGCAGGGCTCCGTTGATTTGAAATTCAAAATTAATGTTTTATTATCGTGGAATTAAATTACCAATTGTTTGACTTCACGCTCTAAAATTTTATTCATCATTAACACATCTGAAATTCGCTAGCGCTTCCCTGTCACTGGACTGATTAGGCCCTGAATTTGATTGTTTTTTTTTAATTGGTTATGGTTCAAATTACACAACTTACTTAATAAGTATACCATGCAGTTAGTAGTCTTTAGGGTTCCGTACCTAAACCATATTCTAATACCCTGATTTCTTTCAATTGGTGATAATTAGTGATTAAGTTCAAGTCTCAAGACGCTTTGATTTATACCTTCTTGAACTAGCTGCGTCCCGCGGTTTCACCCGCGTAAGTCCCGATACCGTGGGAATTCGGGATCAAAAGTAGCCTATGATACTCAGGGTGAATGTAGCTTTTTAATGGTGAAAGAATTGTTGAAATCGGTTCAGTAGTTTTTGAATTTATTTATTACAAACATACAATCACACATACACGCAAACAAACATCCAGACAAAAATACAAATCTTTCCTCTTTATAATATTAGCGTAGATCAAAAGGTGGAACAAATCTAGATGTTCTCAAGTGTGGACTTAACACCCACGATGGAATTAGCAATTCCCACAAAATGGTTACTGTTCTGTGTTCGATAGCTTTGTAAATACGCAGCCCGAGGTAGCTGGCAGTTGGGTTTGTTTAGCAAATAGGTAATACGCGTTATTTGAACAAGGTAGGAGGTAATGTTAGGTTTCGAGTTAGATTTTAATGAGTAGGTATTCATAGAAATTGATTAGATAAGTAGATTTTGCTTTGCAACCGCTATTTTAAAGTTTTCTAAATAATGTACATTTTGAAAATGATTATTTTTATTTAGAGCTGGTATAGTACTTCGAAGTTCAGTAACGGAGTCATAAATCCCACGTAGGTACTATACCTATATACTGCGAAAGTTTAAATGATTGTTTGGACGTTTGTGTTTCAATTGACAACGAACCGATTGCGATGAAACTTGGTTGGAGATCTGGATCGGGCTACTTTTTATCTCGATATTCCCGCGGGATAGAGACTTACGCGGCTAAAACCGCGGGCGCTGATTAGTTCTGTTACCCTATTATATTAATTAAAAGTAACTCACATACCTGATTATAATACATTTGTTTTTAATTATTTTTTAAGATGCTCTGTACACCGTTATGCAATAATAACGTGGAGTTAGGTCGGAAATTGTTTTTTTTGTTTCTGTCTGTCTACTTTAAAAGTTCTTGTCACGGAAAAGATAAAACCATGTTCTCACTACTCCGATCTTGCTCTACGTTTATTAACAAGGATGTAGGTAAATGTTTTCTGGTTCAGTACTATTTCCAAACCGCTCTTCCCCTACTTTCTTCTATAATACCTACCTAAGTATTATAAAAAAGAAATCAATAGCAATACTACCAAATAGATACTCTTCAAGACATTGATTTCTTGTCCAATTAGTAAGAAAAACAACGCGCTATTATCGACGAAACAATGCTAGACACTGACACATTATTTCGATTGTATTCCGAAATAGCCCCCTTTTATCCCAATATGATTCGATACTCCCACAATAGCATTTTGAACTTTATCCCACTGACGTAAAGTTGAAAATCAAATGGCTGGCTAGTCTATAACTCTGTTATTTAACAGTAGGAGGCTTATTATGAGAGTGAACGTGTGAACGAATGAGTGTGTTTGACAGTCGTGAGGTGACCGGCTTTGTACCGCAGATTGACCGATGGGGACAACGGATGATAAATATGATTACGTGTCCGGCGAAATTAGTTTGTGGTTGGTTATGAAGGAACCTGTACTGGATTAACTGAACTAATAAAATGGACATAAGTAGTAGAATAGACAGAAAAAAATGCAGTAAGTTTTGGTACGGTTTTCACAACATTAAAAGAATCAATTTTAACTCATTTTCGGTTATAATCTCGTTGTTTTAATTATTATTTTTATGATTGGAGACCTAGACCTTCAGATCGTGGGTAAACAGCTAAAAATAATTTAATAACTGTGTAACTTCCGATCTTGCGGGATATTGCGGTAAAAAGTAATTTAAGTACATCCTTTTCCAACCCTTATGTTACACATTCTGTATAATAATCATACAATTTTTTTAAAACCCTTTTTTAGTGAATTAGCGAAAAAATGAATACACATGACAAAGAACACACTCTCCAAATTTCATGTCCCTAGGACCAGCGGTTTAGGCTCTGCGTTGAATATATAGTTAAGTCAATCAGTCAGGATTTTGAAATGTATATACCTAGGTAATACCTAGATAGAAAAGTTCGACCGCAAAAGCCATGCAAACGAATTAATTAATATTTTATAGGATCTAAGTAATTGAAATTCAACCAGTTTTAATTACGTATTCAAACAACATAAAGCCTAAATAATACCTTTATAATTTCGTATTATCCAAACGTGAATTAATTTCAATCGTGCTGATTCCATCCGCACATTAGCCCGCTAACCGATATCGCATTTCAAACCATTCATTCATTCAATGGAAACCGAATCATTCGTTCTTTATAGACGGTTAATTTCTTAGCGCTAACAAGTCTGGTGCATATCAAATATCATTCAACAAATGAACAAAAATAAAATATAACAATAATTTCGATTTAAATTGCCAGCGTTTTGGGAAGTTCGTCGATGCTGAGCCGTTTTTAATGAGGTTTTATTAAGCAAATGTTTAGTAATAGGATTAGGTTACATGTTTTATTTATTGTAATGTTTTAATAAGTACCTGCGTTTGGCTTATTTGTTATTTATTACCGCGAACATTAGTAGAAAATGTAAGTTTAATTAATAATTTCATATTAACCGTAAAAGCAGGCATTTTGTAACTTTTGCTATGGCGTCTAAAAAGATAGTTAAATAGACTGCAAGCTATTCAGTTTTTTGACACAGTCACAATAATTGTGCACCTGACCTGGGTCTGATATGTAGATTATTTTAGATAAATAAATAAATAAAATAAATAAATTCTGTGAACAACACACAGCGCCATCTAGCCCCGTGATAAGCGACTAAGCTTGTGTTACGGTGACTTGATAACGGATATACTAAATATATTTATTTTTCCTTTGTAAATACATACATATTAAGCCATCGTAATACTCTATATTATTTAATGATGATATCCCTCGAACATCTACTTTAGAACAATACCGGAACTTAAGCAAGTGAAACAGAAGTAGACAGCTAGTAAAAATACATAACACCACTATGTACCTACCTTAAAAAGAGAGTAGGTACCTACACAAAAGAGCCATGCAGAAAAGCCGACTAATTAAACAAAAATCATTCATTCACGACCGAATGAAACTCAAAACGAATGACAAATGGTGCGGATTGCAATCACGAGTCCGGACTAACAATGGTTTATTAATCCGACGTTGTAAAGGTTCCGTACAAATGTTGCAATTAAAGAGTTCTGTTGGCAAATGGGAGTCGAAGCTCACCTGCGCGTCTGTCCGTCTGTCCTCGACGCCTCAATTAATCACAGCGCACAGTTCTTGTGGATGACAGTTAATATTGGCCGGGGAGGTGGGGCAAGTCAGGAGAGATTGGCCACAGAGGACTGGCCATCATAATTTTAGCTCAGCCCTTATCCATCCACTGCCGAACACAGGCCTTTCCCATACGACGACGAGGAGTCAACCTTAAACTGTACTTATCTATTTATTAAAAGACCGCTCAAAGGACACAAAGTTCCGATGTAGGCCCAGTGGACTACTATCAAATTTGAAAAGGTGCCTTTGGTCCCCATACCTAAACTAATGTAGACCCAGTTGACCACTATTAAATTATAGTAGGGGCGATTGGGCCAAGGTCCCACTTTTGAAGGGGACCATTTGCCTGCTAATCCGATTTATCTTACATCCCTTTATCAATGTTAATAAACGCACTTTCAAACGTTTACTTAATAGCCGCCACCGCGTATGCCTTGTCCCATGTACAATCTAATACCTCGTCAGTACGAAGTTGTGAATTTGACTCAGCTTTATTCTCAGTATGAATACCGACTGCTTTAGACAGAGTTTTATTATAGCAAACTCTCACGAAACTATGGAACTCTAAGATATAGCACACGCATCAAACGAATTAAGACAGTTAGACAGGACAGTTTTGAGACTTACCCTAACAGGTGAAACCGCCAGGCGAAACTAGTATAGTTCAAAAAAAATCATCAAGTCCCGGAAGTCCGCTAAACACCGGAATCCCCTAACAGCAAACACTCCGTCAGATTACTCGGCAGTACCCAGTACCTCTCTGTAATACGTCACCATCAAACCTATTGACTTGTTTGACAAACATTTGTCGTTTATTGATTCCGGTTTACTTGGAATTGGTCAGGGGACTCTTAAAAAAGTCTAAATTGCTTACTCTTATTTGGAATCAATCACAACAGGAACAAGTTAAGAAGACATTTCTACCTACTCTTTCTCCATACAAACGTAGTCGACTGTTTCCTCCCTGGATAAAGACTTAAAGCAAATTATGTTTATGCTAGGTTTATGCCATGAAACCTATATCTGCCATGACCATGCCCCTATGTTTTAGTTTATTTTATTTTTTAATTTGATTAGAAATAAAATTCAGAAAAATTAGAAAATAAAAAAAAAACCAAACGTAGAGGCATGGTCATGGCTGATATAGGACTTACCTATGGCATAAGGACTTATGGCATAAGGGAAGGAGTTTTCAAAGTTTGTATGAAGAAAAGAGCAGGTATCCTTTTTCCTTAAGAAGGTTGTTATTAGAGATGGGCCGAATTGAATAAATATTGGTTTTATTGTATAATTGTTAGTGGCCGACTAGTCGGCACCTGCTGACTAGTCGGTTGAACTGCCGACTAGTCGGCTTTCCCGACTAGTCGGCCACTAACAATTATACAATAAAACCAATATTTATTCAATTAGTAGTACAGTTTAGAAGATGGGTAGTCAGAAAATCGTAAACAAAACACGTCATAGCTTACATACATCATCTAAACATCTAAAATGTCATAACTATGTCTCAGCTCCATTTTTTTTTCAACTTTTATTTTTATATCAACCATTTTTTCGAAGTTTCGCTATAGCTTTCGAAGTGCAAACTTATCCAAAAATAGCAACAATCGCCGAGTGATCATGATTAACCCAAATATCTCGGAATTATAATGATCTGCATTGCCGACTAGTCGGCCGACTAGTCGGCAATTTTGGAACCGACTAGTCGGCTAGTCTGCTAGTCGGCAGAACCCCTAGTCGGCCCATCTCTAGTTGTTATCTTTGATTTCAGTCGTTGGGTCAAGTTGGAAAACATTAAGCAAGCCAACACCACAACACAAAAAAAAAAAGGACTACACACTATAAATGAGCGTTAGACCACTACCTCACCTGATGGTATGTGGCATCAAAGATTCCTAAAGACGTGGCAGTGGAACAAAATCCGTCCCGTCAAAATTTTATTATCCGATTAAAAATCACGCGATTGAGACCCAACAAATACAAAATTATGAGTTCCATTCGTGTTAGTTTAAAAAGTTTAATACCAAAGAAGTCACTCTTGGCCCTCAGGGCTATCGTTGTATTTTCCATCAGTTATCTATTACCGTCAAGCACCTCCAGCACTTGACAGTCTACAAACAATACTCGGAAAGCTGCCTCATTGAGCACACTTCACGTCTATTGTCTTAACTCGCCCCTCACTTCAGATTAATGCGATGTACATTTGGAACGCGCTGCTCCGACGACGGAACCCTCTGTTTTTGAAATATTTAGTGAAACGTAATCGTTAGTTAATGGGCGTTAGTAAGTAGTTTTGTTTTAGAGGATTATTTTGTTTGTTTGCCTCTTTGACGTGTTTTCTATGGTTCTGTATTTCATAAGGTAGAAATTAAATCTTATAAGATCACTTGCTTGTCTGTTTGTTTGTCGCTTTGTCTTTCCGACTGTCTGTATGTCACTGCCCATTTTTTTTTACTTTGAGTAGCTACGATGTCAGTTCATATAAATTATAGGTCCATACACTAAAAAAAATAGGACGAATCACTTATTATAACTCCACAAGTTAATAAAATCGAGCGATAATGGTGTTTATCACTGAGAGTTATTTATTATGCACCATTATATTGCTACTAATGAACGCGCTAAATATAGCATTTAGAACTTTTATGGCACTTTGGAAAGCCAAATATTTGACGGAGCTCTAAAATGTACTATCAGTTAATTGCAAATTGTAAAAAACTATACCTATACATTCTGTACAAAAATCAAGTCAAACCATTTTTTTCCCAGTCTAAAAAAAGGTATTTCATCGATTTTTTTCTATTGAGAATATTTTCTTGTACGTTTTCGGAGCTCCGACACAGTTTACAGTTTCGTCCTAGGGCACCTCGACGCACAGTTTGAGTATGGCTGTCTCATAGTTTAGCACCAAAATTGTGGTTGTCTTTTCGGGTAGTAGTTGCGTTGCTTATAGACCAGATAAAGATACCTTTGCTGCTCCAACATTTTGACTTATTAATATCAAAACCCACTTGAAACACAAACCTCAAAGGGTTCGTATTCTAATCACAGCGCACTGCATTATTATTAACAAAGAAAGCCCCACGTTTTCCCCGAAATAACAACTTTTCATCTGTCCACTTTGCTCCCACTAAGTCCCTCTCTTTGATTCCTTATCCTACCCCTTTCTCTTTCGCTCTCTGCTTGCTCTACAAGTTGAAACGAGAGAGCGAGTTACTTGGTAGCCGAAATGCATGAAAATTGAATGTACAGCTTGACACTGGCGTGTTTTGTAAATAAATTGAATATTCCGTGAAAATCACGACTATCCGACCCTGGACGGAGTTTGGACATCGCTCCCATTACGGATTTAGTTAGCGTTTTAGATTAAAATAATCTAAAAATCACCACCTATTGAAAATCATCAATCAATCAATAAACATAGTCACAAACATTAGTTTTGTCGATTACTTAGAATCGATGTCAAGTCTTGTATTTCAGCGACTTGAAGTAACAGGTGTCATTGTGACTGTGACCTCAAAATGTCGGTTGATTTTTCGTCATTTAGACAACATTTAGATCGTATATTTCCTATTATGGTTCAACTTCTTACGAACGAAAATTATAAAACTTAAAAATCGTCTGAATCAAAAAAAATTTTTTTTACTTTTATCTTAAAGATTTCGTGAATATAAGAAACGATTTCGTTTATAATGACGTTTTGTTTCAGTCGTAAGATCTTCATTCACGTATTAACAGCCCATCCAGAGATCTTTTAGCACTCGCTTAATGCGTGTTGTCCATAGTGATAGCGAACGATAGCAACGGCCACACGTAATAGACCCCAGTTCATAAGCCATGGAGTACCCTCGTTTT
Organism: Idaea biselata; assembly: GCA_958496205.1. Taxonomy (NCBI): domain Eukaryota; kingdom Metazoa; phylum Arthropoda; class Insecta; order Lepidoptera; family Geometridae; genus Idaea; species Idaea biselata. The sequence continues at coordinate 16,784,208 of OY292400.1, read as the reverse complement.
CAGGTGCGGACTAAATTAAATTTCATATTTGAGATATTTTCGTTTCGAGGTGACAGCCATTCTTAGGGTGATCTTGGACTTGCATTGTTGATTCCTTTACGTGATTTGTCTATCGAACTATACTGTAGATGTTTTCTTATGTAAAATAATAATATTTCGTTTTTAGTCCCGATACCTGACTAGTGTTATTCTTTTACATAGTAGTTATGGAGTTCCGAACAGTAACGCCTAATACAATCAATTATCATAGATGTCTTAATATGATGATTCATCATCAATTCATCATTGGTGAATAATTTCAAGGGGCATGCAGAAGCGCTATGTTCCGCTGGCTACCGTGCATCAGCTATAATGAAAACGTTTCCGTTGCCGGTTTCCTACCTACTCTTCTAGTTATGTGTGCTACTTGTTAGACCCACGGTCAGTCATTTAGTGATTTATCGGATAAATAACTTTAATATGAGGACTGTTCAATGTTCATGCTTCTAGATTTTTAGTTTTCATCTTATGTTTCACAATCAAGTTTGAAAAATGAAAAATTTGATGAAAATGCAAAAATAAATCTTCTCCAAAATATCAAACGCCATAAAGTAAAAATATCCACTTGTCAGCTATAAAAAGTCGATTATTTCTCCCCTACAATTTGTGAGTCCATCATAGCGGGCCGATTTGAAAAGAAATTTAATTTATTGGAAATTATTCCCACTGGTGGTCAACGCAATAGCCTACCTACCTCAGGGGTGACGGTTGAGGGTGGTTTTAAAAGATTTTATTTGAAGAAATGCTTTCCAAAATTTTGCACTCGACAGGACTTGAACCTGCAACCTTTACATTCCGTGTAATGCGCTAGCCAATTGCGCCACAGGTGCCCGTTCTGTGGTGATTAAATTATAGATTGCATCTTCGCTTACCACTTACCGCTAACTTTACCTAAGTCGTCAGAGCAGGCTATGCCAAAACAATTATTAACACCACTTTTTTCTATTTTAAACTTAAAGATATCGCGATTTTAAGAAAATAATTGTGTTTTTTTTAAATATTTTTCGAATTGTTCGGATAGTACATAGAACGATTCTTATATTAGATTTACATAGGTAGGTAATGTTTCTTAAGCATATTATAAATTTATAACGTAACCGTGGTAGGTAGGTACTGTTAAATGATATGACACTGGCAATTTGTACTACCATGTACTGGGGCGTAAAAAATAAGTAACAGCTAGATGTCTACACTTAAGTTATAACTTTTTAGGGTTCTGCGCCCAAAGGGTAAAAACGACACCCTTTTGCTAAGACTCCACTCCTCGTCTCTCCGTAGGCTCTACTGAGCACCTGACGGTATACCGAAAGGTGGGTAAGCCCGATTTAACGTTGTGCAATTTTTTTACCACTGGCGCCCTCTAGTAAAATACAGGCGCCAGTGGTAAAAATAAATGCGTATGCGGTGCGTCACGGAATTCGCTTGGTCCTGTGTTTATTTTAAGAGTTCCGCACCCAGTTGTGATAATGGTACTGAACTCTTCATGCGTGAGTCCGACTCACACTTGATCGGTTTTTTAAAGCTTGTACAGGTACGTTCAGCTATAATTATATTGAGAGCAAAACCCAACAATGGTGTCGCAAAGATTACGAGACACCAAACCTATTGTTAATTCGATTAAATCACTTACTGACAATGGAATCAAAGTCTATCGATTAAAACGTTCGATGATCCGCATTCCCAACATTAGCATCGAATCGAGACAGACAAACAGACGGTTTTTCTTGACGATTCCACGCAATTAGTCGACGGATGTAAGTTATGGGTTTATGTCGTGACAAAACTATCATGAATTATGGTAACGGAAAATATATGTAACTGTAACTGTGGAACTAAGTAAGCGGTAACTTCTTTCTTTTTCTTTTTGAAGAAAAGCGGTTACTGAGATTAGCGCGTTCAAACAAACAAACAAACTCTTCAGCTCTTCAGATTTTGCCAACGATGTCTTTAAAGAAACCGGTAACCTTCGACTCTACCTTATCCTGAATTAACTATCGTAGTACCTTAGTATAGGCGAAGGTTTCTTTAATGACATTATTAGAAATACCGTTATTGCTTTTTCCCCGGTATTGCAAATGCCCCATCTGACCCTACTCGTTTTTTTACCCTACTTACTACCTACTCACACTCACACAAACATTCATCTTTATAATATTAGTAGTAACAGTATATTTAGGGATTAGCGTATTAAAGTTTAATATAAATAATATCTACCTTTTAGTTCCAAGTATTTTATACCAAGAGTTACAATAAAGTTCCCATCACTACAAACATCGATTACTGCACACAATTATCAGAATGTGCGAAGTTGTGAACACAATCTGCACTGTACAAACATTGTGGGGTAACAATCAGAATACTAGCTGTATTGTATAAGTCTCTTTACTATGGCTTAAGAGCCCTATTCTGAAAAACTGAAAATCCATGTCGGGCGCATCGAAAATTGTTGATTATTTCACGACGGAATGTCGTAGAACTTTTTTTTGTGTACAGATTGTAGGCAACATTGTTTCCGATATTTTAGTGCAGTTTCCATACAAATATGTCTAAACGTATTGAAGCCTATCGACATTTTAGCCAAATCAGACATTTTTTGTCTAAAGTTTGGATAGGCTTTGCACCAATAGGAGGTTCTTGTCTTAAAACTACACCAAAATGTAGGAAACAATGTCACCTACAATCTGTGCACAAAAAAAAGTTCTACGACATTCCGTCATGAAATAATCAACAATTTTCGATGAGCCCGACAGGGATTTTCAGTTTCAAGGTCGTTGGCGTATATACTCCTCTTAAGGTGTAGTAAAGACGTAAAGTAGTTGCGCCTTTAGGTTATTTGGAAAGAATGCTCCAAATTCTGCACCCGACAAGACTTTTGAACCTGCAACCATCACAATTCCGATGTAGGGTAAGGAAGGGTATTACCGGTCACTAAACAAAATAGAACACAAATTAAAATAAAATGATTTTTTTATTTACAATGTCACCTGACCCGTATAATATGTGTGGCCTGCCCATTGCCACATAACGCCATTATTTTTTAGTAGATACTCCTGCACAAAACAATGTGCAGTAATGGGCAATGCCGCACCTACAAAATAATCATTCAACTCACTAACAATCGGCCGATTCAAAGACATTTCACAATTACACATAAATAAATAACTTTATTAGCTAGCTATCTGCGCATCTAGATGTAGGTCAGTAGAAAGGGCACACATGTACCTATCTCGTGTACAAATGAAGACCGTTACTTACGACTAGCTATCGTGAAACACCCATGTTTGTTCGCACGGCGCGGCGCCCGCGCAAGCTTGCTCACGCGCATAATTAACTTGTAGGTAGAGAAGATGTTCTAATTATAAAGGTATAGATAAAACTTACGAAAATTCCTTTCTTTAATAAAAAAAAAATCTTTAAATTGTGAAGTTGTTTGTTGGTGTGTCCTATTGCGACCGAAACTAAGTACCTATTGTTATAATATGTATGGCGAAACGTCGGTCGAGGTAAATGAATTTTAAAATACAAATACGCGAAGAAGAAGTTTAATGTGTAATATTGATTGATGATTTGACTAAGACCTCTAACTTGACCTAGCGACTGTAAGCAGTGATAACAACCAGGACAAACTGCTTAACGTGCCTTCCGAACCACGGAAGCTCGAGAGTATGTTTTTTTGCCACATAACATTATCGGTCACTTATCCAAGTACCTACACCTAATGCCTGTAGACAGACGCCCATATCGGTTTAATTTTACCAGGTACTTAAACATGTTGTCATAGAACTGGATAAAAGTCTCTATAAGAGACTAGAAGGAGAAAGCTCGCCTGATATAGTGATCCATTTCAAACTCGAATCGTCTCTGGCGGACGAGCTTTAGTTCCAAAACTGTTCGGAAAATTACTCACACACCTAACAAAATTCGAACGTTGTTGTTAAAATACCCACCATCTAGGTACCTAATCGCATCTTGTGTTCTTTCTACTCCCCCACAATGTTAAATCTCTTTACCTAGGTAGGTAGATACCTACCGATCTGATGGCGGCGCGCGCGCAGGGTAAATGTTAATTGTTGGGGAACGGAATATTGAGATAGCCTTACTTGGGATGCTGGGTTAGGAGTTACACACAAAGATCATAATAATACACACATCAACATCGTCTAGGGATATTTTATATAAAGTTCTTAAACTTAAAAAATACTGGCCGATTTAAAAATATTTTAATGGAACCTTATTGTGTAGGCCTTATTGTATGATTCCAAATTTGAATTTTAAAAAATTAATTAAAAACATAAGATTAGCGCGGCAATTATTTTAGCGAGTTCGAAGGTTTAAATTTACTTAACGCAGTTTTAAGCATTTTGTTTAAACAAATTGAAGTTTTAATATTTTTTTTTTTGATTAATTACAATTTAATACAACTGTGTGCATCATGCAGCGGCGTCATTTAACAAGAAACGAAATGTTAAGGGCAGTAGGAATGCTCCAAGCTGGGGCTACTCAACGGAGTATTGCCGAGGAGATTGGAACAAGACAAAACGTGATATCAAGATTGTGGTCACGTTATCGTGCTACTGGTGAAGTGGCTGAAAGGCATCCAGGCGGAAAGCGGATAACTACCCAAAGACAAGACCGATTTTTGCAAGTGGCCGCGAGAAGACAACCAAATGTTACGGCCATGCAGTTGGTTCAAACGCTCCAGTCAGACCACCAGGTGCTTGTCAGTGACCAAACTGTGAGGAGAAGACTGCACGAGGCTAACCTTCGTTCTCGCAGGCCGCTTCGTACTCTAGCACTACGCAGAGGAAATCGTGGACGAAGATTACAGTGGGCTAGAGAACATTTGCCTTGGGAAGATATCGAGTGGTCGGTAGTGTTGTTTACCGATGAGTCCCGATTCGGATTTCATCCTGATTCACGTAGAGTACGCGTATGGCGAGCTTCTGGTCGTGACAACCGTCTGCAACACCCTCAGGAGGTCCATCCATACCATGGCGGAACAATTATGGTTTGGGCGGGAATTCGTATTGGTGGAAGAACAGACCTCGTTTGGATCAGAAACACTATGACTGCCGAAAAATACCGTAATCAGGTGCTAGCACCAATAATCTATCTCCATCGACTGCAAATGGGCCAAGTTTTCACGCTCATGCACGACAACGCCCGTTCGCACACTGCGCGAGTGGTGACCAGCTGGCTAGAGGAGCACGACGTGTCGGTCTTAGACTGGCCCGCGCAGTCACCAGACCTAAACCCCATAGAGCACGCGTGGGATATGCTTCAAAGAAGGGCTTTGAGGAATTTGCCTCCAAATGTTGCGACTGAAGAGCAACTTTTTTTGCATCTTAGCAGGACCTGGGACAATATTCCGCAGCAAGATATTGACAACCTGATTCAAAGCATAAAAAACCGTTGCAGGGCCGTGATTAACGTCATGGGTGGTTTCACTGACTACTAATTTTAACTTCAAATAAAAAAACCTAATCATTTCGTTTTACTTTATTTTTTTCCTTAGATAGACATTTTATAGATTTTTCTTCTGTTTTCGCGATGTTGTATTGAAATTAAAGACATTTAATCTATCATTTGTCTATCCTGAAGAAGAGACCTGGAAAGGTCTCGAAACGTTGAGCGTTGTAACAATGCTAAAAGTAATAAAAACCACGCGATTCAAACCGAAAAATGTCTTTAATTTCTAGACATTTTATCTTAAATTTAACATTATTTCACTTTTTGCGTTTTTTAAAATAAAAAAAATATTTAAGCATAAAACAAAATTTTGTTGTATTCTAAATCATAGTCTGATAAGTAGGCTTTACAAAAATATATACATGTTGTTTGTTAGTAAACACAATTTTTGAGTAAATTGAGAAATTCTGAATATCCCTAGACGGTGTTGATGTGTGTATATTAACCATCAAAACACTATAACTCTTGCATAGGTCAAATAATTTAATGTAAAAAAAAAAGTCTAGTTCCCACAGTACAAGACTAGTGCTTAGTTTGGAGCTAGATTGCGGTGTGTGCAACGTCGTGCAATATTTATTTATCTTGTCCAATTTTAGATTGTAGGTTATACCTGTATATTTGATACCGGTCGTATCGACCCCCAACAGCCCATCACAGAAGAACCTATAACCACACTAACACACGCAAAAACCTTGCAAAAACCATGTTTTACACAGAAAGCCCATAGTTTAATACCTCCCACAGGCTGAACATAAAGCATTGTCCACTGTCAGTGTGCACACTGTCCTAGGCTTAACGACAGTGATACTAAAACTGTTGGCGACGATGGCGGACCCTTACTGGTTCTCGTTGTGACGCGATCGGAGGTTCTTGATGGAAACGTCATAAGGGCAAATTAAAAATGTATGTTGTAAATGTAATTGCAATGAATCAGACGAAACAAAGTAAACTTTAATCATTCTAAATAGTCGTTGGAAAATACACTTTTTTAAATTATTTGAAAATTATACTTTTTTTTATGATTTGTAGTATATTTTCATTAGGTAAATATCTTTCCTAAAACAAATATACCAAATTAGCAACAGCATAATATGGCAAATACATATTTCCCTTTTCTTCAATTTTGAATATTGAATTTAATTTGACAAATCAGAAATTGCTTTTGAAAAAATGCTTTCAAAAACTTTAGTACCCGGCGGGATTCGAACCCGCGACTATTGGTAATCCGAACCAACGCGTTAAACCACTTCGCCACGGGTGGCTACCCGTGGCGAAGCGGTTTAACGCGTTGGTTGGAGGGCTCTCCAGCCGGGTCGAATTTAAGAAAGCACCTCCTCGTGTGTTCTTGCGAGTAAGGCCTCGTAGTGACGGGCCTCGCGGGTACTAAAGTTTTTGAAAGCATTTTTTCAAAAGCAGTATTCCTAAGTGTGGATCAACACTAAGAAATAATGTTTAAATCAGAAATTGTAAATATTTATAGATTAACCCCTAATTTTCTAGCTCAACACCGGCACTACCGTACGCACTGAAAAATGTGTCAGAAATCTCAGGTGTCGTTATTTATTCGGTTTAAAATAGGGTTCACGGGTCCACAAGTTTAAGCACCATTGAACCTACGTCGTAAAACGCATACGGAAGTCGGTTGCGGCATCAGATGCGGCATGCACCTAGACTAGAGATACAAACGACGCAATAAACTACGGTGTGGTACCGCGACTCCGGTCGGGTTATCGCACATTGTATATTGTTTGTTAACATGCGGCAACAAGTTACATACAGAGAAAATGTTTGGGATTTATTGGGTATTGATTTGGTAGTTATGAATATAGTAGTTTCTATGCTAGATTAGTAAGTTTAGTTTTCTTTTTACCGACGCTACGGCGTCTAAGCTGTGTTTCGTGACTAGTGGACTTGTTTTATTTTCTTTTAAGTTTTAATTTAAAGGTTTTAATAAATCTGGTGTAATATTTTTCCTACTAATATTATGAAGCTGAAAGTTTGTGAGTATGTATGTATGTATGTGTGTGTGTTTCAATCACGTAAAAACCGCTGAACCGATTACCATGTAACTCAGTAGGTATATAGCTGGAGACCAGGAAAAGACATAGGCTACTTTTTATCCCAATATTCCCGCGGGATTAAGACTTGCGCGGGTGAAACCGCGGGTCGCAGCTATTTTGGTCATAAAATACCTATATCTTTTTAATTAGCGTGTGTAGAACCTATTGTACTCACGATGTAATTATATGTAGTTTCTACTATGTTAAGAAATGACGTGTAAACATATTTTTTACAAATAAATAACCATTGAACCATTGTAGGAAGGCGTTTGACCACTATCTTTCTTGGTCTTCTTTTTTTCGTGTTTTGGTGTGGCTCACTTAGTGTTATAGTTTTCAGGTGGCCCTATGGCCTTATACTCGATCAATCCAGTGCTGTTAGGGATAACAAACCGGTATAACGACTTAAGGTGCCTTCACTAACACTACACGTCGCACGGAAGAGTTTGAGAAAATGACGCCGCGGTCTAAGATCTAGCATGTCTAGAAGAGAATCATTTATCTAGAAGGGAAGAAAACGACCTATCAATTTATAAATTACAGTCTGGTGACTGTAATTTATAAATTGGAATGGTCCCGTTTTTACCCTTTGGATACGGAACCCTAAAAAAGTACTCTAGAAAGTAGCTAGTCTTCACTCTCTACTCCTCTCAGAAACGAAGTGAACTTAATAACTAATCGGTTAACTAGAACCGAAGCCGGGAACAAAAACTAGTCAGCGGTCTGTGGTGTTGCTTTCATGCCATTTGCATATAATGTGGGTAGACGCAAAAACGGAGCCGATATGAGACGCGCCAGCGCAGCGACACGCTCCCGCGGGCTTGCGTGCGCGCACAGACAGCGATATTGGTACAAAGTAGGTTGGAAATTAATCATAATTACAACTTTTATAAAAACGTAGTCTCGGTTTTTTTTTAAACCGGGACTTACTAACATAATTAAGACGCTTTTAATACTATACATAGTTGAAATTTAATTCTATTTTGTACTTAAATAACGTTTGTTGTATGGGAGCCCCTCTTAAATATTTGTTTTATATTGTATTTGTTGTAGTAGCGGCTACCGAAATACATCTTCTATCAAAATTTCAATCGCCTAGCTATCACGGTTCATGAGATACAGCCTAGTGACAGACGGACGGACAGACGGACAGACAGCGAAGTCTCAGTAATAGGGTCCCGTTTTTACCCTTTGGGTACGGAACCCTAAAAAAGACAAAAATAGAACAAAAGTTATTCACATAAACATGCGTCTAAAACCCTTTATACCCTTTTCAGCTTAAATAACCATCCTCCAAACAGGCTGTTTAGTCCAATTTTGATTCCTTCTAACTAACCGCTGTAACTCTCACCACACCTCAACCAACCAACCAGACTGCAGACAATATTCAATACATAATTTAATTATTACGCAACTTTACGTTTTTATTTACGAGAAGTTCTTATGACTTCGGTTCTAGATTACCTGCACCGTTAATGAAATCTATACACATCTTGCTTTGAATAGGGGAAACTTCAACAATCATTTGAATATCTAACAGAGCGGTCATAGAACTGGGATATCATCTTATGTACTAGAAAGTTCCGATCCCGTGGGAATATTGGGATCAAAAGTAGCCTATGTTACTCAGGGTAAATGTAGAATTGTTGAAATCAGTCCAGTAGTTTTTGAGTTTTTTCATTACAAACATACAGACACTAACACATACACACACACAAAATACAAATCTTTCCTCTTTATAATATTAGTGTAGAAGAAGAAAGGTCGCCTGATAGTGATCCATTTCAAACTCGTCTCTGACGGACGAGCTTTACCAGTTCCAAAGTCGAACTGTTCGCGAAATTACTCACACACCTTTAAATGACAGACGGACAGACGGACAGACCCAGACTTTAATCCGATGGTTCGAATTTCAACCAACCGCGCACCATTTTTTTCCTTTGAGAAAAAGTTATGTGTGCTAATAACATCAACATGAGGAAACTGAAATGTCGTAGGACTCACAAGCACAACGCTCCAAAGACATGTGACATTGACAATTTGGAGTAGGCTCCCGTGGTCTCTTACTGCTTAACCCCTGAAGTCGAGGCCTTGCACTACAGTGGGATAAATTAACGGGCTGACAAAAAAATAGAGTAACCTATACTTTGCTAAAAAATTAGGCGATCGTCCACTACTGACTTCTAAGGTAACTTACGCCCGAATACAGAAATGCTACTATACAATTTTGAGAGCTACTTAATCACGCAGCTCCTATACTCAATTAGCCTTATTAATAAACGTGGAGTAAGGTCGGAGTCGTTATATCACTTTTTGTTTCTGTCTGTCACCTTTGTAAGTTATATTGTCACGGAAAAAGACAAAGCATGTTCTCACTACCTCCGACCTTACTCCACGATTATTTATAAGGCTAATTGAGTATAGGAGCTGCGTGATTAAGTAACCCTCATTATAAAGCTAAATAATTCGCCTGCTATTTTTGAATTTAGAAGCTCATTTGTTGAAGTACGCGTATACTGATTCGTATGCAGCCTGCGCGCTTCCATAGTACCTACTTAGAGGTATGGGATTGTCCGTACGTCTTCGTACGTTAGCGCATCCAAAGTACGACCGGCCTTAGAGCGGCATGCGACGTCGATAGTCCGTCATCTAATTAAAGCGAAGCGCCGGCGCACCGCAAAGAACATCAATCGCGAACGACCGACCCAACAATTTTGCATTTAAATAGAATATTATCTAGCTTTCTTATTTATTTTCTCACATGTAATAAGTTATACGGATCTCGATAACTCGGCGGAGATAATGGATGTCCCAAAATTCATACAAGATGTTCTAAAACACATATGTGTTTAAATAAACTTATTATTTTTTTGATTGGCAGGTTTATTTTGTAGAGAATAATTTCGGGTAAATAGAGAGAAAATAATTATATTACAGAAAAGCCTAGTTCTAACAATGTGGTGAGCAAAAACATTGAATTTCCAAAATGTTTGTAAGCTACTTTTTTTTGCTGTCACTTAAAATGACATACGAGGAAGTACACCTCGCTCTTGCTTTAAATTTAAGGTAATTTACCCTCATTTTTTGTAACCATGAAAAATCAAAGAAGGCGCGGTGCATCTTAAACTTACTTGTTGTATATGACACATCACTTGGTAAATAGCAAATGACAATGACATAGGTACGCAATATTTGGTGTTATTATGACCGTTCTAAACACATATATGGCCGGAAATCCGGTAATACAGAGCTCATTTTTCTTATAAACTTTGGGCCATCAACCAGCCTACGAATATATTAAGATTGTCCTAGTTACACCACATAACATGCATGCTTCCTTTGCACACACCTATAGCACACATCCATACAAAATGTGGTCGTTCGGTGTGGACAAAGAGTGGGTATTCTGCATGTAAGGTGGAATAATAGAGCATATAAACACTAACATAAATATAACAATTTTTAAACTTTTTAAATTTACACGATTTGTTAACATAGTTACATTTTCCCGTTACAATGGTCTTGGTCGCGAGGGGACTCACGACCAAGACCAAGACCATTGTAACATGGTTGAAACGTCGAGGTAAGATAATAAATAGTATTACGCTATTTTAAGACCCGGGTAAATGTTACTATGATAAGTTGATAACAATTTTTAATTAAAAATCTGTGAATTCTGTCAAAATAACTTATACATGAATTTCGAGACACTCTGTAGAAGTCGGCTCGATGCAAGCGCGAGAGCAGTTACAGAACGCCTTATTGATTCGCAGAAATAAAACAAACAGTCCCGCTTAAATGGGAGCCGTACTCTCCGATTAAGTTGTATTTTTCATTTCGATTTGTGGTGTAAGGTTGGAGTTTGAAGCGGGTTCGAACAAATTGATAGAGGAGCTTTTTTAATTCGTCAGATATTTCTTCAGAATTCCATTTAGTATATCGACTGTGTTTACTTACAGAGTCTGCATAGCGTTGCAAAATATGACACACAGCTCTAAACTTCGTTTTTTAATTCTAGACTATGATTTGACACATCTTTCAGAAGAAAAAAACGTACAAAGTACCAAAACTGTTTTTAGCCTGTTTTTAGTCTGAAAATTTAAAAAATACGAAGTTTTGTATACCTCATTTCAACTGACTTGTTCATAGAACTATCGAAATATCAAGCTTCGTAAAAAGAAAATTAAAATATGGTATGTAAAACAACTTACTTATCCCTTTTTAAAATAATATTTGCATTAAAAAACTATGTTAGTTTAAAATCGGATTATATGTATTGAACTTCGCGCTCATTTTGATTATTTCTGTATTTTCACTTTAAAAATGAGGTCCTTAATTTAGCACGCAGTGGTAAATTTTTTGGCATTATGTAAGAATATATCGTACAATATTCACCCCTTGTTCCAACATCATAAATGTATCGTATAGGAGTGTCGATCGATAGATCAAGGCAGTGCGCACACCGGCGCCTGCGCCTGCGCACGGCAACCGCAACACCCGATTTATTGCACCCGTAACGTTTAATTTGAACATAATTTAATTTGAACACGCCGCCATACGACTTAATTATGATATCTAAAGATACTGAGACTTTCTGCCGTGTTAACTAAATCGTCTGTGGTCGTAAATGTCAGTTTTTTATTTGATCTGTGGTGGATGTATGTAAACGCAGCGCGGTGCCGTTTCAAAAGGTAAAAATCATTCGTTTATCGGTAATGGCGGGTTGGGGGTATCATAAGTTCGATGTGGAGTGATGAGACACTCGCGGGATATATATTTATTGAAATAGCCAGAGACGTTGATCGAACTATAAATGTTTAAATATTTCGTATTTAGGGTTCCGTACCTAAAGGTAAAAACGGGACCCTATTACTGAGACTTCGCTGTCTGTCTGTCAGACAGACGTCTGTCCGTCCGTCCGTCCGTCTGTCCGTCTGTCACCAGGCTGTATCTCATGAACCGTAATAGCTAGAAGGTTGAAAATTTCACAGAAGATGTATTACAACAACAAATACTAAAAACAAAATAAAACAATTATTTAAAAGGGGTTCCCATACAACAAACGTGTTTCAAAAACTACAAGGGAATTCTATTTAATTTCAGACTGCTATCTGATGTTTTGGTTCTTTGTGAGTATTTGAAATTTCTTCTTCAGAAAGATGTGTAAAATCGTAGTCTACAAATAAAATACGAAGTAGGTATAGATAATAATAAATGATGGGCAAATGACTAAGAGTTATTTCTAGCTGGTACATAAATATGAAGTATGAAGGTATACCTACCAGTCGATTAAGTTTGTAAAGTTTGTATGGAGAAAAGAGTAGGCAGACTTTCCTCTTAATGACTCCGCTCCGTTCGGGATGAGAACACGGCTCATAGTAGGTATAGTTATGTTATAAGCTACGAATAGGTATTGCTATTCAAAGGGGCAATGCAGCCAGCCTTTTGGGTACCGTACCTAGGGACTTATTTATGATTTTAATTATTTAATCTAGTTTAGTGATTTAAGATGGTGTACTATAATAATTGGAAAATAAAAACTGAAATTTATGCCAATGAGAAATAAAATTAAAAAAAAGCAAGTACTTAATTTATTTCTTATTGCATTGAAAGAAACAGGAAAGATTGCTATCCATAACATTGCGTGAATTCAAGTGTAATTTGTCAAGTAGTAGCAGATACATCGTCGAACGCAACGTGTGTTAAATTCATAATAAGATCAACCGGCTCCGAAGATACGGCGGCCTTTGTGGGGTACCGACGATGTGGCCCGTCAAACCTTGGGAAATTTACAAGTAGGTATGGCCATGTCAGATGCGGTTGTTTCGTAAGCCTCCACGCAGACTTCTTCTTTTCGTGCAGTAGTGTGTCTCACCTAGTATTAGAGTTGCAGGCCTCTAACTTGACCTTTCAACTCTTATGATCAGAGAAAACAATCGAGACCAAGGTTTTAGTTGACCTCTGTGGCGCGTCCCGCGATAACCCGATGTATTTGCGTCCTGAAAAGTAAAAACCCTAACATTCCTCACTACTACGAAAAGAAGAAGATTACACCACTATATATCTAAGTAGATACCCATTAAAATTAAGTCGAGTTTAGAGTCAATACGTCTGGAGCTAGCTAAGCCGTGGGTGATTTCCTTCATCGTAAGAGTCCCAGGTACTACAGTGACATAAATAGCAATGATTAAAAGTTGCAAGTTGCAACCCCATGACTTTCTTTTGTCTTCTTCTCATTGGAGGTCGCGTTCCGAAGACACAGTAGTTTACATTATATAATTAACGATTCAAAGAGATATATTGTAATATCCGAATGAATAAAAGTTGTTTGATTTTTTTTATTTTCATGCGTGCTGCATTGCAACAAAACCCCTGAATAAAATTACAAGATACAGTTAACTTACTCGTATAGATATATTCCAAAATCCGAGTGGTGTATATTTGAGCAAACCCGGGGCTCATCAGATAGTATTAAAACAAATTAGTGTAAATAAATAAACAAATACGAAAGAGTAGGCGGCGTTGAGTTATGTCTTATAATTAAGCCCTACTGGTCTCATACTGGACGAGTTTTCAGACATTCATTAGTGGAGGGACTTGCCCTACTATGTCGAGATCTGGTATCGATAAATTTTTGCCAGTAATTGTTACATTTTACCGGGTCTTCCGGAATACATAAAAATTGGTATTTAAAATTTGAGGGATAGTATTTTTGAGTTTGAGAGTTGCTTAACTAGAACTCGAATTTTGAGCTTGGTACTCAAAATTTGAGTTCTATTTAAGAGGAGTATATACGCCAACGACCTTGAAACTGAAAATCCCGGTCGGGCTCATCGAAAATTGTTGATTATTTCATGACGGAAGGTCGTAGAACTTTTTTTTGTGTACAGATTGTAGGTGACATTGTTTCCTACATTTTGGTGTAGTTTTAAGACAAGAATCCCCTATTGGTGCAAAGCCTATCCAAATTTTAGACAAAAAAAATGTCTGATTTGGCTAAAATGTCGATAGGCTTCAATACGTTTCGACATATTTGTATGGAAACTGCACTAAAATATCGGAAACAATGTCGCCTACAATCTGTACACAAAAAAAATTTCTACGACATTCCGTCATGAAATGATCAACAATTTTCGATGCGCCCGACATGGATTTTCAGTTTTTCAGTATAGGGCCCTTAAGCAACGTTTCTGTATTCGACCGCGCCTAATAGTGTCTCCTCGCGACCAAGACTATTGTAGTATGGTTAAGAAGAGGTAAGAAAATAAATATAATACACGATTAAGACCCGGTAAAATGTAACTATGTTAACAAATCGTGTGAATTGAAATAGTATTTTTGAGAAGGACAGTTCTTAGGTAGCTTTGCTAGGAGGATCGAACTGGTAGAAATCGTTAAGTAACAGTAGTAGTTTTTGCGTGAAAGAGTAACAAACATACTTACTTACACACAAACTTTCAAACTTTCAACTCTATAAAATTAGTAGGATAATTAATATTTATGTACACTTAACTGTACCCATTGCATTAGGCAATGGGTACAATTTTACAATTTTAAATTAGGGGGAGTAATTGCTTTATTAATAAATATCAATTATAATTTTTTTACCATTTACTGTTAGTATAACATTGTTTTAAAATCAGTCTAACAAGAATAAGATGTCAAAAAACATAAACACCCTTTCTTTGCAGCCGGGTAAAAACAACACGCACACTCTCCTCCACAATAGGTGTACTCTATCGCATAAAATATCGACATCGATATCTCTTGCGGCACATCCCTAAGGCTAAATAACTCCATTTGGCTCGATGGTCGATAAACGTTCGTTTGGACATCGATAATTATTTACTGGTAAATTGGCACTAGCGTTATTGATGACTTCATACAGGCACTCGTACCTTTTGAGATATATATCCGTAAATATTCCTCATGGTTATTGATTTCTTCTTTTAATAAAATTAACTTAGGTTTCTTCTTCGTACGTAGAAGTAATAGAGCGTTCCGGCGTGGGCGGCGTATTTCCGTTTGCGTGTATTAGAAGGCAGCACTGCCTCGAAACGTGTGCGGGTTTGTGACTCAATTCAAGGCGTTACAAGGCATTCGACTATAGTGGGAGAGCCTGATGGGGTACCGTATCAGGTACTCCATCATCTATCTGTAGATCGTTAACCGACACTAAAAGACAAAAAAAAAACAGATGTATCAGTGCGGATCCTACCGGGTACTGCTGATAACCGATATTTTTTGACGTATTTTTTTGGTGAAAACTACCTCATACTAATAAGGTACCCGAATGAATGTGCTGGCAACAGTTAACCATTGATTAATTATGTAAAAAAAAGTTACTACTAGATAAACTGGTAATAGCTCATATAGATTTTTAACGGCCGATAAGCTTCTTATAGGTAATGAGCTTATAATATGAAACTTTCATAATAAATAATGTAAATTATCCCGAGCCACCTCCATCCAGCGACTTCCCGCGACCGCTACAATGACATCGGTTCACCGATTAGGTGGTCATCTAACACTCCGCATTTAATCGTGGTTGCCTCTCCACGCTTTCGAGGATAGCCTCATAAAACATCCAGGGATTCAGTGCGCGATGAGCTTTAGAACACTTTCCTAGGTCCCAACACAGACCTATAGCTAGATACAACTTAGCATGCAGACTACGATCCAGCCACGGCCGACTGCCCACCCTATTGCATCTGCAATAATAATCCACTTAGCATTAAATGGATAAAATACCATTTTTTCCGCCATCAGTTGCTTGCCATACTTATTTGTATTCTACCAATGTTGTCCAGTTTAGTTGTTGTTCGTGGTTAATTTGAAATTTATTATAGTTGCAAAATGTGTGAAAGTTTGTATGTTTGGTCGTAATTATATGTACCTCATCATCATCATCCGACGACCTCAGTGGCGCGTCGTGGGAATGCCCGACTGCAATGTAGAAGGTTGCGGGTTTGATTTCCGCCGTGTCTGGTATTAATGCTTAAAAATAAATGTTTGTTTCTGGTCTGGGTGTCTTGCTATCTATAATACGTATTTACAAAAGAAAAATACATTTACATGTATTATATCCCTTGTCTAGTCTCCGTAACACAAGCTAAGTAGTTCACCAGGGGGCTAGATGGCGCTGTGTGTTGTTCATAGAAATGATTTATTTATTATTCGAGCGATTTGTTTCCGGTTGCATTCCTCTCGGGAGCCCGGGGCCCACTCTCCTGCTTACCTATACGTACTATGAGTAAAAGAGTCCGGTCCTAGCATTTCTAGCCTTGCTTATCATTCTTTGTCGGTGGGAATCCGACTTGACCTCCTTATTTATAGTAAACATATTTTAAACCTATGATTTTAAACTAACATGGTTGTTTTGACCTCAAATAGAATTTTAAAACAAGATACTTACCATGATTTAAATTGTTTTTTTACGAGGCTCTATATTTCGCAAGTCATTTCATTTGGCGAAATATCGAGCTTAGTAGAAACAAATTAAATGTCTCATTGCCGTGTTTTAATAATAAGTTATGTTTCAAACCGTACCCAGTTATCACTTTCCAAATAAAAACAGAATTATCGAAATTGGACTTCATATTATGCTAGAGTAGGTACGGCGGGCGGCGTGAACATATTTATTATCTACATACATCCATACAAACAATATACGGGTCCAATTGAGAACCTCCTTTTTGTTTGAAGTCGATTAAAAAAGGTCTTCAGTTAGATGTATGTTAGTCATTTTATCATTTCCATCACGGTATCAAAAGTAGCCTATGTCAATCCCTGATAATGTAGCTTTCTATTAGTAAAAAAAAATTCGAAATCGGTCCAGTGGTTTCGGAGATTCTCCCCCATACACATACATACAAACATACACGTTACCAATGTTACCTCTATATGATATTAGTGTATATTTATGAATAGGCAACGCTTGGGCTTACTTAGTGTTTATTAATAACTCAGACGTACATGCCTAATTATAAATTCATTATTGTCATTACGTCTTAGTTTCCACAAGGTGGTTATGCACTTATAATGTCTTTAATGTGATAAGAATAGGTTATAATCTACATAATGGTTTAAATGTTAGACACAACTTCTAACAAGATATTAAACGAGAATTTCATAAGTTTATGAGCCTTATTCATTCATATCTAATACATACAAGGTACTTATTACTTATTATTACTTAATACTTACAAGATACGTGTGTTGTGTACCTACCGCATGCAGAAAATGCAGCTGCTGGTTGTGAGTTCAGTTCCCTTTTGTTGAGCATTGAATTTTGGAATTACATTATTAAATCCTACTGTTTGTATGTGCTTGTTGCTGCTTTACGTAATAACCGCTAAATCAATTGCGATAAAACTCGGTATGCAGATAGCTGAAGACCTGGAATATCACATAGGCTACTTTTAATCCCGAAACGCCCACAACATCGGGACTTACGCTGGTGAAGACGCCGGTCCCTGCTTGTAACTTTATAATAATCTAAAAAGCCCCGTCCCAGCCTGCCATCTCAGTAAACCAAACTCAGACTAACCTGAGCCGTTAGGGTTATACCGACTTGTCAAATATTTACTGCCATTGTAACCCTGGGCAAGTAGAGCAAACAATGTCAAATATGCTGGCATGCCCTTCATGGCCATCCTCCTGCACAATGCTAAATCTTTATGATGCAACAGACAACGCTGTAGAGGTCGCCTCTTACTAGGCGAAATACAATAATTAAGGTCCCTGGGACGCGGAATTGACTCTAAAATAAAACTGCCCGACTTCAGATTACATAACAGATAAGTCGGTGGCACTGTATTTAAATGAGGTTATTTAATGCTTTTTTGAAGTTGGTTTTTAATTTTTTTAATTATTTTTTTATTTCATCCTTTTTAGTGTAGTTAGTTAGGTACCCACTTACAAGATGACACCAAAAAATATTAAAATTCGAGGAGTTTTCTGATGAGAAAGTGGATTTAGGTGCTCCATTAACCTGTAACTGGTTCTTTAAGAGCTCATTCTATTGGTAGAATTCCATAAAGTAGTAATTTACTGCATTCTAGTATGCTATTCTGCTCATCATTCCGAAGATAATGATGAGAACCTTCTCCTTTTTTTGAAGTCGGTTAAGAAGAAGATCTCAGTAAACAGGCTATACAAATTCGCCTACACACAAAAACATTAATTAATTAAGCCACCATTATCTGTTTTCTTGCTTATCTCTATAGAATTTCGCAGTGTCTCCACCGGTCATTGTTATCATTGGCCATCGCAAAAACTCTGGATGTCGCCGACAAACGACAAACATTGCTGTGAAGGAATCCAAAGGAACCTCAGCTCATTAACGCTTGGCTTCTGCATCTCTCTATCGGAATTATAATCGGCCTATCTTAATTTTGCGAACACATTCTAAAATCAAACCTAATACGAAGGCTTAAGATTTAAATTGATGCAGTTTAGTAGAGATATTGTTACCGAAGGCGCAGTGACATATCTTTAGCAAATGCGACTGGTTGAGCAAAAAGTAACTCTATTTAGATATAATTTAAGGTTGTTTTTTCTGTGTGTAAACCATAATACTCTTATAGCGTTGCGCTTCTGATATGGATTAACGCTTTTACGACAAAAAGATGTAAAAGCGAAATACGCTTCTTCGAATTTATACCCTGTTTCAAACCTACTCGAACAGAAGTCACAGTGAGCGCGATATTGGTTTGTGCGTAGAAATAATAATCAAGTGATAGTGTACGATTGCCGTTTTTGTGTCGGCGGCGTAATTAGGTAGGTAGTATTGGCGGCGCGTATGAAGACGTAAATAAAACGAGATTGTCTGAATTAGCAACCCGCTACGCAACGCGAGCTCACTTCAATTTCAATCGATCGTCCTCACATTTCTCCTTTTTTCCCAAACTATTTTATAGCTAAAAAGATCGTGTTACTACCGCGGTATCGTTAAAATGCTTCTTTACAAGTTAATTGCGAAGTTTATTGTAACTAATTATAATTAAAAGACACCATTATTATACGTGAAATGGGATTTTGTACAGTAAAACTTAATTCGCTAACAGGTATCTGTTACTTCTGCTATTTTAATGTTTATTCAATGTTGTGCCGACCTCTGTAAATGTCAGGAGAGAAAAAACATCGCTTATCTGTGTAATTGTGTTGGAAATCTTAATAAGAAACTGTTGGTTTGTGGTTATTGATCTTTTTTTTGTTAATATTGCTGTCTCATTCACATCCTTTTCCATTTTTTTTCATTCAATTATTGATATTTCTTAAAATACATTATTTATCTTACTAATGTTAATAAATCAAATTAGCTTTAGGCTTTAGGCACACTGAGAAGTCACGATGGAGCTGCGGAGACAAGCTAAATAAATAGAATTAAAAAAATAACATTCAGTTATATTTCACCGTTTTTAATAATTAAAAAAAACATTAACAACCATTTATACTCATTTCTCTAATAAAATATGTTTATGGAAATGACATTCACCAAAACTTATGGTCAATGGTCTTTATAAGGTGAATAATCGACTTCCAACCGTGCGCATGCGCATAAATTATAACACATTAAAGAAAATTAACCCCCTAATGTGTTATTTAACACGTTCTTTATTAAAGAAACCAACTTCTTTCACAATTTACTGAACAAATATTTGCAATAACAAATTGCAAATGAAGTGAAAAATGCACCATTTAATATCAAAATTTATGAAAGACGTGCTAAGTCCACTTATAGTACTAATTTATTAACTGTTAACCCTTCGGAATATTTGTCATGTGTTATAAAAATCTTGGTTTATTAGCAACGGTTTTGTTTATTCCATTTTTTATATACCTCTACTTTTAATATTTGCATTATATTGCAGTTATAGGGTAATGTATTTTTTGTGCATAACTATCTACACGTATAAATTCAGAGTCCTGACTGACTGATTGATTGATTGAACTAATATATTATAATATCAACGTAGAGAACAAACAGCTAGGCACCTATTCGATTCATAACTAAAATACCTCAACTATGCTTCATATTAGTTAATTTTTTTTAGAAAACGGCTTATTTTTTTTTTTGGAAATTTTACAAAGTTGCGCTTTTGAAATGCTAGTGATTTCTAACAAAATAAATAATAACTGCTGATTGTCATAATATCTGGGTCATCCAATGAAAAATAATCTATCGATACCTATTCCCAAGGGTTCGGGACTTACGTGGGAAACCACGGGACGCTGCTAGTCTACCAATCTTTTTCTAATAGGTAGTAATTAGTGGGTATGCAAAGTGGGCAACACTCGCTTGTTCAAAGGTAAAATGTTGCGCGGCCAACATAATTACCTCAGTATTGTTGCGTTTGCGCATCATTTACTATGATCTAGTGACCATACGTTACGTACGTGTGAACACTGGCAATAAATAGGTTCTGTACTAAATATAAATGCGCTTCAAAATTAACTTTTACTAAGTATTTCACTAATTTTATTGTCACTTTAACCCCTGTTTTTATGGAAAAGTCGAGTAGGCTAAGTAAGATCGCTGTCGCATTCTCGCAGACGTTGAGAATCACTGGCAAGAGCAAGACAAATGCAATACTTAGCAAAAGTAATTACTCGACTTCTCTATAAATACAGGAATAGGTAAGTGTTGCCAGTAATAGTATGCAAACTTGCCTGTTTTCTGAGAATGGGCTTTGACATGTCATGTGTCAAATTTCCTACAACTTATGTGACCTTTTCTACAACTTATGTGACCTTTTTTACAACTTTTGAGACCAGTCCCGGGAAACAAATTTGTATGAAAGATGGGCAATGAGGAGGAACACTAACTTTTTATCCCGGCAGAGGGCGTTTGTCGACTAATCTTAGGTTTGAATTAAGAACTGTCAAACAGGTGTTTTTTACAACTCTCGGCGCCAAATTGGCCATATCGGTCTGAGACCGAAAGAATAAAAAAAAACTCGGCGTTTCCATTGGTGGAGGACAATCATCGAAAAAAAAAAGATTATGCCAGTGCCATCTACTTACAGCTTTGCGTGTGGCACCCCATTGTAAGAGCGGCTCGAGGTGAGGTATGTAAAGCTCTTCTTCGGGATTGACAATCCTTTGAGCATTGGAACAATGCGTAAAAAACACCAAGCGATTAAAACCGAAAAATAAGTTTAAAAATCTGATGGTATTTATATAAGTAAACTTTTTTACAAGATTTGTGAACAACCTACCTATTTTCCCGTGTCTTATTCGCTTTATTTTACTGTGTGTACCTACCTAACGTCCTGCAATATTTATTTAATATTATCCACTAAACAGACATGCGATTGGTGAACCTACTCTCAAAACATGGTCACCTGATTACCGGTGGTGCGCGTACGCATGCAAATCGCGATCGATGCCGGAACGCGCGGGATTTCAACTGGACTAGATTTATTGCACCTTACACACTTATTCGCTGTGAGCCTAGGACAAGTAAACATAGGTGTGCTTGTAATTAGGGTTTAAACGTATTGTTCATGTACCTAGCATATCTATGAAAAACTTACACCAGAGTAGGTAATCTTTAAGGAATATAAATTTACATTGGTTCATGTAATAAAAATACAAAAATAACATTCCCATATGCACTATAAAATAATTGTGTGTATTAAATCAATAAAATTTGTATCAGAAAATAATTATACATACTTAGGCCTACCTTTTAACCAAGTTTCTTGAAGATCGGTTGAGAAAAAACCGGGCAAGTGCGACACTCGCGCACAAAAGGGTTCCGTACCACTATCACAATTGGATACGGAACCCTAAAATGGTTTACAACAACCAATTTTAAATTTTATAGGAAAATATGAAATATTTATCTTCGATTCTTACTCCCATCAAACGACCGAATCACTCAAAAAAAAAAAACTTTGGCATAAAGAAAATCTGACACTTATAAGAAACTCGTAAGTAAGGCAGACTGGTATATTTGACAGATAGGGCAGCCATTTTGAATTCCATGACCAACTCGATTTGTCCTGACCAATCAGAAGCGACCTCACATTGTACTAAACTCCTTGTTATTTTTGAAACACGTTTGTTGTATGGGAGCCCCTCTTAAATATTTGTTTTATTTTGTTTTTAGTATTTGTTGTTGTAGCGGCAACCGAAATACATCTTCTGTGAAAATTTCAACCTTCTAGCTATTACGGTTCATGAGATACAGCCTGGTGACAGACGGACAGACGGACGGACGGACGGACGGACGGACGGACGGACGGACGGACGGACGGACGGACGGACGGACAGACAGACAGACAGACAGACAGACAGCGAAGTCTTAGTAATAGGGTCCCGTTTTTACCTTTAGGTACGGAACCCTAAAAACGAACTGTAGAGGAGACGCAACATACTGACAGACGAAAGAAAACTTTAATACACTTGAAGCAGAGACGCTTCGCTCGCTCAGTCAATAACGTAAGTCTAGTTGTTCTGCTCTCACTGTATAATTAATATTAGACACGCCACTGGTTTCCAGACTTCACCTCCTGATATGAAGAAGTATTGGTTACAATTCATTGCATTTTAATTCGTAACTAGTAGGTTTATATTATGACTAGCTGCGTCCTGCACTTTCACCCGTCGTCCCGATCCCGTGGGAAAATCGGGATCAAAAGTAGCCTATGTTACTCCTCGATGATGAAGCTTTCTCTTGATGAAAGAATTTTTGAAATCGGTCCTATAGTTTTTGAGCTGGACCGATTTCAAAAATTCTTTTTCAAATGGAAAGCTAGGCTACTTTTGATCCCAATATTCCCACGGGATCGGTACTTACGCGGGTGAAACCGTGGGACCCTGCTAGTTAGGCAATAAAAACTTATCTTATTTAAAATGTAAATCAACAGATTGTGATATGAATAAACTTAAGTACAATTCCAGTGTGTAGGTATTATAAAAATCGATTAGTGTAACCGCACAGCTGACTGCTAGGACAAAGGACAACGCCCTGACAGACAGGACAGTTGTACGCAATTACTCAGTAATTAGTAGTTGTTGTAATAGCAACACTGTCTCTCATTAACCGTCGAGTTAAATGATAGGTGTGAAATCGATCACGTACTCGGCTGTGAACTGTTCACGAGTGGGCGTGCGGTTGGGTTATGTGGGGGGGGTAGAGATGGGCAGTGGGAAAAAACCCAACGGGAAAAAACCTGGGTTTTTTCCTATTTGGGAAAAAACCCGGTATTTATGTGGGAAAAAACCCAATAGACGGGTATTTTCATTACTTAACGTAATTATCACGATCTTAAAAAAAATACTTAATTTTTATTTTTAGAACAAATTCAGCAAAAAATAGGTACTTTGCGATGTGCACATACTTTGCGCCAGCGTATACAGGGTGAACCATTTAAACGGGCCTTCAGGGGGATATCCTAAACTATAAGAGATAGCGAAAAATGCTGAAAAGAGTTGCGTCCCCGATTTTGATAAAAACTAACATGGCATTAATAGATTTTTGATAAATTAATTACACTGGCCAGGAATTAAACTTTGTCTTTTTGCAAAAAAATAAACACCTTATATTATTGTACCGATCGATAGTGTTGCTGATAAAGATCAAATCCTGGAAACAAACATATTGTGGTAAATCGAGAAAAATGACAATTTTTAATAAAAATATGAAATAGTCAAGTATGCTGTACAAGTACTCGTGGGTTTTCTACCCGTACCTATTACAACGACCTACTCGATTTGAACGACTGCAAATCGAGTAGGTCGTTGTTCTCGATTTGCAGAACATGGTCTGAAATGATGATAAAATGCTAGATTTTATCATCATTTCAGAACATGTTCTGGTTTCAAAATTTCACACACAGTTCAAAGCATGAGCTTTGATGTGTGATGTAAGCAGTGATGCACAACTGATAGATTTCTTTTTTTTGTGAAAATTAATATTTTTATTAAAAATGAGGCATTTGTCTTGATTTACCACACTATGTTTGTTTCCATTTACCAGCAACGCTATCGATCAGTACAATAATATATGGTGTTTATTTTTTTTGCAAAAAGTCAAGGTTCGATTCCTGGCTAGGGTAATTAATTTTTCGAAAATCTATTAATGCCATTTTATTTTTTATCAAAATCGGGGACGCAACTCCTTTCAGCAGTTTTCTCTTTCTCTTATAGTTTAGGATATCCCCCTGAAGGCCCGTTTAAATGGTTCACCCTGTATATTATTAATTTTGCAAAATTCTATTTCTTGTGTATTTCCACTAGATGTAATTTAATTATTTAAATATATTATTTTATTTTATTTTTATTTAATTAATTAGGTAGCATTGAGTAAATAAAACGTTTTTGTTGAATTATAAAGATAAACAAAGTTACATTAGCTCTAATTAGTAGTAATAGTACTTAAATAGTACATACTATTTGATATATACATGTATCTACACATTACCTAGACGTTACATATGCTAAATATGAAAAAACCCGAATATTATCCCATTCGGGAATTTTCCCCGGGTTTTTTCCGGGTTTTTTCCCAAATTTGGGTTTTTTCCGGGTAAAATCCCATCACTATGTGGGGGTGACAAGAATATTAACTACTAGTAGTGTCCGCGACTTCGATCGCCTAATGGTTTTGAAAATATAATATAGCCTATAGCCTTCCTCAATTAATGGACTATCCAACACAGAAAGAATTTTTTAAATCGGCTCAGTAAATTTTGAGTTTATTCATTACAAACATACACACACATACACAAATACAAATCTTTCCTCTTTATAATATTAGTGTAGACTACAGTTTTAGGTTGGGACACGTATACATACCCACACAACATAGGTACTACAAACTCCACCAAAGATCCTCTACTATCAGCTGTTTAGGCTGTTCGTTGATTCATCAGTCAGTCAGTCAGGCCACAAACCACAAAGCATTTTATGTATAATCGCAGGTAACGTACCTACGTTACCTGCTTAGAACTAATTTAAATAGTGAAAATAAAATCATCGAGGAGTTTTCTGATGAGAAGGTGGATTTATTCTTTAATATACACACCACAAAACATACAGACATAAAATAAGGAGAATTCATGTACATAGGCGAGCTTAACCCTAAAAAGAGTTTTCTTCTAGCAAACCTTGGGGCATAGAAAAGGCGATAGATGTGCAGGCAATTGGGAATATAATTGCATAATTTGTATAATAATAATAATAATAAATAATAAAAATAAAAATATGAATAATTCTATAATAACTACAACATTGATACTAATACTTTAGATTTAGGTGCTCCATTAAACTGTACCTAGTTCTTTAAAAGAGCCGATCGGACGATCGGCTCCCAATCTATTAGTAATAGTAATTTACTGCATTCTAGGATGCTATTCTGCTCATTATTCCGAAGACACTCATCAGATCATCACCAAGATTTTATGGAACAAACTCGGGACTCTCACCTTCCAAATAAAAAAAATATTATCGAAATCGGACTTCAGAAGCCGGAGTACGGCGCTGACATATCCACATACATACATACAAAACAATACACGGGTCGAATTGAGAACCTCCTCCTTTTTTGAAGTCGGTTTAAAAAGAACCAAGCAAATATCATGCTTATAAAATACTAAGCGCATAAAATTAATACCAGACAAGAGCACAACATTAAACCGTTTTTAAACAATTACCTAATTGTATGGAATTGGTGTAAACACATCCTCCATTACTTACATTGCTCATGTTAAGTGTAACAGTAGGGTTTTGTATAACCTTACCCTAAGTTACCTTGTAGAACTATTACTAAACCCGTACTAAAGTTAAACTATACGAACCATGTCGTTCTAGCGGGAATATTTTTTATTTCTGTGTGACAACTTTGAGCGTTTTTGTTACAATATGAAGTACAAACATTATAACTGAAAACTGCATCTAAATCGGTCTATCTCTAACAATTTGGTTCAGGGCAGCGCCCCCTAGTGAGTAATCACCATAACAATTATTTATTAACCACGATCGTTGGTTAAGAAACCATTTTATTAAAAACATCGGCATCGTTTAAATCGGTCAAGCCGTT